>OX381583.1:23543372-24743372 GCA_947458855.1 Monopis laevigella | reverse complement strand
AGAAAGCTTGGATTTATGACAACTACCTAACATCTCGTCTAACATGGCTTTTTCTTGTATACGACTTCACCACAACTCTTCTGGTAAATCTGGATGCAACTGTCATAAGAAAACTTAAGTCTTGGCTTGGATTAGCACAGGGCGCTGACTCCTCTACGCTCCTCAGGGGACAGCAATTTGGGATGAATGTACAAACATCTACGTGTAACCTAGCAACAAATCTTGAGTAACATAACACCAAACCTTTGGAGTATTTTATTTCTGCATTCACAGATTTAGGAAAAAAATATACAATTTAACTAAAGCTGTTAGATTTTTTTTTATTGTGATATCTCCATATTTAGTAGGCTACAAAGTTACATTTGTACCAAAACCATTTTTTTTCTCTTTGAAATTCTAAAAGATATGTATGAATTATTTTACACGCGTATTTACCTATATATATAGTATTTTATCAAATCAAATATGTATGTTATCAGATTTTTTATTGATTGGTTTTCCTTTAAAATGTTTATTATCTAATAACCAATTACTTATTATTGATAACGAAGTATGAATCAGTTAATGTTGCTATGATTGTCATCTTATCTGTAAAATTGTTCAGATCCATTTTCAGCACATTGCTTTAGTTTTAGACAGCTCTTTCCTCAGCTTGACATACTGATTGACAATTCACTTGAACTATTTACTCACTTTTGATTTTATCGCTACTACCAGTTTCTCTAAGAATTATATATACTAGGTTTTGTTACTGCCCGTCATATTATTTGTTTAAGATCCCACTTTTAAATTGTAAAACACCTCTGTCCATTTCCACTACTTAATTAAATTTTTCCCCGCCTGAAATGATATTGACTATAAAGCAACGAGGATAATAAGTAGTCCTTGCTAAGCAATAAGAAATAGGCTAATGCTAAGCCAATGCTTCTGACTGTCAAACTGCATTAAAAAACTCAAATTTGACAGGTCCAAGCAATGGTTCAGGCTAAGCAACGACTATTTAGACCATAAGAGTTGTATTTATATTTATAAAATTATATATAAAATTCGAATGCGGGTGCCGTTTTGTTGCGCGGGTTGAAGTTTTTGCAAACTTGCTCTACCACAAGTTTGCAAAAACTTCAACCCGCGTAGGAAATCTCCAGTAAGAGTTGAATATTTGCACCGTTAGAGGCTTTTTGCGAAGCCTGCAGCTGCACAAACATTTTGGGAAGTCCCTGAAAGGTGTGACGGTGCGAAATTATCAGCGCCAGTTGCGTTGATATGTTTGCGTCATACTATGCATCGTCCCGTCCAGGTGGGCAATTCTCGCGCTTTCGACATTCATCTCGATTCGAGATTTTAAAACGAAAATTGACTAAATATGTCATTTTTCGTTCAATATTTATATATTTTTTATTTATTAATTAATATTTATTTCGTTTAATGTTCGATATTTTTGAACGAAAAATGGCATATTTAGTCATTTTTCGTTTAAAAATCTCGAATCGAGATGAATGTCGAAAGCGCGAGAATTGCCCACCAGGATACTAAAGTTATTCCATCCGGTCCAATCGAATGTTTTACGGAATGTTGATTCTTATCAACATTCCGTAAAACATTCGGTTCTAATAAAATATAATATAACCTTTACTGTTTGGTAGAGGGTTAGCCACACTTAAGGGCCGAGTGTACTACTGTGTGTGGGTAGGTACTACTATTTAGAAAATATAAATTCAATATTATGACAATTGGGGCCAAAAATTTTTTTAGAACTTTTTTTGTTTTAACACTTTATTGAACTTTGACAGCTCATTACTTTTTTTTTATATTCACGCCCACCCTTACGGGATAGACAGAGACAACCGAGCGCCACTTGTCCCTATCCCTACATACTCTTTCACCTCCTCCATAGTCATAACTCTTCTCATACATGAACGCCAATTTCGGAAACTTTTAAATGCACCGCCTTTTAAAATCTTTCAAATTTTTTTGGTCTACTGTCTTGGTCTCCCTCGGCGACGTTTACCCTTTACCTCAATTTTATATAATATTATCTTTAAAAAAAATATTTATGCATTTTTATAAATTCCTTACCAGACTCGAACCCACGAACCTCGCTTTCGAGTCCCGTCCACCAGGATTTTTTTCATTATATTTTATCTTTCAAGAAATTAATATAAAAATTATTCTGATAAGGAATTTATAAAAATGGATAAATATAAAAATACTGAAAAAAATTAAAACAAAAAACAAACTCCTCTGCCATCTAGTAATAGAAACTAGGACTTCTAGACGACTCATAGAGTTATTAGAAAAAAAACTAATAGAGTGAGTTTGTGTATAAATAAGTAGATAACAAGCAATGACAAAATTCGTGAGGGGTGACTGGAACCTGGTTGGCTCAGCGGTTGAGCGCCTTGCCGCGAAAGCGAGGTTCTTGGGATTGAGTCCCGCCCACCAGGATTTTTTTCATTGCATCTTTAAAAAATTAATATAAAAATTATCATAAAAAAAAAAATACTAAATCATAAAACTACAATAAAATTACAATTAAGCACAACTCAATAAATTATATTACAGGCAGTTGAAAAGATTAAACACGTGGAAACATTCCGGATCTCCAAGAATTGTGTATCATTTACTTGTATTGGTGTAATTGACATAATTATTTAATTGCTCGAGGTAACCCGATGCCGAGTCCTGACTTTGTGTGACCTAGTGTAACCCCACTTTGTAGTCTTAACTGGCATACATTGTTTTCATGTAATTATAGACAGTATAATCAAACTGAGAATTTAACTTGGTCATGACCCTATGAAATGATGTGTAGTTTTTTTTTGTTTGTTTTATAATTACTTTAATTCTTGAATTTACTTGAGTGCGATAATTTTAATTATTTATTGTTCTTCATTTTTATGTCTTATTTTTTTCATATTAAAAAGTAATTTAAAAAAAAAATGAACTTTCCTTTTTCTGTTTGCGTGTAGGTATGAATTAAGAGACTGTGAGCGAGGTAAAAAGAGTATGAAGAGGAGAAATAAAGATAAATAATTTTCAGTGGCCTTATAGATTGACCTTAAAGTTGAATAATAATAATTTGTAGGGAATTATTTTTTTAATTATAGGCGTACTTATCTAGTACCTAAACGTACTCATATTGTTTTGCAATCAGTAGGAATCAAACCCACGACCTCCGAAATGAAATAATGAACCATGACAGCTTATTTTTTAATGTATATATATATATTTAGAGCCAAAGTTAGAGTGACCGGTACCTATAAGTACCTACTAGAGAAGTTAAAAAAATATTAATTACCAAATAAGATTAATTAAATATTTATTATAATAGCTTTATGATTAACTTGTAGGCAGGTACCAAGTTAATATACATATATTGCTTTTTATCTATAAGTTTTTCCTACTTTGAACTCGTAGTTTAAGTTTACAATAAGTTTTTTGCGTGTCTATTTTTAATGTAATTTATCTAGTTAAATATATTTATTAAAGTTGATAAATACTTTAGAGAGAGAGTGAATAGAAATTATAATAGTACTAGCTAATGCTCGCGACTTCGTCCGCGTGGAATAGTTATTTTTTTATCATACAAACTTTCATCCCCTATTTTATTCCCTTGGGGGTAGAATTTATCAAAATCCTTTCTTAGCGGATGCCTACGCATAACATCTACCTGCATGCCAAATTTCAGCCCGATCCGTCCAGTGGTTTGGGCTGTGCGTTGATAGATCACTAAGTCAGTCAGTCACCTTTGAGTTATATATATATATATATGGTGAAAAACTATAAGCACTATTATGTCATACTAGGAAGAACAATACTAATACATATTGCATAATTTGTCACCATCAGTCCAATCGGACCTGGTTAAGTTGTATTAAGGGCCCTGGAGTCGACTTGACAAAGGTATCGTGATGGTATATATTTATTATTATTAAATTAAAGAGTCGTAAGAAAGCCATGCATTTATTTTATTTATACTGGTTTTTTAGTTATAATTAAAAATATCAAAAAGCCTCTTTCAATCTTTTTAAGTTGACTTTTGAAGAGACACGACATACTTACGAGTAAGTGTAAATAGTGATTATGTTTTGTAGGGCTTGATAGACACAGTAAACTCGCATTCGCTCTAACATAATTAATATTAATAAAACTGGGGAGCTCGTACCAAACAACAAATAAATGCACCAAGTAAGCAGATAACGTAAAAATAATTATTTTATCTCAGAAACCGAATATAGTTAGAAGGGAACTACCTATACATGACGCGCGTGATTTAACTACGACATATAAATCAGGAACTTACTGAACTTATAACACTTTGAAAATTATGCATCATCATTTAAACATAAGGAATTTCTTTTTAATACTATTTAAAAAACAGACTATATTATTATATAAATTATTAATATTCTTCACGCCAGGTTCCTTATAGGGTAGGCAGATACAGCTGAGGGACTTCCACTTGTATTATCTTTATATATTCCTTTTGTCTCACGTTCATAACTCTTTAATTTTTATTTAAACACTTTATTGCACAGTAAATAAAAGTTATGTATAAAGGCGAACTTAATGCCTTAGGCATTATCTACCGACTTACCTTGGGATTGTTTTCAAAGTCGGCTGCTTAATTTTTTTTATGGTTAACCTTTTAATCTAACATTGTAAACAATATTTGGTGTTATAATATATTTATTATTTTTATTCATATACACGAACAAATGTTCTAAATTTCAAATTTATATCTCAAATAGTTATTGAAATAATTTATATTGCCTGAAAAAACGCTAAGATTTGCTACTATACCAACATTTCTACCTTAGCCGGTTTTCCCGCTAAGGGAAACAAGAGACAGATAGACAGATGAAGTGAGTGAAGAGAAACTTACGTAACTCTAAGAAGAGAATCCTTCGTGTATGGATGTGGCAGAAGCTATGAGAGAGAAGTATGTCTACAGTATCGTGTAACGTACATTACTTTCTAAGGATACAGGCGCGGTACCTATCTATACATAATAAGGTCTGTGTATTTAACTACGGCCTCAGTACAACCTAATAACCACTCGCCGTCGTCGGTCAATTACTGCTGGATATAAAATTAACAAATCGCCATAATTTCCATCATACATTATTTTATAATAACACTGCGGCTTATCTGTGTTCAAGACATCTGTAATACAAAGGAATAAATAATCGCCCGTGTGTTTAATATAAGTTAATTCTACACTGAGTGTAATAATTAGATTTAATCAATTCGTGATGGGACCGAACTGTTTTAGGTTGGTGTTTGCACTTTACTTTGTAGAAAGAATTTAGGTAGAAATATTATCTATACCCGCAAACTAAACAATGGAATCACCTAGTTTCGGTGGTAAAGTGGCATTTTTTGTACAATAAAATATCGCTTTTAAAACGTTATAACAGCTAATGAAGTAAGTCAAATATTGCTTTTTTTTTTCGTTTAATTACAATAATATTTATTGTTTCACCTTTGTTTTTCTACGTGCTATTCCATTTACAACCCAATAATTTTAAAGCTAGCAGTCCTATTTGGATAATTAATATGTATACTGTTTTGAAGCTTAATCATTGATCTTATTATTATTAAATTTAGTAAAGAAAATAGCTTTAGACGAAATATAATTAATAGCTTTAAAATAAATAATTCAATTTTTTACTCGAAAATGTTTTAACAAAATGTATTATGTAATTTAATATAAACAACTATGTATAATGATTTATCAGTCTACACCCTTGCAAACAATTTTCATTCTACCAAAGGTAAGCTTATGTGTCGTAGATTATGTGTCAGGCATTAAAACTCATCTATGTACATTTATTATGGGTATTAAAGAATTTAAATAAATAAATAGGTAACAAATAAATGTTTATTTTCAGGTATACGTTTGAGAGATAAGACTCAAGAGGTCAAGTTTGACATTGGATAAGTATTAAAATAATTAATTAATTACTTACCTAGAAATAAAGAAAGTACGAAGTACGTTTTAGAGATGAGTGAATTTATATAATATTTAATTTTGACCGCCTCCATATACTAGTAAAAAAATAGTACGTTTTTCTGTACAGATTGTCATGGTTTGGGTGTTTATATATCTAATATATCGTTGTTTCTGGTACACATAGTACAAGCCTAGAGCTTAGTTTGTGACCAGAGCAATATGAGTAAATTGTTCTACACATTATTATTTTTATTACTATTATCATCTATATAGATAACATCTATACATAAAAGAACATCCACTTTAATGAATCACAAATTTATAATAAAGAAAATATAATAGAAGATCATGTCGAGCATTCCTCTTCTTCTTCTTTAGTTTTATAGAAGAAGAAGAATAAAGAGAAGAATTTACAACTTTAAACTGACATTAACAAAAATATTTGCTTGGGTATAAAATTATATTAAATTTAATTTAATATAGATTCATTGCCGACCGTACTCTTCAATAATTAATAAAGATATTTTATGAAAAACAAAGACCCATAAAAATTTTTTTTAACCTCCAACTCCCAGTAGCTATCGATATTAAATGTTATATTTATTGCAGAATTACACGTAGAAGCAAAAAAATAATTCGACTTGTAATCAGGAACTTGGTATAAGAACATAAATCATAGTAATATGTGGATTGAATTGTATTGCTTCGATGATTTCGTGGTCTTACAACGTGTAATTATTTCTGTAACACATGCAGACTATAATCTGAATACAGCGAGAACAAATGCTAATGAGAAAATGTTTGAATTAGAGATCATATCGCTCAAATTAGATAAATTTAAATATTTAGCCACGGAAATTGTAACCTCTATTATAATGGAGGAATATTTTTTCGCTTTATGAATACGTAAATGCGTTAATATTTACTTGAGACTTCTTAATTTCCTTTTTAGTGTTAAAAAAAAAAAGATTTTTTTGGTTTACTTTGTAATTAAAATGTTTCGCCGCTTACTGATATAATTTATAGGTAGATAACAGTTATTTTTTTACCGAAATTACACTTAGATAAAAACTTGTACATACCTGGTGGGTATGCAACATTATTGCTACTGTAAATATTTTTGCTTTAAAAAAAATAGGAACCTTGTAGTAAAGCTAATATCTAGGAGTGCATTCTTTTGGGACACGAGGAGAGTCGTCTGGGTGTATGCAGTGGCATAGAACGATTGAAATATATAAAAAAGGAAAAGACCTAACGCTCTATAATCACTTGTTGAAAAAAGTGAAAGAATTAAAGTGAAGTGAAAGTGAGATTAATATTATATCCAATCAATTTTCAAGTAGTGAGAAAAGAAAATGTAAGGCTCGTTTGACATTTCGTTCAAAAATTAAATAAAACGAGAGGAAACTGTTTTACACATTTCCTTATGAAGATTTAAATAAATGCAAGCGAGATTTAAGGAAATTTTATCTCTATAATTTCAATATTAGAATAACATGAGGTATTTATAAAAATATAAAAAAAATATTGAACTTTTATAACCTCTAGAGGTAATAAAAGGTCTCTCCATTTCACACGAAAAACGTTAAAACAAACTAAAATTTTATCTTTAAAAATCCTTACCTACAACATTTTACGCTTGTTGTTTTCGTGTACATTCTTCAACAACAATGTCATTTCGTTGTTTTGTAAAAACGGACTTTTCTCTTTTTGAGTTAATTAAATTCTCACCGCGTTGGATCAAAAAAATAAATACATGTTCGGTAATTATACGGTGGCGGTCCTACTGATTATATCACTGGCGTGTGTAGGTAGAGATCACTGAAATAAACTTTATATAGAGTTGTAACTGAGAGTATTAAAATGTACTTAAATTATGTCGATGATATAATTTAAAAAGTCAAAACTTCAACGTTCAACATTTTAAAATTACGGTTTCAGTACAAAGCACGTAAATTTAAATGGTTAAAGGTTTTATATAAGTACATAAAAGTTTTTTAAGAGCCAAATAAAAAAATGATAGAAAAGAAGTTAAGTAAAATAACGCATTCTTTACGAGAGTTATGTGGGCGTAGTAAAATTTTGTAAATTCAGATTGTAAAGCGAAGGGAAACAATAATATTTTAAAAATGTTAATATATTGAATTGAAGACATAATAAGTGATTGCGTCTCCAGTGATTTTACCTCGTTGTTATAGATACAATGTATGATGTTACTTGTACATTTGACGTCAACAAAGGATATCTTACTTTAAGTGCGTAACTCCAAAAAAATCTTGTCGTTTTCACGACTTCACTTATACAGAACATTAGGGTGTTATCTCTTGTAAATGGAACGAAAATATAGAACTTGTGCGTCCACAAATTTTAAAGATTTTCATGAAAAAATAATAATATGACTTACTGGGGTAACGTTACACCAGTAAGTCATATTATGGAATTTCAATTTCATGACATGATTTATATAAAAACTAATGTGTTGTGTAAATGGGACAAAAATAAACTTAGGCCATTGCTAAAACAGATCTTTTATCTTTAAATTTCGTACAATAATACCGGCTTTTATTCATAATTTTAAGTGCTGTTTAATATTAGTCAAGATTTTTTTAAGACAGACGTAAAAAAAGTAATATTTAGAGCTTAAAATTTGTATGATAACGATTAAGGAAAAAAATATAGCAAATCGATAGCATCATCCTATAAACAAGTTAAAATAAGGTACAAAAGAATAATTCGATTCAATTGCAAATTATCTTGCAATTTAATCGAATTATGCTTCAGTACCTTATACTCCTACAATACTACATAAACTTATTATTAAATAATTACAGAAAAACTTATTAAGTTATTATTTCGAATTCCGTTTGATTAAATGTCATATAAGACGATTTTCCTTCACGTCGAAGCCTGCGCCTCCCCTTTAATTGAGGTTTATTTGCAAGCCATAATTTCGCTGTATTTAAAGAAATGGAAATTAGTAACACTATAGCAATGGTGTAATTGCAAATTTATGACCTTAGGGCATTGGCTGGACTTTTTAATTGTATGTTTTTTTAAGTGGTTAGGCCGCTTACTAAAAACTATAGAGTCGTCAGGTTCTAATAAAAAAAATAGTTTATGTTAATTTTTTATACTGGTTTTTTTTAGTGTATTTTTTTTTCTTTCTATAGGTAACAGCTTAAATAAATTTAACAATTTATTCGGTAAGTTTACTTGGCGAATAAATTTAACAGACAAATAAAAATAAAAAAATTCTTTATAAAATTAGCTTTCGTATTAATTTCCTCAACACCCCAGACGTATTAAAAATAATCATTGTCAGGGGACTCCGAAGACATTAAACGTTTGTTTGTACCTATTTAATTTCCGAAAATATAATTAAATGTAAAAAGAGTTTTTTAAATAAAATACATTTAAGATATTAATAAAATATAAAAAAATACAGCGTGATCTCATTTTGCGGAAAAAAGAATTGGAATTACGACATTTTTTTTTTATTTGTTCCGAAATTGTAAAGTAAAATTATTTTTTTACTAATTTATTTTAATTAAAAAATAGGATTCCAAAAGGTTTGGATTACGATATTTTATGCCGTGCCTATGACGTCACACATCTCACATAAATAAAATATCTAAATTCGACAAAACCAAGCAAAAACAACACAAACATACAAGCTAAACATGTAGGTGATAAATAAGTTTTATAAGAAGCCATTTCCATTAGAAAAGTGTCGAAAAATCAATGATGTAGGAATTAACTGTAGCCCTAGTGTGAGATTTTTTAACGTTTACTTTCGCATTAACTGTACTACCGCGTTAACATTTTGACCAATCACACGACCGCATTTCTAGTTCTCAAAATTTCCGCTTGGAGCGCTGAACCATTTCCCATACAAATTTTAGTTAACTTAAACGCAAAGTAATAGTTAGAAAATTCACACTAGGGGTACTGAGCCCACAGTTCGCTAACAGAATTCTAAATATGCATTAGTTCCACAAGAATCCTATTGTATTCAACAAAAGAACGTTTTTAAATAAGATTTGGTGAAAACAAATGCTAATTCATACAATTTTCTCCATAAACTTGAAACTTTATCAGATTTTGAGTTGATTCATTCACTAAAAAGCAAAGCCGGATGACCCGCTGTTTCAATATTGCTGTTTATGTATGGAATAAGGGACCACCATCTTCGGGTGCTTTTTGTGGTATATTTAGTCATTAACATGTATTTATGAGGGTCCATTGTTTCTGGTAATCATTTTTATGAAGTATGATCTGTATAGGTATTGTTTTACGCGACGTTTGTTAGGTAAATGTCCGGATGACAATATTTAGTGCGCTGATGTTACAGTTAAATAGTGAAACAGGTTTAATTCGTTATTATATTGGGACAGCGGTTTTTTTGTATGTGTTTTGTTTTGGATTTATTGTTAGGTTTTCATTTGGTAATAAAAGCTTACTCCTGCAAATGTTTAGTGTCAGGTTGGAACATTGAGTTATAGCACAGAAGAAATGATAGTACAAGTACAGAAGCTCCACTCCGAAAGATCAATTAAATAAATAGCGACTCTTGCACCGACACAATAAAGCTCAGTTCAGATCGCACAGCGCTAATGGCCTACATTTATATTCACCTAAAGTTGCCTCTCTTTCTATAGCGTCATTATTTACTTTTCTGACGACGTTAGGGTTGTCTTCTTTTAAACAAAACCTAGGTTAGGTACTTAGTAGTAAGTACGTAGATCATAAAACAATTTTATTTTAGGATGTCTGCTGCATAGGTATTTTAACCTAAGGAGATACGGAAGCCATAAGGCACACTACATTGTCTATGAAACTAAATATTTCTTTTCGGTGTATAGGCACAAAATAAATAATAGTAGGTACAAGTAGTATAGATAGATTATGTGGAATGATATAAGTGCGAAAAATGATATAACCCTGGAAGTTTCTATTCCTCCAGGCCTGCATTTATTTACCTTTTGAGGTCCTTTGGAAGTATGAAAAACGTAAGGTCCGGATCCTTGTTACTATTATTTAAGCAACCGAACGTGGCACAATAAGCTATAGACCTCATTTTAGTTAATACCTTTAAAGCAAACAGATTGTACCTACCTACTAAGTTGAAAAAAACTTACAAAAACATTGCCTCATATATATTGCTCAATCTATGTTATTTATTATTAAGCAACCTACGTAGGTACCTAATTGGGCAAATAAACAAGTATGTACGAGCAAGTATGTATGTTGTTTACTTATAAAAACTGCATAATAATTTTAGTAATAGTTAGTTCATGGTAGTGCACTAACTATTACTACCTATACGAAATAACAAAGGACAACATTTGGTACATAGGAAAGGTGGCGAGTAATGTAATTTGCATTCTTATAAAAAGACTACTAGACACTCGTTTTGATATTTTTTTAGTGTACCTGCCTAATAATAACCGTGGTAGGCGTGGATTTATTTACCTTTTGAGGTCCTTTGGAAGTATGAAATACGTAAGGTGTGTGGCACAATGACCTTTAGACCTCATTTTAGTTAATATTAAATATCGCGACGAGGCGTGTGAGTATCATACAAACGTGCAACTCGGCCGGTGCGCGGCAGCCCTCAAAAATAAAACCCATCCGTGGGTACGGCCGGGTACTTGTAGCTTCATACCTAAAGCGCGGAGTGGAACACCCCTGGTTATAGGTACCTACTACGTAATATTAGTTCAATGGGTAAGAAGTATGAATAATATTAATATATCGATTTAATGAACGAATGTCATTCAAAATTTAATTGAATATTACATAAATGCAAGAAAAACAAAAATAAAGCAGAACCAAATAAAAACCTCACTAAACATTTTTGTTCCCATTTTTGTAAACATCTTGATTTCGTTTAAAAAAAATTTCACATATTTGATATTTTATTTTAAACTCGGAATCCCTTGTTATTGTAGGGTATCTACATTTAGATTCAAAATGTAATTATATCCAAAGCATAATTAAATTATAGTAGTTCCACTACCACTCTATAGTTAAAAGAACGCGCCAGTTAACCACCTAATCTTATACTAGTTGGTTATGTTTGTTTGTTGTCGGTTTTGTTGTTTTTTTTCTCCCGCAAGGACAATATAGTTTAATATAGTTCACTACCCGTTTATATTTAATTATGTTTTCAACATTTGTCTATATTTTTTTTTATTGACTTATCATAAACG
The DNA here is from genome assembly GCA_947458855.1 of Monopis laevigella. NCBI lineage: Eukaryota > Metazoa > Arthropoda > Insecta > Lepidoptera > Tineidae > Monopis > Monopis laevigella. The sequence continues at coordinate 24,731,204 of OX381583.1, read as the reverse complement.
CATGTAAAGCTTTACATAAAATAAATATTTTTGACTTTAGACTTTTTTTTTGACCAGTTGCGATTGCGAAGTCTGCGTTCCCCATACAAAAAGAACTTCGAATTCTAGTATTTCCTCACTACTGTTTGTCGAACAATTAATGTCGGTCATTTTATTTATTAATCTTTCTTTTGAAGACGTATATTTAAGTTATTATTATTTTATTTTTAGGTAGATTTTTACGTACAATTATATATCAACATAAAAATCATGAGACTAACAGCCAAGTTGTAATACTATAAGTACGATTGTATGGGCGTCAACACGACTGGAGAAACCTTAACCATACAATGCAAAAGATAATGATGACGAAGAAAACAAATCGTAGGTCGACAATTATCACAGTATAATATCCTCACACGTCCAACGCTTCGTGCTAATAAGTAATAACAGTTGTAATTATGTTTATTGCTTCAATGCACACAAACCTACAACAAAAGGTCTCTATTTGCAATGTTAAGAAGATAGTAGTGCTGGCCCTAGGCAGAAATAATTATAATCAACTTTGACACGAATGCACAATAGTGCACATGTAAAAATGATGTATTCAATGGAAAATATTGTTGTTTTTTTTTATAGATTCATTTGCAAATTTCTCAAACTTCGTCTACGTAACTTTAACCGTTTACGCAGCGCACGCAACGGAAGCTCTCAAAAGGAACAAATTTTCACCGTTTTCCCACCATTTTTCATTGATGCTCCGATCTTATAAATGGCCTATCCAACACTAAAAGAATTTTCAAAATCGGTTCAGTAGATCAGAGATTACCCCCTACAACCTCAAAAACTCACAAACTTTACCTCTTTATTATATTAATATAGATAAGTAAGTATAGACATCAATATCGCGACGAGCTAGCCACTTGTTCGGTGTAGACACCTACCATCGGCTACGACGAAGTGTGATTAAAACCCCCCCGCTGGGTACCCTGGGGCACCCGTGATGATATGTTAGTAAGTAAGTATAGAGTATAGTAGTACGTTGAATAATTGCTATTAAAAAATAAAACTTTTCCAATTTTATTGACATAAATGATATTAAGTATGAAAAAAAAAAACTAAACGTCAACTTCACGAAAATCATAATAAATTTTATTATAATCAAAAATATATTTATTAAATATATTAATCTAGCCAAATTTACAGTAAAAAATATTTAAAAAGATAAATCCCACCAAGGAAAATACAGGTAAAGTTTTATTTCAGTTCTCAAGGTATGTTTTTTACAAAATTGCAATAAATTAATTGCATACCTAACTGTAACACTTTTTCGGTGTGGATAAAACACCTCCGGCGGGTACCCTGAGGGCTCGGACGCCGTAAGACGTGATTATATTTTTTTCTGCCATATACTTCCCTAAAGAAAATATTTTTGAAGAAGGAAAACTAAGAAATTAGGCATTATATAGTACGAAGACACGCCCTTGGGACAATAAGGGATACGCCAAATTAGAAGAAATAAATAAATAAATAGATATTCTATCTTCCATTATCTATAATATATATTAACAATAAAAATTAAAGAAAACATTTAGTGAAGAAAATAATATACCTAACAGAAACGGTAACGAAATTCCCTACAGTAACTAATTAAAGCTAAAATTTCCCAACAAGAAGTCTACAAATTTGCAGTTTTGATATTATTGGAGTCCTAAAGCCGCAAACCAATACTCCCTGATTTAGACATTTTAATGAAGAAGGACATTTTTTTTTTAACGTTATTATTTATTCAACTTTTACTAGGTTTTGAATAGAATTAGTTATATTTAATATTACCTTATTTTTGTTAGGTAGGTATTAGTTTAATATTAATTTTAACTTTTCTAAACATTTTTTTTTTTTAATTTTATGTCTTTCTATCATAATGTCTCTACTGTCTTGTGATCTTTGCCAAAACGGCAAACTTTATAGAGGTGATCGTGGATTAAAAATTCATCATGGTCATATTCATAAGCATTCTCTACCATCCACCAGTCCAGCAGTCATTTCATCAAACATTACATCTGTACCAGTTCCAACACCCACTACAAGTAATAACATTTTTTCTTTGATAGAGAAATGCAAACAATTTAAATCTTGTTACCCTGTAATTAAACGCATTCCACGTGCAGCTAGAACAGTTTTAGCCGCGAAACTCACAGAATTAATAAATGATTGTATAAACAAAAATAACGTAGCTTCCTGGGAAGATTTTTTTCTATATTCGTTTAATTTTCTACACGTTTCCAACATGAATAAAAAACAGACACTCTCGACTAAACTTAAAGAAAATGTTAGAAATAATAATAAATTAAACTATATCGACAATTATATTAGTAATAATCACTACAAAAATAAATGTATTTTTAAAAAGTCTGAACAAAAAGTATTCGAAGGAGATATCCGAGGAGCAGTCAGACTACTATCTTCCAATAATACAATAGCTGAAAGTAATGAGAATACATTGAAAGTTTTACAAGACAAACACCCCACTCCATTGTATACATCTAGTAATATTCCCCCTCAAATTAATAATGAAGAATGCCATCAAGTAACCATTTTTGAAGTCATGAAAGCCATAGAATCTTTTCCGTCAGGATCAGCCAGTGGTTTTGATGGACTATCTCCACAACACATAAAAGATCTTACATCCTTAAATAATGGTGATGCTGGATCCAAATTGTTAAATTCAATACATAAATTATCTAACTTTATTTTAATTGGCAGTTTAAGCGATGAAATAAAACAATTATTTTTCGGAGCATCTCTTATAGCGTTTAATAAAAAAGATGGGGGAATCAGACCTATCGCTGTGGGATGTACTATTCGTCGCTTAATATCAAAAATTATATGTTCTTATTTATCGCAAACATTAACTTCCAAATTTCCCCCACATCAATTAGGTTTTGCAGTCAAATGCGGAGCCGAAACAGCTGTTCACGCTACAAGAACGTATCTCGAGGAAAATAAAAACTTTGATGTATTCATTAAGTTAGATATAAGGAATGCATTTAACACCATTAATAGAACTGCAATATTATCCAACATTAAAAATCAATTTCCAGAAATATACAACTATATTCACCAAAGCTATGCAACACCGTCATACCTTTTCTATAACAACAACATTATCATGTCGTCCGAAGGGTGTCAACAAGGTGACCCATTAGGCCCTGCGTTGTTTAGTCATACTATTCACTCTATTATTAAAAAAAATACATCCGAACTGAACATTTGGTACCTAGACGATGGAGTCATCGCAGGAAAAATAAACACTATTATTTCTGATTTAGAGATGCTGATTTCGGAATTTAGAGAAATAGGGCTAGAAATCAATACATCTAAGTCGGAAGTTTATTTTAATCCCCTTCTCGATAATCAGCGTCACGAAGAAGTATTACATTTATTACATTCTCATTTACCAAATTTCGAAATTCTAAATTCATCAAATCTTTTTTTGTTAGGAGCACCTTTATCGAACGATTCCCTGAGACCATTGATTTTGAATAAACAAGAAAATCTACTTAAATATACAAAAAATTTAGAAAAACTTACACCCCATGTAGCACTGTTTCTTTTAAAAAAATGTTTTTCTATCCCTAGACTTACTTATTTTTTAAGATGTTCCCCATTTTGGCTCCATGAAAACATTTTAAACGAAATAGATAATTCCATTAAATTATGTTTTGAAAAAATTATGAATATTAACGTTAGTTCAAACGCTTGGATACAGACTAAATTACCTGTTAAATTCGGAGGTATAGGTTTAAGAAGTGCAGCAGATATCTCTCTTCCAGCATTCCTTTCTTCAGCACATACTAGCATCGCTCTCACGGGTAAAATATTATTTCCGTCACTCGGTGACTGTGAGACAAGCTACTTGGCAAAAGCAATAGAATGCTGGACTAATAAATGCCCTTTAACAAGCCAACCATCTGACCCAACCAACCAAAAAAATTGGGATATTCCTATCATCCGTAATTATGTAGAAATTTTAAAAAATTCAAATAACGAAATAGACAAAGCAAGAATTTTAGCATCTCTAAGCAAAGAGTCAGGAGCATGGCTAGAGGCTATCCCATCCCCCTCTTTAGGTACTCTTTTAGACAGGCACTCCATCCGCATCGCCATTTCACTTCGTATAGGGGCTCCACTATGTAGACCACATCTTTGTGTCTGCGGCACTAATGTCGACGAACTCGGCCATCACGGCCTCTCGTGTAGAAGAAGTGCAGGTAGGATGTCTCGCCATGCCAACATAAACAGAATCATAAAAAAATCGTTGGCATCGGCAGATATTCCTAGCATACTTGAACCTCCCGGGATCAGCCGTGATGATGGCAAAAGGCCGGACGGAATGTCCATAGTGCCGTGGCACAGAGGTCGTGCTCTCGTATGGGATGCCACCTGTACGGATACATTAGCCCCATCGCATATCCCCTTCACCTCTATAACCTCCGGTGCCGCAGCCCTTAAAGCAGAAAATTTTAAAAAGGAAAAATATACCAATATTACTCAAAATTTTGAATTTATAGCCTTTGCTGTAGAAACTCTTGGGCCATGGTCTCCGGACTCAATAAAATTTGGTTTAAAGTTGGGAAAATTTTTAATAGAAAAGTCCGGAGACCGCCGAGCTAGAGCTTTCTTCATGCAAAAAATTTCGATAGAAATTCAGCGTGGAAATGCAGCCAGCGTCCTCGGTACGTGTACGGATGCGGCATCGGAGGATCTCAACGAAATTTTTTATTTATTGTAATATATATATATTTTTTAATATATTAATCTGTATATATATATATATATATTATTACTTGGTAAATAATAAATTATAAATTTGTTCATATAATAATTTAAAAAAAAAAAAAAAAAAAAAAAAAAAAAAAAAAAAATATTAAGTATTATCAGTAAAAAAATTAAAAAAAAGAAGGTTTAAAAATTTGTTTTCTTTTGAGGAATATGTCTGAAAATAAAACATTTCAATGTCGTCTAGCGGACGGTACCTAGCACCGGCGCTACACACAAATTACCGAGGAACAGGTCTCACGGATGCCGTTTGGATATACTCGTACCTACAAAGTAATTGTTTTGGATGACAAGAGAAATTTATGTGACTACTACGTGACAATGACATGTCACAGCTTTTGTCATCAACTAATCACTTATTTATAGGTAATTGTTATTGTTTAATCAGGGATTAATTGAAGAGTTTTACATATTGAGATTTAATAACCTTACTTATAAATTATTTAAGCAACGATTAAGAGGGCGTTTATAGGCAAATATAGGTGACTTAAAAGATGCCGGTTACAATGCGTGGGAGTGGAAACAAAAAAACCTCGTGGAATTTTGGAATAATACATTTTTTTTTCTATAACTTTTTTTTTTTTGAATTTTACAAAAGTTTTAGATCTTAGACATATATAAACTTATAAAAACCATGGCTTTATAATCTGCTCTATATTGAAGTAATGGAAAATATCGATAAAAAATGGAGATAATTTTGCGATTATTTTCTATTGAGGCTATTACGTTTTTCAAAGAGCCAGTCACTTCTAAATATCTTGTATTGTTACTGTTTTTTTTATATATTGAGTTGAGGTATTCTCATAATCGGAGATCTAGATTTCTGATTTGCTTCATGCGCCCCCAAAAGCTGCTTATTAGTTGTGTCACTAATAACTTTTATATAATGATAACATATAGGACGATTTTTTACACATATTGCCTTAATTAAAAACTAAGCTAAGCTTGTGCTATGTGTACCAGAAACAACGATACTATGCATATTATACTTTATAAGCACTCAGACCTTGGTACTGTACTTCGTAGACCAGTGATTGAGGCTTTGGCGTTGTATTCGGAGGTTTGATTCGCACCAATGGCAAAAACAATGTACGTTTTTTGTACAGTTTGTCATGGCCAGGGTGTTTATAAAATAGGTATTAGTATCATTGTTTCTGGTACACATAGTCTAGAGCTTAATTTGTGACCTGGGCAATATGTCACGTATATATTCTCCTATAGCGTTCCTCGATAAATGGGCTATCCAACAGTAAAATATTATTTCAATTCGAACCAGTAGTTCCTGAGATTAGCGCGTTCAACCAAACAAACCCTTCAGCTTTATTATACTAGTATAGATTATTATTAGTTATGAATATTACTTGCATTATATTACTGACTATGGCTTTGGCTACCATGAGGGGCTCGCTACTTGTTCGGTGTAGACTAAGAATACTATCCGCGATGACTAGGTGGAACTAAATTTCCGCTTGGCTATCCCGAGGCCCGTCTAGGCGATCTGGGGGCTTCGATCATACTTACATTTAGCGTTGGCAGGCGTCCGGATAAAGCTGGATATAGTTAGGCTTTTTGATTGCATGTCCGGCCAAAATAAACGGTGTCCGGCTTGTTGATTGCATGTTCGGCCAAAATAAACAATGTCCGGCTTTTGTTAGGCTTCTTACATTTCGCAAACGTGCGAGCACCGAGTGGCCGATAGGGTTGTGATTTTGACAGCTTGTGGCGCAGGGGGGCGAAATTGATATGATTTGGCTTTCATTAGAACTTAACAAAGATGTATAGTAATCATAAAAAATAGCTTGATTTTACATAAACATTTTTTGTCGTACCTAATTATACTGAGACACAAAATCATCAATAATGTAGGGTGTCCGGCCTTGTTACCCAAATGTCCGGTAAATCTGCCTGGTCTTCCGGCTATTTGGTTTAGCGACCTGGCAATTACTTACATTTCTATTATTAACATCACCCTCACACGAGGATCACAAAAAAAATCGATTTTTTTATATTTTTGAATCGTTTTGAATTTAAAGAATGTTTTGAGGCGTTATAACACACAGCGTTATTGTTAAAGTCCGTACATTCTTGCATAATTTTAATACACAATGTGATACAGTGGACAGCAAGTTGTGTTACATTTGGTAAGCTAAATTCGTCTTTAACACCAAGGCTAAGGGTTACGATCTTCTATGCGTATATTTTGACGTGTTCTCCACCGTACATAGTACGCACACGCACCCGACTTAACCCTAGAGAACGCGCGGAAATGTCAATTCTGCCAGCAGGTGCGCGGGACTTCTTGTGCCTTCACTTATAACTTACAGATCTACATATATAAGATAGACAGCGCATTAATTTAAAAAAAAAGTTCAAGAAATATAGCAGTTTTTTTCTACTTACTGATAGTAGAGAACGACATGTGACTTTGTATCTACCTTATAGATGGTAGCAGACACAAAGCCCATGGATGGGGTCGATAATTGTTGTTTAACAGTGTTAACTCCCACTATGCGATTACGAAATGGCGAAAAGACAACTACTTTAAATGTTCGCTGCTTTATATAGTCAAATTAACTACCCGCAAAAGAGACTACCACCGTAACAGGAAATCGGTGTAGAAATCTCCTGAAAACCAATGAAGCCACAGACTAAAACCGAAACATGGTTAGTTTACTTGTCGGTTTTTGCACCTGTATGAGCATTGGTAACGAAACTGGCCGGTCGTTTTAGCGAAATTATAGAGACCTGTCCACCTAAATGGAGGATGCTCAAATTCGCCTTTAATTGGTTTTTCCTACTAGATAATAAGTATTAGAGTTTAATCAATATCGCCTAGAATTTCAGGCTATAGCGATATTTTTTTTTTTCATATGAAGGATATTGCCCTGGTCACAAACTAAGCTCTAAGCTTGTACTATGCGTGTACCAGAAACAACGATATATTTTATAAACCCTCAGACCGTGGCAAACTGTACAGAAAACGCACTAATATTTCTTGTCATGGAAGCAAATCGAACCACGACCTCCGAATACAATGCCAATAAAAGTTGAAGTTGCGCTTTCTAATGAAAAGTTATTAAGGCGGTGCTTTCAACTCATCCGACTTTCACGTAACCATAAATTAGACGCGACGTCCTGACATGGGCTTTCCGTGCGGGCTAATTACAAACAAATATCGCCCTTTGCGCTTGCACACCTCAAAACCTATAATTACGGAATCGTTTTCCTCAAGTAAACGCGATCGCATCGCTCCGAGGCGACATTAGACATGTTTTAACTATTAGCCAATGTTGCGGTTTTAACTTACTCTTGCGGAACTGTTGTATCTCTCTTTGAAATTATTTTATTTGCTTCGTATCTGAGTAAAGGTAGATGTTAGTAACACATGTTCATCAGAAACTCACCAAGACAACATGGCATGCAAATATGTGGTACAAAATATTTGATTATTTAATATTATTATTATTTTATATAAAATGCATTTTTAATATTAGTTATTCAAGAATTATACAAATAAAATAACACCCAATCAATAAAACAAAGAATAATTATTATAAAATAGTAAATAAATAAGTTGATGACAAAATAATCTACAAACTAAACCAAATGTATTGGTAATGTGAAACTGGGACCGACAGCTTAACGTGCCCTCCGAGGCACTGTAGTGGTGTTGTTAAACATATGTACATTTGTTTTATTAAATAATATTTTGTACACACCGAGGTTTGGCGGCGATTAGGTCTCGGGTTAAGCGAACTATAGTGTTTTTTTATCTGAGGTCTAACCAATTCGGCCACCACTACGTAGGTGTTACATCTACCAACATCTATATAAATTTATATAAAGCAAAAGATGAACTAGGCCTGCTGTGCGTCTACCGAATTCTATAGTTCTGACAAAATATACTCCCTGAGGCCTGAAAAAGCTCAGAAAGTAACAGTACGATTTCCTAAAAAAAAAAAAAAAAAAATTGCTCAAAAAGTGGTAAAACAAAAAAAATGGCAAATAAAGATACTTTTTGCAGGTGAAAACAAAACGATAAAATAGAATTGGATAAAGATCTCGTATAGAAAACTATTTCAGTGTAGTTGCAGCTATTTGGGTATTTAGCCGTTATATTTGTTTACCATTAAAATGACTAAAATTAATCAATGAATCAGAACAGATAAAACTATGACAGTATTTACTAATAAGTATATAACAAACTATATGACTGTTATAAGAGCATCTGTATCAATAAAGGAATCCGTGAAGCTTGCGTTAGTCACGCTGCTTCAACGATTTCGCGTTAGACCAACGACTTAGTAATATTTTAATGCTCTGTATGAACATTATAAACACTATAAATTTTTTTGGTAAGTTTTTTTCTTGGAAATAAATTTATGATCTTTTAGAATTGTTATAGTTACTGAGTGCTTTTTACAAGTTGCTTGCTTAGTAATTAGAATAACTATACCTTCGTGTAACGTGTCCAAAATGTGGTAAAAAACTTTTATTGTCTTCAAAAACTACTACCAAGATAAAAAAAAGAATATAATAATAAAGTATTCTAATGTTAATAATTTAATAAATTTAATCATTTTAAATTTCCCCGTTTAAATTTTTTTACCTACTACAAAAATATTCAGTTCCAATAAAATTAATATTTTTTAATAATTAATATATTATTATATAGTAGGTATATGGGTAGAAACTATTTTTAATACCTAAGAAGCTAAATTTATTCTGTGCGAAATTTCATAGATAAAATTGTTTATTCCCTTTGCATGTAAATAAAAGACTTAGATATTTTATCTTATTGTGAGAGACTCAGGTCTGTCTGCCCGCATCAAATATCTCTAAAACTACTGGTCCGTTTTACTTGTAATTTCCTAAAATCTTGTTGACGCCCATTTAAAAACTCCAAGACAAGATATTTACGACCAAATTAAACAGTTACTTTCTTTATTTTTCAAATTTTAGTTTTTGCATTAAGGATTTTTCGTACTAAATATCACGATTATATTTGAAATAAATTAAAAATATATTCTAGTTATAGAAAATCTTTAAAAGCCTGTGACACACAGAGTTCAAAGCAAACAACCTTGTATGGGCACGGTACAAGATCGGCCCATCAACTCTCGGAGTCAAGGCCGGTTAAACCGAACGATAGTAAAAGTTCGCATTAGATTAATTATGGATTTAAATATTGAATACTTAACGGCAGGTACTCCGGGCTGAGGACGAATTAGTGCTAAGAAATAAGGTTTAAAATCGAAAACCAAGGAGACCGCTGCGGCTCAATATTTTACTATTATTCTGATTAAAAACTATTTGGAGAAAGAAGAATAAAATATATTTAAATTTTTTTTAGTAAGTAAAGAAAGATTTTTTTTTGTTATTTATATTTCACGTATTTTTATTTTGACGTAGGTAATAGTCCAAGATTTATAAAAATTAAAAAATAATAGTTGAAAAGCACTGTCTTTAGATTATTTTTAGATCGAGCGAATTAGTATTAATTACGTTTTGAGTCCCACACAAATACCAATAAAATTGTCTTCTATAAAAAATTTAAACTTTTTAAATAGTGAACAAAATATATTGTTATGTCAATATATTTTGTTCACTATTTAAAAAGTATCATTTTCACAGTTAAAACTTAATTAATCGTGTGTCGTGTAAATAAAAAAAATTTGGCTGCCCATAAAAATTGGTCATTTTAACATTACTTTATTTATTGGTTATTAAGTCTATTTAAAGTCCGCGGCGAATTTTCAGCATAGATCCAGAATACTATCGGCTGAACAAAAAAAAAACTATAAGTTAGCTTATTTTAAAACTATTTTTATATACACGGACAAATTTTCGCACTTGTCGGTAAAAAATATATAACGGGTATAAATCTTTGTTTATAATATCATTGGCTACAGTCGTTTTCTGCAGATTAGTCGATGCACCCGTCAATATTCGATCGTCGGTAATCGCATTATACGCTAATGTGGTTATACCAGATATTTACAGGCTTTCATGCTATTAGCGCGCTATATTATGACTGATGTAGTGGAACTCGGCCTTTACTTTTTATTTTTATTATATAAGAGATTTACTTCGAATGGTATTTTAAATATATAATTACGAATAAGTAAAAGCTTGTTATTAATAATTATTTATTATAATTAATTAGGCAGTGTCTGCAAAAACATTTATAATAATAATAATATGTAGGCTTATACTATGTGTACCAGAAACAATGATATAAAACATATTATATTTTATAAACACCCAGACCATGACAACCTGTACAGAAAAACGTACTATTTTTTTTTGCCAGGGTTCAGGGCACCCGTGTGGTTTTTTTTTTGGTAGTCCGAGATTTTGGATGGTTTTTAACAATACATATCTTCACGGGTGCCTTACGGCGCCCGAGACCGCCTAGACGGTCCCAGGGTACCCAGCGAAGGGGTTTTAATCCCACCTCGTCGTAGCCGATGGTATGAGTCTACACCGAACAAGTGGCTAGCTCATCGCGATGTTTTGAATAGACTCAATAACCCATCTATAAACAGTTTCACAAGTTGGTATAGTGAAACCGGGACCGACAGCTTAACGTGCTCTCCGAGGCACTATAGTGGTGTTGTCAAACAAATGTACATATTTTTTTTAATTAAAAAAATCATTGGTACACACCGGGATTCGAACCAGGGACCTAAGTGTTTTTAAGTCCAAGGTCTAACCAACTCGGCCACCACGTATATTTTACATTTTTATATATACGTTTTTAACAATGTAAATAAAAATGTTATTAATATATTTTATTAATCGCTTTTAAGTATTATAATTTCTCGGTTTAAGTTGGATAGGATTTGTCAGTCAGTTACGAAGCAAAAGATTATTGTTTTGATCAGTTTAATTATCGATTTTGAAATGAGAATGCGTTCGTAAGCCGATTTCGCAGCTTAAAGCTCGCGAAGCCAGAAAACTGATTTTAAGGTTTATTTTTAATTTGTTTTAAACTTTTGTTTAACATCATTAGGATAAAAATACTTTTAGACAACATGGTTGCAGGTAGTTTTCGGCACTAACTCGATACTCAGTTGTTAATAGATAATATATTATTTTGAACTGAATTGGTATTTTTACACCAATACTGTCAACTTAATATTATAGTTTATTTAACTTTGTACCTTTATTATATTAAAGACTATAAGGTCCATGAATGCAGTCTTTCAATATAGGATGTTTCTGTTTAAATAAAATTGATTGTGTCCGCTAAGATGCCTACCTAGATGTGTTGCTTGCAGTCTTAGCATCTTGAGTTGCCTACATATTCAGGGTGAATTTGAAAGTTTGTACTTTAATATGAGGTACTGATCAAATTGAACAACTTTTATAAATATAGACTCGTAATGCAAAACGTCCATGTCGCCCATTTCGTAACCACATCATTTAGTCGGCATATATTATTTAGCGAACAATACAGTTAAACAACAGTAATCGACCCCACTCATGTACTTTGCAGGTCTTTTTATTTATTTATTACAAAAATCTACAGCACATTACAATATATAGTAGTAAAATTTACGTCTGCTTAACATCAGGTAGATACAAAGTTACATGCCGTGCTCCATTAAAAATTAAATAAAAAAAAATATATAGAAATAGTTATTTAATTTATAAATACCAAAACAAATTGCACCCAAACAGGAATTAAAATCACTCCACATATACTTTTTCAAAGAACTAAAGTTTTCTAGAAAACCGAAGCTTTCTGTAAAGCAACTAGAGCTTTTTCTCTTTAGCAATTAGCGTTTGGGTAAAGTAGAATAATTACATTATCGCTAGAAGGCAAAGCTGTCCGTCAATCTGAAGTAACAAGTTGCGGTCTATGTACCGTCGCCAATGTATCCAACTTTATGGAAAGCTTGGTTTACCAATAGTAAGTGTTTATAGTTTAATGCCCTTATTCATAAAAACTTATTGAGTCCTTGAAGAACACTTTAGTTAAGTCTCCAAAAAAAAAGTCACATAAGTAGGAAGTGCTCCTAAATAGTCTAGCACCGGTATTCATAAAAACTTATTGAGTCCTTGAAGAACACTTTAGTTAAGTCTCAAAAAAAAAGTCACATAAGTAAGAAGTGCTCCTATATAGTCTAGCACCGGTATTCATAAAAACTTATTGAGTCCTTAAAGAACACTTTAGTTAAGTCTCAAAAAAAAAAGTTACATAAGTAAGAAGTGCTCCTATATAGTCTAGCACCGGTATTCATAAAAACTTATTGAGTCCTTAAAGAACACTTTAGTTAAGTCTCAAAAAAAAAAGTCACATAAGTAAGAAGTGCTCCTATATAGTCTAGCACCGGTATTCATAAAAACTTATTGAGTCCTTAAAGAACACTTTAGATAACTTAAGTGTTCTTCAAGGACTCAATAAGTTTTTATAAATACCGGTGCTAGTCTTTTTGAAAGCACTATTATTATATTATATGTACCTACTTTGAGTTTATTTTTGGAGACTTTGTAATTAAAACCGTAAAGTGATTAGGTGATATAGTGATCAGTCATGTTTCGGTTTTAGTCAGTGGATTCACCAGAGATATTTCTTGACTATGCAGTAGCAGAGGATGATTTCTGGATGTTCTGTACCCACCTATATAATATTCAATTAATAACTTGAAAGAATTTCTGGAAATTTTAAAGAAATGAAAAGGTAAGTATTAAAATATTTATAAATAGATATGTTTATAAATATAATATATATATTATATCGTTGTTTCTGGTACATATAGTACAAGCATAGCGCTTAGTTTGTGACCATAGCAATATGTGTAAATTGCCCTATATATTAGTACTATTAAATAAATATTTAATTAATAAATAAGTATTTATTCAGAAATTAGCTCGTAAATAGTTAACTAGCTGTAGGTACCCCACGTTTTCATTTCAATTTAGCATCAAAAATAAAATACTCTTACTTACTAATAAGCCCATGTTACATGCTGATAATGTAACTTTCTTTATGTAAAATATTTAAAACATCGGTTAAGTATTTATTGAGTTAATCCATTACAAACAAACAAAAAACAAAACTATTTTCTTTATAATTTTAGCTCAGAAAACGTTAACTTACTAATAAGCCCATGTTACACGCTGATAATGTAACTTTCTTTATGTAAAATATTTAAAAAAATCGGTTAAGTATTTATTGAGTTAATCCGTTATATACAAACAAAAAACAAAACTATTTTCTTTATAATTTTAGCCCAGAAAATACACGCGCAGAGTAGCAACTTTGAAAAAAAAAAGCTTTGGAATTTTTCCAAACAAAATATCTACTATTACTAAGCCCTTACAAAACTACAAAGTTGTGCTTCAAAGTCGCTATCCACAACCAATTACAGCTATCAATTATAATGGAGAAGGAAATTGGTAGCTTCCGTGCAGCGATCCCGAACCCCGGACTACGAGACAAGCACGCGACGACTCGACCATCGCATCGCCAATTTGCATTACTCTATGTTGGTCGCGACATCACGATTTATGCGCACAATTATTCTGAAGAATAATTTTAGCCTGTTTTTTAGGTTCCGTAAGAGAAAACACCGCTTATAAAAAAACTTATTGAGTCCTTTAAGAACACTTTAGTTATAGAAGGTTACGTCTCTTTTTTAGCAACAAGGATATGCGTAAAAGAGACAAAACCTATTTTAACTAAAGTGTTCTTTAAGGACTCAACAGTTTTTATGAATAAAGCCATTAGTGTTTATTAACAAGATCAACTAATTTTAAAATAAAATCCTATATTATTAGATCGTAATGCTTTTATTAGGTCTCCCTGGTTAGAAAATTTAAATATCTGTAATGGAGTAATTATGTGTATGTTAATAGTAAGTGTTATGTGGGGTACTTGTGTATGTGTTGTGTGTGTTTCCATATTAGTATAAAAATATATTAAAAAGTTCATACCCCCGTGTGTACCAATGATTAAAATAAAATGTGTACAATTGTTTGACAAATAAAAAAAATCTAAAATAGCCTCGGAGAACACGTTAAGCCATCGTTACCAGTTTCACCATACCCACTTGTGTAACTGTTTATACATGCGCTATTGAACTTAGCATAGGTGCCTAATTTTAATTGTCTTAGGATTTAAATCAATTTCACGCTTTTTACAGAAATCTAGCATATCTTATTCATACAATGAATGACAAAAAATCGATGCAGTAGTCTTCGGAAAACCGGTGAAACCCACAAACTAAAACCGAAACATAACTAGGTGACTTGACGGTTTTTGTATCTGTATGGGTTTTATCGAGTCGGTCGGTCAGCCTAGCGAAGATATAGAGACGAACGAGAATATAGAGATTTGCACAACCCTAATTCGAATACTCACCGCACTTGACCGCTTTTTAACTAGTCATACATACAGGTCATTACAGGTGTGACGACGGTTATTACCTTTTGATTTTGTCACTTGGCTGACATTTAAAGAATGGAATGTTTGTTTAATTGAGCTGGCAATTTTGTAAAGACTACAGTAAAAAATTTGGCTGAAGGACTTGTTTCCAAGCCATAATAAATAAAATAAAAAAATATCCTTTAAGGCCTGTTCACATTGAAAGTTCTATATGCAAATCTTCATAGTGAGTTGTCCTTTTTTTAAAGAAATCAATATATATACAATATACATGGTGATATTGAAAGGTTGTACTTTGGGCTAATATGAGGTTCTATTAATCAAACCGAAGTTTTAAAAAAAAATCCTTCTCTATACAAACTAGTTATGTTAAAATGACCAATTTGTATGGGAAAGCCAACATTTTTTTTTCATTTGCGACATGGTTCCATGGGATAAGTTGTTCGATTTGATCAGTAGGGCTTCATACAAAGTACCTATAACTTTTTTAATTTACCCTGAATAAGAAATAATACATGCTTCCATATTTTAAATGCGAAAGTAATTTTGCCTGCCTTGCACCCTTTCACCCTTAAACCGCTAAACCGATTTAGAAGAAACAGTTTGATGCCCTAAGAAGGAGATTTTCCACTTAGGAAGTTTCTTTTTCTTAAATTTAAGAGCTGGCTCTTGTCGGTGGAGCAATCGAGCAATCAGTACGATATGATATTATATGCACATAAAAAATGTTTTCATTAAAAAAAAAAAAGCTTTTGTCAAATGATGTATTAAAATTACATTTATAATTTTTATAATAACACCAAAAAATCTCATAACCATTAAAATTATTTTAATTAAAATCTAGATAAATAAAAAATGATCACGATAGAATTTAAATAATATTGATGCTTTATGGTTTTGCTCCATTTCCAAGACAAAGCTATCAGCGAAATCTTTCCGAAGACAGGCTGTACACACTTATCACGACTAGTCACCGTACAGCTCAAGCGAAGTGATACCACAATATGTAATTTGTATAATTATTTATTCAAATAAGTTCGAAACTTTGTTCCCAAAGCAGAAACCAAGTTACCAGGAAACACATTAAGAAATTTTCTCAGCTAATAACGTTTAAAGAGAATATCTAATTATTATATTTAATTGAGCCCGACGGCTTATAATCGAACCGACTTACGCTGAAATTGTTGCGAGTATAACGCAAGGTAACAACATACTTAATACTTATTTACCGAGAAACGGTTTATTTAATTAAGTAAAGGCACCAATCAACGTTCCACGCAATCTGCTTACCCCGTGCGCTAACCATAGGTGCACGCTTAGCTAGCACTGGATCGGCTAGGATCCAGATCCATTACTGCTATCACCGCATTTGCATCACAACTTGCACACGTAATAGCAATCAATGTATATTAATGTACGTATTAGTATGTGTATGTAATGAGTATTAGTATGTATGTATATTTGAATACATATTGTATGTATACATATTGTTCTGGTCACAAACTATGCTTAGGCTTCTACCTACTATGATATAATGCATTTTATATTTTATAAACACCCAGACCATGACAAACTGTACGGAAAAACGTACTAATATATTTTTGCTATGGTTGGGAATCGAACCCACGACCTCCGGATACCACGCCAAAGGCGCAACCACTAGTCTACGGAGGCGGTCTCACATTTGAACAGATTAATTTAATATTTATGTAAGTAGATAATATTTTTATAGTCTTTATATTTTTTTAATTTATTGATTAGTAGTGCTTAATATGATGCAAGGTTGGACTAGTAGAGAATATGGCATTTAAGTTCCTAAACTGTGCAATAAAGTTTTAAATGAAATCAATAAATACAAATATTACCGATTTAATATGCACTGAAAATAATTTCTTTTATAAATATAGTGTTATATATATTATTATTTTTAAATATATCCATTAATAAAGGCTGAGAAATTATTTAATATATTAAAAAACGACTTTTTTAAAATAAAATAATGTCCAGGGCCTACGTCAGTCGTTCGAAATCTTTATATGGAGACGAGGAGGCCGTCGGAATCTGCGTTATCGACAACTTTGTTTGTCCCTCGTCGAACCCTTTATTACACTACGACCGAACAACGCCGAGAAAAAATATAATATCGGGGCCCTAATGAAGACACAACAGAATAAACATGAGCTCGTAATCATGAGGAGACACGACGCAAAAACCTACGGGCTTCGGGACAATCACGAGAGACGCAGGCGGTGGGTGACAAAAATGCAATTTAAGTTATGTCCGTCTAAAAACTCAATTCTCCGCGAAACGACGGACGTAATGGCGACTTGTAGTGGAAATTAAAGTATGGTATCTGATGCAAAAACGGCGATGAAGCCTACCCGTGGCATAATTAGTCGCCTGCTGAGCGTGGGGCAGCAATGTTCAATCCATTTGTGGCTATCCACGTTTATATAGCATTAGCTTTTTTATTGGCAGTGGATTCTTCTATTATACCGGATATGATATGATGACAGTTACCATCACAGCGAATAGATTGTCGTTACTGCCCATCATCGATTATATCAGCCTCGTATAATTTAACTTGTACTCTACGGCACCTTTTTGTGTAATCGCAATGACATGTCGATGGCTTTATTGTATGATCATACGTATTAGTTAACTATCACTTCCTTGAGTTTAAAAAGAATGTTAATACTGTTTTTCCCCGCGTTGAGTGTATTTCGAGTCGATAATGTATTTCTCGTGTACAAATACTACAACATTCCTAGGTATCTAGTGTAATTAATAGCAGAACGACTTGGAGGCGCAGTCGAGTCAGGCGCTGGAGTCTTCGTGGAAGAAGTGAACAACGTCGGACCAGTTTTTGCTCCGATCTCATACCGTTCAACTTCTACCATAACTCACGTCTAAAACGTCGGAAGCACCAAATTATTATCAACCTGTTGTTTAAAATTTCATGGAAATAAAATTTCGATGCTCCTTTGGATTCCTCAGCGTCCCTCCCGATCAGGGTGGCAAATTGCTCTTTTTTCAATCGGCGACCCTTTCACCGATGCAGGAATTTATATCATGGCAATTCATTCGCGGCGGCAAAAAGTAGATTCCATTTAATTATGGATGATTTTTAAAATCTGTGAACAATGCGAACGTCCCTTCGTGACCGGACTGCCTTTTTTGTTTTTCGATGAAGCTATTTGATAATAATTTGTTATTAAAAAACGGTCGCGCTGGAAATTAAATCAAGAGTTAATTACAGTGTTTATATTGTTTCTATTTCTTGTTGAGTTAAATTAATTAAGATTTCGTCCTGCAACCTTTCGTCGTCGCCGCGAACTCGTCGAGGTCCGGGTTAGTGGAGATAGACATTTGGAAATTTATTGAGGTCGTCAGACGGACTAAAAGGCCGGCCCGAGACAGTGTCAGATAAGTAGCCACATATAATTAGTGTGGGCAGGGACACGCGACCACCAGACTCCACGTACCAGATATCTCGCATACCTATGAGGATTTAAACGATAAATACTCATTTATTATTTCTATGTTGGTGTTAGTAGTTTTTTTTAGGGTCGCAGTAAGTGCCTATAGGGAAATAATATTGTGTGCCTAAATCTGTATATCTGCACACTCTTTTTACCACAGATATAATCTTGGGAAAAAGTAAAGTAGGCAACTTGGACTCTTGAAGTTTTTGTATTAAGGTCAATTTATTTTAAATAATGGTACTACTACTATATGGTTGAAATTCATTTGCACGTCATAAAACAATATAATTGATTTTCCCTTGCAGAATATTCAGCAAATTCATTCACAATGCTTTGTTTAACATTTATTGGATCAATCAACCTTAGCTATATTTTGATAGAATAGAATATTAATTATTCAATAAATTAATACATATTTATCTATATCTATACTAATATAATAAAGAGGAAAGATTTGTATTTTTGTATTTTTGTATGTTTGTAATGAATAAACTCAAAAACTACTGGACCGATTGCAATAATTTTTTCACCATTAGAAAGCTGCATTATTCAGAAGTAACATAGGCTATATAATATCACGCTAGGTCCTATAGTTGTGGAGCAGTAACCAAAAATGTTTTAAAAACGGGGGAAAAGTATCGTTTCTGAGGCCTTCCGTGGCGTGCGCTGAGCATATAGTTAAAGTTATACAAACCTGTGCGAAGCCGGGACGGGCCGCTAGTATATAATAACCTTAAACTAACTAAAATTAGGACATATTTATATTATACGGCGGATTAAAGAATTAATATTAAAATATTGTACATTAATAATTGAAAAGACACGAGAAGTTAGAGGGATTTGCTGAAAGAATTTGCTAGTTCACCAAAAAAGATATTTTTTTAAAATCCGGAATTTAATTACGGATTTATTAAAAGTACACAAAAAAAAAGAAATTGAAACTGGGAAGCTAAAAGAATTAAAGCCCGAGTCTAAGGAAAAAGTACAGAAAAACGCACTAAAATCTGAAAACATCTCCAAAGGCAACCACAACCATGAAGGCAGATTTTATGTGTCATACAATCAATGTAAAAAATATAAATTACTAGTCAGCCTTTTTAGAGTAATGTCAAAGCAAGATGACAGAGTTGCCAGCTGTAGCCCGGAGCCTCTGCCCTCAAGGCCGACATTGCGATGGCGTGCGTGTCAGCACTTCCTTACACCACATTCTTGACTCCACGAGTAACATTCCACACAAATACTTGGGGTTCCACTCACCAAATTACCGCTTTTATCTTCGGCGCCTTCGACAAATTACGTCTGTCCTAAAAACGGAACGGCTTATCAGGACATTTGAGGACATGTCGACCGTGTGTTAGGCGCTTGTTCGTCGATTCTTTTAATTTCGCCCCGGTTTTTGTCCATTTTTAGAGTTATCTCGGCGACTTCGTGCCACGGTCACATATTTCGTTTGTCTTGTTTTTGTTCTCTGTCTGTCTCGGTAAGTGCTGTGTGTGCAGATTACGACGTTGTAAATGCGAGTTTTGATTATTGTAGTATTATTTTATGGTTTTATTTCCTTTTTATTGGGGATTTGTTTTAGTGTGGTTATAATATAATTAAAAATATTGTTCTTGATTTAATTATGGAGGAATGGCTTCTGGTTTTACATCAACAACTACAATAAATAAATTTTAAAGATCAATTTGTTTGGTCTGAATAAAGTTATCTTTAATGATATACGAGTATTATAAAATTATTCTTTTGAGATAGTATTTTTTTTAAGTTTGATCAAATACATTAAAAAAACATATTTAATATGTATATCTACAACGAGTTATTCAAGAGCGAAAACTTGATTCTGTTTTTTTCTTCTCCTATTAATCATAACGTTATCTATTAGTAACAATCACATTTTTTCTTTTTAACCTTCGGAAATTAGGCGGTGAGGTTTTGCAGTTAGCGCGAAACTCCCAAAGTGCCCGAAACGTTTGTGTTTCGCTACCGACAGCGATAGCGAAAAATAAACGTTTTTTTTATTATTATGTAAAAAAACAAATGGTATAAATTGATTTTAAAGTAACCTTAGCTTTTTTATAATTAAACCGGTTATCTTTCCACCGCACATACAGATACAAAAAACGTCAAATGCTTCGTAGGATCATCGGTTTTTAGGAGTAAAGAGATGTCGAAGTGGTCTCCTTTCAGGGTGCGGTTACGAACCAGGTGATTGAATTGACGATATATCATCGAAAAAAATTAAGAATACTTGTAATGAAATGTGTGTATGTCTTTTTCGTTTTCCATTTCCCAACCTCATTAATTGGCCGAGATAATAGGAGCAATACTCTTAAACAACGTTGTATTGGTCGACCATGGCCGACCGACCAGTCTCGTTACCACTGCCCATACATATGCAAAAACCGTCAAGTGACCGTAAGTAGTCATGTTTCGGTTTTAGTCTTGGGTTCACCGGTTTTCAGGATGCATCGATTTCTTGTTGAGTCTCCTTTCAGTTAATTATGGATTGACCCCATTCATGGATGTAGGTCTGCTCACCACCAGGTAGATACAAAGTCACATGCCGTGCTTCAATAAAAAAATAAATAAAAAAACTGATTCCCCTTCAGACCAAGGGATGAGTAGGACCGACGCTTACCATACCTTAGGTACTACGAATACCCGCTGATTCTATAAGTTTTGGAATAGTTGATGAGTTACCAACATAGAATCAATGTTGTCTATGAATCAATATAGATTAACCGTTAATAGTTTCTATAAAAATATAAGCAGATTTTTTATACAAAACAAGTAAAAGGAAAAACATAAATCGAAATTTTGGTATTTTAAATTAAAATCTATACTAATATATCTATACTAATATAATAAAGAGGAAAGATTTGTATTTTTGTATTTTTGTATGTTTGTAATGAATAAACTCAAAAACTACTGGACCGATTGCAATAATTTTTTCACCATTAGAAAGCTGCATTATTCAGAAGTAACATAGGCTATATAATATCACGCTAGGTCCTATAGTTGTGGAGCAGTAACCAAAAATGTTTTAAAAACGGGGGAAAAGTATCGTTTCTGAGGCCTTCCGTGGCGTGCGCTGAGCATATAGTTAAAGTTATACAAACCTGTGCGAAGCCGGGACGGGCCGCTAGTATATAATAAATTAAAGAGTTCTTCTATCATTTAGAAATACTTTGTAACCGTTTATTTATATTATATTTAATGTAATTTTAAAAAGTAAATATAAAATTACAGGCAAATTTGTCTTCATACAAATAGCACTTTAGTTTTTGTTGTAAAAGTTTTTAGAATTTATAATAAAAATCTATAAAATTAGTACCGGATAAATAACAGATACACCTTTTATATATAAAAAAAATATATATATAAAAAAAAATACAACTACTAAAAATAACGTCTAAACTTTTTGAGTTCATTGAGGTTCAAAAAGTTTAGAGACGTTATTTTTATTGTATTGAAGCTTTTTATTAAAAGAAAAACGTAGAGGTGTAGATTTACTGAACTTATCAAATTAATTTTATAGTATTTATTAAAAAATCTGCAATCTCATAAAATAAAAACAAAAGTGCGATTTGTATGAAAACAAATATTGGCTGCCTTCTTGTTGTGTCATTATTTTTAAAACACCCCTTAAAATTAAGGAAGGACTCGCTTTTAGTAGTTAAAAGGAACATTATAACTAAAATTTTATTTATATCTTGTGGCCGAGGTATGTAGAGACATCTGAGTGCCACTTATCTACGTTTTCCTTTTGTGTCGCTACGTAGTATCTACCTGTTGGTAAGCAGACCTACAAAATCCATGAAAGGGGTAGATTTAAATATTCTTGTTTAACAGCATTGATTGCTCCAACTATGCCGGCAAAATGACGCGGTAATGAAATGGACGTGGGCCTCTATATGGTATATCTGATATGCACGATTGTTTTAATTGCACACTTTCTTAAAACTTTTTTTATTTGGTCATACAAGTGTTTATTCCCACTAGTCCAAGTGTGTTGTGCAATGATTGGACAAGAGATGCTTTTTTTAATTGGATTTATTTTTTATTTAAGAGTCGCTACAAGCATTGCACTGTATTACGAGTCTCACGGGCGTAGCCAGGATTTAGTATCGGGAGGGGTTTAATTTTCAAATTTTAATTTTAATGACCAAAAAAGAAAACACCTATTAAAAAACTCCAACAGTAGAGTAGGCAGGGGGGCCTATGGCAAATTTATTCTTATTTTATTCATTTGGGGGGGGGGGGGGGCAATAGTGCCTCGGGGAGCACTTTATGTTGCTGACACGCTACTCAAACTCAATATTTATTCACTAACTGTCAAATCAAGAATGATGGTTGGAAAAAACATCAAGTGACCACGTCGGTATTAGACTATGAGTTCACCCGTTTTCAGGAGACTTTTAAATCAATTCCTTGTTGAGGTTAGAGGCGCATTTATTGTACCGTATCATTCAGCCGGTGTGGTGCGGAACCACCAATACCTACTGTTTTTAACCAACATGAATTTGTCGTCCCTATTAATGGGCTTTATAGATCTGCTACCACCAATCAAATGCAGGTCACATGCCGTGTCTAAGAAAAAATCTGGTAATGTTAAAGTGATCAGCATTTGCAGACTTGGCAGTGATTTTAAACTTCATATATAAACACCTATCATAACTTTTATAAGAGGAAACATTTGAATCTATATAGGTAGGTACAGTGTGTGAAGATGCTGGCTTAATCATAGTTATAGTTTATATACCTATAACACTATAGCAAAATGTTAGATATATCTAGACTATTAACAAGGTTAAGTTATAAACAAAAACTGGGAGCTGTATTTAATTAACAACATAATCTTTATTGAGATATAAAAATATTCGATTATGATACTATATCGATTCTTCAATATTTCAATCATAAACTAAAATATAATTAAAACATTAATATACTTCTATAATAATAAGCACTTAAGGTAATAATAAAGAAAGCAAACAAGCATATTAACTTACCAATACCGTTTGTGCTGAACGCCGATCGCGAAACGTAAACTATACCACATTTATAACGTCTTAGTTGAAATTGATATACTCTATTTCAGAAATTACGCTCAAGTTGATTACCGACAAGCTATTAAATGAAAACATCAATTAATTAGAATGAGAGAAAAGAGCCGGCGAGATGCTGCGGCCGCCGCACTCAACTGGTTTCTCGGGCTAACACCGCTGAGCGTACATCCATTATTCAAATAAAACATGGGACCGAGACCCCGCCCCTGTGGCGTGCCGGCCAATGGCCTACCCATTCGGCCTCGGAGAAGCTCCACTCCGCCTGCTTTTGGAACCTTCCCCTCCAAGTTGGTGTAAATTGGCCCTATTTGATTTTACCAATAAATTAGTGCGTGCCAATAAATGGCATTACTTCGGCGAGACCTTATCGAAGGCCTCGGTTAGGTCGTAATTGCTTGTGGGTGCCGATTGATTATTTGCTGTATTTAATTAATAGTGGTCGTGATTCCGACGATCTTTATGATGGAGCAACGCTTTTAAAAACGACAAGTATCATTTGTAATACCGCTTAAGAGCTTAATTCAGCTTTCAAATGTACTGAAAGTTATATCCTTAGAGTTGGAAGTTTTAATTAGAAAATTCTTAGTTAGATTATGAATTGTTGCGTCTTAATGGAATATAATAAGTCTATCTTATTACGTTTCATAAAATACAATTAGCTTACAGTTTATAAAAACCGGTATCAAAAGCAACTTTCTTACTTAAATGTACTTATTTTAAAGTGTTTTAGTTTTATTTTATAAATCTGATATCCTAAATGTAATTCTCAGGAAATAGCTCATTACTTAGTATTATAGTGCTATCAACACTCAATAATTCATGTCAGACCGCAGACTGATATAAAACTGGTGACGGGCACGGAGACGGTCGTCCCGGGTTCAATGCCGCGACAGTCACGACCGCTTCGTTCACATTAGCCAATTTATTTTCGCCAAATTTGTTTGACGAGTCTGGCTTTGTCCTTTGATAACGATGTTCTGGGAAGTTATTTAAGTCGTTTAAAGGTCAAAATCCACTCAGCTATTTTTTTATCTGCAATGTACCTAAATAAACCCTCTTCCAGTAGATAATCCTTTACCTAATTTTCTTTATCTCTAAAATCACCATTCTCATTATCTCTATAAGTATTAGGTAGGTTCTCCTCAATCTACAAGATTTTTTAAAAGCAAATTATCTTTTCGTCTCCAAAAAATTATAAGTAGGAAACAACTAAAGTTGTTTAGTTTTTTCTAAGATTTCTTTTGTCTGTCAATAGAATTTGTTTGTTGTCTGTGTACGCATAATAGGTGCCATCTCTAGACGCCTCGCAAAAAAGGTTCCCCTTTCGGAAGTCCCTAATGACAAGGCGCCATCAGTAGCTTTGTTTTTTTTGGCGAGAATCCTGCGGTTTTGTTGACGACACGTGTCTATATCCGTAATATTGGCCGACATTATTATTAGACAAGATAGGATCTTAGGTGTGGTCCGGAAGTCTAAATTGGTGTCGATGAATTTGTGCAAATTAGATACTTATTCTGATTTGTCCCGATTCTTAGTACTAATAAAAATGTGTTTGGCCTTGACAATTTTATTGTTTTTAACTGTTAGTTCTTTATTATCTATACTAATATAATAAAGAGGAAAGATTTGTATTTTTGTATTTTTGTGTTTTTGTGTTTTTGTATGTTTGTAATGAATAAACTCAAAAACTACTGGACCGATTGCAATAATTTTCACCATTAGAAAGCTGCATTATTCAGAAGTAACATAGGCTATATAATATCACGCTAGGTCCTATAGGTGTGGAGCAGTAACCAAAAATGTTTTAAAAACGGGGGAAAAGTATCGTTTCTGAGGCCTTCCGTGGCGTGCGCTGAGCATATAGTTAAAGTTATACAAACCTGTGCGAAGCCGGGACGGGCCGCTAGTGTGATATATAATTTGTGGTTGCGATTATTTTTATAAATAATACCATTGTCATTTATGTCTCTAAATTGGTAGGCATATTTTAATACTTTATATAAAAAAGGATATTTTTATTAACTGTTACAGAAGGTAATTATAAAAATAATAAATATCTATAAATTAAAAGCAATTAAAATAATAATAAATCTCTTCCGCAAAAACGTAGATAACTAATTATTACTTACAGGTAAGGTAACTTTTATATAACTAATAAATATATCTAGATATTATTTATTTATTAGAGTTTAATTACATTTATAATATCTAAAAATTACTATCCTACTACCTAGATGTCCTCGAATTCTAGAGACGATGAACCTATTGTTAAATATTTTAAAATAAATATGTCATCTAAATGGGTGAATAATTTATTTTGTTTAAAAATTATTTGTCAAGGCAATTTTATATTGAATTTTATAAAGAATACCATTTCAAAGTGAACTGTTGTGTATTTTTTTTTGTGTTTATATTATTTGTAGTTACCTATGCATGCAATAATTATTGTTTCTTTGATACATTTTTTAATTTATAATTCCACAGATTTTCTTTAGGTTAGGTTACTTTACCAATCTGTATTAGCTATTTATTTTATCAAAGTGTTTCATATATGTAAAACTATAAATAGATATACAAATAAATGTGTTTGAAGATTTTGTATGACTATGATAAAAGAAGTATGTTTGTAGAGAAGCTAAATAACTAAATGTATTGGAAGAAACATTAAATACCTCAATCATTAACGTAAAAAATTCAGCACACAGTAGAACAACTAATGGAATTGCCATGTGCATTCAGATACTAACATCAAATGTTGAATTAAGCGTTTTAGTTCGTGTAAATAACACAATAAAATTGTCGACGATTGCACCCGACACGAAATTAGTCTGAAACCATTATCCAGATAACATCTTTCTCCCATAATTGTTATTTTTATTGTCGTTAGCGGTCTGCTGTGTAAATTCAGTTATGTAGTGCGCGTGTTGAATTTATTACCCCCGCGATATAGTCGTCAGGCCACCCCACTAAAGTTACTATATTACCTATTTGATTAATATACTAACATTAATAATGGCGTTTTTACCTACTTAATCTACTTTTTAACACTTTGAATCCGGTTGAATATTACTAATTAATTTTAATGTTGTATTAGATTTCTTTAAAATTAACAAGTTTAAGTTTTGTGGAAAATAATGTTGAAGATAAACAATGATTTTCCTACTTTGCAGGCAGTTCATTAATTTATTTATTAAATACAAAATAACATTTTAGAACGTGGTGGTAAAGTGTATGTAGTGGCCGAGTTAGAGACTGTAGTCTTATAAACAGTAAGCGTATTTTGATTTTGTTGTGACGAGCTCGCCACTTGTTCGGTAGATACCATCGGCTACGGCGAGGTGGGCTTGGTATTCTGAGGTCGTCTATGGGGCGATGTGTGACGGTAATTTAGGATTAAACCTGTATTAGAGGAATCCGCAAATAGGAACAAAATTATTTCTGAGATCTGTATAACTACATATAATGTATAGTTTTGGAAGATTCATAAATGAATAATAATCTGATAATTAAAATATTACAGGTAAGGTTTTATTGAAGTTGAACCACCTCTAGTTTAAGAACTTTCATCCGTATAATTAGTTTAAAATGTTACGGTAAAAATACAAGGCATAAAAACTATCAAACCGTTGAAGCTAAATAAATAATGAAATTCAAGTGAAACTAAGTAAAAAAACAAATTTAGTTACTTAGTCAAAGCGTTACTAAACGTGCTCCAATAAAGGTGTATAGAGACTGTAATACCAGAGGGGAGTGATGCTGCGTAGTCGACGGCGATGATGCGCAGGCGCACGCTTTTTGCTGGCGACCGAAGCTGTGTCAATCATAGAAAACTGGTCGATCTAGAAGGCTTAAATAATAACAATATGCTTGATTCTACGACGTATAAATCAGGGTATATAAAAATAAGGAGATTTTTCACTGTTTCATAAATATTTCCCTGGTCACACACTTAGCTGTAGGCTATAAAATTATATTAAATAAAAACCCAGACTAATTCAAACTGTAGAAAAACGTAGTAATATTGTTTGTCCAGAGTGGAATCCATGATATTCGATCAAATATAACCATCGTCGAAACAGATGCCGTCATCTTTAGGTGTTAGATCTAAAGGGCAGACGAGAAGGAAGAAGAAGCTCACTCTAATAGTTATTTAATACATACATATACATATCATCACGGATGCCTTATGGCGCCCGAGACGGCTTAGACGGCCCCAGGGTACCCAGCGGAGGGGTTTAATCCCACCTCATCGTAGCCGATGGTATGAGTCTACACCGAACAAGTGGCTAGCTCGTCGAGATGTTTTGAAGTGACTCAATAACCCATTTATAAACAGTTTCAGAAGTTGGTATAGTGAAACCGGGACCTACAGCTTAACGTGCTCTCCGAGGCACTATAATGGTGTTGTCAAACAAATGTACGTAATTTTTTTAATTAAAAACTCATTGGTACACACCGGGATTCGAACCAGGGACCTAAGTGTTTTTAAGTCCAAGGTCTAACCAACTCGGCCACCACGTATATAAGTTATTTAATATATACACGAAATTTAAATTTGTATGTTATAACTGATGTATTATTATTAACGGATATATTTGAAAATTTTAGATTATACGTATCATAACGGGTGCCTTACGGCGCCCGAAACCGCCTAGACGGCCCCAGGGTACCCAGCGGAGGGGGTTTAATCCCTCCTCGTCGTGCCGATGGTATGAGTCTACACCGAACAAGTGGCTAGCTCGTCGCGATGTTTTGAATAGACTCAATAACCCATCTATAAACAGTTTCACAAGTTGGTATAGTGAAACCGGGACCGACAGCTTAGATCTTAGATCAGATATTTTTTTCACTTTCCGTATTCACCAACTTTTGGAAATTTATAAAGAGATGATTACCGAAAGGTGTAACCGTTTAGAGAATGTTTCCTCTGAGGGCAGATTTTTGCACTTGTCGAATTTAGAATTGAGCTAGCTAGCTCGTGCATTATGTATTTAAGACTCTCTGCCTCTCCACTAATTCAAGTCTATGGTTCCACTAAACAAACTTCACGCTACGATATCAAATCGATTGGACCCGATCGCATCTCGCCACAACTAATAATAGGAAATTGCGTTTTTTATCATAACTCAGATATTGTTAACGGATCGACTGTGAAATTGAGGACCATCAGCCTCTCATTGTTTCCAAAGAACTGCAGCGTCAGAAAATCTGTTCGAATGAAAATTCATTATTCGAAATCTGTTCTGCTTTGTTTTGAAGAACATCTTTTTCATCGATCGACTTATTATACCCTGTTACAGGTGGTTAATTTATTTAACATAACGGTCGATAATAAAGTGCTGAAATTTTTTGAGTCGGATGAATGATGAGGGGTTTTGCCGCAACGAAAGGAACTTATTTGGGTTTTTATGACTTCCATAACATAACCATTAAAATTTGTAAATGGTGTGGGTGTTCTTTGTAGGCAAGTCACGTTTGGTCTTAAATTGAAAATCTTTTAAGTGATTGCAAAATTGGTTAAAATTGTTATCGATTAGAGCTTTAAATTAGTGTTTAGGTGTTTATTTTGCTTAAATTAACGTTATGTGAAGACGGGAAACTTATAATGTCACCTACTTTGTGCTTTGCTTTCGATTCATCAATCGTGCTTTTTAACAAAATTAAGGCAACTTCGTAACCTCGGTTTTAATTCTTAAAGGCAATGAAAGATTGTTTAATATTGAACCCTTTATTGTTGGGTGTTTTCTGTAACCGCATGTTTAGTATAGTGTATAGTATACCAATATACTCAGTAGCTTTACCTATAATATACTAAATTAGTAGAACATTACGTTATGGGTGATTACGCGTCCTAAGTTCGCTCACACGCCAATCGTTATGACGTAGTTCAAACTTGGATTCTTAACAATGCTTCCAAAAAATTTTAGAAAATTATGTCTCGCTATTAACATGCGATCCAACTTTGATACGCGTTTATGTAGGCATGACCACCAAAATTAATCGTACTGTTGAATCCTGACTTCATCACAATTAAATTCCTACTAATTGGTATATCAACTGATTGGGGTTTTTTGAGTAAGACAGGGCTCTGTTGTGGACCAGAAACTTTTTGGTGCAGGTACTTTCTGAAAATGCTTAAAAAATTGTGTCTGGCAATTTGAATGGATTTGAATGGAGTTGGTGTAGTGAAGCATTACCTGTGGCGAGCTCGACACGCGCCGACCATCGCGGATTACAGGACAGAAGTTGTCAACATTTTGGATAAGTTTTATTGTTTAAATTCAAATTCACAATTGTTTATTTCATGTAAATTTTTACAGATATTTATGAAGATTCAGATTTAAAAAAAAACTTATATGTATAAAATAAATAAGAGCAAATATGTAATGCTACATGCATTGGTACCTATGTAAGGGAAAATTATTGTGATTAGAACCTACATATGGAAGGTAAATGTAATATTGGACATTACATACATACATACATACATATCATCACGGGTGCCTTAAAGCACCCGTGACCGCCTAGACGGCCCCAGGGTACCCAGCGGAGGGGTTTTAATCCCACCTCGTCGTAGCCGATGGTATGAGTCTACACCGAACAAGTGGCTAGCTCGTCGCGATGTTTTGAATAGACTCAATAACCCATCTATAAACAGTTTCACAAGTTGGTATAGTGAAACCGGGACCGACAGCTTAACGTGCCCTCCGAGGCACTATAGTGATGTTGTGAAACAAATGTACATACATTTTTTAATTTTTTAAAAACTCATTGGTACACACCGGGATTCGAACCAGGGACCTTTGTGTTTTTAAGTCCAAGGTCTAACCAACTTGGCCACTAATCTAATGTAATCAGCAAAAATAGGTTTAAAATAATCTATAAGCCGTATTTTTATATAATAAAAGAGCTTAATACATGTAATGTTTAAAAATAATTAAGTGTATTAATAAAAAAGCACAAATGCTTTTCATAGAAACGCTTCATTGGTGACCTAATGTATTTTTATATCTGCGTGTTGGTAAGCAGTACCTACTACAAAAACTATGAATAATAATAACTACAGTGTTATTTAAAACATTAGCCTCTATTCAGAAACGTTTCGCTAAACCAGGTTTAACCTAAACTTAGTTACTAATGAATGTATTTTGTCACTTGTGTTTCATATGAAAGTGACAGGGAGAAAACACAGGTTATGCCAAGGGTTCCCAATTAGGGCTTGAAGATGGGACCATTTTTCAATTCTGGTATTGGGTTTCAATATTAAGCTATTCAAATCGACGCGTCGATTGATAAAAATGTATTGAAAAATTTATAAGTGCTTGATTGAAGAGAAATGTCAAATCCCATACATTTGATTTTCGATTTCTATCGATCGACACGTTGAAGGGGGTGTCGATGGGCTTTCCGGTAGGACCCCTGTTCCATGAAGTCCTAGGAATTTGGTTGGTAGTGAAATTTCAAGAACGTCAATGCGTTCAAGCTGTTTAAATGACGCGCTACGCCTCAAACCGTGACAAAATAATATATATTTTTTCGATATCGATATTCCGGTTTTGTTTAACCAATTCCGGTATTACAAACGATACTGGGATATGTCGGGATCCGTAATTTTGTTAAAACCGAAATTCCGGAGCGGAATTATTATTTTTTATTTGTAAAAACAAAACAAATAAATGATTTATATATCCGGTAAAAGAAATCAATTGAAATGTTTACATTCTCTGCAACATTTACTGTAATAGTTCTATTCAATTCTGTCGACAAATACCACTATCAACTTCAATAGAGAAAGACTCTCATTTGAGGTTTCCGCGGCCATTACGCAGTAGATTTATGTTTTTGTGTGCGCGTGCGCAGCCGGATGTGGACTCCGTGATGACGAGCCAAGATGACCAATCACACTGGACGGACGTGCGGATCTGTTTAAAAAAAGTGATATAAAATTGTCATTACTTTTGGAGTTTATTATAAGTAGAGAGCGCAACTTTAAATAAAATAAGTTATTGTTTTTGGTATGCTACGAAATGTAATACATTCTTCACAATTTAGAGCTGTGTTCCTAAAAAAATATTACTATTCTCCTATCAGATTGAAAAGAGGAAGACAACGGTACCTAGTATTATTGTAATATAATTTATTTTGTTTCAAGTTTCTCGTATATCTGAAAATACATAAATTTTATCCTCTTTTGTTTTGATATCTTGTGAAACTGTATAAGTCTATAAACACCGCGACAAGCTTGCCACTTGTTTGGTGTAGTTTCAGAATGCCATCGGATATGACGGAATAAAACCCCTTTGGGTACCTTGAGCAAGGTCGTTTAGGCATAAGACACGTGACAGTATGTTTAACTTAAAATTAAAAGAAAAAAGGTTATTTAAAAAAAATAAGTTAAATAAAAAAAAAAAAAAAAAAAAAATTAAATGGTGAATGTGGTGTAATTTTACAATTTAATTTCCAATATTTGATGATGAATGAATATTTACTATTGTGCTGGTCTATCAGTTCACCATTAACTTTCAAATGTCTGCAGAATAAATAAACTACCTATTTTTTAATTTTTAATATTTATGAGCTAAGAACTTTTGTAGAGAACGCATTGCTTTATAATGAAAATATGCATGACGAATAATTTTATCCACATATATTTTTATCGTGGCATCTTTTGCACTCGAAACACTTATTAGAAACTTTTTGGAAAAAATAATTTATAAATGTAAAATATCAACTAAATATTATAACGTGTGTTTAGTATGTACCTATATCTACATACTACTTTACGAAATTTTGAAACATTAGGCTCTACCATGGGTTTGCTTATTGTATTTGTATACGTATACGTGAGCAACAACCAATAGGGCGGATTTATTTTTGGTAACAGGATTGAATTAAGCGATTCTATTGGTTGTTGCTTACGTATAGGTAAACAAATACGTTACGTTGGTACAATGCGAGAACCCATGGTAGAGCCTCTTATACATCTTCATATTTAAGTAGGTACTTAAATATGAAGATGAATAGGCGACATTATACTAAAAATATTATATAAATATATAAGTTTAATGATCATATATGATCAGTACAGGTAAAAATATTCGTGTATACGATTCTATGGGAAACGGTTTTTAGGTTTGATCATATTAGCCCAAAGAAGAACCTTTTAAGGTCACCATGTATTTTAAAAGCTATTTTCAAAGAGAGAGAGACAATGTTCTTAGCAAACCATGGATTCACCGTGCGGGTGCCGGGTCCATCGCGTGGTTGAAAGGCAGGGGAATGAACTTCAGCGTTCCCGGACTTGAGACCGCGAAGTAGGTTTAAAGGCCTTTTGAACTCTCACCTGCACTGTGTTCACTACCCTCTCTACTCAACCAAATATTATATGATCCTGTTAGCGCCATCCTGGAAACACGCTCCATAAAAGTTCCGACGGCTGTTCTCGGAAGGCCAAGATCCTTCAATAGACGGTGCAAAGACTTTGCTGGAATTCCTCTTGCACCAACTTCCACTGCATAAAGTTGAGTTTTAAATCCGTTTCTAGTAATTTCGTTTGTGAGATCAAAATATTTGTTCGACTTGATGTTGTGGTCCTTAGGTATGTTTGTTTCCCACGGAACGGTGAGTTCTATAAGTAATACTTTCTTCAAGCACCGAGAGTACACCAGTATGTCTGGTCTATAGGCTGAAACTGCTAGTTCGTCTGGAATCTTGTAATGTATTTTAAATGTATCCATGAATATTTTCCAGTCTTGTGCTTTGTCCAGGATTGAGAAAGGTTTACTTTGAGTTTTCTTGAGTTGTCCCTCCTTTACAAAAGTAGTCAGTCTTTCATTTGTTGTTAATCCTTTTCTGGCTCTAGCAATACTGAGACTTACAGCTTCACGAATAATTTCTAGAACTTTATCATGTCGGTGCGAATAATGACCTTTTTCAAGTAGAGTTTTGCACCCAGCAAGTATATGTCTGGCCGTCCCTACAGCAACACCGCACAATGTACATGTCTTATCTGTTGCCTTTCCCCATCTTACCAGATTACTCTGGTCAGGTAGGGACATTTGAAAGGCATTCAGATAGAACTTAATAAGTGCCGGAGACCAATCGTACATGAGTGTGCGCCATTTCAGGGCTGGAGGAATACAAACTTCCCCCAAAGTAAGCCATTCATTCTGTACTTCTAGGGTCATCGCGTGAACTCTGTAGCCATGCTCTTCATCTTCCCTAAGAAAAGATTTAATAACATCTTTATCACATTCCTTTTTCTTCCAACCTAACCCCCTTTTGCTGATCTGGGCACCGCTCATAAATGATTTATGAAACTGAAGTCTTGACTCCATCTCAGAGGCCAATGAGTCTTTTGGGAGAGATGCAATCAGATTATCCCGAGAGTTACTCAGGATTTGTTGCTTGGTTACACGTAGATGTTTGTACAACTCAGATGGTTTTTTAAAATTCATCCCAAATTGTTGCTGTCCCCTGAACAGCGTAGAGGAGTCAGCGCCCTGAGCTAATCCAAGCCAAGACTTAAGTTTTCTTATGACAGTTGCATCCAGATTTACCAAAAGAGTTTTGTTGAAGTCGTATACAAGAAAAGGCCATGTTAGACGAGATGTTAGGTAGTTGTCATAAATGGTGTTCTTCCTTTAAAATCGATCCTTCTGCCCAGAAATTTGAAAGGCATGGCTTCCTCTACTGGGGCTACTTTCTGCCCTGCTATGAATAGTTCTGGGTCGTATGACGTAAACCTAGTATTTCGTCTGCCCAGACACAGACAGAAGCATTTTGATGGTTTTGTTCTCATGCCGTTCGACCATACACAGAATTCGTCTACCAGAGTAAGCAAATTCTGGCATTGTTTTGGATTGCGTGTTAGCACTGCTAGGTCGTCTGCAAATGCTAAGATGGACTCCGAATATACATTATTTAACTTAAATCTATATCCCCACTTCTTTTCACTAGTTTTAAGTTTGTCAATTAGGATGTTAATAATAATATTGAAAGCTATTGGAGAGAGGCAACAGCCTTGAAATAGCCCAACATTATATTTAAGAGGATCTGTGAACCCTTCTTTATTTGTAATGACAAATCTTAAGTTCTTATAATAATTAGCAATTATATCCATGATCACTGTTGGGAAGTTATACCATTTTAGGGCAACTTGTAGCAATTTATGCTGGACCGACCCAAAAGCATTTTCCAAATCAATCCAACAGACACTCAATTGACGCTCGTGCTCCCTGGCATCCTTCAAACATTCCGAAAGTAAGGTGTTGTGTTCCAAACAACCAGAAATTCCCGGAAGAAATCCTTTCTGGTGCTGGGATAAAAAGTACTTGTTTGTGATCATAAACCTCGACATTCTTGCTTGAAGTATAGAAAAGAAGATTTTGGACATAGTGTTTGTTAACGCAATAGGTCTTGTATCTTTAGGATCAGTAACCTCAGGCTTTTTTGGTATAAGAACAAAAGCTGCTTCTCCGAACACAGTCGGTACTTGTTTGCTTGACCATATTCTACAGTAGATGTTATGTAAACACTTGCGAATGTGAGGACACTTTTTATATACAATGTAGGGTATGCCATCCGGACCTGGTGCTGACTTTACGCTTTTCTTCTTCACTTGCTCCTCAGTCTCTTCAATGCTTGGTGGATTGCATTGAAAGTCTACTGCAGGATTATGCGGTCGTGTTGAAGGTGGATCCGGGTATGCTACCTCTCTTTGTGGCATTGCATAAGTCTCACTGAAGTGTTTATAGATTTGTTCTTTGGTCAGCGAAAGTCTTCCACTATTTTCACTGAAAATCTTCTTAGCATATATAAAAGGGTTTTTGTCAAATCTAACTTCATGCTGGGCTCTATTAAATTGACTTTTATTATCTTGTATCTGGAGACAAATTCCCTGGATTAATTTGAGAATAGATCTTAATGCCCTGGCTAACTTGTGACACAGGTTCTTGTCTCCCATCGCTTTGGCCCAGCGAAGTTTCTTTATGAGCTCCCTCTTTTTACGCCTCATTTTCAGTTTAAAAGCATTTTCTTTCTTGGTATATGCATATGTGGATTCCGGAGGATAGTGCTCCACAAAGTAATTGTATACCGTAGACTGGAAGGTTTGTACCTGGCTGTTAATATCTTGCTTGGAACCAGGGCTATCGAGCAAGACTGCCAAATTAAGATCGTGCACCTTCCAAGTTGATTCTTTAATAGGGGGGATGCTAAGACGCGTCCTGATGTTGATGGACTCCTGGTTGGTTTCACATGTAGGTGTACCTTGGGACATATGAGAGTCAGCTCTATCCGCAGTACTGACTTAATTATGAAAAAAATATCGTATAAAATACCTATTTAACTTGTTAGATTACTTAAATCTATAAATACAAAAAAAAATCTCCTGATTGCTCATCAAAGCCTAGCCTGTAGCCTAGTCTACTGATGCTAGAAATATGGTCAGTTTAAACATAAAGACTAACGGCCTTATTCATAAAAACTTATTGAGTCCTTCAACAACACTTTAGTTATAGAATGTTTTGTCTCTTTTATTTAGCAACAAAAATGAATATGTCTAAAAGAGACAAAACATTCCATAACTAAAGTGTTCTTCAAGGCTTCAATAAGTTTTTATGAATAAGGCCATAAATGTTTCTTAATTATTACTAGTTAATAAATTATAGATATTTATATATTTTCACGCCAGGTCCCTTACTGGGTAGGCGGAGACAACCAAGCGCCATTTGTCTCTATCTCTACATTCTTCTTTTGCCTCGTCACAGTCATAACTCTCCGCTTACATGCATGCCGATTTCGGAGACTTTTAAATGCACCGTATTTTAGAACAAAAAAAAATGTTTATGTTGCAAGTAGAATGTACTTTTTTAAACATATAGTATTTAATATAAATAATGAATCATGATTTATAAACATGTTTCATTACTATAATGTAGTTTACCGAATTATATAGAGATATTATTCATAAGAATTATAAGAAAAGATAAGATATATTTAGAATTTTAAACTATTGAATCATCGACCTATCTATAAAAGTAATTTTCCATTAATAAATAATATTTAAGTGGAATTAGTTTTTTTTAGTAAATTTATTTCCTCGTTTATATCTATTTAGGTCACCTTATATTTTTAAAAAAAGCTTAGTTGATAGTCGACCACTGATGGTTTTACAAGGGGTACTTAGACATAAATAATTAATACCTAAACTCAATTATAAAAATAATTTTTAAAAAATTAAGAAAGTCGTCACAAATAGATATGTCAAACACAAATGTCAATAATACAAAATATTTTTTTGAAAAGTTTAAATTTGAACTCTACATATTATATTTTTTTTAAATATACCTATATTTTATTATTCTGTCTTGAAAAAAGGCAAAATTAGATTTTAGTCTAATTTGGAATAAATACAATTTGAATAATATGCGGATGTTTTGGTAAGTATAGCAACAATACATTTGAGAACATTTTGAAAATGTACCTAGATTTAGACCGACAAAGTAATTACTAATGACTAAAAGATTTTGTTCACTATTTTAAAGGACGGAACTCCAAAATAACAGTTCGTGTTAATGAAAATTATTGTTCTATTTCCACATGTAGAGAACTATAAAATTGGACTAATTCAATAAACATTATATTTGTCATGGCTAAACCTCGTTAAGTCTCAATCTAAGCCCATAAATGAAGCAGTATGGGGCCACATAGCTTATACTGTATACGCCACGTAGTAGTATTGTAGAAAATTAAAGCTTACCCTCTAGGAAATATAGTCGTATTTTGTGAGCATTGATTGTGATCAACTTGGCTGTTAATGATATTATTTTCTTGCCCCAAATCAGTGGCCGAGTGGATTACTTTGTACCGGAACAGGTTGGGGATGGTAATTTGGTCGCAAATGTGTTTTGAATTGGTAGAGTTTGAAGAAAATTTTTACATTACAACTTTCCTGAATTTCTGTACACTAATTTGTTTATTTGCAGATTTTAATGACTCAATTTGCCTAATACCAAAACCTATTTTGAATTATATAAAATTGGCTACTTCACAAAGTTTTGTAGTAGGTTAAGTTTGTAGTTTTATGGGATAATTAATTTGAATTAAAAGCTCATTTGAAAAATACACAATTGATATATTTTTCATCCCGTTATTAATTAAAAAAAAACTTCTCTATCCATTATTTTTAATCCATAAGACTGGTATTTTATAAAATTATATAAAGAAGCTTTATCGTTGCCATTTTTGTAACCGCATCATTTAGCCGTCCTGTGAGAGCGAACATTAATGCATTGATCTCATTATGGACCCCATTCATGGACTTTGTATGTATCCTCAGCTTCACCATCAGGTAGATATAAAATCGCATGCGCTTCAATGAAAACTTAGTAGTTACAATAATTTCATAAATGACCAATATTGTAAATGTAAGTATATATTTTCCCAATGAACTTTTGATCGTACTAAATAATTCAAATAACGACCCAATTTCGATAACAATTTCGTTACGATTTTTCCATCAGTCGTTAGTTAGGCACCAATTTTCTAAATCCAATAATAGAGTAGACAAATCTATCGAATTGGATCGGTAAATGACTTGTGGTTGATAGACCAATAATATATGAATATTTGTATTTATTGAGACAAATTGGATTGGTTTTTTGATTATTTATTCATTGCCTAAATTGTGACATTAGTTTTTTTTATGTTTCATTATTGTTATTAGAATTTAATGGTGATTGGAATACATGTTTTTGTTTTTGTGTGTGTGGTCTCAGATTGGTTATATATTAGGTAGTTACAATAGTTTAGAAGTTACAGTGTATAACCGGAAACCGCGCTCTCGTTTTCTCAACCCAAGGCACTTCGAAGAAGTGTTGATGTGATGTGACTTTGTATCTACCTGGTGGTGAGCATACCTACAAAGTTATTAAATGGGGTCAATCAATTTAATAATTGTTCTTAAATAACATTGATTGCTCCCACTATGCCGGTTAAATGATGCGATTACTAAATGGGCGGCGACAAAGGCAAATTGCATTACGCGTATATTTTAATATACTCGCTGGCTTTTTGTCAATTAAACCACCCATTTCGTAACCGCACCCTGAAAGGAGACTACCATCTCGACCAGAAATCGATGCACTAATCTCCTGAAAACCGGTGAACCCAAAGACTAAAACATGACTAGGTAACTTGATGGTCCGGTTCTTCTTTAAAAAAAAATCGAGTATATTATATTATGTAGATAGATCCTCTGTACACAGACCATCTCCGTGGACTAGTGGTTGCGCCTTTGGCGTTGTATTCGGGGTTCGTGGGTTCTCATGGCAAAAAATAAATAGTATACTTTTCTGTTGTCATGGTCTGGATGTGTATAAAATATAATATGTTTTAATATTGTTGTTTCTGGTACACATAGTATAAGTCTAGAACTTTATGTTATGTTATGTTCTTTATATTATTAAATTATGATTATTATAATTTTAAGTAAACCTAACTTCAAAGCCAAGTACTGAAATTATTTATCGGAATAAGTTAAGAATATTAATGAATTATTAACTGTTACAGACGATGATTTTGTTATAATTGCGGATAAACAACAATGTATTAATGGACCCCATTCATGGACTTTATGGGTAATGCCTATAATAAAAAAAAACAGTTCCACCAACATTCACAACTTACATCACTTTCAATTGTATCCTTATGATTTATTGGATATTGATTTATTTATCTTCACACCAGGCCATTTATTTGTAAATTGTTTGATGCTTAATTTTTTCTCTTCCTATCGTAGACATAGTTCCTTCCTTCACAAAAGATTTAATAATGACAACAAAGGTAAAAAAAAAACAATTTTGTCACCAAAAGATGATCTCTTACGTAATTACTTCAGTACAAGTGATATTCAGAGAATTAGCCTTATCCCTGGTTTAGTGACCACTCTATTGTCCTGGGTTCGAGTCCCCAACATAATTTGTTTCCCATTACGCTGCCACACACGATGAAGTGGTCGAATAATGAGGTTTTTTACGTCCAGGTACCTGCCAAATTGTTCGGGTATTAACGACTGCCGAGGCATCGGTAGCTGTATTAAAATTACATTAAGTTAAATTTTGTATAAATAAGTACAGTGAGCTAGCTACTCTTTAACGTAGACTTAGAAAAAAATAGTAAGGTCAGAAGTTTTGGATTTGTTTCTTCTCAGTTTTGGTGATTTTCATAGGACCTGTTAATAATATTTTTGAGACACGTTTATAAAATCCCCAATTTGTAACTAATTGACAGAACTCAAGTATACCTAAAAATTTCTAAAAATCGGGCGTTGGATTTTTTTTTTTATAAAGTTACAGATAAGTTGTTTTTTAGAAGTTCTGCGTGTCCAACGTATTCAAACGATATAATTTAGGACATTGTTAGTAATAGTTCTGGGTATAAAATATTATCTGTTGGTAGATTATGGTAGTAAGTACACTATTTAGGTCTATCATTATGATATTCCAAAAAACACTATTTAGGTCTATCATTATGATATTCCAAAAATAAATTCAGACTGCTCGAATAGTTTGAATACTTATACCAAATTGGGTCTAGTAGCTAAACCGATGAAGATATCAAAATCAGAACAACTTAATTTATCTATTTCTTTAATAAAATATTTCTCTCGGTACAATGAATAAAGATTAAATTGCAATCAAAAATGTCCTGGTGGGTAAAACTCGAACCCACGACCCTCGCTCTCGTAGCAAGGTACTCAACCACTGAGCCAGCCAGGTACAAGTTAACACCTAACGAAATTTGTCATTGTTTTTTATCTATTTATTTAAAAAAATCTATGTATGAATATATGTATGAATAAGGAATTTAAAAAAAAAATGCAATAAATAATTAAATTGAACGTGGGTAACTAAATATTTGTGCAATAATTACGGCTAAATTCGCACATGAAAAAAAGCGACAGAAAAAGCCAGAAGAAAAACAACAAAAAAAGAGACGAAAAACAACTTTTAGTACAACCCTCAATAAACTTTTTATGAATAATAATAATAATATGTAGGACAATTTACACATATTGCTCTGATCACAAACTAAGCTCTAGGCTTGTACTATGTGTACCATAAACAACAATATAATAAGTACATATATTTTATAAACACCCAAACCATGACAAGCTGTACAGAAAAACGTACTAATATTTTTTTGCCATGGGTGGGAATCGGACCCACGATCTCCGGACACAACGCCAAAGGCGCAACCACTAGTCTACGGAGGCTGTCAATAATAGCATTAGAGGAAACTGTCTGATTCACCCATTTTCTAACTCTATGGCATAAAATACACGAGCAACATATAAGGCAGTGTTAACGTTGCGTTTTGGTCACCAATACCCATCCTAATATGAATATAACAACTCGGAAGGATATGATTACGGACGTGTGATGTTTAGGAAGGGTTAAAAATTTGGTATAATTGATTTTTATTATAAAAGCCATTGTGTGAAGTGTTGAATGACCATGTGCAGGCAATTGAAATTATATGACTTGAAAGAAGTTACAGAAATGTAAAGTGACAGTTGATACTTTTTTTAGTTTTTTAAGTGAACTTAAAGGATCCTTTAGAAATCAATAAAAAAAATGTTTACAATAATAAAATAGTGTCTGTAATTTAAATAAGTATAATATATGGAAGAAAGGTTAAAGTTAAGTAACACGAAAATAATAAAATACTAAATAAGTTTTTTTTTTAATTATAAAAGTATGGCTCTTGCTGTAGAAATTTTTGGCCCGTGGTCTCCGGACCCCAGAAAATTCTACTTTTTGTACTACGACGTAGGCAAATTATTAATTGAAAAGTCAATCAATTGATTTATGTGCCAGAGCAGCCAGCGTGCTTGGAACACTTAGGCTGAAATTAATAGTCGTTGCTTAGCAAGCGCTAAGACTTTTTGCCCCTCTGGACTTCCAGAAATATTTTTTGAGCAAAGTAGGCCGTAGACTCTCGACTTTGCGTCGCGGTTGGAAAATTATGTTACTATGAAAGCTTAAATAGGATTCTAACTTTATTAATTGTCACGTCCTATACCAGACTGCGCAGGAGTGGATATTAAAACCAACAGAGTGTCACAAGATCTGTATCTTGGCCGTCAGTCTGTCGAAGGGAGTCTATGCCAAATCGAGTTTTAATTAGAAAGATAACGTATGTCATTAGCTAGCAAATTACACAAGAAAAATATGTTTGTTTTATTTTATTTTTTCTTATCTTGCACTATTACATCGTGTGCGAGTGAAGAAGACAAATTGCCGGAACTCGTTTAACAACATTGAGGTTACAATATCTTTAGAGGAGCATCTTTCATTATAATAACAAAACATCATTAATTTTCAATAAAACATGTATTTTCCCATACTACTTACTATTTCGATTTTACTATAAAATTTTGCTTGTTATGTTAAAAACATATTTCAGCGAATCACGCCCACTACAGGCCGCAGTCTGACTATTACTAGTCTTTATATAGTCAGTACAAATGTACTGACTACCCTTGTGTTGTTTTATTTTTACTATTATTAAATAATTTTAAGCCATTAAATTTATTGATTACATACCAATTTTTTATATAGAGGCGAAATATTAGGCACAACATTTAATCGATAAAATTTATAATTGTTACCTGATCAGAAACACGTCTAACATACTTTATTTGTTTCAGATATTATTTAATAATATAATTAATAGAGACAATCTAAACATAACTATAAACGACTGGGTTTGTTTTAAATAAGAAAGTTTTATTGCAGTTACTACTCCATACAAATTAACCTCAATGTTTTCAGATATATTGTCATCAACGTACATTTTGTCTGTAGGTTATAATTATTCCCATCCGTTAGTTTTGTAATTATAATTATGACAGATTATATTTAGTCGCAAATGTTTTGTGTTTTTTTAAACGGCATACGCTTTATGAGTGGGTACGTGTTAGTAATTACGCGCTCTTAAAGTTGCTGCATCTTATCTGATCTAA
Source organism: Monopis laevigella (assembly GCA_947458855.1). Classification (NCBI taxonomy): domain Eukaryota; kingdom Metazoa; phylum Arthropoda; class Insecta; order Lepidoptera; family Tineidae; genus Monopis; species Monopis laevigella. The sequence goes on along the minus strand of OX381583.1, from coordinate 24,688,403 downwards.
TCTCACTCGTGTAAGTAAATGCTTTACGAAAATATTTATTTTACTTACATTACCCAGTTTTTAGTAATTTACAAAGAAATTACTAAAAACTAGGTAATGTAAGTAATAATAATAAATATCATCACGGGTGCTTTACGGCTCCCGACACCGCCTAGACGGCCTTAGGGTACCCACCGGAAGGGTTTTTAATCCCACTTAAAAACTAGGTAATGTACCTAAGTAAAATAAATATTTTTCTAAACTAGGTAATGTAAGGAAATTTTTTTTTTTTTTTTAGTAATTTGCATAGATTGCTTATGGTTTTATTGTATATTTCAGTAAAACCATAAACAATCTTTACTAATATTTTAAAGCTGAAGAGTTTGGTTGGTTGAAAGCGCTAATCTCAGGAACTACTGGTTCTAATTGAATAAAATTGTGTGAGCGGTCAAGTAATTTGCATAGAACAGAATGAAAAAGCAGGGAATTGAGGGAAAAGCTCAGACAATTGCCAACAACACTCAGTTTATTTTATTTGTTTTATTGGAGTACGGCATGGGACATTGACACCTGCTATGTGCTACCTGGTGGTGAGCAGACCTACAAAGTCCATGAATGGGGTCAATCAATACTTGTTCTTAAACAACATTGATTGCTCCGAATATGCCGGCTAAATGATGCGAGTACGAAATGGGCGGCGACAAAGACGAATTGTATTACGAGTATATTTTAATATACTAGCTGCCTAATCGTCAATCCAGCCACCCATTTCGTAACCGCACCCTGAAAGGAGACTACCACCTCGACAAGAAATGGATGCCGGAATCTCCTGTAAACCGGTTGTCAATTGCCAACAACACGTTTAGTCGTTTGTAATTTTGGTATGACAAAAAAAATCTATACGAAACTGTAATACGTATACCTATAATTAATACTTTTAATACAGAACAAAAGATTTAGAAGACATATTTTAATTCTAAAATTTTAAAAGCTTTTAATATATGCGATTTCTATACAAAAATAAACAAAAAACTTAACAAAAATTTTAGGACTAATTATTCAAAAATCCCAAAAGACATTAATATTTTAATTACTTAAGTCAACCTTTGAAGGCTTTTTGATGATGGTCCTTAGCCTCTCAGGTCGAACAGCATTACTTTTACGATCGTCAATACAAAACGCTGCCACTTCAGGTCGTTTTTTACTTACAGGCGCCTGTGGGGCCGCGCGTGCGCACTAATGGGTCCTTGTGATAACTCTCACTTTTACATCCTCTTATCTCATGTCACCCTGGTACCCTTTTCTCAAAACAACAAAGAAAAATATCTCCTAAACTCTGCGGAATAAAGATTAATTTACTTTACTGGCTTCGTGTACTTTAAATTCCAGAAATATATGTCATTTGTAATGTTTATCTGCTTTTTATTTAAAAGTAAGATTTTAGTTTGTCACGGATTGTTTTTAATTTGGTACATTTGTAGTAATCTGTGGAATTTATCGGACTTCATTCTCGACATACTAACTAATGAATATGTGAGAGGGATTTTTTATATTTTTTCCTCCGTAGTTTATTTAACCGCGTTATATAAGGGTGCCTTATGACGTGCCTTGACTCAATGACCTATCTGTAAACAGTTTCACTAGTTGGTATAGTGAATCTGGGACCGAGAGCTTAATGTACTTTCCAAGGCTTTAAGTAGGTTTTAATAATATTATATTAAGTATATTGCCCGCTATGTATGTTAGAGGTAGAACTGAAATTATAAAAAAAGTTAAATGTCCTTCATACTAAAAAAAAAGAATCTAATTCGGGGTTTTTTTTACTGGAGCACGGCATGTGACTTTGTATCTTTGTACCCTGATGGTAAGCAGACATACAAAATCCATGAAGACATCGCCCCCACTATGGCTAAAAGATGCGGTTACGGCGACAAAGATGAATTTGCATTAGAGCCTCGCTGCTTTATCATCTAAAATGAGCTACCTACTTCCAGTAATACTCGATTATTGTTTGTCGCAGAATTATAATAATATATTTGTCGGTCATTGTATTTATTAATCTTTTTGTGCTGGGTTTTTTTTCGATAAAAAACTTTTTAAATATTTAATACAAAAATATTTTTACCTTTAATATACGTGGTGGCCGAGTTGGTTAGACCTTGGACTTAAAAATACTAAGGTCACTGGTTCGAATCCCGGTGTGTACCAATGAGTTTTTAATTAAAAAAAAAATGTACATTTGTTTGACAACACCACTATAGTGCCTCGGAGAGCATGTTAAGCTGTCGGTCCCGGTTTCACTATACCAACTTGTGAAACTGTTTATAGATGGGTTATTGAGTCTATTCAAAACATCGCGACGAGCTAGCCACTTGTTCGGTGTAGACTCATACCATCGGCTACAACGAGGTGTGATTAAAAACCCCTCCTCTGGGTACCCTGGGGCCGTCTAGGCGGTTTCGGGTGCCGTATGGCACCCGTGATGATATGTCTACTATATATATGTGAACTTTTATTATACATATTTGTCGCTGCCCATTTCCTAACCGCATAATTTAACCAGTATAGTGGGATCGATCAATAATGTTAAACAATGATGTATTGATGATCGACCCTATTCATGGACTTTGTAGGTCTGATTACCATCAGGTGGATTCAAGGCCACATACCGTGCTCACTTGCCGTGCCCCAATAAAAAAAGTTGAATACCCTGAAGATCATGAAATATCTACTCCTACCTATTATCTGAGAAGTCCTATATTATTTACTCATTAAAGAATAATTTGTAATTATTAACTACGCACAGTAAAACAATTAAATAATCATTGCATAGTCTATAATTCTTGGAATTACATCAATGGTTTCCACATTCGATCTCACTAGCAGGCCCATAAACCTATGCAAATGTTATGGGGTTTCTTGTACAGTTTATGTGAGAAAATTATGTTTACTTATTGTTTCAATAGAAAACCATTAATGCCTTAATAGGATAGGTATCTAATGTCTAAGTATCGATTTTAAAAGACTTATTTAAAAACAAAGAGAGAAACCGAACGATCTAAAAGCATAAACAAATTGCCACCTCGTTGTAGGCGATGGTATTTTGAATCTACACGACACTACACTACAAAGTAGCTAGCTCGTTTGGTGTTTTCGGATGAATCTATCCGAACACCAAAATGAGCTAGCCCATTACCCATCTATCAGTTTCACAAGTTGGTATGGTAATACTGGGACTGATAGAACATTTTTTTATAAATTGAAATTTTCACGTATGTTAGATTGGGCGGGAAAACTGTACCTACTGTTGTTAAGTCTCTAGGTCTAACCAACTCGGCTACCTCCTATATTTTTCTATATATCTTACTAGTTAGAGAGCTGCTCATAGGATTTACTGACTTGTAAGAAAGATCGTATAAGGTACGTACAATGTTCAAGAAGTATGCCGAGTATTATAGGATAAGTGTGAAAAAAAGTACCTTACCAAACCATACAATACAATACTATAGTTTAAGAGCTGCTGACCATGATTTACGGACTGATAAAGAAATCATCTTTGGGCTTGGATGGCGGAAGTGCATGAATGAAGTTGATCATTGGCTAACTGATGCGGTAATGAAATGGGCCGACGAATGGATAAAGACGAATTTATCTCCTTTGTTTTATTGCCAATTTAACTGCCTCTTTCGTGACTGCACTCTGAAAGGAGACTCCCAACTAGACAATAAATTGATCTAACAGAACAGTCTCCTGAAAACCGGTGAATCCAGTGACAGACTAAAACTTACTGTCACTTTTGTTTTTTGCATCTGTAAAGAAAGTGGGCCTAGCGAAGTTATAAATTAAGATTTAGAAATTCCTACCACCTAAAATATCTTAACTTTAAATTTCCTATTAAAATTCAATAATACAATATTAACATAATTCTCTGTAATAATTTACATTATGATGCGGATTATTTATTAAATAATTACCTTAAAATAAACGCACACATACCTAACTGTAATAAAACAAATTTTAAACGACGAATTAATAATCCCTAATTGGGCTAAATAAACGCACAACTCGCAACAGGTTATCATGCGTCGACTTAAACACAAAGAAAGCGAAGACTTAACCGATGTATGCACCTGCCTACCCCTTTCTGCATTAATGCGGCTACTAAACAACAATAATTATGATGTAAGTAAGCTCGTCTTTTGAATATACAATAGAAGTAGTAATAACGTCACGCTATGATATATGTATCATGTTATCTATACTAATATTATAAAGCTGAAGAGTTTGTTTGTTTGTTTGTTTGTTTGTTTGAACGCGCTAATCTCCGAAACTACTGGTTCGAATTGAATAATTATTTTTGTGTTGGATAGTCCAGTTATCGAGGAAGGCTATAGGCTATATAACATCACGCTACGACCAATAGGAGCAAAGATATAGTGGTAAATGTGTAAAAAACGGGAGAAATTATTTCATCTTTGAAGCCTTCCGTTGCGTGCGCCGTGAAAACGGTTCAAGATACACAAAAAATATGTATTAAAGAATAATCTAAATATATATAACTCAAAGGTGACTGACTGACATAGTGATCTATCAACGCACAGCCCAACCACTAGACGGATCGGGCTGAAATTTGGCATGCAGGTAGATGTTATGACGTAGGCATCCGCTAAGAAAGGATTTTGATAAATTCTACCCCCAAGGGGATAAAATAGGGGATGAAAGTTTATATGATAAAAAAATAACTATTCCACGCGGACGAATTCGCGAGCACAGCTAGTTGGTCATAAAGTTTACTTTATTATGTTTTATATATTTATTTGTATGATAAGTGTGTTAAATTATTACACTGCTGGGCCGTGCAAAACTATTTTTTATAAATATTTTTTTGGTTTTTAAATAAATAACATAAAAATAAGTTGAAATCGTAAGAGCCCTGAAAAAATTTCGGCGAGGTGATGAAATCACGTCGCCTTCAGTAGAAACAAGTATAGATTTTGACAGTTCATAACACTCACAACTCAAAAACATAACAGTGGCAACTCAAAGAGCGACGTGATCTATTGCTTTTTTTAAATTTCTTTAGAGCACTTGTTAGTTTTTTTTAAGTTTTTTTATTGGATCACGGCATGAAATTTTATGTCTACCTGGTGGTGAGCAGACCTACAAAGTCCATGAATGGGGTCAATTAATAATTGTTCTTAAACAACAGTGTGGACAATGGGCAGCGACAAAAACGAATTGCATTACGAGTATATTTTGAATACACTCGCTGCCTTATCGTCAATCCAACCACCCATTTCGTAATCGCACCCTGAAAGGAGACTACCACCTCGACAAGAAATCGATGCAGTAATCTCCCGGTGAACCCACAGACTAAAACCGAAACATTGACGGTTTTTGCATCTGTATGGGCGGTGGTAATGAGACCGGTCGGTTGGCCTAACGAAGTATAGAGACCTTCCTCCTACCTATATTCCTAAGCTAAGGTTTATTATATGGATAGCATACGAAATCAATACCATTTGTGGGACCACACCAAGTCCCGTAGCCTCCGCAAGCTGTAGCTCTACCACAAGTGTTTGCACACAGTTTCCACAATACTCGCAGTAAATATTTAACAGCGACTATAGTAGAAACTTTTTGCTATTTGCCCCGTATTTTAAGTCGTATACTCAACTACACTTTTATCTCAAGGAACGAATTATACGAATACGAATTTATCGATTGGACATTTGGTGGAAACAAACAGATCTCTTTCCATCAAATGTCAATTCGATAAATATGGAAAAAGTAAGACATGTCAAGTGAAAAAGTGGCAAAGAAGGAATAAATTATTTAATCACACTACTTATTTCTATGGTTCGCGCACAAATATACTGCATTCCGTGTAATAAAAAAATTGGAGACGATTGAATCAATCATCACCTGTACTTTTGCATTTTGACAGTTCACAGTGAAGATTTATTTATTTATTCAAAGGTCTACGAAGATTAAAATTGTGAAGGCATATTTTGATTAAAAACAGTTGATTTAGACAAATAACAGGCGATTTCATTTTTATAATTATCTTCACAAAATATAACAATATAATTGTATATATATAGTTTGACCGTCTAGTCTGATTTTTTCATTTTGACAGAAAATAATTCCATCGCGATAGAATCGCCTGCAATTTTTCTAAGGCTAACAAACTACAAATATCTGTGTCTTGTTTTTAAAACGTTCTACTTCCTTAGTATTTTTTTTTTGTAAATATTTCTTACAGACACTAAGTAGTTAAAGGCATAATTTTTATGTCGCTATTAGAGCATGCACCCCTAGAATATAAAAATGTCAGAAACTCGTAGCTGTTATTAATTGATTATTTTATACAAATAGTGTATCATTAAAGGTTAACTACTTTACATGGTAATATTGATATATAGCTATCTGTAATATAGGTACGTATTTTTTTATAGGATTACATGCACGATTTCAAGGGAATAAAGCAGTATGATCTGACTGTGGGCCCATTGTAAAAGACGACGAGCTTGCCACTTGTTCGATGTAGGTATATATAGAGTATAAAATATGAATACCATTGGTTATAAAAGTCTCAAGTGCTGTTCGGCATTCGTGATCGTGTAAGGTTAAACTAAAAGTTTAGATTTAGTTTATTTTTAGTTAGTTCAGAGATAATTGCACCCACATTTTTTGAATGTCCCTGAAAATATATACGGAGTCAACGTTTACTGAAAATTCAAGTTTATCACGAATAATTTGTAGGTGTTCCGATCTTCACGAATAATTATTCTAATAAATACCTAGGTAGGTACATGCATACCGATTTCAGAAAATGTAAAATTAATTGTACCTTCTTTACAATTTGGTCAATAGACGTACAATATACAATGACCGCCTCCGTAGACTAGTGGTTGCGCCTTTGGCGTTGTATCCGGAGGTTGTGGGTTCGATTCCCACTCATGGCAATAAAAATATTAGTACGTTTTTTCTGTACAATTTGTCATGGTCTGGGTGTTTATAAAAATATAATATGTAATTATATCATTATTTCTGGTACACATAGTACAAGCCTAGAGCTTAATTTGTGACCAGAGCAAATTTGTAAATTGTCCTACATATTATTATTATTATTATACGTGTATATATTGTTATAAAGCGGCCCCAGCCTAGTGGTTAAGTCACTGCGCAACTGATAATAAGGTTAAGCAGATGACAACAAGACCGGCCTGGGATGGGTGACCGCTTTATACAACGAGGCTATTTCATCATAAACACCGCAACAAGCTCGCCACTTGTTAGGTGTTGCCTCCGTATACCATCGGCGAAATGAGAACGGGTTAATCCCTCCGCTGGGACCCTGAGGCCGTTTAAACGGTTCTCGGGAGCCAAATTGGCACCCGTGATGGTATATATATATATATATATATATATTGTTAGACATATATCAAAATCGATCTCTTAGCAGTCAAACATCACTATCAGTCTTAATCATGTTTGAAAGTAAAGAACCTAATAACTATGAATCTGACATTAATATTGCAATTAAAGAAGTAATTGAATGGCTTGATAATAATAATTTAATGATAAACCTAGAAAAAACTAAAATTATGCACTTCCAAAAAAGCATAAAATCACCAGACATACTGAATTACAATGGACAAAATATAAATGAGACTGACATAACAAAATTTTTAGGTTTAATAATAGATAAAACATTAACGTGGAAACCACAAATTGATGAAATATGCAAAAAATTATCAAGGTTTTCATACGCTTTATTTAAACTATCCAATATATCAAGTGAACAAACTGTTCTAACTGCCTATCATGGATATGTAATGTCATGCCTGCGCTGTGGAGTCATATTTTGGGGAAACTCCACTGACAGAGACAAAGCATTCAAATCCCAAAAACCATGTATCCCCTCAATGTATGGTTTAAAAGCAAGTGATAGTTGTCTTCCAATTTTCAAATTCCTTAAAATATTGACATTACCTTGTATATATATATATGAAATTTGTATATTTGTGAAAAACAATCCAAATCTATTTGTTAAACTCTCTACAACACTAAGGCAACCAATAAGACAACAGTATAAACATAAACTCTGTGTGCAAAAATGTCAAACAGACCTGCTACAAAAAAGCGTGCTTAATATGGCCTACTATCTATAGTAAAATTCCAGATGACATAAAATTATTTAAAATTTAGTTATTTAAAAAGAAACTATTTTCATTATTATTACTAAAGTCTTACTATTCTATTTCGGATTTCTTGAATGACAAAATATAGCTTATTATTTTATTTTGTTTTTAGTGTTTGTTTTTTTTTTTTTTAAATGTTTACGAAGTTAAATTTATTTTGACATATTATATTATTAATTTATATAATTCAGATAAATAATAGACATAAAATAAAATTTATTGACATATTAAATTAATTTGATATTTTTAAGAATATGTAAAATTATAAATTGGCTGAATTTATTTATTAGAGTAGATATTAGCATAAATTGACATTATTGTTTATAATTTTATTAATATAAGCATAAATTTAATAATTTAAAACATGATTGTACGTAACATTTGTATACCGCAAGGTGGGACAAAGAGAACTCCAAATGTAAAAACATCTATTTAATAACCTCTGTTAACCTTTGATTTGAAAGCTTTAAAAAACTATGCAATAAAAATAAAAGTCTTCAAAATCGTGCATGTATAACACGAGTTATGAGACTATGGACAAGGCAAAAGGATATATACCTAGGAGCGTGCATCTCATAGAGAGAAAAAGACACTGTCTACCCTGATAACCCTGACACAATGCACAATAATATATATTTTATTAAAACATTTAATTTATGTTAACTATTCATAAAATATAAGAAAAGCGCCATCTATTGGCAACTATTAGATTTAATTTGTAATTCGACAAACGCGCCCTCATGCATAAAAGTATGTAAGACGTTGAACTAAACTGTCTAAGTTTGCACACATAGAAAACGTGTAAAAACCTTGTCTGTATATGAAATACAAAGATAGTAAACTACACGCACATACAAAGAACCTCAGCAATGAACCGAGCGCCTTTAGACACTGTCTATTCCGATAATATAGGTATCAATTAACATTTGCGCGAAATTGAAATGACACCAACATAATTATAATCACGATGATATGATTTATAATTAGGAAAATGTATAATAATTATTTTTTTTGGTTTATAATAAACTCGTAATTATTACGCACTTCATTTGATTTCACGGAAGAAATTTGTTTTTTTTATGTAGTTTGTTTGCACAATCGGTACGCGTGAGATTCCTTTTATTGTGGAGATAGTTTTTTAAAGATCTAATTTGAATTTCTTTAGGTATTAAAAATGGTATGTGAATGCAGTACGTTTTGTTTAGAAAAAAATAAAAATTTAAAGTTTTTAAATCTTACTTTTGAAGAAAAACGACATGTTATTACAAATGGTCGTTGTGTGCCGGTATTGGATTTAAAATATTTTTAATCAGTCATTTTGAGGATATGAGAGGTGGCTAAATCCAGCATCATTTTTCCTGAAAAGTGTAAGCAGTAAATTTTGTCAAGTGTTTTTTTTTAGTATGTTTTTGTCTACCCTGCCTAATAAAACACCTATGCACGCGACTGTATAGAGAAAGGTATTTCGGACTCCCGTATAATTAAAAAGCGTAATAAATGAATATAAAAAGTTTATTCAAAGAATTAAATAATACTAATTAAAAACTGTGAAAATTAAAATTAAATAACACAAAAAAAACAATTTAAATAAAATAAAATAGATACCTAATTAGTAACAAAAATAAACATACCTATAAAAAAAAATACGGATTCCAAAACAGTGTCGTGTGGCATAGTGCCGATGACACTTTTCCTCTCTGAATCGTCAGGCTGGCTTGTTGAGCAAAAAACGCCGCCGCCCTCGGGTCACTCGAGGCGTGGACCAATCTCGTGCTAATTTCTTTTATATTTTTATTTACCTAATTCATTAAAAATCATCATTGACTCCTTGAAGAAAACTTTAATTAAAATATGGTTTGTTGCACTCTGAAAACTGACTACCACCTCGACTTAATGGAGTAGTCTACCGAAAACCGGCGAACACACAGACTAAAACCAAAACTTGAGTAGGTAACGGTTTTGCATCTGTATTGACGGTGACCATGAGACTGGTCGTACGTAGGTACAAGTCAATAATTACATCTATTCAGGATATTTTTTTATTATAGAATGCAATCTACACATCAACACGACTCTATCTAATTTCACATGTCGAGCATAATTAAGTGTTTATTAAAAATAGCAAATAAATGCAAAAAAGAGATCCAATCCACATTATAGCATAATAGACTTACAATTTTATTAGCTCACCTAAGAAACTACAAAGACGCCGACAAACATGTTTCCCAAGTAAAAACTACAATATAATAATTAAGTTGGATAGAATATACAGTTTTTTTTTTGTTTTAATTTTTACCTTAGGTCGGGTCTACATTGTGTTATTACCTGTAAACGTTATTAGTTTCCGGCGCATATTATCGCCGTATCTATCTTATTTCATACGGCGATATATGTACCGTACAGTGGCACATACAGAATTTATACCGCCCATACATATGCAAAAACTGTCAAGTGACCTACTTATACAAGTTTTGGATTTAGTCTGTGGGTTCATCGGTTTTCTGAAAACTACTGCATTGCTTGTCGAGGAGGTAGTCTTCTTTCATGGTATGGTTACCATACGGGCAACTGATTTGACAATAAAACAGCGAGGATAATAAAATTGACTCGTAATTCAAATACATTTCGTAACCGCATTTAGCCGGCATACTGGGAGCGATCAATATTGTTAAAATCAATGTATTGGTCGCCCCCATTCATGGACTTTGTAGGTCTGCTTTACATCAGATAGTCACATGCCATGCTCTATGAAAAAAATAAAATATTGTGTGATAAACTCATTGGGTATGTTGTGAAGATAACTACAAGACCTTTGCACTTGGCTGCAGTCCTGCTTGGTATTCTACTGAATGAGGTGATGGTGTAAGGTCTAACTGAAATGTAACACCTACCTCTTTTATTTCTGGCAAGAAGCCTCAGAGGATCGCAACCTCTCCGGTCACTGGAAGCTTTCTGAAGCTGAAGACTATCTGTATACGAGTAGGTACCGAAGAGACCCTAGAATCTCATGGAAACCGCGTTGGTGAAGAACCCTACGATAAGAGTGGAATGCAGACTTGATAGTCTAAAGTTTTCAAACTCATACCAATTTATTGTAAACTTTGCTCTTTTATAGTTTGTAGTCTAATTTCATTTATATTTTTATGTTACTACCCTATTGACGTGACAAAGAATATGCAGAATACAAACTTAAAATCATTTTATCTAATGGAAGTAATAATAAATCACAATTGATTTAGATACATGCATTTTACCATCGTTTATTATTAATTTAGATTTTAAAATCTTGCTTGTCGTTAAATCTGTAAAACCATTGCATCGTTGACCTGAAATCGTCGCGTCTCAGTGTGAAACCGGCATATTTCTCCATAATTTAGTGCGCGTGAGTAAAGCAATATCATATTATAATTTAGAACCATGCGTATTAGGGTATTCCGTATTATAGATAAGTAGTTTATATATTTTTAAATAAACATGTAATAATTAAAAACACTTTGATATAACAAAAAGTGAAACTGAAAAAAAACCATAAGTAGGTATCATACAATTTGATAAACTGTCGTTTAGTTATAACTATAAGGTATTTAATATAATGCATAGTGCTCAGCCAAACTCCATATATGTTGGCCCGGCCCGGCTATCCCGGATATATATTTATTTCATTTAAACACTTTATTGCGCAATCTATATATAATATAGGTTTATTACATAAATTATAAATTAAAGGCATTAAGTTCACCTTACTTATCTTTTGTTTACTGTATATATATATATATAATTATATATACCTATATATGCATTAGTTTCCTGAAAACCGCAAGTAAAGAACAAAAACCGCAAAAACCAAGAGTAAGTGAATGCCAAATAAAACGAAACAAATTAGGTTAAAAAAATATCTATAAACAGTTTTACAAGTTGGTATAGAGAAACTGGGGCCGGTGTTGACACTGAAACTGATGTTGTCAAATAAAATATATCTAGGTACATTTTTTTTAATGATAAACTCAAGTATAACAGTTCTTATGTCTGAAGTCTAACGAACTCGGGCCACCACGTATATAAAAAAATGTGCGTACAGCTGAAATTTATTTGTAATTTAATTCTAGGTGAGTGTAAAAGAGCGGTTGCGGGGTTAAGATGCCTTTGAAAAAAATAGGTAGTACATACTATATATATAATTTAAAAAAAAACATTGTTATAATATCTTTTACCCCATTCCATACAAATTCTCGTAGATTAATCCCCGAAAAAAATATACAGGGTGATATTGAAAGGTGTACTTTCGGCTAATGTGAGGTTCTACTGATTAAAATCGAACAATTTTTCCACGGAACCATGTGTCGCAAATGAAAAAGTAAAAAACGTAAACGTTAACGTTAAAGTTGTTTAATTTGATGAGTAGAACCTCATATTAGCCCAAAGTACAACCTTTCAAAGTCATACCTGTATACTATATATAACCATTAGTTAATTAAAACATAGCAATGGCCTTATTCATAACAAAACTTATCTTGAATACTTTAGTTAAAATAGATTTTGTCTCTTTTACGCATATATTTAATTTTGTTTCTAAAAAAAGAGACAAAACTTTCTATACTGAAGTATTCTTCAAGGACTCAAAGTTTTTTTATAAATGTGTACCGGTAGGTACGTATATAGCTAATATACCAAAAAAAAAATGGCGCTTGCATAATAGGTATGGACTCCCTGAGGTACGTTCAATAAAAAAACAAAAATAATCGCTAAGTAATTAACAAATCCCAGACACAAATTCATTTAGTTTTAGGGTTTAAGGCACGCTATGGCAATCGCTGCGGTGAAAAATTCAATAAGTGTCTGTCAATCAATAATGCACCTTAATTGGTACCGGCAAAGGTTAAAACTTTTTGGAAGGCTTCGCCAGCAGGGGGCGTTTTGTAACAAGCTACTTCCGGTTCAAAATTAAACTTCTAAACTAGATTAGTGCGGAATTGCATGTCTGCAATTTATACGGCGCGCCGCCCGAGGATTTGATAGCATTATTAGGTTAATATATTAGTGTGAAAAAACTTTTTGAAAAAATATTTATTGCACAAAAGCTTAATACTATTAAATAGGCGAGCTTAATGCCTTAGGCATTATCTACCAGCTAACCTTTAGGAGATTGACCGATAACAGGCAGAGTGTTAATGTAAATATATTATATAATACAACGATATCCTATAAATAAATTATTAGTAGGCGTATGTGTATTACTCTAGAGAAATCTGTGAAGAAAAATAATTGAGACTTTTTGTCAATTATTTCTTTACGAAAAAAAAAACCACTATAGGTAAATAACTTGAATATGAATTGCAAATTAAATATTTTAAACGATACAGATTATTGGTGATTTATTAATATAGATTTAGATGAAATAATAATTATTAACATATCTTTCGTATTCGAGAGAATTTTATATTTAGGAATTTCATAACACCCATTTCTTTCTTTCTTTATTTATTTACAAAAGGGGGCACTTCAACTAAAAAATATAAGCAATACAATTTAATAACGAAGGAATAAATCCCAAATTTTGTTTATTTGGCTATTACCTACCTAGTTAATTTAAAAATATTTTTAGAATTCACACGAAATTAGCTATTTGGCATTAAATTTTGTGGGACCCCCCCTTAATATACATTGGGTCAGTCTTTAGAAAATAGCAAGTAGTTATGCTGTATGACATAATATAGTTGTTTCTGGTACACATAGTACAAGCCTAGAGCTTAGTTTGTGACCAGAGCAATATGAGTAAATTGTCCTACATATTATTATTTAAACTTATATTTATAAATAATAAAAAAATGCACACAAATGAATGCATTTATCATTTTATTGTCAGTCATTTATTGATCCACTTAGGTACATGTTTATGTACACCTAATTATATAGCAATTACAGCTATATATACCTAGGTATTAGACGATAAATAACTTCAAATAGTTTATAATTATATAATTTATTGCGTGCATTTACCAGTTATAGGTATGGATGATGATATTACCTACCTAACAATCAAATAAATTGTTTAATTTATATTTACCTCTGTTGTAGGTATAAATTCTAAATTAAAATACAATAAATAAATAAAACAAAAATATTTTTTTTATAATTTAAATCTTTGATAAAAAATACGACTTTAAATTAATAGGGCGGTTATAAAGTCACTATTAGTCTCTACCATATTGATAACAAAATTGTGAAATGATAAAGTAGATTCATAATTAATATACTTATTAGAATATTATGTCTCTTAATTTCCAATAATAACAGTGAGAATTTATTTAGAAAATAAGTACCTATCTATAACAAATATCCCACGTACCTTCCGCAACATCAGCCTTCCCATCATCAGTCTGGTCAGAATCTTCAGCACCAACCAAGTTCCTGATGCTAAACGAGCTGGTCTTCCTCGACGAAGCCAGGTCACCGGCACCCATAGCCTCGCATACACTCGCCTGCTGCTCTTTGCACATAGAGTCCGTTCCGTTTTCGCTACCTATCATTGGTTCCACTGAAGTCTCTAAAAAATCGCCGCGACGAGTTGTCAAGTCCATTTTTTTTATTTTTCCCAAATAGCTCACTTAACATTTTATTCACTATTAATTCATCATTATTGTCTACAATATAAATATCACTTTTAAATTTTCAGTTAAGGCACAGTTTTGCAAAATTTCGCGCGGAGTTAAGTCGCCGCATGGATCCGCGAAGTACGCGCACCGCTGTCGCGGTTAAGAGGTCTACTGACCTCCTCACTCACTCAACTAACGACTTCTCACTCCCGCGTACTTTGAAAGCCCTCCGCCTATTAGCGGGCGGAGCATGTGACGCGACGCCCACTGTCACAAACTAGTTGTATAGAATCGCTAAATATGAGACCTGATAATTCTTTAATAAAACATGGGCAAACATGGATTTAGCTGAAAGTATGGTACCTAAATATACTCGTAAATGTAGAGCAAGAATTTCAAGTAAATGTTTAACATAGCTAAGTATATACTCGTAAAATGTTATTTTTTAAATATCGGTATTACTTTTAATAAAGGAAAATCATTATTTACACAAATAATTTCGAATTCATTTAACAGTGACAATCTGACAAGTTCACTAAAGACAGCCCCTATCCTTTGCAACACGATAAACACGTTAAAGATGCGTTATTGCAAACTTGTTTAACTTTTACAATTATTAGGTCCACATTAATCTTTCTCAAAAAAAAAAAATGATTTTACCAAATGTGATCAGCTACCGCATATTCATCAACTTACCTGGATGAAGGACATCACAAAAATATAATGAAAAAAGATATAAGAATGAAAACGTGTAATTGATAGAATACTCACGACCAAATAACCTAAGGAGGTATATATATTTGTTAGGGTGAAATGAAACAACAATTTAAATTTAGGTATATATTTAAGCTAGATGCTAATTTAATTTAAAAAGTGAACAAACATACAAAACAATTAAGTGAATAACAAAAATTAGGGAAATATATTAACATCAAGGTACCTACTGAATATTTCAATGATATTTGATATGCAAGCCTATAAAACCAATCTCTAAGATGCTGGAATGTTAAATTATATAAATTTCACAACGCCTACGAACTGCCTAGCGAATATCAGGATAAATATAAAAAGCAAGTAAATATAAATCAATGTTAAAAAAATATTTCTAAGGCATAACTTAACAATGAACATTAATGTAATAAAATAAAAAGTGTAGCGACCTACGCATCAACTTAAATACATTTCCGTTGGCGTGTAACATAATGTATAATAAATAATCTTAAGTTTTTGTTGAACAATAAATGAATAATACAAAAAGTATTGTGGTACTAGTAATCGAGACTTATCGAAACCTGATAAAAGAAAAAAAAATCTTGTATCTTATCTTATTTCTCTTTACCAGGCTTAATTAATGACCCTTGCTTATTTTATATTTTTAATTAGACCATACACTCAGGTAGGTCTTTTTTCAGAATGTCAAAAAGTGTATTATAATGATCTTTCTGTTCTCATTAGCATTTTGTATTCTTTGTCGCCGTGAGAGGGCAATTAGCCCGAGATAACGACGTACTAGGTATTTATTCGTTTCCAATAAAATGATCCTGATGTGTGAGACATGTCAAGAGGCGCCCCATTGATAACAAACTACGGCGTTTGTTCTACTGGTAGGATCTTCGTGAATAAAATTAATCGAAAAAAGCTCAAAACAAAACCAACAATAAGATAATAGTCTTAAAATTTGAAATTAGTAGTTATAGGAACAAAAGTTTTTTTTTTTTGTAAACGATAAAATCACTCTCCAAAGCACTAGGACCACTGAACAGAAGAAAGCGTTGAATTCGTAAAAGCCGCTCATCAAAAAATATAAATAAATACCATCACGGGTGCCAATTTGGCTCCCGAGAACCGTTTAAACGGCCTCAGGCTCCCAGCAGAGGGATTAACCCATCCTCATTTCGCCGATGGTATTCGGAGGCAACACCTAACAAGTGGCGAGCTTGTTGCGGTGCTTGTGATGAAATAGCCTCGTTGTATAAAGCGGTCAAAAAATATAATACAAGACACTGTATACGCCCCGTACCATGTTTCCTTCACGAATCCAGATTGCTAAGTTAAAATACGGAAAATCCATAGATAGCTAAATAAATTGACACCACTGAACCGTGAGAAAGATAAAAAAAAATATCAACAAATGTACGGAAGCTATGTTCACACAGAGCTTCGAATAGAATGCTAGGAAAGTTTGCTACAAAACCTAGTGTTTTGCTTTGGTTTTCATAACTTAGTCGCTGCAGGAATTGGGGCATCAACTGAGTAACTCCACGGTGGGTCCGACGCAGACATATTAAAAAATTCTTAACTTTATGGGCAAAAGCTTCTGTATTTGAAGACATTCATTAGTATATAATTATAAATATTTTAGTATTATATTCCTTGGGCTCAGAGATCTCCCGGATCGTTTCACCTTACATGGCACTTTTTGATGAATGCAATGACAAAAAATATTTGGAGTTAAATATTTCTACAATTTTTAATTTGTAACATATTTTTTATTACAAAGACTGTATTTATGTTGTCTGATTTTCTTTTGTTTCCTTTAGATTCGACGGGTTATGTTAGTTTAATCGTCAACTTATACGTGTACGACGAAAATCCCATACATTTTGCTTTCGATGGGTATTTCGATTCGATTATCGATTGGCTCTTTGGTAAAACCCCTGATCTTTGGAGCAACGAATTTAAAGACGGCACTTAAAAACTGGTACATTGGTTCGCCATTGTAGAGCTAGGGCTACATCAGCAGAAGTTGACCAATACATCCAACTTACTATTCTGCTGATGAGTTCCACATGGTCTACATGGAAGTGATCTTAGTCAGAGAGTATATCGTCGCCCTGGAAAACTTTATTTTCAGTTTCCGTCTAGGAAATTGTTGCTTATGGAGGAGTATCTGTAATAGTTTGGGGCGGCATCTCAGATTAAATTAAATTTATTTTTTATCAAACAGATCGGATCGTACACGTGGATTGACTTCTCATCGTTAAATCATTGAAATCCTCGCAAACCATGTGGTAACTTACGCAGGATATATCGAGCAGGATATGCAGTTGATGCATGATAATGCACTGCCTCATGTTGCTCATGTGGTAATTCGTAGTCATCGTACGAAGGACCACACGAGCAACATGAGGCCGTGCAGTATCATGCATCAAATGCAGAGGCAGGCTCAGCACTTGAGCTGAAACGTTGGGCTTCCAGAACTGCAAATTGCAATTAAAGAGGAGTTGAATTCTCCAAAATTTAATCGTCAGGCTCGTGAGGTCTTCGAAGACGAAGATGCTAGCAGTTATCGTAGCAAGGGAAGGGAACACAGAATACTGGTAAAGTTTTTTTTTTTAAATCTTCTTTCTTCTATTGGCTTAATCTTTTTTTTTCATTCGTTGATTACTAACGATTAACACGATTGGTAAACGACTCTTATTTCTAAAATCCTTAATAAATCCATGTGTCTCCATTCATTTTAATTGACATGAAAGGCACTTATGTAGGTATAACATTGATAGTTGTAAGTTTTATACTTTTTGAGGAAATCGGATTAGTGTTCGAAGGTAGGGGGTGGCACGAATTGCTGCCCAGTGTAGAACCATAGTGACAAGCTAGCCACTGTTTCAGTGTAGACTCAGAATACCATCGGCTACAACGTCATAGAAATAAACCCCTTCGCATATTATTTTTTTTGGGTTTTTGAAGAAATGTCTTTCAGTAACATTTACACATGATTTTAAATTTTCGGTGCCTCGCTTTTATATGTTTTATGTTACATAAGTGTTATTCCCCTCTAACTAAAGAACGTATTTTTTTTCTATAATGACGTATTAAGGCTTGAATAACTGCCAATGTGTATTAACTAAATCATTAAAAAAATACTGAAAAAAAAGTTCGAAAATTAAAGCTTTAAGTTAAATAACTTACATAAAACTTATATTAAATTTATATTTCAGTATAATTTTATATTTATGTAAAAGACGCATTTAATTTTTATTTAAAATACAGAAAGTGGCTACGTAATATCTAGGTATAAATATATAAAAACGCCGTTCGTTAGTCTCGCTAAAACTTAAAAATGGCTTGGTCGATTTGAATATTTTTTATTTTATTTTATTCGATTTAATACAGGGTGGTTGAAAAGGAAAAATAATTGGGAAAATCCTAAAGAAAATCTAAAAAATAATGTTAGGTAAACAATTTTGTGTGTAGAATGACGGTACATTTCGCAATAGGCTATTTGACTACATTAAAAATATACTATAAATTGTGGTCATCCTATCAGACAATGGCGTAAATAAACATATTTCACTTTATTTTAAACTAAATTATGTTTATCTTTTGTAGATTACACGAAATAAAATTGTTTTTTTTAATAATTTTATTTATAAAAACATCTTTGATTGGTTGATGGCTGGTGACTTTACACGCAAGTAAACAAAACAATACACAGATTATAAATCATGTGGATGAAATAGAATAGAGTATAGTATATAGGAATTTATTTAATCTATGCTTGTTTGTTTACTTGCGTGTGACGTCACACTTGACATAAACTGCGAAACAGCGTTTTTAGCGCCATTGTGGAAATTCAAATTTAAAATTGATTTTTATTAATAACAGAGTAGACATCCCGGAAATATCAATGTAGTATGCTTATTATGTAATGAAGAATAATATAAAACGGTTTTCAAAAAGGAGTCAAATACCCTATTGTTTATTTTGATCTATCATTGGTAGCCTAAGTTGATCTGTCAACTTTGACTATTTTTTTTTCTATTCTTCCACCAGTGTTGTAAGTATCTTTCCACCATACAACCATAATTTTAGCGACCTGTTACTATTTATTTTAAGGCTTTGGCTTTTGCGATGACCACAAGGAAGTTTCCCTGTTTGGCGCACAGCTTTTTCCTTATATTTATATATATATATATAAATATATTTATTTTCCTTATAATATGTCGTGTGTTTGCACGTCGAAAAGCCATCATCTTTGTAGGTGGTACGAAATTCACCGGGTCAGCTAGTATAAAATATAAATAATATAATTATATAACGAAAACTTATATAAGTATATAAATCTTTTTTTTATATGTAGATTTAGTAATTTTTTATTAGTTCCCACCTTATTATAAAATAACGATGATAAAAAATAGTATTGCTTAGGCGGCAGGATAAAGGCGGGCGGGTGTTTGACTCTCGATGGCGCCAGCAGGGGTCGCGACCTCGCCACATCATTTTCAATCTCATTTTTATGTTAATACATTTCATTAGTAGGGCTAATAATTTTAACTAGAGGTTTCTTAAAATGATCATAAATATGTTCTGCTTAATTAATTTTATTCTCTTTGTAAGTTAATGATTTTTTTTTTCAGAGTAGAGTTGAAATAGTATTTTTTATAGTAGCCCCTTTTTAGGTATATGGTTATTATTTTTACTACTAACTTTAATAATTTTATTATTTGTGAAGGTACTTACTTATTATAGTGCCTCGGAGAGCACGTTAAGCTGTCGGTCCCGGTTTCACTATACCAACTTGTGAAACTGTTTATAGATGGGTTATTGGGTCTATTCAAAACATCGCGACGAGCTAGCCACTTGTTCGGTGTAGACTCATACCATCGGCTACGACGAGGTGGGATTAAAAACCCCTCCGCTGGGTACCCTGGGGCCGTCTAGGCGGTCTCGGGCGCCGTAAGGCGCCGTAAGGCCCCCATGAATAAACGTTTAAATGCTCAGGTAAGTATAAAGTTATCTATTATCTACGTATAAAATTAAAATATATTAATGTGTATATAAAACATCGACTAAAATGAATGACTAATATGAACAAGAATAAAAATACAAAAAAATATCTAGGGGAAATCT
This sequence comes from Monopis laevigella, assembly GCA_947458855.1. Lineage (NCBI taxonomy): Eukaryota > Metazoa > Arthropoda > Insecta > Lepidoptera > Tineidae > Monopis > Monopis laevigella. The sequence goes on along the minus strand of OX381583.1, from coordinate 24,667,771 downwards.
TACGTAGGGTTCAAGGGTTCCACCATATCTCACCAAGATGGAGTGGTGGGATTTTTTTTTAAAAATCTTTACGTGCATTTGTTAATTATTATGTGAGATATATTCGCTCAGCACCCCTTTCCATGAGATTTGGTGGATATAGTAGAACTCACGGTGACCTACCTCATTAGACTCAATAACCCATCTATAAACAGTTTCACAAGTTGGTATAGTGAAACCGGGACCGACAGCTTAACGTGCTCTTCGAGGCACTATAGTTGTCAAACAAATGTACATAATTTTTTTAATTAAAAATTCATTGGTACACACCCTTTTTTATAGTACAGCTAAAAGTAAAAGCGGCCCCAGTCTAGTGGTTAAGTCACTGCGCAACTGATAACAAGGTTAAGCAGATGACAACAAGGCCGGCCTGGGATGGGTGACCGTTTTATACAACGAGGCTATTTCATCAAAACTCCGCAACAAGCTCGCCACTTGTTAGGTGTTGTCTCCGATACCATCGACCAAACGAGGACGGGTTAGTCCCTCTGCTTCGCTGGGTACCCTGAGGCTGTTTAAACGGTTCTCGGGAGCCAAATAGGCACCCGTGATGGTATTTATTTATTTATTTATATAGTACAGGTCTGGAGCTTAGTTTATGGCCAGGACCATAATTAGATGTCTGAAACGAAATCTCCAAATTTGTATGTTTATTATTTATCCTAATATTTTGGTCGTGTCCATTATGCCGGTAAAATCCACTGTAAAACAAAAATTATATATAAACAATAATAATATTATAAATAATACCTATTTCTTTTTATTTCGAAAAAAAAAAAAAAAACCCAAAACAGAAAGATAAATTAATACAATAACCGACCACAATTGTATTTTAATTCTGCGGCAAACGGTAATCAAGTATTGCCGGAAGTGCGAAGGCTCATTTTGAAGAACGCGGAGTTCGCAATTTCGAATGCCTTAATAACGATCGTTGCCATTAATTAATAGAAGAAGAATCAATGCAGCTTGGTCAAAAAGAAACAGAATTCTACATCAACGATTATTATTTTATTAACAGTGTCAACGACTCCAAAAATATGTATTTTTGTGCCGACGTCGTTAGCTATTATTAGCGCCTTAAAGCTTTTAGTCCAGATAAATCTGCCCCCGTTCAGGTTAGCTCCCGGCGACGGCTACCTACTAACTAGAATGTATGAGGCCCTTACTCCTGGCAGACTGACAGCAGCATGACTTACAGATTGTTAGGTTACCTTTCTAATGGCGCTGATCTTTGTCGGCCCCAATTCTGTCTTAGGAAGTGGGTGCGTTAATTATTATGAGAATACTATAGGTATGAAAACAATGGAGTAGGTAAGTTCAGTTACTGAATCAAATATAAATCAAAATTGTTTAAATTTCTTTGAATGAATGAATGAATGAAAAATATTTATGGCACAAAAGCTTAATTCATAGGCGAGCTTAATGCCTTAGGCATTATCTACCAGCTAACCTTTGGGAGATTGACCAATAACAGGCAGAGTGTTAATTAATGCAAACATATATACACCGGTATTCATAAAAGTTTTTATGAATGAGGCCAATAATATATAATACGAGGATATATATTATTAGGTATAATTATTAGGTAATATAACAACACATTATATTTAATAGTATACTTAATACATAAATAATAATACATAGTTAAAGATAAATAAATAGATATGTATATACATCCTAGTTGGTCAAAACTCGCTTGAAGCAACTATATTTTATATACTCAAATTCTTTTACAGACACTCGGGAAAAATCTTCCCTTGTCACTTCGAACAAAAGTTATTACGGTTTATTTTAAAATCCATCCTCACTCCTTTCTCCTCAATAATCAAAACTGTTAACATTTTTTTTACTGTATGCGAATTTATTTATTTATGTATGCATATATATATCTATTTAGTTTAGTTTCAACAACGTTTTGTTGTTTAATTTTTGTCTTAGATGCTTTTTAATTTGAACCTATTAGGAATTTCAATATGCTTTCATGTCGGTAAGCATTCCACGTAAATCGGATGTGATATTCAATAATAAAAATAACCTTCCAAAGTCACCATGTACTCGTATATACCAGTTAATATTTGAAAAACATGTAAATATAAGAAAAATACTCGGTGAACAATATAGTATAGGTAGAGGAAACAGTGGCGGACATTCCTTAAGGCCGATTAGGCCCGGGCTTGGGACGGCCAAATATCAGGGGCGGAAAATCTGCTCCCAAACTTAAGTTATATCCTGGTGAGAATATGACAGGTGAAAAATAACAAAAGAACCGAACTCAATGTTGTTTTTCGCACAAAACAATTTCACATTTCTACGCTACGTTACGTTAAATATTAAAATGGAGCAGCCGCTTAAACAGTCTAGGGCGGCCGAAACAACTAGTCGGCATCTGAGTGGACACCTTCCCTAAGTAGTAATTCATATTAAATTACACAACAAAATAAAAATAGAGTAAACCCAGTAAACTAGAAGTAAGTGAAGATATAAGTATCTAGTAGAAGCAATTACATTGGTAGCCACTTTTCCTGCCAATAATAACTAGTATTATTAACAAGGAAAGTGGCATTTTCCTTCCTAAGCCAGCGGCACAGATGTCACCTAGCCTAGCCAATTACTGCCTACACCTCATTATACCGCCATTACATTATTACACATTTAGGGATGAAAAGGGGTAACTAAGTATAGTTTTAATCACATTTACGAGTGTCAAAGGAAAGCATAATGACAGCAAAACGCGTTTTAATGTATGTAGAAAATGAGCGTTTTGTTAATGACATATTGAGGCGTCGAATTGATATTTTTAATGAACTTAAAATGAGGGACTGGTTAATAGATTATGAATGCCACCCCTGTCGATATGTATAAAAAACTTCATACAAAATGAACATTATTATGCAAGACGTAATGCTGTTAAAACTTGATGTAATGAGGTAGTAAGTAGGAACTTCTAAGACTAACGGTCTTAGAAACTTATTATGGTGTTCTTAAAACTTACGTATAGTCTTCAGTAACGGTAACGGTACATTTTGTTCGTTGTAAATTTTTTTTATGACCGATTTTACTGAAGATCATTGGAATCCGCCTTTTTCAATAAAACGATACTAATTCTGAAAACTTCTAACCCCGGGAATAGAATAATAATAATAATAAAATTATTTATGACTTTTTCAGTTTACGTTGTTGCTGAGAGTTTAATAAATTTATTTATTTTGACAAGCTAACAATTTCGTTAAAAGAAACGTAGAAATAAATATCATCACGGGTGCCTTACGGCGCCCGAGACCGCCTAAACGACCTCAAAGTACAGCGGAGGGGTTTATAATCCCATCTCGTCGTAGACGATGGTATAAGTCTACACTGAACAAGTGGCTAGCTCGTCGCGATGAAATAATGAAACATTAAAAAAAATCTATAAAGTTGTTTATTAAACATACAGAAAGGCTTATTCTAAGGCCTATTACCTACATATAAATTTAAATATATGTAATAATAATATATACATGTTATGTTTTTAATAACTTCTATTTACTATATTATTAAAATAAAATATTAAATACAAAGTAATATTTATTTGAACTGATTGTAAAATACATGTCAAAATTATTATTTTTAAACATTAATTATGTACATGGTCTATATTAATTAATTTAAATGTAATATTGTTTAATTTTAAAATTGTAATATAGTACCAAATAAAAAAATAAAAATTTTCAATATAAATATTGAAATAAATGTATATTATTATATAAATTTTAAAGAATAAATTGCTGTACAGTGTACATAATATTTAACATATTATTTAGCTACTATTTATAACGTATGTAATAAAAAAACGTACAGGTCTAGAAAATGGACACAATTAAAAAAAAAAACTTACTAGAGTTCTTTGAATTACCTAATAAGGTCCCGAGGCTGTGTACTTCACTCCATTTGCTTTAAATGTTGCCCTACTTTAAGCACAGTATATGCACGCCCTACTTAAATATGCCCTAAGGAATTGCTTACTGGCATTTACTGTTTAATTGAGTTATTTCCTCGTTTAAATTATTACAACTTAAACTCGTATTGCAAGTGTTCCTAAAGAGTCTATAAAACAACTTAAAAAAAAGGGAAAATGTAACTTAAAACATTTATAAATTAACGATTTTTTTTCAAATTTACCAAGTCCAATTACTGGTATGTTTTTGTAGGTTTACTATATATGGATTTTTTTTGATTACCTACTTAATATTTATTTTCATAATAGGAACATTTTCATGCCTGTCAGTCTGTATGAATATCCCGAGTACCTATTACTGGTCTGATTTACTTGAAATGTACAATATTTATAGTTATTGTTAAACGTTCGTGTGAGGCATCGAAAGGAAGCTATTGCAAGTGCAAAGTATTTAGGTTTTTGTTTTTAAGTTTAAGTAAGCTTAATGCAATTTTTTTTTTTTAGTTCAAATTAAAAAGAAAAACCGCGACTTTTGTTAACTAAAAATCCAACTAAATAAAAATAAAAAAGTTTTGCATTGATCTTAGTAAAACTACAGAAGAAATAATGGTGCAAGTAGTAAAACTTAAAATCATGACAGCAGACCGATTTATATACCTACTGTGTATTTTCAATATATATAAAATATCAATATGTAAACTTGAACTGTACAATCACGGGAGCTTGAACGAACCCGAGTACTCAGCGGTTGTGTTTTATTCCCACTTAATAACTTTTCACAAGGTATAGTGAAACTGGGACCAGTGGCTTGGAAATGTTCGCCGAGGTACCTACTATAGTGCTGTTGTCAAACAAACTGTACATATTGTTATATTATTATAAAACTCACTGATACCGGGATCTGAACCTGGGATCTAAAATCTCTAGTGGACCCTCAGCGGCAATATAAAGTGCCGCGCTTTCATATAAGCAACGATGCGCTCTTCGTTTTCGCGAGTCTCTATAAATTATATTATTTACTAAATACTGTATGAATTTAGTTAAAATTATGACTATTGTGATGTAATGTGTTATATTGATTACGTATTAGATTATAATATATAGTTATTCGATATATAGAGAAATACTAGGTTTGAAACAAACCTCGGCGCACCTAACCATTAATGGTTTGGAGTGAAAGAGCGCAATATTGGTCACGAAAGCTTAAAAGGGTAACATTCGGCGGGTCCTCCCTGATCTGAGGCCAACTATAAAAAAACGAGGCAGACTCGATATCCGTCAACCTTATTATCAAGTATACCTATTTATAAAATGACGTTTGAGCCCTAGGAACAAATAATGTTAAAAGAATGTTACGTACCTATAGTATAAATTTTGGTCAACCCTCTGAAATTTGAAAACCCTAAAAGTAGCATTTTTAGTTGGTACAGTTTTAAGACCTAATTAAATAAATGGTATGCGAGTATATCTATAAACTTTGGAAAATGCCCAGAAATAATAGAATCATTGGCCCCTGCGGCCTCATCCTACTGTCGAACTCTTTGCTCAACCCACTGCCCTTTATCCATTATCATAGACATAAAGAGTTGTAAAACTCGCTCCTATTTAATAATAGCATTGTACTTCAACTTCCAATCATTTCCATGATCATTGCATCCATCACTCCTCAAAGAGTTATTACACTATAACTGCTATTTATAGTATATACTATTATTATAAACTACCAAAGTCATCATTGGAATTCATACACTTCTTAACAAAGAAGCCGCTTGGACGGTTAGGTTTTTTTTCAACTACCGTTGTTTGCGTAGCTGGATCACTGTCGGATCTTATAGAACTATTGAATCAATAAACAAATTAGAAGCTATATAGTTAGAAAGCGATATGCCGATGTAACGAGAATAACTTGTTTTATGGTTCCATTGTCCAAATATACGTGGTGGTTGAGTTGGTTTAAACCTCTGTTGGTACCAATGTAATTTTAATAATAAAAAGTTTGATGGCACTATATAGTGCCTCAGAGAGCACGTTTAGTTGTCAGTCCCAGTATACTGTACCAACTTCTGAAGCTTTATATAAGTTTATACACACACCACAATGAGCTTACTGCTTTCGGGGTACAGAATAATATAATAATAATATGTGAGGTAATATGTGAGGAGAATTTTACACATATTGCTCTAGTCACAAACTAAGCTCTAGGCTTGTACTATGTGTACCAGAAACAACGATATAATACATATTATATTTTATAGACACTCAGACCATGACAAACTGTACTGAAAAGCGTACTAATATTTTTGTCATGGGTGGGAATCGAACCCACGACCTCCGGATACAACACCAAAGGCGCAACCACTAGTCTACGGAAGCGGTCAAAGAATATAGTCAACATCGAGTTTTATTCCCTTTAACACAAATTAAGTCATAATCATTTATCGGTTGCAGTCCGATACCTATACAAATTCCTACCGCTTTATTTATAATGGAAGACTGGATAAAATAGGAACTACCTTAACAAATAATCAACAGCTTCCTTTTCTCAGGGTCTGTAGTCTCTTTAGAATCTGCTATTGCTGCTGATTCCAAAATATGACCTGCCCCCTTAGCCATAATATCAAGTATATCATGAATAGGTACCCTTAAATCAAATACTATCGAATTGTAATGGCCATACATTGGTCAGGAGTCATAATGGATATAGAGGACGTTACTTGATGAGTACGTCACTATGTTATTTGCAAGGGCCGTAGTAATGGACCTCCTGATTTTCCCCTGGTCCTTGCGCCAAGAAACTTTTAAGTATCACATGTCTTTAACTTTAACATTCCTTTTTGCCTTGTTCACAGACAACATGCAATAGCATTTAGTTTTAATTTTCCTTACCACTATTTTGTAGTTAAAGTCCCCTAAAGGCTTGAAAGTCTTCTATAGCTGATACCAAACATTTTTAGATGGGAGGAAGGTTTCCATAACTTCACTAGGCCGACTGACCGTTACGACCTCACAGGCGCATAAACTGTCCAGTAATCTAGTCATTTTTCGGTTTTAGTCTGCGCGTTCGCCGATATCTAGTAGAGGTGGTAATCTCTTTCCAGAGTGCGGTTAGGAACTGTAAAAAAAAATATTTTCTTATTTAGACACACCGGTTTCTTTAAAAGTATATTTACATTATTTACTTACATAACAATAACAATTTTAACATTAAACTTGTCCAATTATTTATTTATATTATTATAATTACTTATCTTGTTAATTAAAACAAAATAAGAAATTTAATATTTCCATTATTTCTCTTCAATACGATAAGTTTTACAAATTTATATGATACCTTAATTTGGCTGCCAATAAAGACTGTTAAATTGAACGCATTTGGCACACCCAGGCAAGATTACATTATTTACTTACATAACAATAACAATTTTAACATTAAACTTGTCCAATTATTTAGTTATATTATTATAATTACTTATCTTGTTAATTAAAACAAAATAAGAAATTTAATATTTCCATTATTTCTCTTCAATACGATAAGTTTTACAAATTTATATGATACCTTAATTTGGCTGCCAATAAAGACTGTTAAATTGAACGCATTTGGCACACCCAGGCAAGATTACATTATTTACTTACATAACAATAACAATTTTAACATTAAACTTGTCCAATTATTTATTTATATTATTATAATTACTTATCTTGTTAATTAAAACAAAATAAGAAATTTAATATTTCCCTTATTTCTCTTCAATACGATAAGTTTTACAAATTTATATGATACCTTAATTTGGCTGCCAATAAAGACTGTTAAATTGAACGCATTTGGCACACCCAGGCAAGATTGTAATAGCCTTTCACAGCTCCTCAGATAATTTAGGAATCATTTTTCAACAACAAAAAATAAGCCACAAAAAATAAAATTTCTCAGCTAACGACATCACAATGTTCCAACTTAAAATTTAATGTGGCCAATTGCAAAAACTTTAGTGTAGTAAAAATTGATCGGTTACGCGAAAACCAGATCAAAATTTCGGCTACTGGTTATTTTTTTAAATCAATTGGGGTCTAAATTACGGAACCTTTATAAAGGATGAGTATTTAGTGGAGAGGTCCCAATTTCACGGTGCCTATGTCAGGGTTTGCAAGTCATGGGACCGCAATCAGCCGGCACTGGAGGCTGGCTTTGTTTCCAGCCGGTGATGGCGCCAGGAATCATTACGTACTTCAGTGATACCGGCTGATTACAGAAAAAAAAACTTGGTGATACCTGCAGCTGGTGTAAGTTATAAAGGAAGTTAGGCTTACGAATGCGATTTTCGTCTGTATACTTTTATTAGAACCTAGTAACCTAAGTTAATGAATAATTATTTAATGAATAGAAAAGCAATGTTGAGATTTTTAAAAATTAATAACCCGCTAGTTATAGGTGTATATGTAATAACCTGAGTGTAATAAATTCGCGTAGGTATAATAAAAGAATAATTTATTTTAGGCATTTTTTGGAGTTTTGAAAAGTACAACGTGTTGAAAAATTAATTACTCAAATTCATTATACAATTTACTTATTATTATTTTGTGGTGGCTCCACAAAACAAAAAATAAAATACCTATTTTCTATATTTAAAAAAAATACTGCATTTTAATTTTAGCTTTCGTCAATTCGCTTGCATTGATTTACTTTCTTGTTCGAGTTAAGATCGCGCCTCTCGTTCGAGACAATGTCAGTCCTTCATATAAAACAGTACCACCGACGCCTCGGCTTCGAGTTGAAGCCGGCTCGGCATTGAAAATTTGTGTCAAACTTCTCGATATCTATAAAGGTACTTTTTTGAGATCGAGTAAGACGAAAAATCAATAATTATATAATAAATATGATCAATATTATATATTTAACATCATTCCTATGAAATACAAAGTATTGGCCGCGGCTTCGCAAGAATAAAATGTATTATTTTATTTTTGTTTTCTAAAAACCAACTCAAACAGCACTTTAGGCTTAACTTTCCACAAACAGACAATTTTACTTTTAAGGATATTTATTATTTACTGTAGTAGGTACCTATATTTTCTCATGTGGGTAAAACCAAAAAATGCCGCCTCCGTGGCCTAGTGGTTACGCTTTTGGCGTTGAATCCGGAGGTCGTAAGTTCGATTTCCATTCATAGCATAACAATATTTGTATGTTTTTCGGTAGTTTACTGGTTCTTTATACAATATAATATGTATTTATTATTATTGTTGACTACGTTATTCTTATTATATACAAAAGCAATTAGGTGTTCATTCATGGGTGCATGTTCATATTATGGTACAACTAGCTTATTCATCATCATCATCATGCCAGCCTTTCGCGCGTCCACTGCTGGACATAGGCCTCCCCCAAATCCTAAAATAAAATAAATCCTCCCTAGCTTATTACATATACATATATATCATCACGGGTGCCTTACGGCGCCCGAGACCGCCTAGATGGCCTCAGGGTACCCAGCGGAGGGGTTTTAATACCACCTCGTCGTAGCCGATGGTATGAGTCTACACCGAACAAGTGGCTAGCTCGTCGCGATGTTTTGAATAGACTCATGAACCCATCTATAAACAGTTTCACAAGTTGGTATAGTGAAACCGGGAACGACAGCTTAACGTGCTCTCCGAGGCACTATAGTGGTGTTGTTAAACAAATGTACATCTTTTTTTTAATTAAAAACTTATTGGTACATACCGGGATTCGAACCAGGGACCTAAGTGTTTCTAAGTCCAAGGTGTAACCAACTTGGCCACCACGTATAAGCTTATTAACATTTCTATTATATATTTACTCCTCTTTTCACCCTTCTTGGGATTAGAATTTTGATAAATTCCTTCAATAACAATAATTGTAAGACTTCAATAGTATGGGTGATGATGAGTAAGTCAATCAGGATGGTAACCCCCGACTTCTATACGTGAGATCTCGTTCGAGTTGAGATCGAAAATGATGTTTGTTCTCAAATCCCAATTTCATTTTCTATGCGGCACTCATGATCGCGACCTCCGTTCTACATCTATACTTCTATACTAATATTATAAAGAGGAAAGATTTTTATTTTTGTATTTTTGTATGTTTGTAATGAATAAACTCAAAAACTACTGGACCGATTGCAATAATTTTTTCACCATTAGAAAGCTGCATTATTCAGAAGTAACATAGGCTATATAATATCACGCTAGGTCCTATAGTTGTGGAGCAGTAACCAAAAATGTTTTAAAAACGGGGGAAAAGTATCGTTTCTGAGGCCTTCCGTGGCGTGCGCTGATCTTAAGTCCCCCCGTGCGAAGCCGGGACGGGCCGCTAGTTGATAATAACCTATTAAAAATTCCATCACATGCCTCTAATAAATATTCTGACTCATTTAAGGTGTCAGTTGCTGGCCAGTGGAACTTGCTCCTCCTGAACATCAGACAGTCTCCGTCTCTCGCCATTTTCAAGAAATTACTCATTTCTCATTATCATAATTTAGGTTAGGTTTAAACATATATTTATGTATTTATTTTTGTTATATTATTTATGTATTTTATGTAGTTGTATCTATGCAGTTTGTGCATTTTGATTTCTCTTTACACTAATCTGTGCACCCTATATTACCGTTTTCACTCTCCTGGAAATTCGGGTGCAATTATACCTAAACTATTTTTTTCCCGAGAAAAAATTGCCTTTACAAATTAGTTTTGTAATATTTTTATATAAAAATACCAGATTCCCAGGTTTCTTTTATGAAAATATACAAAACGGCATTTTTTTCCTAGAAAAAAAGTTTAGGTATAATTGCACACGAATTTCCGATCAGTTTCCTTACAGACAAAATATAGATAATAATAATAATATGTAGGACAATTTACACATATTACTCTGGTCACAAACTAAGCTCTAGACTTGTACTATGTGTACCAGAAGCAACGATATTATATTTTTATAAGCATCCAGACCATGATGACAAACTGTACAGAAAAGTGTAGGTACTAATATTTTTTTGCCATGGGTGGGAATCGAATCCCGACCTCCGGATACAACGCCAAAGGCAACCACTAGTCTACGGAGGCTATTAAAGATAGGTAAGTCATAATATATTTATTTATTTGTAACTTTATTGCGCCATGCTCTATGCCGCTAGAAATACGAGCATTTAAATTAGTTATTGTATGATTCAGATTGTTTTCAGCCACCAAGTGTTGCCATGTCTATTACGATGACGAGAAGACGAGCTGGGTCGGTGTCCGACTACGCAGACCGTACACGCCCACTAATTCAATTTATGTCTGCTTGTTTGTTTAAAAAGTACAGTCACTAGCATAATATCTACAAGAGCAATATATTTTACTAAACTTCTATGTAAAACAAGGACCAATTTTATTGGTCCTAGATGTAAAATATATCTTGTGTCTTGAATCAGCTGTCAAATTTGTCTATGACCTGCGGGAGAGGTCACTTTATTTTGATCAAAGAGTATATCATTTATTTGTCTTGCTGTAAAAAATGCCTGATTTCGTTGACAGAAGTCACACAAATCATATACTATTATACTAACCAAATGCTAATTTGGACAAAATTATATAAGTATCAGGAACAATCTGTCATAGTTATGCCAGACATTTTAGTATGAAAAAATAGACACCTCACAATGAGTTCAAACGTATAACGCCTCATCGTATCGTAGGATACCCGCCCGTTCAGACATACTACCGAATAAGGTGGTTTGATGAAATCGTCGTAGTTGTTAATACGAAATGGCACTTAATTCGTAAATGAACATAACTGCATAATTTCTATAGATAAATTTATATTATCAATAATTGGCCTAAATATTTATTTCAGTATAGCTTTCACGCTTTCTTTAATTTTGCTTATATATGCTTAATATATACCTACCTTTATACGCATTGACAACATGCGTAATTTCAATTAAAAAAAATTAAGGTCTAAAATGAGCCTAAATATAGCTTTCATTTCATTTTGCTTAGATATTAGATAAAAGTAATGTTGTATTATTTTTCTAAAGGGCTTTTGCAGCCGTCAGTCCGTCGGCAAAACAAAATGAACAGTGATGATATGCGAAATGCGAGAGGCTGTACTTGTAAATAAAATCCTGTAATTAGAACAGGAGGGGCGATGACGAGGCTACCGGCCCTTAATTATTATTAACAACCAGCATTAAATATTATATTTTTCTATTTTAAAAATATTTGGGCAACCTTAATATTTTAAGTTGGTTAACGCCCTTTTAAAGTAATTTAATGCTGTAGTTATTATTGTTGGAAGTTTTTTTGGTTTTAGAGTTCCTTAGGTCTTTTATAATGTTTTTGTAGACGTTTTAAGCGCATTTGAATCGGTCAAAATGTATTTTTAATATGCAATTAGACAGTTCACAGTAGTAGTGCGCTATAATTCTCAACAAATATCTTGAACATTGAAAATACCTGCGCAGATACTATTTTTCGCAGGACAACTAATATATTTTATTTTGTTTCCAAATGCGTAAATATGCCGCTACTATGACTGTGTTCAAGTTGTTTGCTATATAAGATACAATGCAATCTCCTAAAGGTTAGCTGGTAGATAATGGTCGGTAAGAAGTCGATAAAGTCAAAGTTTATATAGTGTGATAACTTATTATAACTTAAAAATTATATATTTTTTATAAGAAATAGTATGTTTGTCACTATTTATTCTTGGACTAAATTGTTTATTCTTCTCTTTTCAAGAAAAAAACACAACAATCATCAACACGCTGCCCGCCTGCGCAGCGCTTGAATCAATTTAATGCAGTTACAAATAAAATAAAAAGCAGGTACATTATTTTATATACAAACACAGATTCCCATGATGCTACCAAATTAGTCACAGGAGTCCGTGAGGCCATAAATTGAGTTATTGATCAGGGAGGAGTCCATCTTTTTTATCCCCGTACCCTCAGCAGAGTCCTCTTTGAAGAAATCGCCCCGTCATTTCGGTTGTATTTTGTATTCATTGGACCTGCTTTTTTTCTTGTTTCAAGGTTTCTGTAGTTCCTATGAAATACAGATGCAATAACCGTCAAGGGACTTAGTCATGTATTGGTTTCAGTCTGTGGGTTCACTGGCTTTTTGGAGGCTATTGCATCGATTTCTTGTCGAAATGGTAGTCTCCTTTCGAGATGCGGTTAATAAACGTTTGATTTGACGATAAAGCAACGAGGATATTAGGTACTCGTAGTAGACTCTTAATGCTAATTTTTAAATTTGCAATTAACAACAATGGGAGAGATCAATTAAACATCAATATATTGATCCACCCCATTGTAAATTATTCGGTTACGAACACGTACTTGCATTACTAAATGAAATGAAATTGTTTATTTTGCCAAAAACACGGTACAATAGATGTCATGGAATCATACTTTTTTATTATTATTATTTATATTAACATAATTAAAGATTACTTGTTTTTATACCAACCAGAGACTATTTAAATATCCTCACTGCTATTGTCAAATCAATCACTCGTTTCGTAACCGCGCCATAAAGAGGACTCGACAACCCTAAAACCGAAACATGACAGAACACTTGACGGGTTTTGCATCTACATGGGTTAATGGAACGAGTCCGGTCGGTTGGCCTAACGAAGTTATAGAGGCGTTCTCTCCCACTAAATAAGGACTTTGTACCATACAATCGGGTATTTACGTCTTGGTGGAAAAACCCATCACTGGGTACCCTGAAGCGGTCTCGGGCGCCGTAAGAGGTAGGTACCCGATACTTAACGGCATATAAAACTGAAAAAAACCTACTTTCATATTTTTTATATTTTGATTCGTTATAATCTGTGATCAACATTTCGTGATCATAAATGAGTTAAATTGCAAGAAGATTTTGAATTTACCTTAAAAGTAGAATTTACGTATAATTATTTTACAGTAATAAAGGGAGATTTATGACTCCAAATGACTCAAAATCTCAAATCCATAATTGCAGAACAACTCTCAAATTATATGACAAGCCAGCAAATTATGTACCAGTCGCTCCCAACAAACCGCAGGGTAATGATAAACATCGGGCATGGTGTAACAGCCTAACTAGCAAAACCGCACTTTACTAAACCTGGCTTTATGATTACTAATTCTATGAACCTTTTGACTAGTTACCCATTACTAAATTAAGGTTGAAGTGTTATTTTTTTTCGTTTCGAAATTTTTTTTTTTAAAGAATCCTAATGGCGAGACTCGTGTCCGTCACATATCTGGAGCCACTGGTCCAATTTACTTGTAATATAATAATAATAAGCTTTATTAAAAAAAAAACATATTGTAAGTATACAAAAACACTATTCTCTAGGTTATCCCTGAATTCTAGGAGACAATTTCTTCCACGTAATAAATAATAACAACAATAATTAACATATACCTAGCTAGGTAGACAATTTCTAGTGAAGCATTAAGTTTTTTCGCAAAACCGGTGAAACCACAGACTAAAACCGAAATAACGACGGTTTTTGCATCTGTATGGGCTGTGGTAACGAGTCCGATCGGTCGCCCTAGCGAAATTATAGAGACTTTCCTCTCACCTAAGACAGGAATAAGACAGATAAGTGGGTATATGTAGCAAATAAAAAAACAACAAGTATTAACAAAAAAGAAAAAGAGATAATAGGAAGAGTATAGGAAGGAAATATAGGTTATCATCACGTGTGCCTTAGCGCCCGAGCGGACTTGGTACCCAGCGGAGGGTCGATGATATTGTGACAACTATTAAAAGAGAAGTACATCAAAGAAAAAGAAAGCGGCCCCAGCCTAGTGGTTGAGTCACTGCGCAACTGATAACAAGGTTAAACAGATGACAACAAGGCCTGACCTGGGATGGGTGACCGCTTTATACAACGAGGCTATACTAACTTAAATACCGCAACAAGCTCGCCACTTGTTAGGAACTCCTAACAAGTGGCGAGCGTGTTGCGGTATTTAAGTATTTAAGCCTCCGAATACCATCGGCGAAATGAGGACGGGTTAATCCCTCCGCTGGGTACCCTGAGGCCGTTTAAACGATTCTCGGGAGCTAAAAAGGCACCCGTGATGGTATTTATTTATTTATTATACGTCGCGGTGTTTGTAAAACATTTTAAAAAATCACAAGTTGGTATGGTGAAATTAGGACTGAGAGCATAATGAGCTCCCCAGGGCACTATAGTGGTGATGTCAACGAAATGTTAATGTAAAAACTTTTTATTTTAATTAACAACTCATTGGTACACACCGGGGATCGAACCTACGTCTCTAAACAAGTTGGCCACTAGGTATAACTGTAGTCTACATTTTCATTTGGGTGACTAGACCTACCTAGTTAATAAGACTTGTTAATTAAATAGGCAAGTATTGAATTTTAATGTTATTTACTAAACCCCCTCACTTAATCACTATTCATAGACCGTATTGATTAATAGGTATTACCGATTGCTAATAATTGATAATAACTAGTTAAAAAATACATAAGCGCCATTATAATTTACTAGGTTAGGGTTCCGTAGTATAATAATAATAATATGTAGAACAATTTACACATATTGCCCTGGTCACAAACTAAGCTCTAGGCTTGTGTTATGTGTACCAAAAACAACATTATATTGTATTTATATTTATTCATATTATATTTTAAAAACACCCAGACCATGACAAACTGTACAGAAAAATTAACTAATATTTTTTTGCCATGGGTGGGAATTGAACCAGCGACCTCCGGATACAACAACAAAGGTGCAACCACTAGTCTACGGAGGCGGTCAACAGTCAGGCACTACCGCCTGACTGTTGACCGCCTCTAGATACCTTGTTTATAATCGTCATAGTTAATATGATGTTCTTTGTAAGTAAGGATAACTTTTAAATTTTATAACAATATTTTTATAAATTCTTTATCAGGCTAAATTTCCTTTTTTTTTTTAAGGTAAAATGCAATGAAAAACATCCTAGTGGGCGGCACTTGAATCCAAGACCCTCGCTTTCGCAGCAAGGTACTTAACCACTGAGTCAAACAGGGGGGTATCTACCGACTCCGATCTCGTGAGTTCTCGTTCGAGTTGAGATCAAAAATGACGTCATTTCATACAAATCATATTTACAAACTTCATAATATTATAAATATTTTTTTGTAATCAATTAAGTACTCAAATTAGTTATGCAGTGGTTAATTCAAATAACGATGTTTCACTTTTCGTAGTACTAAAACATCGTTTTCGATCTCAACTCGAACGAGATCTCATGGTATCGGAGTTGGTGGTTACCCTGCAGGTTCCAGTCACCCCACTAAACAAAAATTCAATCACTAGCCATTGCTAGTGACGTAGGTTCGATCCCCGGTGTGTACCAATGAGTTGTTAATTAAAAACGAGATCTCATGGTATCGGAGTTGGTGGTTACCCTGCAGGTTCCAGTCACCCCACTAAACAAAAATTCAATCACTAGCCATAGCTAGTGATTGAACAAATTTCGTGAGACCTATATCTAGTATAATAAATATCTACTAATAGTAAAGGCTGAAAAGTTTTGTTTTGTTTAAACTCGCTCTACCAGTCACATTAGATTTTTTTTTCATTTGAAAACTTAAATATTGAGGAATATTAATACGTTATTTAACATAACGCTACGATCCTTAGGAACCGGGCAAAAAGAAATAAAATCGGACAGAGAACGCTAAACTCTAAGCAAAAACGATGTAATAAAAAAAAATAACGGAAATTAAAACCGCGTAGCATATCTATAGTATAGTATACATATAGTATAGGTAAAAATAATAGTATAGTATAAATTTAAGTTATTAACGAACAAATTTTAACTTTAAAGAAGGAAGAAACACCCATCTAAGGAAGGATGAATATCAGTGGTCGTATTTTTTTTATCTTAAATTGATATTTTTTGCATGATGCAATAATCAAGAGTCCCGTAAAGGTTTTCACTACAAACATCAAACTACCGATCTAGATAAACAGACAGCCTAACTGATTTTTTAAAAACTAATTAAGAAAAAGGACTCCTAAAACACGGTAACAGATTGACACCGAACCGGTTTTCAAAACCGACAAAGTAAATATACAAGAAACTGAATAATGAGTTAGTTTTTTTGGACACAGGTATAATACAATATTTCACGTGCTAGTTTCCCATATTACCATATGTTGTTATTAACTATAACGAGTGGTTTACGACTCGATTCATCGAATACTATAATCAACATTCGAATAATCGAGTTCCGAGTCATCGATTAATTTCGAATACAGTCGGCTGCTCGTTAGCCTAATCAATGGAAACTGCCTCCTAAAATTTTATATTGCCATCGTTCAAAATAATTTTCAAATTAATTGGTTCAGCAGTAAAAGTTCTTATTATAAGCATCATTATGATATATGTATTTAGTGATTGTCTGTTAGTGTGTCGTTTGGTGTAATTATTAGTTATAAATTAGAATTATCTACGAGTTGGTATTAACTAAAAATGCCGGTACATTGTTGATTTTATTTGTAAGTTGGTACTTATAGAATTGTTAATGATTTTATGTTGATATAATTAGTTGATGTAAAACTTTATGTGAATTTTGAATATAAAAATATAATCGTAATGTTATTCGTCTTTGTCGCCGCCCATTTCATAATCGCATAATTCAGTCGGCATAGTGGTGGGAGCGATCAATGTTGTTTAAGAAGAATTTTTGTTTGACCTCATTCATGGACTTTGTAGGTCCGCTCACCACTAGGTAGATACAAAGTCACACGCCGTGCTCTAATAAATATATATACATGGTGACTTTGAAAGCATGTACTTTGGGCTAATATAAGGTTCTAATGGTCAATACGAACAACTTTTCCCATGGAACCATGTGTCGCAAATAAATAAAAAATTTAGCTTCCCCATACAAATTGTTCATTCTAACATTACTAGTTTGTATGGAGAAGGATTATTTTTTTTGAATCAGTAGAACCTCATATTAGCCCAAAGTACATCCTTTCAAATTCGGCATGTATACTCGTATATATGTAGAACATTAATTTCAGACGACCTTATTTAAACCGCAGGAACACGCTGTATGCAAGCCGCTCCCAACCAGTCCTTTTGGAAATCTATAGGAGAGCTTATGTTCAACAGTGGACGTCCTACGGATGATGCATAATCATAATATGTAGGACAAATTACACATATTGCTCTGGTCACAAACTAGGCTCTAGGCTTGTACTATGTATACCAGAAGCAACGATATAATACATATTATATTTTATAAACACCCAGACCATGACAAACTGTACAGAAAAAACGTACTATTTTTTTTTTGCCATGGGTGGGAATCGAACCCACGACCTCCGGATACAACGCCAAAGGCGCAACCACTAGTCTACGGAGGCTGTCAAAATGATGATTATGATGATAGGCTTCTACTATGTGTACCAAACACAATGACACTAATTCATATCTATACCAATATTATAAAGAGAGAATATTTGAATTTTTGTTTGTCCGAATAGACTCAAAAACTACTGAACGATAGAAAAAAATATTTCACTAATAGAATACCTACTACATTATCACTGTGTAACATAGGCTAGGTTTTATTTTCAAAAATATTAGGGATCCGTGCAAAAACTTCGAAAATATAACCCAAGGTGTAAAAAAAATACTTATAAATTTCTTTACATCGCGTGCGCTGCGAAATCTGTTGATGATAAAATGTACCTACTACAGATTTAGAGACCACATTAATATCTACAAAAAAGTTCGCGGTACCATATGTTAAACTATTATAGTTATGTCACTATAACATCTTCTTCATGTATGAAAAGTTAATAGAAATGCCAATAGAAACTATACCACGTAATTAGTACCTTGGTATTAAACTTTCGTATTCGAGGTTGTTTCAGTACCTACCTATGGATTAGGTACTTTTTGAATTATTGAAATCGGACATTCCAATCAAAAGACATCATGAATTAAAAAAAACGCGAAGGATTTCATTTAGTTTTTTTCTTCTCAAAAACTATTTACGTTTTAGTAAATACTTATATTAATTTGGGTTAAAAAAAAAGCATGATTTTTCAGGAAAATTAATATCTAGACTGAAATTAAGTTAATTGGTTTTTAATTATAATTTTAATCGTAGAATCAATTGATCTAAATACTAGAAAGCTAGAAGAGACTAGACAATCCAATAAAGGCATATCTTAAATTACAAGTTTATTATTCTTAAGTCAGCGGAATAATATGACATAAGTTAAACAAAACAGCAAGGCATGTCGTTTTTAGCTCACAAAACGTCTTTATTCAGTTTTTAATTTACAGCCGGTCATAAAGTTTGATACCTAAAGGCTTCACAATGCGAGGTATCGATAAAAGTTAGGTCGACTGGCGCTTTCCGCCGAGCCTACACTCAAATCTGTGGAATTTAAAGATATAGGGTTGGGTCATTTGTGGTTATCGATATCTAGTAGGTATCCATAAAAATAAGTATATAGGTCTACCTAAATCGTATCAATAGGGATACATATATTTCTAGCTTGAGATCTAAGTGGCATATTCGATCTTTTAATTAGAATAACAAATAAATTACAAAATCTCTAATATAAATAAATTTCAAATTATATTATAATACTCCTTTATTATTTTTGTTTTTTATCATAATTTAAATAATAATAAATACAAAACATCATATAAGTATAAGATATACAGTACACACATAATTATTAAAGTTGTACAACATGTATTTAAATATTATATACTTGTAATATTTGATCGCCTTCGTGGTTTTGTGGCCGTTGGTGTTGTATTTAGAAGTCGTGGGTTCGATAGCCAAACAATAATATTACGTTTAACTGTACAGTTTTCTATGGTCTGTGTATTAAAAAAATACAATAAGTATTAGTATCGTTGTTTATGGTACACATAGTAGGTAGTACTATACTTTACACACATTGCCGTAATGTAAGACTAAGATCTAGGCTGATACTAGCATAGTCTTGGCAATTTAAATAAATTATACTAAATACTATTATTTGTATTTATATACAACAATTTTTTATAACTTTATTTTTAACGAATAAATAGATTAGAACTACATAATAAAATAAAGCTTTTTTTTATGTGGCAGAAGAAATTATCGATAGATATATTATTCACATCACTACACTATAAAAATGAGTCGGACTAAGCTCGTAAAATCCCATGATAACAACCATTACCATCACAAAAGAGGCGTGTAATTGTTTGTCAAATAAATACTAATAAAATTTTGATATTTATTAAATATAATTTAAAGCCTCGGTTCGATTAAATCGAGATGTTTAGTTGTGAAGGACTCTAATAATTATTCTGGCAAAATATTATTTATTTTCTTCTTAGGTAGGAATTTATTAAATAATACTTATTTTTTAGTAGAATTTATGGATTATTTTTTCAAAGGTATTAAGATTGTTTAAAAGAAATACTTTTTTAAGGAAAACCCCGATAAGTGCATCTCATCTGGTGTCCAGTTGGGCAATTCTCGCGCTTTCGACATTCATCTTGATTCGAGATTTTTAAACGAAAAATGACTAAATATGTCATTTTTCGTTCAATATTTATATATTTATTATTTATTTCGTTTAATGTTCGATATTTTTGAACGAAAAATTACATAATATGCCATATTTCGTTAAAAAATATCGAATCGAGATGAATGTCGAAAGCGCGAGAATTGCCCACCTAAACAAAATCGGTTGCGACTTTGGAAAGAAGATCAAATCAAATCCATTTATTTTCCAAAATAAAGGTATATAATGTACCTAGGTGTTAATATAATTAATTCGCTTTATTATAGATAGGTATTTAAAAAAAAAACTAAATAAGGCCAATTTTACAAATTATAAAGTTGCTAATCTTCCTTGATAGTCAAAATAAGATTTGTAACTAAATTTTTAAATAATTTAGTTGCCGGTGCTGGTGGGAAAAACAAGAAATTTTACCTAAACCTCAGAAACGTTTGGACCCGCGCACTTTACTAGGCAAGCCCGTGCTGAAGTAAGCGGTATTTAATCTTGGAGTAAGTAACTCCGGTTAGTGGACTTTTTTTTTTTTTTTTGGTGCACGGCATGTCATATTGTATCTATCTGATGATAAGCAAACTTACAAGGTTCATGTATAAGTGCCACTAATACACATTCATCGCTCCCCCCCATATATAAAAAAATATACTTTTCGAATGGTTAAAAATGGTAACCTTGGTATTTTTGAACGATCATCTGTTAAATATTCAATTTTAATTTATTTCATCTAAATCTTTACACATATTTATGAAGTGTCAATAAAAATTAGGTACTTTTTAATATTTATTTATTTATCTTCACACCAGGTCCCTTACGGGGTAGGCAGAGACAACCGAGCGCCACTTGTCCCTATCCCTACATACTCCTTTCGCCTCTTCCACAGTCATAACACTTCTCATACATGCACGCCGATTTCGGAGACTCTTAATAGCACCGTCCAACTTATTAAACTCCGACAATATAATTATTTACATTGTCTTTTTTATTATTATACGAGTTGGTCACCAACAATTATACAAAACCTCTCTATTGTCTATATAACTCATCATTAAAAGAAATACAAAAATATAACCTCAAAAATAATGTCAATGACCTGAAAATGCTCAATTTCAATCAGGTGACGTCATCAAATTGGCGACCGCAAGGTTAGAAATGACATAATTGCATCACGTAGATGCAGTTAGTACAATCATGGCACATCCCTTCACTCGGCCCTTGGACCTTGAGGATCTACCTAATGCGGAATTGCTGGTTTCTATCATTATTTATGAATCATTTGAGGTTCCACCAAATATCTAACATAATTATTGAAATACAATATTTCTTGGAATATAATTATTGGGCGAAGTTATTGATGATATTAATTGAAAACTAATTAAACTTTTATTTTCACATAACAAAATTATATCAAAACAATAATTAATAAAAACTTAAATTAATAACATAAAATCCATAACTACTCAAAAAAAAGTCATCACAATGTATGCGCGGCATAATGCCCAGAACGCTGGCGACATTGCCTCTTTGGATTAATTTAATCTTTGCGAGAGAAATTCAAAACTCTCGTCACAAAATGTATAGTAGTGCAGCATGGAAATGGAATATATTGGCTTTAAAGGATTTTATTTATTTAACGGCTTGTAAATGCCGTTAAATAAATTAAGTAAAAAAATTAAAGACTATATTATTAGAGCAGGGAATGTGGCCTTGATTCTACCTCATGGTAAGTAGACCTACAAAGTCCATGAATGGAGTCGATCAATTGTTTTTACTGTATCGCTTATATGCCGGTTAAATAATGAACAACGGTCAAGAAGTCTATTTTAAATTTTAATATACTCGCTGCTTCATCGTCAAATCAGCTGCCTATTTAATAACCACACCCAGAAGAAGACTACCACCTTAACAGAAATTTGATACAGTGGTCGTCTTCTGAAAACTATTAATAACCATGCTCCTCTGATGATACGGTACATGTGGAACGCCAGAGTTTTTTACTTGGTACCTTTTTCTCCAGGGTGACTCCAGGGCGATTGACTTGCGATTAGTGTTTGCGCCATAAAAGATATGTATCTGCTTGTTTACTTGTTTGTTTATGTTGTTGTTGTATTTTGATTACTTATAATATATATATGGGGTGTAATTATAGTCTGTTGGGTTGGTCGCCTTGGTGGCAATTTTGCAGGGCAGTCAACTAGGTGGTTAGCTGGTTCCATAGACCTACCTGTCAATCGTGACAGGTAGGTCTATGGAACCAGCTAACCACCTAATCTTAAACTAGTTGATCGCACATAGCGTTCGGTTTTTTATTACATTTTCAACATTTGCCTGATGCTCCAAGCGAGACTTAATGCCACCAAAAACTTCACGATTAAAGTACAGGCATTGCCGATATAACTTGGATTTAAATATTTTATTAATTTTAATGTAATTTCAATAACGATACATTTACAATAAAAGTAGGTGTAAATGTAACGTTTAAAACTACGTTTTAAAGAAATACTACAAATAATATGATATTTTATCTATTTTAGAGTCTTGCAAATTTTGAAGTGATTTATTACCGTTTTTCTTAAATGAGTCCTTTTATTTTTATTTTAATAATTCGGGTAATTGGAAAAGATATACAATATTTACAGGTAATTACTTGAAATATTTTTTTATCTCGTAAATATTATGGCTATTATATATATATACATAAATTGGTGCTGAACTAATAACAGCTATGAATTCTCCTCCTAATGCTAAACACTTGCCAATTATCAAATTTCTTTGGAGAAAACCTTTTTTTTTTCATTTTCTGTTCTGTAAATAACGAAAGTCCGCTAAAATAAGACTGGGTTATGTTTATAATATGCTTTTTTAATGGCCGCAGGAAAAATGCTCTACAGGGCCGTGTTCGTAAACTAACACTTTAACACTGGGTAATGTCACTACACGATATGCATCTTTTCTTCTCAAAGCATTTTTCAATATTTTTATCGCACTCTGTAACACTACCCAGTGTTAAAGTGTTGCGTTTCCGAACACGGCTCTGGAGAGTTCAGCAGGGGTAGATGTGCAACTTAGGTAAAAAAAAAATTGTTGCCTTTTACCCCATACGTATGTTCGCAATTACCCCATAGGGTGCCGGGTAAATAGGAACGCTAAGGATTTTGTAAATACAAAAAAACATATACAAATCATTATTTTTTGAGTTAAGTTATATAATAATTATAAGATGTAAAAGTTATGATGCCAAAGTTTATATTGGATTCAATATTTATTAAATATATGTTGTTTTTAATAACTTTTTATCGTATCTATCTTAGGTGGTCCCAATTACCCCACTTTCCCCTATTATATTTCGATATATATACATATAGGGAGTCTAGATATATAGAGTGATATATATATATATACTCTAGTGTTATATATCTACTATTTCACTGGCAGTTCAACGTGGTAATCCTGCTAGTGTAATGGGAACATTTGGGGCGGGTCAGAATCTCGAGACTGTGGACTTATTTTCTGATTACTATTTATATATTTTTAGGAGAGTTCTTTTTTTATTATTATTAGGTTTATAGTAGGGTTTTCATTATAGTTTATTTATTGAATATATTAAAGACTTGATTTAAAATATTTTCCATTTTATATTTCCATTTTGAGTTTTTTATTTTTATCGTATAAAGTTTCTTTTTTGTATAAAGTTGACATTGTTTAAAGTTTTTTGTCATGTTTACAAAATGGTTATTATAGAATTTCGTACTTATTAAGTACTTACTAAAACCCAAATTTGTATGTACCTATAAACTAGGGTTTTTATACATTTAAACCCCCATTGTAGGGGAATACGCGGGCATGGCAGCCATGGTTAACATGTACCCTGGTAAAAGTAGGTATCTATTAAAAAACAATAGCAAATAGTTTTTCTTTTGCTTTAAAATAAATAAACTTACGATATTGCGGGCACCTCGTACATAGTAGGTACTAGCTTTGTACGGGGCGGTCATGTGCCGAGGTTCGCCATTCAAATGTATGTCTATTAGTTGGATAAAGATTATGATATTTGATAGATTGGTTAATTAATACATATTTAGGATATATTATATACTAGCTATTGCCAAGAATTTCGTGTGCGTCTTGTTTATTATAAGCAAAAAATCCGCGCCTCCACCGTCACCGGGCACGCGAAACTCGTCGCGGCACGTGGCGCTATGAGGCTTTAAAATTTTTTTAAATGATAGTTATTATTATTTCGATTCTGTGCGTCGATTTGATGAAGTAAACCCTAAATGTTACAATAAAACTTCTTATCTTTTAGGAATCATCATCCTCATAATCATAATCAGCTGTAGAACGGCCACTGCTGGACATAAGCCTCTTCTATAGATTTCCAAAAGGACCGGTTTTCAAATAGTCTACTGTCGGCAAGATTTCAATACTGGCTGCAAATCTGTAAATCCGTCACTGCAGGACTGGTTGGAAATTATATTCCAAAAGATCATACTATAACACCAAGTCAACCAAAATACGAGTACTATATTAATCGTCTTAAGATTGATTTTGCTAGAACGGTATTAAAACTGAATTATATGCAGTCTTTTTGAAGGATCTTTGCCTTCCAAGATCGACTCTAGAAAAAGAGAAAATGATCTAGGAACTTTGTAAACGTAAACTTTGGTAACAAGGAAGTGTGGTGCATTTGTATTAAACAAAATGTACCTAATAAATAATATTACTTGCTCCAGGGTCCAGTATTATTAGTGCCTAAGTTATATGAATTACCTATATAGAGTAGTTTTTTTTTAATAAAAGAAACCATAAGATTTAAATAGATATAAAATTTATTTTACAATAACTTACAATAATTGGACGGTCTTAAAATACTCTTATACATTATATAATAATAATAAACAATAAAATTACTCTTAAATATATATACAAAAACTATTATTTTTATGTACATTCATTGAAACATCCATTAATCTTGAGCACATCAACCGTTAACAAATCAAATTGCGATGACGTAACAACTCAAG
The DNA here is from genome assembly GCA_947458855.1 of Monopis laevigella. Classification (NCBI taxonomy): domain Eukaryota; kingdom Metazoa; phylum Arthropoda; class Insecta; order Lepidoptera; family Tineidae; genus Monopis; species Monopis laevigella. Next base: position 24,642,213 of record OX381583.1, on the reverse strand, counting down.
TCGCAACTCATGCTCACGCGCAGCCAATCTCAGCGCTGCTATGCTAGAGTTTTTTACATCTTCCACTGGAGGGGGCATACATTCACTACCGGGAGAAATGGGAGGAGATAACGATGGAGATCTAGCGGGAGATTTAGAAGACCTATCAGGAGTTTTAGAGATTTCTGGCGATGACTGAGAGAACTCTGGTGAAGTGCGTAAATGTTCTGGTGCAGTTAGGTTGACGAATAGGGAATGGAATGGTGCTGGTGCTCCGTATAATGGGGGTCCGAAGATCGGAGGTCTTGGAAAAGCTGCTAGGTATTGAGGTGCCAGGAACGGTGATGCTCCGTACCTGTAAAGAATGTTTGGTTTAGTATATTGCTCAAAATAATATGTATATGTTTTGTTGTTTAGCTACTACTAAATTTAATACTAACTTTGAAACTAATTTTATTTTATTCTTTTTACTGGAAAACAAATAACAAACTATTAAAAAGTGACTTGAAATGCTTGGTTCAAATTTATAGTATAATATGAACCCTATTAATTAATTTATACTATTAACAATATTGTAACAAATAATTAGAAAATTTTCTGCATTTTTTTTTATTATAACTAAAAATCCAAACTTTTTAACTAAATATAAGAATAGTTTTAAAATGGCCAAAAATAGCTTTCCTTCAATATCTTACATGTCTACTTTATTTCTGAAATTGTTGACTTCACATCTTTTTCCACTGAACCCGTTATTAAATTTAAAAATAAAGGAATGAATAAAATAAAAAAATAAAACTTACCGAAAGGAAGCCAAAGCGGAAGTGTCAAAAGGTTTTCTGAGTCCAAATCCAAGTTGCGTGAAGGGTAGCGGAGAGGACCCTATGGCCGCTGTACTGGGCAAGGGCTGGGTGCCAAGGTAACCACTGTAAGGATGACCAGCTGGTCCTACCTTCTCTTGTTTACGCCATTTTGCGCGACGATTTTGAAACCATACCTGTTGAAAAAACAATAATTATAAAACATATTTTAATTCTACTACTGCAGGGCATAGAAACGACAATCGACACTGTAAATGCAGTCGTCTACAATATTTTAGGTAATCGAAACAGCAAACAGGCTCACGTGTGCCTATCCGGAAAAAAACATGATGCTGATGCCAAAATAAAAAAATAAAAAAAAATAAAAAAAATGACCTACAATTATCCAGCAAACTAATGAAGTAAATTACAATTCAATTTAGCTAACTGATAATAATATAAAATTAACTTAACATTATAATCATGTCTAAAGTCCGATGTAATAAGTAATACTGGTAAGGCTGTAGCGGCAGAAATATGTTGTCCGGCCGACAACAATGTAAATAGAACTGCTTTTAAATTAGATTTAAAAACTTGTGTCTTGGGCGATTTATATTTAGACTATATCAAATTATTACCTTCCTATAAGAATCATGACGTTTTCTTAGGTCTTGACGGATCGTGAGGTATCTAACCTTTAATTACAGATATCAGAACAAACATAAATGAATTCCATAAATAGATATAATTTTTTCATCAGATTTATCTTTACTTTTATTATTTCTGTAAGAAATTCCCCAATATATATATATATATATAGTTATAAAATTAACCACGATGACTTTGGGAGGTTGTGCTTTAAGCATTAGCTCATATTAATGAGGCTCGAACTGATGAAATCGAACAACTTTTCCCATGTACTAAGTATGTGTCCCAATAAAAAATAAATAGCATTTCCAAACATACAAACATAGCAATGTTAAAATAACCAATGTGTATGGAGAAACCAAAACATTTCTTTTCATTTAAGACATCATTTAAGTTCCATGGGAAAAGTTCTTCAATTTGAAAAGTAAAGCCTCGTATTAACTTAAAGTACAACATTACACCTTGTAATATGGTTAGGTTAGGTCACCATGTATATAAAATTTATAATGAATAAATACGGTCACAAACTAGGCTTTTACTGTGTACCATTCATTACTAAGATCCCTTTTCCTCATCCTGTTTTTTTTTTTTTGGAACACGACATGTGACCCTGTGTCTACCTGGTGGTGAGCAGACCTACAAAGTCTATGAATGGGGTCAATCAATAATTGTTCTTAAACGATATTGATCGCTTCCACTATGCCGGCTAAATGATGCGATTATGAAATGGAGGCGGCAATGACGAATTGCATTACTTACGAATTGTTTAGAAAAGACCCCCAAATTATTTTAGCAAAAAACAATATTGACTGATATAATTGTGAAAAAAGTAACACAAAAAAGAAAGTTTACAAAATGATTAATTAATCGTTGGATTATATTGAAGACAAGTGATTAAGTGATCATTAAACGTAGGTAGACGTATACGGGATGGAATTTAGTAGTCAGTAGTTTCTCCGTCACTTACTTGGCACAGCCTCGCTGTATAAGGAATCTTGACTTGTGAATAGGATGACCATAATTTGGAATTATTTATACGAAAACAACAATTTTAATATTCATGCATCATTCTTCTGATAATTCTTACAAAATTCTTGGACTAAATGTTGTGTATTGTATAGAACTAAGACTATGTTCATTTATAGTTTTTTGGAATGTCGTGTTCATCGTCTAATGTTTTATTCTCTCTTACAACACAAATAAGAAAGTTTTAACAGTTGAAACATTAAATAGTTAGATCATATTGAAGTATTGTACAATACCATACAAATAATAAATTTAGAACCCCACTGCAACGCAAAATTAAATATATTTTCGTCGTATACGAGTACTTACTTTGAAATATCTTAATATTATAAGAAAAGCAATCGTAATTTACTATGTGGAATAAATCAAATTGACTTAGACCAATTTTATAAAAAAATATGCCAAAAAAAGTTAGTTATTTATATATACGAGTATGTTTCATGCAAAATAATAAAATACGAGTACAACACCTACTGATAGAAGCGAAGTCGTTGTCCTTTAGATTTTTAGCTTATTAATATACAAGTAATCGTTTTGTTTGGTTTGGCTTGGTCACCCTAGAAATACCGAGACTTTTTCAATTTATTCAATGTGAAATAAATCATAAAATGTTATTGGTCAATGATCACCCCTTTTATGTTGGTAACACTGCGCCGGACCGCTCTAATATCCTATAATCGTTTTCAATAAAAAAAAATGAAACAATTCCTCCTCCGAGCATTAGGCTTAATATCATCCAATTTTAAAGTATAAACATTTTTTGTCATGATATTTTCGGAGTCGGTCCTTATAAGAGGGCAAAATAATATGTTTGGTTGCATAGGCTTCCAGCAGGGCAGTGTGTAGCCCTCCCGCGGTTGCAGTCGCAGCGGGTAGCTCCAAGTGCGACTTTTTGTCACGTGGCCAGTCTGCCAACATGGACAAATACTTAAACTAAAACATTGTTATTTATAACTAACCTGTATTCTCGCTTCGGTCAAACCAATCTTCAACGCCAGCTCTTCTCTGTAACAAAGAAATAAAACTTTATTAACTAAACAGAGTCCTGGTACGGAGAGAGTGAGGCACCTAAACTTATTAGCCATGCACTCTATTCCTTTGTGTTAAAGTTTAAATATCTTTAAAACTTAGTCTTCCAGTCCAGTGTACTTAATAAACTTAAACAAGCGCTAATTGTTGCCTAGCTGTAATGAAACGCACTAGTTTTATAGTCAGTAATCGACGTGGAGTACATATAATTACTAATTAGGTCTATTTTTTATTAAAAGGGGAGTATAAGGTGAAATATCGTAAAGTTAAATTTCAATGATAGAAGCAACAATATTGTATGTCGCAGGGAATTGATGAAATCAGTAATTTCGTGAAATTACTACACGGATAAAATTATTTTTTTTGGATCAAACCCATTTAAGAATGCAAACTTCTAGTTAAACTGATATATAAGTGAAATATAAATTAAACGTGACAGAAAAGCATTAAAATATCCATGTAGGTACTATTTATTTTCCACCTTGGAACTTTCATGTACCTAATCAGAGGCTAACGATATAGAGTCCGATTAATAAAACGGCATTTTATCATATCCCACTTTTGTAAATATTTTTTCTCTAAAGCAGCCCACTGTAACTTCGGTAAAAATAGTGTTGCTATACAATATCTATACTAATATTATAAAGCTGAAGAGTTTGTTTGTTTGTTTGTTTGTTTGAACGCGCTTATCTCAGGAACTACTGATTCGAATTGAAAAAATATTTTCGTGTTGGATAATCCATTTATCGAGAAAGGCTATAGGCTATATAACATCACGCTGCGACTAATAGGAGCGGAGTAACAAATAAAAATGTTGCAAAAACGGGGAAAAATTATTCCTTTTAAGAGCGTACGCTGCGTAAACGGTTAAATTTAAACGCGCAGACAAAGTTGCGCGGGTCAGCTAGTAATATTATAAGCGTAACTGCGCAAGAATATATAGTGTGTATTTTTTTTTCAAATAACAAAATTTTACCTTGTAAAAACGTCAGGATAATGTGTCCTACTAAAAGCTTTTTCCAATTCATCGAGCTGATAACTGGTGAATGTGGTGCGATATCTCCTTTGCTTTCGGCGAGGAATATCTTCTTCCATGTCCAGGCCGATGCTGCCTTCGCTCCGAGGCCTTTCAGCCTGAGGGTTCAGAGGTGCTGGTTCAGGACTTACAGGAACGCCAGTCTCAGAAACACCCATATTTTTTATGAAATAATAATACTCAATCTTGATACCTGTAACAAAAGTAGTTGCTGTTAAAGATACTTTATCTGATAAACTTTCAGGATTAGTAAAAAGGTTTACATTTTACTTAACTAAACTTAAACCTATTTCTGATAAATTATCAGTTAAATACTTTTTGGGATATTCAAAAATATTATCGGATTACGATTTACAAAGTAGTTATTGTTATTTTAATAAAAGGTTAAATTAAGTTTAGTAGCTACCGATTGGTAAATGTAATGTTTAAATGTCATAAATAAAGTAGGACTTAAAGAGTCGCCCTGCGGCACACAGGTCTCGCGCAATTAAACATGACTATCTGCCCTTCCGTATCTAAATTGCAATATGCAAACATCCGCTTTCTTCTTTTTTTTAAACATAATAATGCGTATACGCGCATGTTTTTGCAATATTCCCTTGCAGCTATCCCCTTTATGTTAGCCTGTGAAAGTAAACGTTGCGTGTTTCATATTCTGCTAATGTAATAAAGTATTAACACTTTACATTAAATTGTAAATTTGATTAAAAGTTTTATGAACTTTATTTCAATATCAGAAATTTAACGTTCCTTATAACTAATTATTTAAAGTTTTCTTTTAGTTTTTATCGACCGGATAAGGTATACGAAAAGTATTTAACTAAGAACCTGTTGTAAGAATCAATTAATATGTATAATTAGTATCGTACTAGAATAAGTGTTTAATTAGTTTTAACTGCCAATTATTCATACGGTGAAGCTATTATCCGTACACCGCGCTCAACAAAGTTCGTTTGTTTATGCAAATGTTAGGTGGAATAAATTTTTACCGGCCACATACGAGTACCTACACATAAATTTTATTCGTTTTAATGAAGGTAATTTCTTAATATTATGAACGACTCATCGTTTTCTAATCAATTCATATCCACTACAAAATGTTGCGGTTGGAGTAATATCGAATATCGGCTACTCCTGCCGAGCGTGACGGCACCTGCTTCTGGCCTCGCATCTGCCGCTACAAGCCTGGCTACCTCAGCGATTGCAGCTACAACCCTCATTATATCATCTTTAAATTACTTGTAAGTTTAATAGCAAATGAAACATCTAGGAGTATAAAATCAAACTCGCGAATTTCCGGTAATAACCCTTACAAAAAATATATAACTACGAATAACGTGACGCGGCTGAACGTTTCCTTTTGGTAATTGCAAAAAAAAATCAACCAAATTAAATAATGCAATCAAGAAGTTGATTTTACCGGTTGACTGGCGTTGCTGTGAATATTGGAATATTCTCCGTTGATTGGGTCTGTCGAGCGAATAATCGGCCACATTGTTCGGAGAGCTTTTTACAATTGAGTTAGCGGTGTCGAGTTCATTTGCCTCCGGTTACCTACTTTTGTATTGGATCACGTTCTGATTTCGTAGACATTTCACTACTTAGTCGCTTTTAATTGGTTAATAGAAAGGTGTTTACTTTGTAAAAGCTTAAACTTAATTCAAATACCGCAGCTGCTGAAACGGATCGCATTTTAAACAGTATTTCCGAACTACATGTATCTATAAATAAAGATTTCAATTATACATTTTTATTAATTATTTAATTACAAATATGAAATAGTGATGATCAGTCGCATGGATTCAATTAATTCGCCAGCAATAAATAAGTGTTGTGCTTGTAATAATTTAACAGACCAGTGGTGGGTGTGACGCAAGTCTTTCCATATTGTGGGTTTAAAAGTACTTAATTATTGAACAGCATCTATTTAACAAAATTAACGGAAATTCATTAAAATCAATAATAGCTAGGCTTTAAGTTCAGAAGTATCTTCCAAAGAAATGCTAATATCATTAGCTACACTGTCTGCTAGAGTGTCGTAAGTAAACCCCTCAATGAATTCTCTGATTAGTGAGATCAAATAAAAGAATTATAAGTTGTAATAGGATTTGTTGAGTAGACAGCATCGGCGCCAGTAGCGGATTATGGGGACAGAGATAAAACTCTTAAAATTTGTTTACCTGGTAAAACATTACTTGATAATGGTTAATACTAATATAGCTTTACAAGGAGATCAACAATACAACAAGTTTTTTTAGTTAGCTATATAAGTATTTAGTCGAAAGTATTATAAGTGTGGGAAATGTTTCAAAGACATTACTAGAGCTTTTAAGTTTAATCAATTTAAATAATTTACTGATAGAGTGTCTTTAAATTGAAAAGCAATTACAAGTATATATTAATTCTAATAATAACCAGCAATATTAACAACTCAAAACAAGTCTAGACTTTAATTCAAGTTCATTGTTTTGTTTGGACTTATCAAGTCTAAGAATTTAAGGATTAGTGAGAAGCCATCGTCAGTTTTTGTCACGTCCATTAGGTATGGTTTTAAGTATTAATGGCGCCCCAGGATTATATCGCGGCGTTAAGGCTGTCCCACTGATAACGTCTATAACGTCGTGAGTCATGTGATCCTGGACGGATGCGTCTGCTACCTGCTCTGTCACTCCTAACAAACAACTTTTGTTTGTCAACCGTTCATAAAGCTATAAGTTTAACAAGCGTGCCTCACTTTTACTTTTGCAACGATTACAATGAAAGAAAATAAAAAAGTCAAGTGTATTTTATTTTCTTTCATTGTAATCGTTGCATTCATCTTCGTTAACGACTGTGACATGTATCCAACATTAATACGAAAGGGTAATCAAAAAATCATCAAGCTCTTATATATTTCTAGTGCTCTCTACGCGGTTGCTGCTCATTTCTTTTTTATTCTAAACTGCAAGTAGCTTCGAGTAGCGTGTAATGAGAAACCAGAATGTTAATTAAGACTTAATTAAGTTTAATACAATCAACAATGCTCGCTCGCTATCCATCCAGGGGCATCCGCAAGTCATCACGTGGGTAATCAAATTGAGATCGGCCAACCCTTTGGTAAAAAATGGGCAAGTTTCCAGCTTCGGGGCCTCATTGTTGCATGAGAACTCAATTTAGTGATCTTTGTATGAGGTGAGATTGGTCGATAGGGTTATAAAGACGTACAAATGTAGTCGTTGTTATAACGATTGGGTTATGATGAAATTCATTTAAGAATTTAACCATTTTAATGAAAAACTAAATTAACTTTTCACGGCGTTAAAAATAATATGGTTAAAGTTTTTAATATAAATAGAAGAACGAATAAATGTATTTTTTTAAATGTTTCTAACTCATAGTCAATAAATTTAAATTGTTAACTAATATTAAACATAATCGAAAGAATAAAATTACAATATCATAAAAGTTTAGCATAGGAATTGATAATAGATTAGAAAGGATGGTATCTTTTTTTATTGAAATCGATATTTCAAAATACAATAACAAGCAAATAATATGTTTTAAATGCGCTATTGTCGGGGATTTACATCGTTTCTAACAGCTTTTATAATTCTGAGATATGAAAAAAACATTTAGATCAACCCATAACATAAGCTATAAACAAAATTAACAACACAAGGACCCCTGCTGCTTTCAATTTTGAGGCTGACATCGGCCCTAATTCAATAAAGCTATAAAATTCACCTAATTATGCAAATGCCTTTACAAATATCGGATATTATAGTTTTACCTTTTAAAATATGATGCGAGCTGTCAAATAACCAACTCAAAAAGGTTGTGATTAATGGAGCCGAAATCGTTTCGAATAATAATGTTATTATTTTAATAGTTAATTATTTTATATAATTAGCCTGACCACAGGACGTGCGATAACGAATAATTTATCACATCAAATTACGATAGTTTTGTATTAAAAGATAAATTCATTAACTTTGTTTACATCAGAGTCTCCGTGGTCTATTGGTTTGGTAAACGCAACGATTTAGACAGTCGTCGTCAGATTGATTCCCACTTGAAGATCATCGTTTTGTTATTTTATCTGTAAGATTTGAATATTTAGGTACCTAATATTATTAATGTCAGCTCATAAGATTCTGTATTTTTTTTATCATTTTGTAAAAAATATTAGATCACCTTTCACATAATTTATAAACAATATAATATTTCAAAGGTTAAATTATTTCATAAACTAAGTATAAAGGTTTTATTTCTGCTATAATATTGCCGTTATCATATCAACTTTAATTACTACAAGTAATTAAGATATTATTTTAATAAAATATAATAATTTATATATAATCTGTACAATTAATCAAACTGTTAATGAGTTGGCTATGATAATAATAATTATAATTATTAAACATAATATTCATTACTTTCTAGATAGGTAGGTATTATGTTAATTTGTTAGTATCTACCTACAAGCTTTAAATATTTTATAAGCTTTTTGTAATAAACTTAACATAAAAATATATAAAAAAGTATTTTTCTTCTTAGACAATTTAGCGAGGAAATGTTAAGTATTAATGCCTTTGGCATTTTTTACCAGCTAACCTTTGAGAGAGTCAAAGATGATGAGGTATACCTAAATTTTTTTTTTTATAAAGCACGGCAAATGATTTGTAGGTATCTACCTACATTACATATCAGGTAAATGTATAATATTTATACAGGTATTTGAGAGATTTCTTTCAAATTTACTTCTGTAATTAATTAGATAACTAATATCGCTGAAACCTAAAATGTGATGTGGGTTTTATATGATGTGTGAGTTTTGTTGCGCACATTAGCGCTCAATCGTATTCATGCTTGACCAATAATGACCAGTGTTGGTGACAAAAATGACAGTTGCGTCTCTAAATATAATATAATAATATAATATGTTGGACAATTTACACATATTGCTTTGGTCACAAACTAAGATCTAGGCTTGTACTATGTGTACCAGAAACAAGGATATAATACATATTATATTTTTATAAACACCCAGACCATGACAAACTCTACAGAAAAAACTATACTTTGCATGTACGCACGATATTCTTATTATTTACACCAATTAAAAAAATATTAATTATTAAGATATAATATGTACCTAGATATTAAAATGTTATTGGACGTAAAAATCTGACCAATCTCGTATCGAATTAAAAGTTGATTTAGATGCATTATAAGGTCATCTAGATCATGATGAATTATGAAATTATTGATTAACACATGAAATAGGTAGTCAGATACGTCTCATGATATATACCTGAGTATAATATTTTTAAAAAAATCGTTTCTTTAGCGACAAAATTTAAATATTAAATAAAATGCAAGTTAAAAATTCTCCAAAAAAAATACAATTAAAAATTAAAAAGTATCAAAAAAAAAACCTTACTAATAGCCAAAACAAATTAAATAAGTCAAACAATCCTTTCATGGATAAGTCCAAAAGATTATAGGTTATATACCCTTTAAAACTATATTTTATTAGTGTTGCAATAATTAACAAGCAATTATTATAATACTAATTGAAAACTAAATTAATAAACTAATATCAAAATTAATTAATATTACCCGACTAAAGGAAAAAAAAATGTTTTCATTTTAATGCAAACTTATTGTAATAAATGACATTAAACTATATTGAAATAAAATCATAGACTTATAAATAATATAAAATAAGACAATAAAAACCTATCATAATAAAATGCATAAACAATAAAACACTCACCCAATAAACAAAAGTAAATTAAAAACTAAAACTTATAGTCCAATCCAAACGCAATAGATTTTAATAAATAACAATCGCACATAAATTATTTAAATAAACTTCACTAAACAGTTAATGTCTCTAGAAGTAGTGAAACGTCAAAGCAATAAACAATGACACACCGATGTCTTCAATGGACTGGGTTCGAATAACTTGGCTGAAGGCAAATCGCCTACGCATGGTTGAAACGATAATAAAAAGCAGCGGCGTCAGGCCACTCCCTTGCGGAGCTCCCGCCAATGATGGGGCTCTGTTTACGAGGAGGGCCTTTACGGAGATACCAACGTGTCCCCACCTCGAAATACTAATTGACTTTATCAACAAACTGACTTTACTGCTCCAAGTCACGATATACGCGTTTGGGTTAACTGAGTCAAAAGCCTAAGTGAACGCACCACGTTTGTAATTAAGTATGTTGCAATTTAATCGTAACTTCAATTTTCTTTAGATTGTCGGATGTCTCTGATATTTGTAATTGATTTTATTTATTTAACTATTTACTTTAATTAATTAACTATTTACAATGATTTTATCTAATCTATGATCATGACATAAACTAGGTATAAAAAGTAGTAATATAATACAGGCAACAGACAGTAATATTTTAATTAGAAATTGCTAATATCAATTAAGTACAGAATGTTACAATTGGAGACTGATAACTTGAAAATAAGTAGATAATTAATCATCAAGTATTATTAAAAATTAAGGGATAAACGAAAACATTGTACAATCAATAAATCATTGTAATGTTTCCTATAATTACCTAAAGCAAAATATGCAGCGACTAACCTAGAAAACCAACTAGTAGTTACTTATGTAGTTTTTATTAGATTACCTACACCTATATTAAAGACAAGGATCTCCGAATTATATTGGGACAACAATGCAATTACTTCAACAATTGTTCCAAAATTACTCAGGCAATCATAAATAAATATGTTATGAATAATAAAGTATATACAATAGTTGTGGTAATTCTTCGCCCTTGTCTTTACCATTTTCTAAATCACCCACTCATATTAAACTAACTATGTAATTCCCGCGCAGCCGACACAAATTGGTCCATATTTAATTTTGGGAAAATGTTAAAATAAACGTTTTTATTTGTGTAAATAACACAATAAAACTGCCGGCGATTACCCTCGCACCGACATGAAATTTGTCCGCTCCAAATTATACAGATAAGATCTATGTCGCCGTAATTATTATTTTGCTGTCGTTAGTGCCCTCGATCGTGTAAATTCAGTTAGGGGATAAGATTTTTTGAAATTTAATATTTATGTGTTTTGTTCTGACAGGAAACGTGCGCGTTAGAAAAATTACACACATCCGTCAGCGATGGCGGTGCTTTTGCATTATCGCCCACTATAACTGCAATTAAGGCTTGCAGGCTATTAAAAGTGAACAACAAAGAAGCCGATGCAGTATCGGTTTCCGTTAGAGAATCGCAATCACTGTGATTACCTGTGACAATATTGAGGAGTCGGTCAACTAATGAAAAATGATTATGAACTCGCGTTTTTATTTGTTGTTGGTCCAAAATGAACATTAAGTCACCTTTTTTTGGTTTAAATTGCTTTGTCGATGTGAAAATGGACAAAGGGTCGCCAAAGTGTGGAATCGGCATTTGATGATGTCCATTTGCGGTTTATGAATCAATCTGCTATTTAATGTGGGTGACGGGTCTAGGGAATTCCGGAAATATTGATTTAAGTATTTTTATATCCGGTATTTTTTTTTTGTAAAAAATTAAAATAATTTAATTTAACTTGGCATGTTGCCAAGTTAAATTAAATTTAAGTAAAATGTAATAATAAGTTGAACATGACTTTCAAATAGTTTTACAATGACTAAATAAATAAGAATTTCGGGTTTAATAAAGAAATCCCTAATTGATTCACATCGCTTACTGACCCCGAGTCCAAATCAAATCGCTCTTCCTCCTCAAACTGTACCAAAATTCATCATCACGACGCGACAACCACGATTTTAAACTAACAAAATTTGTAAGCATTGTATGGCGGCAACAAAAAACACAATCGAGTTACTCGCAAAATAGAGAAAATCAACCGACAACAAATATTATTAATGCTGTTACTTTACCGGGATGATCACTCGTGACTCCTAAGTTTTTCAGCTAAACAACTGTGAAGATTCGTAATTACAAAAAAACTTTAAATATACATTGCTTTTTAACTTGCTATTTTATATTCATTTCCCCAATACAACAATCATTGGAATCGGTTCTGTACAAAACGACGGATTCATCCCTAGGAGTTTTTATTTCAATTCCTGTTTGTTGTTTTTGTGACAGCAGTTGTGTTAAACAAACTGCACGGTGTCGTCTAATCGATTCGTTGTGAATGGCTGCTGGACCGTGGTCTTCTTCTGCTTCTTTTATTTACTTATCTAAAATTTTGTTTAAATTAAAATTTTTAATTGTTTATTTATTAGATTATTTTAAAACTTTTAGAATACTTATTATTTAATCATGTTGTAAAGCTTACTCTGGCATATAATTTCATCTATGCTATTACTATTAATGTTTATGTGTTTATTATGGGTACATACTTTATTAGTGTTTAATACTAGCATCAGTTCATAGTTTAGTGTGAATGATTTCGTAGCGCAATTTCCCATATACATCGGGTTTATGGTTTTTACAGCGGCTTTACGATGCAACACGCACCGCTTGCCTTTAATGATTGCTTATATTGTATTATCAACTATAACTTCATTAGGTCCTACTTTGATGTCGCCGGCAAGCACTTAAATTGCAACTTTGATGTCCGTAAATTTGTTAAAAATACTTAGTTTTGCATTAAAAATGTAATATAAAATTTTAATATCGTGTTAATTGACATTTTATTACATTAGATATTAAGTACCTACCTATATTAATATTTTAATGTACGTTTTATATAACTTTATTTGGATTTACTTTTTTTTTTCTGTTTCTATAATCTGACTGTAACAAAAGATTACTTAAGCTAATCTATACCGCTTAATATTTTCCAAGTAAGTTTTAGTAACGTTAATATTTTTTTATAATCCGCAATACTTTTTAAAAAGAAGGTTCTATTTTTTACGTATTTCCTTAATACATATTAGGATTTAAGTATTTCTATTTTACTACTGTTTTTTATTGCAAATTCTACTTAAAGATTTATGAGGTGCATTAGAAAGGCTCCTGCGCACTTAATCGAGTTTTAATTATTCTGGTAAAAGCCCTCATTACAACAACATTACCCCTAACCTAACAGATCTTTGTTTAGGGGTCCTCTGGCATTTAATTATTTGGTTTTACTATAGTTTTAGCCATATGCATTTGAATCGCCTACTACCTTCTTACTTATTGAATTCAAATTAGGTAGGTATAAAGATAAGTCTTATCTTAAAAAAAAACAATATTAAAAATTATAAAAATCACGATACTTAATGGAAACATTAAAGTTTAAGCACAAGTAGGCAACTTCAATAAAAAATCCTAATTAAAAAATCTAAAGATACAAATATTGAGCAAACGACGTTATTACAGTGGGTACCGCCTATAGGTACAGATGCAAAAACCGTCAAGTGACCTAGTCATGTTTCGGTTTTAGTCTGTAGGTTCACCGGTTTTCAGGAGATTACTGCATCGATTTCTTGTCGAGATGGTAGTCTCCTTCCAGGGTGCGGTTACGAAATGGGTGGTTGAATTGGCGATAAGGCAGCGAGTATATTAAAATATACTCGTAATGCAACTTGTCTTTGTCGCCACCCATTTCGTAATAGCATCATTTACCCGGCATGGTGGGAGCTACCAATGTTGTTTAAGAACCATTATTGGTTGACCCCATACATGGACTTTAATGATCTGCTTACCATCTACGTGCTCCAATAAAAAAAATACCTTCATTAAAAAATAAGATACGGAATCCATCCCACATTTCTAACGTCGCTGTTGACATTTTTTTAACTTTATCTATCTCTTTATATTAAAGCGATTTTGTTGAAATCAAAGTGAGCGTGACTTCTCTGTTTATAATGTTATTTTAACTGATGTTAATGCCATTTTTTCTTTATCTTTAACAATCTCGACTTATCTGTGGAAACCATCTTAATTGCACATATGTTCGAGTTAGGAAATGAGATTAGAATTATATGGTAGCGATGTGATGGTGAAACTTGTCCCCCGTGAGACTGTTTATGTGTCACATCTCAGACCAGCTAATTTAACTTGTGACAATGTTGATGAATTTGTTGCTACAGACTGCTAGAAAAATTACTTTGTAAGGCTTTTGTTGCATTGTTTAGGTAACCATACAGTATAAGTACAACATACAGATACGAAACCCATCAAAAGACCTGATCATATTGCGGTTTCAGACCTAGTCACCTGTTTTCAGGAGACTACTGCATCAATTTATTGTCGAGGGTAGTTTTAATTTCCTTTCAGGGGGGTGATTACGCGTCCTAAGTTCGCTCGCACGCCAATCGTTTTGACGTCATAATGACGTAGTTCAAGCCTAGCGGCTTTAAAAATTCTTAGAAAACGCGTCATAGCAATCGGCGTGCGAGCTAACTTTGGTGCGCGTAATCACCCTGCAGGTGCAGTTACGAAACGGACTGGCCACAAAAGAGCGATGATATTAAAGCGGATTCGTAGTGCAAATTCTTCTTTGTCGTCGCCCATTTTTTACCATATCATGTTGTTAAACAAAAATGTATTGATCCACTTCATTGGTGGACTTTATAGGTCTGCTTACCATCAGGTAGATAATACAACATATGCCTTGCTCCAACAAAAAAAAAATAAACTATGACAATTATCATTGTTTAACTAACTAAATTATAATAATAATAAAAAAATACCTAACGAAATAAAAATTAAAACTATCTACAGTTAAATTAAATAAAAAATTTCGTCCAACCCGGACGGATAGACCCGAGAACGGAATGGCATTGCCACGTTGTATTGCCAGACCAATTCTTTGGGCCAAAATATCATCGTTTTATATCACCTCCTATTTTAATGGTCCTGAAGAAAGTAGACTTTTCATTTCCAGTAGCTGCAGGTATTTACAATGCTACTACTCAATACAGACTTACTCAAATAAATGATGTCAAATTAAGAAAGAATGAAAGACACATTACTTGAATGAATATCGTATATGAGATCAACCCCATCAAATACACTCCAAGACGTAGCCTATACTCTATATTACTATATGTGCCGGCTGCAATGAGTCTGCAGCAGCGAGACCTCAATTGGTAATCGTAAAAAACCTACAAATTGCTGAAAATAAGAAACAAATTCATTTTTATCAAATCAAATAGTTTATTTGTTCAAATGTAGGTTACAAAAGTTCTTTTATCAATTTATAGCTCTCTACATTTAGCCATTTCCTGGCGTACAAATTTTTTAATAATGTGGTTATTTACAAAACCTTTAAAGAACATCTTAATTTAGTTTTGTTGAACATGCTTCAATAACCATATAACATACCAATTACCAATTTTTTTTAGTTCTTTAATAAAAAAAAATACTGTTTTATATATCAAAAACTTTAAAGTTATATGTGCCTATAATATTTACTTATATCTAAATAAAACTGTTTTTTATATATAAAAACTATTTTTTTTGGTTTTTTTTACAAATTTTAAGCCTATAAAACCGCTTAAAGATTTATTTTAAGTATACTTATAGGCTTATATATATAGGCTTATATTCTATTGTAATATCTATAGTAATTGTAGAGTAAAAGATATTAAATATTAAAACTTAATATTTACCTGTACCTTTATAGGTAACTACAGTTAGATAACAACTGACGCAAAGCTCTATTTCTAATAATCTCCATAAACATCTATAAACAAAACAAAAATCAATAAAACCTCATGCCTAATTCAATGATTACAAGACATTATCTGCACTTAGGACCGATTCCATCGGCCAAATGATACCTCCAGTCCCACGGACCATTCGTAATCTCCCAACACATTACGAGAACATTTTCACGGCTAGCTATAATTTAATATAATCCAAAGAAATAGCTGTCTTCGGAACCATTTTAAAGTTTCCTTTCGAACCAAAATCATCTCTACATGCTTTTACTTCTGAAGATCTTTCTTCAACTAATATTATAATCAACTAAAGCCTTTATAACTATAAGGATAAGAACGGTATTCCCGTATGAATGCAACACAATTTCAATCATAAAAACAATTCGAATAAATTCCCTAATCGAATTAGCTGGAGAACTACGAATTTTCGTCGTGCGTTCGATAATCTGATGCGAATACGATCACGAGTTAAAGTTTTCGATTGTATATCGATGAGCTTTCTTGTTTTGATTTCCAATTTGCACTGATCGATGTATCGGTGCTAAATAGCAGCACGTAGACCGAGTGGGCATTTTCAATAATCACAATTGGCAAATAAGAATCGCATTTCGCAGTGTTTCCCGTGTTATCATTACCAGGTTATATTTATAATCTTCACAGATAGGTACTCTGATGTATTTGTTTTATTATAGAAAATCTCATCCACAGTGTGAGTCACTATTATTATAATAACGATTCGGCAAGTTTAGTTTCTATTCTATATTTTAGATTTCCTGCTTCGCCATAGCTATTTTGCGTTCCCCAAACATTTTTATGTCTTACCATTATACGATTTTTTATTAAATTGTCTTTGCATCGTCTTTTGAAAGATCTTGTTCGGCGCAGGCAGACTCATATATACTATCATCGGCTATGACGAGGTGGATTTAAAACTCCACCACTGCATATGCATGGGTACTTTGAGGCCGTCTAGGCGGTGATGATATTTGTTTATTAAAGGATCACTTTCAAGATTTTCGGTCGTAACATTTATTGTACGCGTTTCCAAGATGGCACTGACATAATCGTATAGTATTTGGCTGGGTAGAGAGGGAAGAGTTGAATTCAGATAGACCTGCTCGTGGTGACAATACCGGGAAGACGGCAGTTCAATCTTGCCTCCCAACCACACGATGGACCCAGCACTCGCACGGAGATCGCTAAGTCGTGTAAAGCTAATAACATTTTCTATTCGCAACAAACTAAAGATTTTCTCGTATGAACAAAAGTTCTACTACAAAACTTGGTGTAATAGATACTAATCATACCTCCTCCTCCTTTTGTAAAGTCGGTCTGTTCAAAACCCAAGTGCGTCGTAGACTTCGTACAAAGTTTAATTTAATTTAAGTCAAAAAACTTTTTCTCTTTTCATTTCCACCGATCAAATTATACCCAAACCATTTCGAATTTATAAATAATTTCATTCACGATTATTTGTCCAACCGAATTCGAATTACTAAAATGAGATAAACGAATCGAATGGTCGATTATTACAATAGCATTATGTGGCCATTATTGTCTCAGTTCCGGCGGCGCGGACGATAACAGGTTAAGTAAATGATACAAAATGTCGGGTTCTGCTAATAAAAATTTCTTATTATACTTTGAAATAATTTTCTTTTTATTACTTCCTTTGGTTGGTAGATTTTTGTAAAATTTTAAAACATATTATTATTATTTATTTTGGCGTGGATATAAAAACTAATAATATGTAAGTAGTATAAATTAATTATGTCACAAAATAAGGTCTAGGCTTGTTTTATACGTACTAGAAACAAAATAAATAAATAAATACCATCACGGGTGCCTTTTTAGCTCCCGAGACCCGTTTAAACGGCCTCAGGGTCCCCGCGGAGGGATTAATCCGTCCTCATTTCGCCGATGGTATTCGAAGGCAACAACTAACAAGTGGCGAGCTTGTTGCGGTGTTTATGATAGTATAGCCTCGTTTTATAAAGCGGTCACCCATCCCAGGTCCGGCCTTGTTGTCATCTGCTTAACATTGTTATCAGTTGCGCAGTGACTAAATCACTAGGCTGGACCAGAAACAAAGATAGTAATAATAATAATAGAAATTAAAACTCAATGGTACCTGTGGCTGATAGTAGGTACCTACTATCAGCCACAGGTATCATACCCAAGTCTATACACCATAGTATTAAACACATTGTACTTCCTCCTTCGATTTACATCCAGTTACAAAAATCAGTAATACTTAACATATGCCACATCGTCCGCAAATTCGTAACAAATTAAATTTTACCCCACTATTGGTGAGCTTAAGCGTAGCTCCGCCTCGATAGGTATCCTTTGTTCTTTAAACAACGATTTTAACAAATAGTACCATGTATAATAATATTAATATTATTGTTATTAATAATAATAACAATAATAAGTAAGTATTAATTCATTACACATACCTATTGTCCAGTACCCCTAGTGTGAGTTTTCTAACTATTACTTTGCGTTTGAGTTAACTAAAATTTGTATGGGAAATAGTTCAGCGCTCCAAGCGGAAATTTTGAGAACTATAAATGCGGTCGTGTGATTGGTCAAAATGTTAACGCGGTAGTATAGTTAACGCGAAAGTAAAAGGTAAAAAAACTCACACTAGGGCCACTGGGCACAAAATCAACTCGAGAAGTCAAATCAGACCTTGTATAGACAATACTGTACAGAAAAAAGGACTAATATAGTTTTGCCGTGAATGATCAAACCGACGACCTCCGGGTACAACGCCAATGACGTAACTACTAAAACACTAATGATAAGTTGTTTTCTCCAGTTACCATAACTTTTTGCTTCGTATTCGCGTAACGTTAAAATTAATCATGTTATCAAAAATAAAGCAACCCTATTGGTGGTTGCTCACGTTTTAACGTTACGTGAATACAAAACTAAAAGTCATGGTAGGGGCTCTAAGGCTCTACCATGGGTTTGCGCATTGTAGAAACGTAACGTATCTGTATACGTATACGTGAGCAACAACCAATAGGATCGCCTTATTTTTGGTAACAGGATTGAATAAAGCGATCCTATTGGCTGTTGCTCACGTATACGTAAATGAATACGTTATGTTTCTACAATGCGCAAACCCATGGTAGAGCCTCTGAACACTTTGAATTAATAATAATTTGTTTGTATACAATAATAATAACACACTATTGCGTAAATTTTTTTGCTGTTTAAACTTAAAACTTGACGTTTAAAAGCAAATATTATCACAATAAGATGTATATAAGACAGATCTTTTTTTTTTAACCTATTGTCTCCCACTGCTGGGCAAAGGTCTCCCTTCCCTCCTGCCATCTCTTCCTGTCTCTAACTGTCCTGGGCCAATCCTTTGAAATAAAGATCTTAAATAATAATAATACAAACATATGTATAATAAATAATAGGTATAGAAATTAATTATATATTTAATTAGGTATTAATTTAATACAGATTTAATGAGTTTTATAATGTTAGTGCTTCTCTATAAATACCATATTTATATAATAATCAAATAAACCAGATCCTCGTGACAATTTTTGTTTGGTATGGTATGTATGTTTATGTATTACATTTATTATATTATATACAGTATTTAAGTAGTTTAAGTATTGTTATGCATCATTGTTAAAATTATCCGCACCCTAAGCATATTTCACTCTCTCAAAGGTTAGCTGGTAGAAAATGCCTAAGGCATTAATCTCGCCTATGTACAATTTTGTGCAATAAAGAATTTAAAATAAATATCTTAATTATAAGTTAATATGTAAATATGATGCAGATAAGCCTATATTAATAAATAAAACTAATACACGTAGGTATTTCAGTTCCATTGCTTGATATAGGCATATCAGCAATCCGCTGCTAATAATATTTTGACAGGGGAGGAGAAAGCAAGACAATACTGTTTTATTTTTTTCTCTATTATACGCATATACTGGATGACTTTGAAAGGTTGCTTGGGGCTGATCAAATCGAACAACCTTGCATGTGTTGCAAATGAAAAAAAAATGTCTTCTCCATACAAACTAGTAATGTTAAAATAACCAATTTTGATGGGAAAAGTTGTTTGATTTGATCATTAGAACCTCATATTAGCCCAAAACACCGATGTTTTAACATTTTGAAAGTTGGTATTTTAGCTTTTGGTGACCCGGATGTACCTATGTAATTATTTAACCCTATACTTACCCATTTTTTATTACTTACGAGTACATGTAGTTATTTTAGAATTTTATTTCCTAAAAAAAATATTCTGTATCTACGTGTTGTAAATTGTACGCCTATATTAATTAAGAGAATAAATTTTACTGTTTGTTTATTCCAGATAAACTCAAAAATTACTGCACCAATTTTATTATTATTTTTACCAATAGAAAGGCTTTATTATCAGAGAATCACGTGGGGTATATTTTATTTTCGATCTGATTTCTTTTAAATTAAACAATGATTAGACAATATTTTACAATTGTAGTTCATTTCGTTTGAGAAATTTGTAGAATGTCATACCGAAATGAATTAAAAAATGTACCTAATCTATCATATGCAACTCAGCTGCAGCGCTCATATAAACCGCTTCGGTTTTTGAGCCCAACTTATAAAACAAATTTGTAAATATTTTTGAGTTATGATAAAAAAATATTATGAACAACTTTTATTATTATTATTATGGTTTTATGATGGATCAGCAATAAATTTCATACAGAGAGTTGTACGTAGGTCTATCTATAAGTCAAATAAATACACATTCACCGTAGAACCCTGTATTAAATGTGACATATTTTAATGAAGTTTGGAAATGTACCAACATTTTATACTAAGGTATATTATTTAAAAAAACGTTTTTTTTTTAAACAAACTAGTTACTTTTATAAATAATAGTTATTGTCGGTAAATTAGTTAGAAGCGCAGGTTACCTACTTCCATGACAATAGCATCACAGTTTAGCGGTTAAAGTTACAGTTATCGAATAACAAGCTTCACTAACTACGCTCTATTCTATTTGCGCAGGAAATAACGAACTGTCAACTATCTATTCACTAGGGTTGATACAAAATTTTGTTCATTAAAACTTCTATTTAGGTTATTTATTGTTCCGTGCTTTAAAAAAATACACTTAATCCTGTCTCCTTAGGCCAAAGAGCTAAGGGCCTTAACCAATGGTCATGGCTCATCTTGCTCATGGACATATTGTATGACATTTCGCTTCCATAGTAACCAAACATCAAATCGATACATTTTAGATCAAGATTAGGGTTTGATAGCTATCCATCCATCAGCTAAAGGAACTGAGCTGAAAGATCGTGCATGGTTTTTTTAACATAGGTTTAATTATTATTTGCAACAGGTCGTTGCAGTTTAACACTGAAGTTGTGGTTCAGTCAATTAAGACGACTTAATTGACAAAATTTAATCTTATAACGAAGTATGCTAACATACCTTTATGACGTAGATACCATAATCTATATATCCATAATGTCAATAATTCAAGGGTTTCGACTGACCGTTGAGGTTATTTATAAATCAGCACTTCTGGGACTAGCAAGCTAACTCTTATAAAACACTTTTGACAATGAAAATTAATTTTGCTTTCAATAAAAAAAATTACGTAACTATTAATTTTATCACAATATCTTGTGATATCTTTTTTATTTACAAGTTCTGTTAATGGCGCATCATTTATAGATCAATCCCTTTCTGCCAGCCCTGACTGATGACACGCGGTTTAGTGACAACTGGGTGGGCACGGTGGCGCGGGGCGGACGAGGTGCGAACTAGTCGCGCCCAAACAAAGCTAAGCAAACAACCCGTGGCCGCAGGAATCACGCTCACTTACAAACAAATTACCCGACATTACTTCGCCAAAACTACGTTATAACAAATTGATTGTTTTTTTTTGTTAGTCAAATCAAATGACATTAGATTTAATGTGAGAATCAGAAGATTTCGTTTAGGTAGGTAATGTTAGAATTGTAATGTGAACTGTGATATAAAATTATTATAGTTATATAAAATTGGTATACCTACCTATACTTGTAAACATAATACTTATTAAAAAAAACATTGCATAACGTTTAAAAAAAATACTTCTCTTCATTTTAAGTAATATTTTTTTAGCTACGCCGTAGTACCTAGCAGTTGGGCATAGATAATCATATAAGGGAATCTGGTTAAGTGTAGCATAGATGAAATTAGATGATTACTGTATCTTATTGAATAAAGATTTATTAAACGAGTTACATTAGTTCATTTATGTATACCTTAATAAACAAATAACCATATTTAAATTCATCGAATCAATTGTAAGATTTAAGATATTAAAATCTATAATAATAACTTAAGATATATAAATCTAAAACCATTTATTGAAAAATTAGAGCACTTATAGAAAAGCACTTTTAATTTATGGTACCTAGATGATGGTTGTTTTTCTGATTCCATGGAAAATGTATCAAAAGATATTATTAATCTACAAAGTAACTTTCTCACTTTACGTCTTAATTTAAATTTTTCTAAATCTGAAATACGATATATTTTTCCTCATGTTTCAGATTCGAGAAAGTCAGAAATATTAACTAATTTTAATATAATTTCTCCAAATATCAGGCTGATTGATAATTCAAACCTTTTACTACTGGGAACTCCTCTCACCGATCAGTCGGCTAAATCTTTCATATCTGAAATGAAAATTAAGCTAGATTTTATGTACAATAACCTTTTTCATATTCAGCCACATATCTCCTACGCTTTTGTTTCAGTGTACCCAGACTAATTTATTTCCTGCGTTGTTGCCCTCTTTTCAAAGAAAACCTTAAGCCATTGGACGAATGTGTCAGAACATCCTTGAAAAAATATCTCAATTTAAATTTTAGTGACAAAGTTTTTATCCAAGCGACTCTTCCTCTTCATCTTGGAGGCATTGGTATCCGCCGCTTTTCTGATCTAGCACTGCCAGCGTTTTTATCTTCCATCCACGGTAGTTCTGAGCTCATCAAAACTTTAACAATCCCCTCCATAGGTAATGTTAAGCCAGACCACGTGGAAGAAGCAATAAACTTTTGGAAATTATCATGCCAGAGAGATGATCTTCCTTTGTCTCCTTCGACCCAAACTAGCTGGGACTCCATACAAGCAAAAATTATATTCAATAGCCTTTTTTTAAATTCTTTACCAGTTGATAAGGCAAGAATGTTAGCTTCTTGTGAGGTAAAGTCAGCATCTTCGTTTAAAGCCCTCCCCTCAAAAAACATAGGCAAACACACTCCTTGACCAAAATTGTTTGAGAATTTGCGATCTTCGTATTGGCGCAGAATTATGTCAATCTCATGTCTGCGTATGTGGCTCCCTTGTAGAATCGAATGGACACCACGGTCTCTCTTGCCAAAGGGCGTATTTCGCGTCATACAGCAATCAATGCGATTATAAAAAGATCATTGTTTTCTGCTGATACCCCGAGCCTACTCGAACCTCCAGGCATTAGTCGTTCGGATGGTAAGAGACCGGACGGAATGATCCTTGTGCCTTGGGCCAGTGGACGTGCTATGATTTGGGAAGCCACATGCGCAGACACTTTCATAAGCTAAGTCATTTTTTCTACAGAAGATTAGCTTAGAGATACAAAGGGGTAACGCAGCAAGCATACTTGGTACTATTAAAAACAACATAGCAGGGTTGGAAAAAAATTATTATTTATATATATATATATATTTTTTCTATGTCTTCTCATTTTTTTAATATTTTTCTAGTTTAATAAATTTAATTTGTTTTAATTGATGATTATTAAAAATTATATTAGATTTATTAGAGATATTAAGACCCGATTTTTCAATACCCAGTTAAACAGTCTTATAGCAGTTATTCTATAGTTAGCAAGAAATTGGATTTTTCAATGGTTGGATAGTGTCAAAGTGACAGATAAACTAAGGGTCGAGGATTGTTGTATCTAACTTTGTCAGAGCGAGAATGACCTGTTAGATACAACAATCCTCAGTTACTACTTACTAGCGAGTTATCAGTCGATTGAAAAATTGTGAAAAAGGGGTAAATAATTAAAGGGGTAAATAAGTGTAGATATTGTCATATTATTGCTGTTCCTCTAATATTATATTCTCTCAAACTGGTCAATCAGAATTCATATATATATTATACTATTTTATATCTTAATATGATGAATATAATATGGTAGAAAATGCCTAAGGCATAAAGCTCGCCTATGTACAATTTTGTGCAATAAAGAATTTTAAATAAAATAAATAAATAAATATAAGGTTTAAATCCATACTTTGATTTTAAGGTTTCTCGGGGTAAGTGTGTGTTACTTTGTATGAGTCTAGTGATGTACTCGTACAATTAAATTTGTCGATTTTTTACCTCGAAACCCAGCTACAAGTGCCATTATTGTGGCATTTCAGCACCTTTGTATCCACTCATACCTGTCTTACTAACTGCTTAAACGGCTTCCTAAGTTTGTATGCATCATAAGAGGCCTTCTAACTTTTTTTATTTTAGTGTCGCGATAATTACCTAAAAATATAACTATAGTCAAAATATAATAATACTTTACCAAAACTATTGCGGGTATCATTGGATTCTCTGCGCATATATAGCATTATTTGATTAAATATTATACATGGTGACTTTGAAAGGCTGTACTTTGAGCTAATATGAGACTACTGATTAAATCGAACAACTTATCCCAAGGAACCATGTGTTTTTCATTTGTGACACATGGTTCTAAGGAATTCTTCCCAAGCCACTATGTATATAATAAGTACTAAAGAAAAGCAAAAAAAAAAGAAAGATAAATGATATTTTTTTAATATAAATAAAACTATTTACGCCTTAAGTTTAAATTAATTGAAGAAAAGTCCCAATACCTACTTATTTTGTTAAAGGTATAAATTTATCGTAAAAAAAAATGTTTTTTTTTTTTTTAACTAAATAAGAAAATATATATTTCAATAAAACTTAAAAAACATGATTATTAATAAACACTATTTAAAATTAAAATAATAAAAACACCTAAAAATTAAATAAATCCTCACAGTGTTTGCGCGGCATAGTTAAATTGTCATTCTTGCAATTTCACATGAATAATATGGGGGAAAAGTATCTAAAACTATAACACACATACCGTCGCTTATAACGATCACATTCTGGTAAGTAATATCATACGGCAAACTAAAAAAAAGCGCTCGTTTTTAATCTTCAATTAACAATTTGTTGATCGAAATTTTTAATAAAAAATATTAAGGTAAAAAAATCAAATTGTTTTAAATAATAATAATAAACATAAACATCACGAGAACCGTTTAAATGGCCTCAGGGTACCCAGCGGAGGGATTAACCCGTCCTCATTTCGCGGATGGTATTCGGAGGCAACACCTAACAAGTGGCGAGCTTGTTACGGTGTTCATGACGAAATAGCCTCGTTGTATAAAGCGGTCACCCATCCCAGGCCTTGTTGTCATCTGCTTAACCTTGTAATCAGTTGCGCAGTGACTTAACCACTAGGCTGGGGCCGCTTTATGGTTTGAAATAATGCTCTTAAAAACCCATCCTCATTGAAAACAACATCATATTTTTTAAATAAAAGTAAGAAAAATTTAATTCAGCTATGTATTGAAAATAATAGCTATCATTTATTATTTCAAACAATTTATAGTTAGGGTTTCAAATTTTAAACATATTATCTTATAAATTAAAACTTTCCTTTAGTTTGCCATTTGAAGTTACTTTCCCCATATCATTATTTATTATAAGCGATACTATCAGCTGGTGCAATAATACAGCATGTTTTTTTTTCAAAATCAACCGGTTTGATTCCCGGCTAGGCAATTATTTTTTTCAAAAATCATGCAGTTTTCGCTAGTCCTTGTAGTTTAGGATTTGGCCTTGAAGGCCTTGAAAAATTCACTATAATATACCATATTTTACATAACATTGGTTGTTTCTGGTACACATAGTACAAGCCTAGAGCTTACTTTGTGAACAGGGCAATATGTGTAAATTGTCCTAAATAAGAAAATAAAAATCGGTCCAGTAGTTTTTAAGTGATGACCCGACAAACAATCAAACATAGATATCATTTAAAATCATTGATAACGCATCTTATAGCTTCTGAACACTGTTGTATTTCTTTTTGTAAAATTAGTTTTTTAGGTAGCCCCACCAAAAAAATCGAGAGGCGGGCTGCGAGGTGGCCACCTAGTTGGACCATGTGTACCTATCCACTGTGTCCCGAATTGCCTATTCAAACTGAAACGCGTGAGGCGGCTGTTGTGTGGCGGACGGCAGATGGCGATCTTGCTGAAAATAAACTTTTCGCAATTCCGCCAGGAGCCATTCATTCAATTGTTTTTTAGAGATTCTTTAAAATAACGTGATTACGGCAGAGTTAAGAGTACCTTCATAAAATTCCACCATTACGACTCGGATCGACATTACACCACACCAACAATTAAAATAAAAACGAACCTGATTATGGCTTTCCCGAACTCTGAGAGGATTTCGTCTAGACTAGCGATACTCAACCTGCGGCCCGCGGGCCGCATGCAGCCCATAGTGCCTTTGGGCTGGTGGGCCTTTGGGCCACTCACCACCGTAGCATAGCAGTCTAGTTGTCAACCACTTTAAATTTTGCGCGGATCCAGAATAAGTTGTAAAACTGTTCAAAAAACTGCCAAAATTCTAATAACATTGTTTGGATCTACATACTTTTGCGTATTTTTATTTACGCTAATGATAAATATATTTGATTTGGTTTTTCAAAAACGTAAAATTTAGGTTTTTGTGGTACTATAAGTAAATATAGGTAAGTAAATCGTCCTTGTGACCCTCTTAAAAAAACGGTTGAGTACCGCTGGTCTAGACCAATAGTGGTATTTTCGTCGATTGTAGATACTGTTATTGGAAAAATTGGTTTCGTCAGACCATAGTATGTACTTTAGAAATTCATGATCTCACATGATCTACATTTTTTTTCTCTTAGCCGTAAGGCAAAAGGAAATTCTTCGAACATTATTAATAATATGTATAGGACAATTTACACATATTGCTCTAGTCACAAACTATGCTCTAGGCCTGTACTATGTGTACCAGAAACAATGATACAACACATATTCTATTTTATAAACACCCAGACCATGACAAACTCTACAGAAAATTCGAATCGAATGTGAAGTTTGAAAGTTAAAACCTTGTTTCAGCCAGTCTTCTTTATAGCGGATTATAAGGGATCAACCCATAACAAAAAGTTTGGCCAATGTAAAAGTTTGACTTTCTTACAAAAATGTATGGAAAAAGTTTTTCGGGATTTCTGTAATTTCTAGTACTCAAACCTCAGTCGGTCCAATAGAGACTTTTGATCATTATAAGAAACAGGATCGATTTGCATCAAAAATAGTTTTTGTGTAAAATTATCATTTACTTGCCGACTGTACATTTTTTACAAAATCTGTGAATGCAGTTCAGCATATCTTAAAACTTTACGTCCTGTCACGGTCGCCACAATATGAAGAAATGAAAACTGCTAGTTAAAATAATACTGTGATAGGAAATTTATTATTAAAAGAAATACAATTATGTATACATGTCCGCAATCTCTCGTCCAAAATAAACAATCATATGAAACCAAGGCAACTACGTCACCAAATCAGTCAAATATATTTGAACTTTGAATTTACTACTTGTTTCACAACAATGGATGGTCTCCTAGGAACGTTTTCTCGTAACTATAACGGTTGAGGTACCTGCCCTTACTGTCCTGTCTCAATCCACCCATGTACGAGTATATATAAGTCATGTAACAAAGCTATCAAAATACCTAGATAAATACATGATTTAATGCAAATATAAAAAGCCCTAGGGTTACATTAAGGTTCCTCCAGTCGACAGTTCTGCCAGTCAAACGTATTTCTCATAAAGTTAATAAAGTTTATGTATATATATATATATATATATATATATATATATATATATATATATATATATATATATATATACAATTTTTGTATAGAAAATCTGTAAAGTCTAAGCACACTGCATTCGTAATCGCGAACTCCACGTTCTCCATACTAAATAAGCTTTCGCACTTCCAGTAATACTCAATTACTGTTTGTCGCAGAATTTAAAAAAAAATGTCGGTGTTTTATTTATTATGTTTTTTTCGTGATATTATATTTATATTTTTCGCACTCAAAAAAAAAATTAAACAAAAATATTTATTACCCACAACAGAAAGATTTTTGCGTACAATTACGAATGTAAAAAAAAAATATAACTTAGACTAACAGCTAAGTAATATTGGAAGTACGTTTGTAATTTCGTCAAGTCGACTACAAAGCCCCAAGTTTTCCGTTATAAACAACTTTTGTTTACTGTTTAAATTAGCCTTATAAAAACTGACATTTTAGGTATATTAAATTTTTTAAGATAAAAATGCAATGAAAAAAATCCTGGTGGGTGGGACTCGAACCCACGAACCTCGCTATCGCGGCAAGGCGCTCAACCGCTGAGCCATTTTGTCATTGCTTGTTATCTACTTATACACAGACGCCCTCTATTATGGCAGGGGTGGTTTTTTTATTTTTACTTTTTTCAGTATTTTATATTTATGCATTTTTATAAATTCCTTATTGGTTATCCTGGTTGGCTCAGCGGTAAATTTTAGGTAAAGTAGAGATTTTAGGTAAATTTAGATGGTTTTGGGAAGAGCCATCTCCTCCCTGGATCGGAAATGACTCGTGACCTTGTTTTCAAATTAATTAACAAGCAATAACCTATTATAAATTACCCTACAACAATGTCTGTAACAAAGATTTTATGCTTTTTATTGTGTTCTAGTTTGTGCATTATTTAAAGCATGTCTGTTTTCTTTTCCGCTACTAAACCAATTATTTAGTTACTTTCATAGACATGCAACTTCTTTATAGTTTAATTTGATATAATGAAATGTAATAAACATGCCAGTATTGCCAGTATAAAAATACTTTAGCAAATTTGAGGTAAGGGGAAGGTCTCTATAGCTTCGTTTGCCGACCGATCGCGACCGGACGGTTCCACAGATTACCTGCCCATATTGCCAATCAGACAGCCTCCGTAGACTAGTCGTTGCACCTTTGGCGTTGTATCCGGAGATTCCCACTCATGACAAAAAATAATAGTACGTTTTTCTGTACAGTTTGTCATGGTCTGGGTGTTTATAAAAATATAATATGTATTATATCGTTGCTTCTGGTACACATAGTACAAGTCTAGAGTTTAGTTTGTGACCAGAGCAAGATGTGTAAATTGTCCTACATATTATTATTATTATAGTTTGTACTGAATCAGGAAATGAAAAAAAAATGAAATAAGAAGTGTGACTGCAATTATTATCTACCATCATACTGTGTAAAATCTGTAAGGCGCATGGGGCAATCTGAAAACCAGCGTTCCTAGATACAGGGGTGAGTTTTTAACCCATACTTGTACTAGCATTAAGCTGATGGTTGCTCCAATTGCCTCGTAATGTAAAATTCGTCGCCATTACGATCACGTAGAGCAAGTCAAACGACACATGCCATGCTTCAATAAAAATATTTATAGGTTTACAAATATTAAATAAATAACGTATTCTAAATATAGATTTGATACACATATAGATACTAGTAAGTAGATACACTATACTATTAAACTTATAATAGTACATACATACATATCTTCACGGCGCCTTACGGCGCCAGAGATCGCCTAGACGGCCCCAGGGTACCCAGCAGAGGAGTTTTAATCCCACCTCGTCGTAGCCGATGGTATGAGTCTACACCGAACAAGTGGCTAGCTCGTCGCGATGTTTTGAATAACCCATCAATAAACAGTTTCACAAGTTGGTACAGTGAAACCGGGACCAACAGCTTAACGTGCACTCCGAGACACTATAGTGGTGTTGTCAAACAAATGTACATAAATTTTTAGATTAAAAACTCATTGGTACACATCGGGATTCGAACCAGGGACCTAAGTGTTTTTAAGTCCAAGGTCTAACCAACTCGGCCACCACGTATATAAATATATAAGATATATATATATATCCATCAAGTCAAATCAACTTTATGCAGTGGAAATCGGTGCAAGAGGAATCCAGCAAAGTGTTTGCATCGTCTATTATAAGATCTTGGTCTTCCAAGATCGGTGAGTAAAGAAGGTAGTAAACACAGTGCATGTGGGCAATTCTCGCGCTTTCGGCATTCATCTCGATTCGATATTTTTGAACGAAAAATGACATATTATGTCATTTTTCGTTTAACAATATCGAACATTAAATGAAATAAATATTAATTGATAAATATATAAATATTGAACGAAAAATGACATATTTAGTCATTTTTCGTTTAAAAATCTCGAATCGAGATGAATGTCGAAAGCGCGAGAATTGCCCACCTGTGCATTAAAATTAAATTTAATTAAAATATTATTTAAATTTAATTTTAATATTTTGTGTGACGTTAACTTAAGGGGCCATGTGTTTGCGCATTGCAGAAACGTAACATATTCATTTACGTATACATGAGCAACAACCAATAGGATCGCTTTATTTTTGGTAACAGGATTGAATAAAGCAATCCTATTGGTTGTTGCTCACGTATACGTTACGTTTCTACAATGCGCAGACCCATGGTAGAGCCCCTGTAGTCGACTTGACGCCCATAGATACGTGGGTAAGTGGTACTTCCAATCATCACATTTTCATCGTTAATTCAATCGTTACATCTTGGCTATTAGTCGAAGTTCAATTTTTTGCATGTTCGTAATTCTAAGCAAAAATCTTTCAGTTGGGAGTACTTAATAAGTATTTTTGTATTATAATATTAAAAAAGTATAAAAAAAACCCCAACACAAAAATATTATATTAAATACAATTAGGTACCGACAAAAATATTATTTGAATTCTGCGACGAACAATAATACTTAACTAATATTTATCGTAATCTTTTTATAAAGTATTATCAATATAATATTATTATCAAAATTAAAATAATATTTTTGTCGGTCATTGTATTAATTCATCTCGCTGTGATGGATATGTGAGACGAGACAATGTTCTTAGCAAACCATGGCTTCACCGTGCGGGTGCCGGGTCCATCGCGTGGTGGAAAGGCAGGGGAATGAACTGCTGCGTTCCCGGACTTGAGACCGCGAAGTAGGTTTAAAGGCCTTTTGAACTCTCACCTGCACTGTGTTCACTACATATATATTTCTTTTAAATCAGAAAAATAACTATATTTTCTAATACAAAAATATTTTCGACTAACAGCTCAATATTACTTATTGAAAGTAAGTTTGTATGGGCGTCAAGACGACTGCAAATAGGGATGGGTCAATGAAAAAATTCATTTCAATGAAATTAAAAATATGTGAAAAATATGAAAAATTTCAAAACTCCTTGAAAAATTTCAAATTGAGTGAAAAATATTTTTGTTCTAATAAACTCCGAATTTTAATGATTTGTATTAAAACTTTTATTATTTTGTACCAAGTAAATATATTTTATATTATGAAAATTCATTATTTAAATTATAATTGGATTTTATTGCGTAAAATTATATAGAAAAAAAGTTACCGAGTCTTGCTTTTTGGAGATACCTTGCTTCCGCTAAAAATTAAATAGATATAATATTATCAATGATGCATAATAATACTTAAGCTACTTCGGAAATATGGTCATACTTGCGCAGGCCAAAGACAAAACGTCTACATATCACAAACGTTTTAAGTAAATCTTGAGTAAACATCAGCCTTAGCACGGCCAATTGTCAAAACGATGTGGCGTGTCTTTTTGCTAGCTGACGGATGGTGACGATGGGGAAAAATTCCCACTTAATGAAAAAGAGAGGAAAAATTTCTACCCTATAGTGGGAAAAATACAACTTTTGAAAAAGTGGGAATAATTCCCACTAAATTAAATAGTGGGGAAAATTATAACTTTTTGAAACTATGGGAGAAAATTCTCACTTTTTATAAAGTGGGAAAGAGTCCCATAGTAGTCAAATTGAATATTTCAACTGTTTTATTGTGGGAAAAATTCCTTTTTTTTTAAAATAGGAAAATGTCTTATTTGACGATTAATTGATTTTTAGTGGGAAATAATATCACATTTTATAAAAAATTGGGGAAAAATATTTTTTCCCACTTTTTAAAATGTGGGAATTTTCAATTTCTGTCATGTAGAAATACTTTTTCAAAATTCCCACGTTGTAGCATACTTTCTCTTATAGTATTTTCCAACCTTCACATTGACTACTTTTTACAATTCCCGCGTTCCCAAAATTCCCTCTTTATCATATATGCATATTTTCACGTAATTCCCTTTTTTTCGACTAGAAACTTTTTTTAAAAGATTTAAAAAAGTTAAGTAATGTCGCGGGCACCGAGATATACATATTTATTACACCCAATACCTCAAGCAAGACAAAACTCATGACAAGACATGAGTCTTGAAGTGGCCGTGCTGCAACTTTAGGATAAGACTGATGTGAAAAATTGTCAAAGGATACATTTTCATGTCCTGTCTTGGATGTGGCCGACACTGGGAGCGCTTCAGCGAATGCATACTGGAGAAAATGCGTTTACTGATATCAGCGACGTGGTAGTTCCTGGAAAGATCGGAGGACATGTGTAAAGCAAGCTTCTTAGCATGTTGGCAAAAGGGAAGTGGTAAATTATTAAATAATACTGGAGATATGGCTCCCAAATCCAATCTGCTCAGCATGTGTTTAGAACCAATGATCATGACCTGAGTCTTGCAGGGGTTGACTAGAATACCGAGACTTTGCGAACGTACCCGAATAGCCTCCAAATCGCTATTCACGTTTGTAATCGCGGCATTTACGTCGCTCATTTCAAAGTAACAGTTGCTAGTCATCGGCATACAGACAACAGCGTATTCTATGACAGGGAGAAGTACAGAATTGACTAACAACTTAACCTTAAAAGGAATAAGATACTGGGAGCGTTTCAGTGAATGCATACTGTAAATATTTTTTGTTTAGAAAATCAGTGAATTGCCTTTGGACAACGTGTTCAACTTTAGATTATGTCTAATCTGAACCATTCGGACTTAAGAGTAGGAAGGAGAGAGAGCTACTGTGTACGACTGGAGTATAGGTACCGTGCCGTGAGGCGTGCGTGCAGTGACTTTATCCAGCAATGTAGTCTGCATTCGAATTGACGATTCTGATTCAGATTAGGCTATATTTACATACTTCTTGTATCTAAATCAGAGTCCTAACTAAATAACACATTCCAACTCTATTATGTTTAGAATTTCGCGGTTAGGATTAAGAACATTTAGAGATTTATTTATCATTAAAAATAAATAAACACAATAAATTAGTACCTACTGTAAATAAAAGGCTATTAAGTATTTTTAAGTGTAATAGTAATCAAACGATGACTCGAGTTTAGTATATGAAAGACAAGACAATAATTAAGTATATTGTATAAAAACACTTTTTTAAAAACATTTTCACCAGAATAAGTCCTTTTTATGTTCCTCGTTGATTTTTTTTTTTAGAATTTTAGAAATATCCAAAATTATATAATTTTGTTAATTCGATACATTGTAAAACAATTTAACTTTTAATAAATCAGACTATTGTATTATTAAGAATAGTGTACACATACATATATACACATTTTTATAAGAAAAATATTTTTCATATCAAACTTGAAATTTTCAACAACAAATGAAATTTTTCCGAAAAATTTCAATGCTTGAAAAATTTCACGAAATTTACCCATCCTTACTGCAAACCCCTTAATTTTCACTAAGTGGTAAATAGTCATTAAATAAAAATAACAATTCAATTAGTGCCTTAATTATTTATAATAGCGTGCAACATTTTATGCGAAATAATTGGTTGGGAAATAATTGCGATTTTACCCCCTCTTTAACCAACACACGTCAAATAATTAATAGAAAAACTAGTTACAGACAAACCGACAAACAAACAGTCGTAATTAAGTTAATATAATTACACAAACCCTGGTAACCTTTAACTGTTCTACGAGAAAAAACTTGTTCCAGAGAACGCAATGCTATTTATGCGTTCCGTGAAATGCCAACTGTCAAAGATGCAGGAAATAGTGGAATACCTATAGGTGTTTGACACATATCCGTGGCACTATAGTTGTTTTTTTTTAATTTTTTTGTTAGGTTTTAATAATCATATTAGAATATATGGTGTAATGGTTCAGTGGTAATGATAAACTTGTTATATCTTTTTTTTCTGAATACGGCATGTGACTTTGTATCTACCTGGTGGTAAGAAGATCTACGAAATCCATGAATGGGTCGATCAATGCATTGTTGTTCAACAGCATTGAAGTGGTTACGAAACGGGCGGCGACCTTATTCAGATGTTATTGCTAAGAGTTATCTACCGATATGGTTAATAAAATTGGTATAAACATAACCCTGTGATGTTTAAAAAGTAATTAGGTATTAACACAATACCAGAAAAACACTGTTTTCTAAGTTAGGTACCCAACTAAATTGTTTTATATTTTTTCATGGACGAATAGAAGAACAGGGACTGGTCAATGGTCTTCAACAAGAATGTATTCATCATAAAAATGGAGAATCGACCTTATTGAATTTTAATTCCATGTGTACCCCGCGGATAAGAATTCTAAATCTACACCGAACAAGTGGCTAGTCGCCACGGTATTTGACTTTGTATGCACCTGATAGTAAACATACCTACAAAGTCCACTAATTAGGTCGATTAATACACCCGGGTTACCGGGAAAGAACATGAAATACCGATCGACGCGTATATAAAATGTATGTGTTTTGACTTTTCCCGGTGATCGAGTTCTACACATAAACAATATTTCCTATACATTTTTATCCATCGACGCGTCGATCGGTTTGTCGATGTGGCTTCCCGGTAAGGGACCATTGATCACTTCCTGTAACGAAATGGTGAGATTTTTTTTATTTTTTTTATTGGAGCACGGCATGTGACTTTGTTTCTACTTGATGGTATGCAGACCTACGAAGTCAATGAATGGGGTAAATAAATACATTGTTGTTTAATAATATTGATCGCTTCCACTATGCCAGCTAAATGATCCGATTACATCTGTATGCAAAGAAGTTGACGTATTTTGCATTGCGAGTCTATTTTAAAATCCTCGCTCTTTATCGACAAATCAATTGCCGGTTTTGTATTCGCACCCTGAAAAGCAACTACAACTACCTCTTTTTATGTATACATTAATAATTATATATATATATATGTGTGTAGGAGATTATACCCATACTGCCCGGGTCTATAGATAGGATATGTGTACCAAAAAGAACGATACGAATATATATATATATATATGTAGGAGATTATACCCATACTGCCCGGGTCTATAGATAGGATATGTGTACCAAAAAGAACGATACGAATATATATATATATATATATGTAGGAGATTATACCCATACTGCCCGGGTCTATAGATAGGATATGTGTACCAAAAAGAACGATACGAATATATATATATATATATATGTAGGAGATTATACCCATACTGCCCGGGTCTATAGATAGGATATGTGTACCAGAAAGAACGATACGAATACATATTATATTTTATAAACATCCATGGAAACCTATACAGAAAAACGTAGGTATAACATATTGTTTTGCCCCATGTATCGAGTATCGAACTCACAGACTAGAACCGAAACAGGCCACTTTACGGTTATTGCATTTCTATCGATACTAATATTATAGAGGTTGTAGGCGGTAAATTATGGTTCTACTGAACCGATTTTGAAAATTATTTTAGTGTTGGATAGTCCATTTACAGAGAAAGGCTATATAACATCACGCTACGACCAATAGGAACGGAGCATCAAACTCCTACCTAACTAAAAACTAAACCAGCCTATCCACAAAACTAAAACAAAACAGAATTAATTACCAACAATGACTCTAAAAAACCCCTAACAAAGACAAATTATGCAAAACAAAATTAGCTTGTAACTAATTGAATCACAGTTACCAAGCATAACATAATCTACAGCATAGCGTCATTAGCTTAGGCACGAAAGCAAACGTTCCCAATCAGAATAAGCTCACCGGAGCTTTCGCCCCATAGGTTAAAAAAAGTTAAAAAGGCCGTTTTGATATAACTCTGTGGCATCACGAACTACGACTTAACAATCATAGTTAAGAAACAGAATTTGTATCGATACAAATTCTGTTTCTTAACTATGATTGTGACTTACCGACAGGATTCGTTATATAAATACACTAGCTGGCTTCGTCTGCGTAACTTTAACCGTTTACGCAGCGCACGCAATGGAAGCTCTTAAAAGGAACAAATATTCCCCGTTTTCCCAACATTTTTTTGAAACAGATTGTTCGTTCAAAAGAAACTCGAGTTTAGCTCCATAGAAATGGATCAAGTTGAACAACATCATTAACTACGACTCAATAATCACATTTACCAAACAGATCATATATAATACATGGCATAGAGTCCTATTAAGAAGATCAACACGATTGTGATCGTCTAGAATAAACTCAAACTTTTTGCACCTACAGCTACGATTAATTAAGTAGAATTTGTTTAGGCACTGAGGCATATACTAAGTCTAAAAACAATCACAGTTACAATTATAAAAAATTAACGGAATAGCATTCCATTACCTTTACCTAAAAAGCAATCTTTCACAATAAGCTCGTCGGAGCTTTAGCCCCATAGAGCCAAATTAAATTAGAAGGGTGCTAAAACAACAAATATTCAGGGTTATGAAATAAATCATGATTTATTTCGTAACCGTGAATATTTGTTGTTTCATTCATATCATTCCGTTAGGCTCAACACGCAAGCGACTCTACAAAAAAAAGGTTTTTGCTTTTTTTTATGTTGAGAAGCTGTGGTATAGTAACAGAATTAACTTGCCTATTAAACACATAAAGGCACCTTCCATTCAATTTTATCGCTTTTCGGTGTTTTTATGGTTTTCTACTTCTATCATTACAGCCAAGGAAATAAAATAACCTGTTACAGATTGGCGGTTTAAAATTATAATGGTTAGAAAAATAACAAATAATTCCTGAAAATAACATAAATATCTAGATTTACTTGTATTTATAAATCATTCATCATTGCAACTTACCTTAACTAAAAAACTTACCTACTACTTCGTCGTTAATTTTTCTATGATTTTCCTGTTTTATTTAATTTTTCTGATTTTTTATACGCCGGCGTTAGAATCAGACCACTGTTATGTGCTTTGACAGACGGCTAGAGTTGACAGTTAGCCTCGTTTTTTTATTAATTTGGATGAATATGGTTTGAATTAAAATCATAAACTCGCGGGCCAGGCCGGACAGCCCTGAAGAAGTCAGTATATCTACTCTACCTTGATTAATTGTGTAGGATATTTATCTACGCAAAACATAAATACAAAAAGCCACCAAACCCACGGTTTCAATGCGTTATCGAAATGGTGCATCCCTGTCTATAGTAATATACATCTGTGGTTAGCCCATTCCAGACATGCGAAGCCGCTATAAAGGCTAAATAAGTTGTTGCGACGCTGAAATAAACTCCTGAAACTCAGTTAATCTGGTAAACGAATTTAATTTACTTGCCTTGTCGGAAGACAGAGAACGTAACTTGTTTCCGAAAAAAAAAATATATATAATTTAAATCACAGTTAATTTATTACATTTTTTATTCTATATAAACTGGTTAAAGTTGATATATACAATATATTTTGTCTTGCTTAATAAATTATTGAATATGTTGAAGATATTATGTTTTCCAATATTAATGTTTTATTATTTGTCTATTATATCCATAAGTTAAGTTAATTGTATGTCTATGTGTTTTTTTGATCGTCATCATTTTGCTATTTGTTGTGGGAAGGTATGTATGTATATGTATATATTATGTGTATATTGGATTTTATGTATATACTGCTCTCTAATGATAATAACTTGTTGTTAAGTCTCATTTTTGACAACTACCTGATTTTTCCTGAATTACCTGGTGGTTGACTGGTAGACAATGCCTAGAGGCATTAAGTCCGCCCTTTTTGTAATAAATAAAGTGTTAAATAAATAAATAAATACTTTAGGAATATATGAGGTTCTGCTGATCAAATCGAAGAACTTTTCCCATGGAACCATGTCCAACAAATGAAAAGATATTAGCCCAAAGTACCTACATCCGTTCAAATTCACCCCTGTATATATTTTTAGAGCACGGCATGTGGATTTAACTGGTGCAAGTAGTCATACAAAGCCCATAAATGGGGTCGATTAATTTGATGAGATTGATCGCCGTTGTTTAATGACATTGATAGCCCTCACAATGCCGGCTCAATTGTGCGGTTACAAAATTTGCATTACGGGTCTACTTTAACATCTTCGCTGCATTATTATTAAAGCAACTGCCCGTTTCGTAACCGTACAGACTAATATAAAACCTAATGTTATACCGAAAATTAAAAAAAAAACAATACGCCTTTAATATCTATAAAAAAACCATACCAAATTTAAATATACAAAAATATACCTAGTATAGGTATGTTTATTATCCCGAGTGGCAATCGAACCCACGACCTCCGGATACAATGCAAATGATGTAACCACTAGACCACAGAGGCGGCTGTTATTATAGGATTCTCTATAGGTAAATTGATTATAACCCTTAAGGGCGTCAATTCATAAAACTTATGTTAATTTGCTTCATGTGAAGCGGCATTGCGAAGTAATGGCGGCTGTATACTATTATAGAACCTTAATAAAGCAATAATTCTAATCATTGCGCTGGGTGGTACTTAATTGCTGCTAGAACCACAGATAAGAGAAATAAGGAGATATGTTACGGCACCTTCTTTATATGCACAAAACATATGCATAATATCTTATTATCACCGCCCAAATAGATGTAGAAGCCGTTAAGTGACAAGCCCCCTAATTATGTAACAAAATTTTTGCAGATCGCTATCGTGATCGATTGCAATAATGAAGACCACAGGGAAAAAAGGAGGAATGTCAAAAACACATGTTTTGAGATAATTGCGAATTCATGTTTTAAACTTTTAAATGAATATAGGATTAGAATATAGACGGCAAAATATGATTAAAAGGCAAAATGCACACGTGACGCAACAAAATGGCTGCCGCTGCTGCCTGATGTCTGTCTCTTCAAAGTGACATTCCTCGTTTTTTCCCAGTACCTACAGTAATGACTATCCTGCTTTTTTCCCTGATTGCTATATTTTACTTCTTTGATATTTTATTAACTGAGACAATTTTTATCCTGATTAACGTTTGATAAAATAGTACTAATGAATATATATAATGAATATAATAATAGCTCTATTAACTCAATTTTCACAAAAAGTGACCCTTCTCCTTTTTTCTCTGTGGTCAAAGCTGTCAAAACCTTTATTGCATTGGAAATAAGAGCGATAACAACTGAAATTATCAACGCATTGACAGACCGCTCTATCGCTTTCGCTGTTTTATAATTAGGTCCCTGTTTCGGTTTTATCTCTGGGTTTTCAGGAGACTACTGCATTGATATCTTGCCGGGTGGTAGTCGCCTTTTAAGGCACGGTTACGAAACGGGCAGTTAAATTAACGTTAAAGCATTGAGGATATGTAATGTAAATTCGTCTTTGTCGCCGACCATTTCGTAACCGCATCATTTAACCACGCCAGTGGGGGAAAATAATGTATTGGTCAACCCCATTCTTAATTTTTGTAGGTCTACTTACCATTAGATAGATTTAAAATCAATAGATACATTGGTAACAAAACTAAAACAACCTAGTTATTGGTAGTTTTTTTTTTCCTTATAATACGTTCGTATATATGGAGTATAGCGTTATTTGGTTGCGAGACGTGGACCCTACCCCAGAAAGATAGAAAGAGGCGGAAGTGTTTGAAATGTGGTGTTGGAGAGAATTAGCTGGAGAATGGAGAGAATTAGCTGGACAGAGAAGAAGACGAATAAAGAAGTATTAACAATGGTAAACTAGAGAAGAACATTGTTGGAGATGATAGAAAATAGGAAGGGGAAGATGTTTGGACACTTGTTATGGAATTTAACTTATTAAAAAACAATAATAAAAGGAAAGAAAAAGAAAAAAGGAAAGAAAAGGAAACAATAATAATAGGAAGGTTGAGAAGAAGATACATTGATCAAGTAAAAGAGAAAATACGTGACACTTCGTACAGGGAGGTTAACACCCGTATTTTAAGACGTTACCTCAACTATTACTTAACTCAAAATGCCCTTAAAGAACGACATTTGTATTTTTAGTTTTCAAAATCTTCCCTACCTAAGGAATTTCCTTTGCTTTCCTTATTCAAGGTCCTCGACGAACTGTCAAAGTAAAGGTACATTTAAAGTTTAGTTAGGTCTATTTTTTAAAGTTTATTTAACTTATGTTTTTTAAATTAAATCAATAATCACAAATATTATTTATTAATAGTACTTTTTTTTTAAAGTGTAATTCATAGTATTAATTAAGTAAAATACGTTATTATTGTGTATATACTAATTGTGTAATACATATATGAAATGGATTTCGAAGAGTTTTTGGCTTATATTAGTTTACAACTAAGAATACCGATTTCAAGGTTTCTTGTAATCGCTCCTTCGAGTGCCTTCAAGAAGTTTAAGCTGAGGTGAGCATGAGGTATTGTCTTACCCCCGTATTCTAAGACGTATCCTTAACTCCACTCTTCACTCAAGGAGCGTCTGTCTCAACTTGCTTTTTATAGTTGACATTTGGTGGAAAGAGACATACGTTCCTTGAGTGTAAAGTGGAGTTAAGGATACGTCTTAGAATACGGGGGTTAGAATACGGGTGTAAGACTTTAGCCGAGAATAGGCAGGAGTGGCGATTGCTTCACCACCCTAGCTCTTAAATTTAAGAATATACTCGTATGTTCGTATTTTTTTAATATTATTAGTATTGTTTAATTACTTATATATAGGTATTTATTATTTTTAGTTGATTCAGTAGTTTGACAACCAAACCGGTGAATTCACAGACTAAATATGACTAACTAGGTCATTTGAAGGTTTCTAGATCTGATGGTAGTAGTTCTAAATAGTGTGATACCTGTGGCAAGAAGCGAGTTGCAACTATGTGATGTCCGCACGAAACTATTCAATTAGTAACACAACCATTTTATGCGTTTCTCTTTACAGAAACGTGGCTTTTATTGTATATTTATGTCTGTGGCAGAGTTATTTAATAACTTTGTAATCGTGTATTTATAGGTAACAAATAATCAATATGGTAATTTTGTATTTATGAACTGGCTACGAAGCGGTGGGATTATATAACCCCTCCGCTGGGTGGGTACTGGTGAGGCTGTCTAGGCTGTGAGACCTTAAGGCACTCGCAATAGAACATAAACCCAGTGTGAAAACTCGCCCGGGAGGGTTCGGATTCGGAAAAAAATCACTTTTCGGTAATCATATTTTTTTATATTTATATTCGTGTACCATCCCTATCTAGTCTATCTAATCTTGTCTAGACTCCAGACTAAAGTAGGTACCCGTAATGAAAAACTTTTAAAATTAAATTTGTTTGGCCGCCTCCGTGGTCTCGTGGCGTTGTATCCGGGAGTCGT
Organism: Monopis laevigella; assembly: GCA_947458855.1. Taxonomy (NCBI): domain Eukaryota; kingdom Metazoa; phylum Arthropoda; class Insecta; order Lepidoptera; family Tineidae; genus Monopis; species Monopis laevigella. Next base: position 24,600,390 of record OX381583.1, on the reverse strand, counting down.
GAGTTCGATTCCCACTCATGGCAAAACAAAATTTGTACGTTTTCCTTGTACATGGTCTTAGTCGTCATATAAAAAAAATTAAAAAAAATACCATCACGGGTGCCAATTTGGCTCCCGAGAACCGTTTAAACGGCCTCAGGGTCCCAGCGGTGGGATTAACCCATCCTCATTTCGCCGATGGTATTCGGAGGCAACACCTAACAAGTGGCGAGCTTTTTGCGGTGTTTATGATGAAATAGCCTCGTTGTATAAAGCGGTCACCCATCCCAGGCCGGTCTTGTTGTCATCTGCTTAACCTTGCTATCAGTTGCGCAGTAACTTAACCACTAGGTTGGGCCGCTTTTTTTTCATATAATATGTATAATATTAGTGGTGTTGTATTGATGTATATGTAGGACAAATATTGCCCTAATCACATACTAAGCATCTAGGCTTTACTATATGTGCCAAATACAACACCACTAATATTATACATATTATATGTTTATCAATTAAAATTATTTTAATAATTAAGAACACAATACAAAGACTCGTGTTGACGCCCATACAAACGTACTCGTACTACCAATATAACTTGCCTGTTAGTCGAAGTTCAATTATTATTTATGGTGGTATTTGTATGTAAAAATCTTGGTAAAAAAAAAAAAAATTTTTTTTAAAGTATTTTTTTATTCTGAATTAAAAAAAAACAACCAGAAAGAATAGTAAATACAATTTAGGTACAAAACAAACGTCGAGAAATACTGGTGCGAAAGCACTTTTTGTATGGACAACTAAGACTTCGCGATTGCGGTGTTCGTACTCGTATTTTAAAAGTCTCTAAGGAAAAGTTTTTAAATACACCAGTACCCCTAGTGTGAGTTTTCTAACTAGTACTTTGCGTTTGAGTTAACTAAAATTTGTATGGGAAATGGTTCAGCGCTCCAAGCGGAAATTTTGAGAACTAAAAATGCGAGCGTGTGATTGGGCGAAATGTTAACGCAATAGTATAGTTAACGCGAAAGTAAATGTTAAAAAAACTCACACTAGGTCTACAGATAGAGAAAAGCGTTCAATGATGAAAAGTTAAGGGTAAATTAAAATGACATAAAACTGCATTAAAATTATTTCTATATTATACTTTTTTGAGGAATACATTTTTTTTTTTAAAGTTGTTTTTGTTTAGTTTTTAAATAGCCAAAAGAGAACAATAAACATTAATTGTCGTCTTTTGGCTATAACTTAAATAATTTGGTATGTAGTTGTGAAACTTACTAAAACTATGATAAACTTACTTAAGTACCGTTTCTTTTTACTTACTTTTTTTACCCAGTCTTCTTTATAGCAGATTATAAAGGATCTACCAATAACAAAAAGTTTGGCCAATGTAGAAGTTTGAGTCTCTTACCGAAATGTATGGAAAACGTTCGGGATTTCTGTCTTTTGTAGTAGGTACTCAAACCTCAGTCGGTTCAGTAGACACTTTTGATCATTATAAGAAACAGGATCGATTGGCATCAAAAAACAAATATGTATAAATTTATCATTTTCTTGCTGGCAGTACATTTTTTTTAAATCTGTGAATGCCTCCTAGTAACGTTTTCTCGTACTATAACGGTTTAGGTACCTGCCCTTACTTTCCCGTCTTAAAAATCCAACCTGTATATTATTTTTATTGTCTTAAAAATAGCGTCAAGTGCGAGTTCTGTTCGCGAACTTAGGGTTATACGGAATAACAAAAGAAAAAAGGGAAGAAGGAGGTATATGGGAAAGTCTTATTACAGAAATTTTTTAGTCTCAGCAACCATTTTAGATAGAAATTTGGATTATTAAAGCCACACCTTTTTTTTACTTATTAATGAGTGCGAAGCCGCGGGTAAAACCTAGTAACCTATAAAGTGATATCGCCTATTGAATTATTTACCTACTTCCTCGATAAATGGGCTATCCAACACTAAAATATTTTTTATTATTTAATTTTCTTAGTTTAATCGTTTTAGGATTACCTACCTTATTTATTTCATTTAATTGAATAAATACTTTTCCATTAATTTTAGTTCCTCATTCTTCCGTCCCACCGTCCAGTTTTTTTAATCGTGTTTCGTTCAAAAATGAATTTTATATTTGTGAAAATTTCACCTATGATATTACGCGTAAAGAAGTGGAACGCTATTTTGGTCGAGGAAAATATCAGGCGCCGTGGCTTAGTTGGTTAAAGCGCCTGTCTAGTAAACAGGAGATCACGAGTTCGAATCTCGTCGGGGCCTTCATGAATGGTCGGTGGACCTTTTTTAATGTTTTTTTTTTCATTTTTTTTATTACGGTAGAGATGACATTGACATCGCTTATAGTGTTCAATACAAATATTATTTAATATATTTCTATTATCTTTTTAATTAAATAATTTTAATATTTCATATTACCTACATACAGTTAGTATAGATAGGTAATATGAAATGAAAGAAAGAATTTCTATCAAAAAACAAAATTTTCCTATTTTTTTTTTCATTAGAATAATAATTCAGATAAGCAATGGCGCCGGCAATTCAGTTTTATTATCAATTTTCATAATTGGCCGTAAAATCATACGATACGAATCGATATAGTGATTATTCTCTTATAATTTATCGAACTACGATTCGATAAAGTAATTAAAATATTTGTGGCTTAGCGCCACACATAATATAATGTAAAAAATAACGTATCTATTTATATTTTTTGGTAGGTGTTATTAAATTGATGAAATTTTAGTATTTATAAGTGACCTAGTCATGTTTCGGTTTTAGTCTGTAAGTTCACAGTTTTCCAGAGACTACTGGATCGACTTCTTGTTGTAGTAGTTTCCTCTCATGGTGCGGTTACGAAACGGGCGATTGATTTGACGATAAAGCAGCAAGGATATTAAAATAGACCGCAATGCAAATACGTCTGTGTCGCCGCCTATTTCGTAAACGCATTATTTAGTGAGAGCAATCAATATTGAATATATTTTTCGACCCCATGGACATTGTAGGTATGCTTACTACCAGGTGGATACAAAGTCACATGCCATGCTCCAATGAAAAAAAAAATGTTTACGAAAAGTACGACAGTTCTTTGACCTTCTGGTTTAATCTTATATTTCTACATAATATTTATATATATATAATATCACGGGTGCCTCACGGCGCGCCTGAGACCGCTAAAACGGCCTCAGGGTACCTAGCGGAGGGGTTTTAATCCCATCTCTCTGTAGCCAATATGGTAAGAGTCTACCTACACCAAACAAGTGGCTAGTTCGACGCAATATAGTGTTTATAAATACATAATAATATATACGTACATGAAGATATATGTTTGATAATTGATGTCTTATTATAAGTTATTTTCGAGAAGTAGAGATTAGCGAAGCATAATCGCATGTCGACATCAAACAATCGTCAATTATAGAGCAATAACAATAATTGTCATACAATTAACTGTCGCTCATTAAACCAAACAAATCTAATAAATGCGCCTATTGTTCCCAATGTAATCTTGTTTTAGATTGGGATTTTATTACCGCCATAATGTGAACAAATTTGTTTATTGGTATCGCCGTTTGAAGCGCCGCGTGGAGAGTCTGGACGATCGTTTATGAGATGTTTATGGGGGTATAGGGTAGTTTGACCGCCTTGAAAGTATTAGGGGTATTGTATTATGATGTTTGTTGCCAGATGGGTTTTGGGGATGGGTTTATTCTTTAATTGGGCTACCTAAGGCATTGGGTGACTGATTTTTCTTAAAACTTGAGACGATTATACGGTATAGTGACAGTCTCTAGTTTATAGAGTATATAGCGGTGTTTTTCAAACTGTTGCAAAAGAAAAAAATCAGTGTTTCTTTCTATGTCTTACACTACAATAAAAAATAAAATTTCAGTGAGAAGGTTGGGCTTGTTTATTTTTCAATAATTCGTCCAAACGTGGTTCTCGTTTTGAGATTTTAATAAAAATAAATTTGTTTGTTTGGTTATGGTCCTAGAATTGTTGAACGCGTTTAAAGAGGTCGCGTTTTCGAAAAGATGAAAACACACTGGTGTAGAGTATAGATCCTACCTAATACGAACAAATCGCATTGAAGTTTTGGCTGATGTAATTGAGTTTTTTATAAAAAAAACGGTAAACAAAAGAAGCAGGACGTGTACCCTATAATTTAAACAGCATGAAGTGCCAAATATACGGGTGTCTTACGTCGTGGTGCCAAAGGATTTCGAAACCTCTATACTCTATAGGCCTCAGGGTAGTTATCCTAGACTGAGTCTACGCCAATATTTGTAACCCCCAGTTTCAAATTCAGCTTGAAATGTGCTTTCAGAAGCAAATATGATTATGCAACTATTGTCAAACAAATGTACCTACATAATTTTCAAAACTCATTGGTACCTACACACCGGGTTTGAAACTTAAGTTATTTGAAATCTACAGTTTACCCAACTCGGCCACCACTTTAGATATACGTTATTCTTTACGACAATCTTAGTAAAAGTATGTTTACTTAAACTTTTTAATAAAACAAAAACTTGAAACCTATTAATTCACGTACGTTAAAAATGTATAAAGTATTTTAAGGTGTTTTATTATTTCTTAAGGCTATATCCGAATGCAATAACTAATGCGCTGCGCAGGCGCCGCGACTCTGTATTGAAATTTAAATACAATTTATTACGATTGTTTGTAAAGTTAATTGTTAAAGGGAAAACCTCGTTATTTTTAAACTATAGTTTATTGAGTATGGAGGCTTACACGCGCCAATAAATCCGCTGATTGTGAAACATGTTCGCCGCTTCCTTCGCCGGAAACGTAACATTTAATCTTCAAGAATTTTATTTGAAAAAAGTTTAACATGGGCACTGAATCTACAATCTTGACCGCCTCCGTAGACTAGTGGTTGCGACTTTGGCGTTGTATCCGGAGGTCGTGGGTTCGTTTCCCACCATGGCAAAAAAAAAATGTGTTCCTTTACAATTTGTCATTGTCTGGCTATTTATAAAATATAATAGGTATGTATTAATTATATCGTTGTTTCTGGTACACATAGTACAACCCTAGAGCTTAGTTTGTGACCAGAGCAATTTGTGTAAATTGCCCTACATATAAAAAAAAAAAAAAAATCTGTTGGAAAAATTCAAATAAAAAATATAGTAATATTATTTTAATTTTTAATCTTAATTTTTTTATTATATCAGTTTTATCTATACTAATATTGTAAAGCTGGAAAGTTTTTTTTGTTTGGTTGAACGCGCTAATCTCAGGAACTACGGGTATGAATTAAAAAAAAAAATGTGTTGGTTTACCTATTTATCGAGGAAGGGTATAGGCTATATAACAAGACGCTACGACCAATAGGAGCGGAGCATCAATGAAAAATGTTGCAAAAACGAAGAAAATATATTGTTTTGAAAGCTTCCGTTGCGCGCGCGTAAAAGGTTAAAGTACACAGACGAACTTGCGCCGACTTCCATTATGCTATATGGATGACTTTTTGACGCCCTCAGCCTAGATGAGCTTAGGGTATCCAGCAGTGGAGTTTTATTTCCACCTTGTCGTAGCCTATGGAATTTTGAGCCTACACCTAACAAGTGGCCAATTCGTCGCGATATAGACTTAAGTGGGCAGGAAAAGGATTCGCGAACTCGAGCGTCAAAAACATCTAAATGTTGTTTTCAGTTATACTAAAGTTTTTTTTTTGGAAAAAAAGAACACGGAGGTGTAGACTTTATTTACTCGATCCTAATTACATAATTTCTTTATGAAAAATCTGTTTAGTTTTAAAATGAGAACTAAAGTAATATTTTTAGAATCATAAATCAAACTTTGGGTGTCTTTTCAAAAGTTAATATATTTTTTATAAAAATACTTTCTAATTAGGATCGAGTAAGTAATATTTACACCTCTACGTTCTTTTTCATTAAAAATAAACTTAGATATTACTGAAAACAACATTTAGACGTTATTGGACGTTCGAGATCGCGAAACCTTTTACTGGCTTCTTAATAACCCATAAGCAGTTTTACAAGTTGTTAGTGAAACTGGGACCGACAGCTTAACACGCTCTTCGAGGCACTATTAAGTTGTCTAAGAAATGTACACATTTTTTTTATTTAAAAAATAATTGGTATACAGTTATTACGTTCTTTGTTATAAAATATATTGTTTTAAGTCTAAGCTCCAACTCTGCCACCACACATATACGAATATAAAGATTAAGGAAAATAAACATATATATAAAATCGATATAAACATGTTTTCTTAATGTAGGTAGGTACAGTGTTTTCTTGTTTCTAGTCATCGGTTTGCGTTCACCAAAAAACATAATTAAAAGCTATAAGAGAGTTGATTGGTTAGCTCCATATACCGAATACGATTAATTTTTACGACAACACTTTATTAGGAGATTTCATTAGGAATGCAAATATGGTTTGGGTTTGGCCACGGAGATCAGAGAGATTTTTGGATAGAGGCGCAATAAAAAAATAATGCACAAAAACTTAAAACTATCGTACAGCTTTATGATTTAAAAGCATAATGTGACACATATATGTAGTAGGTAACTTTACTGTGTATTACGATTTTCAGAAGACCCCATTCATTGACTTTGTAGGTCTGCTCATCACCAGGTAGATACAAAGTCACATGCTGTGCTCAAAAACAACAAATGTGAAACATATCATTATTTATTAATTACATCACACTCGCGTAGGTTCCGAAAAAAAATATCGGAAAAAGAAACTTTGGTGAGACATGAATACCTCGAAAAGTACTAAAGCGTAAAATTTTGAATAGTTACCTATAGATCATGTTGAACTATTAATAACTTATTATTAATAGTACAAAGTACCTACCTAATATTACTATCAAGTTAAAAATAAAGTTGTAATAAGACAACTTACAGTTAATGAAATTCATTCTTTTTTATTTTATTATGAATGTAGATTTATATAGGTAAACACAGTAACGTGACTGACGTAGAACACCGATGCGGTCCATTGGTTTTATTTGCGTGAGGCGTGCACTTTGGACGTATTGATATAGGTATTTTTTAAATCTTAATATCTTTGTCACTTCATACAGGCATTATATATGATTTTTTAAATTGTGTTATTATAAATTCATAGCAGATATGATATACCAATCAAGCTATTAATATTTTATTATGCGTTTGATCCTCATTCATTAGGAACTTATTTCTCTATAGGCATATTAATCTCATTGATGGTAAATGGTAAAGGAGGTAGGATGGAATTCAGTATTGATATGATGCTAATCTCATTAAGAAAGGAACATTACCTTAAATGGAACGAATTTGAAATAACTTTATTACTTTTTTTATATAAAGTTTTAAAAAGTTTCTTTTAAGCTTTTAGCTGATATCGTTTTCTTGAAGCATCAATTTCTCATCCATTAAAAAAGTGAGTAAGATTATTTTTATTAGTTAAAAAATATATGAAATTATTTTAAAATTTTCATCTACGTTAATATTCGATCAAAAACGTTAATGGTTGAATTTTCAGAGTTTTGAAAACTTATAATTATTTTCCTCGGAAATCTTTAGAATTGTATTCATTCATTTTTATTTTTTATAAGCGCATTATAGACTGTTTGTCTATCTGATCAAATCGTTTACGTTAATAATATTTTATTTTTGAAATCAAACTTTCCCACTTCCTCCTATTCCTTTTTATTTATTTTAAATACCTATTGTTCTCTATTATTTGTTATTTATTATTATGTGCGAACAGAATACGCTATTATGTGCGAACAGTACCCCTAGTGTGAGTTTTCTAACTATAACTTTGCGTTTGAGTTAACTAAAATTTGTATGGGAAATTGTTCAGCGCTCCAAGCGGAAATTTTGAGAACTAGAAATGCGGTCGTGTGATTGATCAAAATGTTAAAGCGGTAGTATAGTTAACGCGAAAGTAAACGTTAAAAAAACTCACACTAGGGCTACAGAATACGCTATTATGTGCGAACAGAATATGCTATTATTTTTTAGAAATTATAACATGTATTGTTTTAGAAATTTATGTGGCGTGATTTTTAATTACATTTAGCTCTAAAATCGTTACATAAAATTCAATAATTTATTGGCTGATAAATATATTTAAAAAAATCATGTAGTAAGCCTGCCTAAAAGTTAAATTAGGTAAAATGTTTTATAGGAATGAAGCAAAATACTCCGAGATTGCGACAATTGCTACTTTTATTCTCTGCCTACCCCTTAAGATATGTGTCGTTATGTTGTAGGTATATACTTTACACCAAAATTTATACCTAGGTATGTAAAATACAATCACAATCTTAATTAAAATAATGATTTCCTGTTTTAAAAGCCCCAAGGCGTCTTCTAATCCAATTCAGTATACAAATAAATTTAAACAAAACGAGCATTTTAATCGTATAAACATATACCTCGCATTTCGCCCCGAGCCCACAAAGCAATCTAATTATTTCCAGAACATCTACCAACACATTTGCATAAAACTACAATAATTTATATCAATAAGAAATTTAAGTTAGCCGTCACGAAACTTCTTTAACTACAAACTAACATTTTAGGAACGGTCTTAAATATTTACGCTTATAAAAGTTAATTCAAAAACTAACTTTAAAACTAACCAACGAAATTGAACCAATACCTTTTTAATTTGTAGATTGCATAGTAAAGTTTTTTTAGTCAATTAGGGTACCATAGGCATGCATACTAAAAGGGTTTAATCAGTTTTAGTTTTTGTGTGTACAAATTAGTTTTTTAAACGTTCCATATGTCAGGCAATCAATTAGACAGCCAATCAGTCATTGTAAGTGTGCCTCACAGTAATAGCTGAAAGGTCGGACATTGATAAATACATAGAAACAATTAGCCAGTTGATTGCAGATATAATCTTGTTTAAAATAGTAATAATGAATATAATTTGTAGGTTGAATATTAAATGGTTCTTATAGTAATACCTATAGTCAAGTGTTGATTGAATTTGAATTGATTAAAAAAATATAATAGGTATACATATATATATAATATGTATACCTATTTTGGAAAAAAAAATGAGTTTTTTGTAACCTACGTCTAAATTAAAGTTACCTTTAGCTTGTACTATTATTTATTTTGTGCCTTTTAGTCAAGAACGCATTTTTTATTTAAAAAAAAGTAAATCGATCTGCCTTTATGGGTGCGATAAACCTTATAGCGGTTACAGCGAGGGCCTAAATAGGTCTTTCACCCGAGGTAAATAAATACTCTTCTTTTCATTTCGAATATAAGTAAATAAAAAACTTATTAGTTAACAAATTAAAAAAATTACGCAGTTTTTTAATAAAAAGTTGAGACCAGAGGCTCTACCATGGGTTTGCACATTGTAGAAACGTAACGTATTCATTTACGTATACGTGAGCAACAACCAATACGGCCGCTTTATTTTTGGTAACAGAATTGAATAAAGTGATCATATTGGTTGTTGCTCACGTATACGTAAATGAATACGTTACGTTTCTACAACGCGCAAACCCATGGTAGAGCCACTGCGGCCAAATTCTGTTTCTAATAACGGAAACGTTAGCTTGTCAAAAACTTTAAAAAAATATATATAACCGACTTCAAAAATACTGTAACGAAAAGTATAAAATAATGAATATTTACAAGTGTTATTTAGTCCTACTGGATTCTACTTTATGAAGTCAGCACCAAGTTATTAGGGTAATTTTTGAAGCTATACTACAAGTAGGTACTATTATTTCTTCTGTGGCTATACCTACCTACAGTGCCATCCATATGACACATTAGGGTGACCAGCCATTTATTTTAATGACAACTATTTTATTAAGCGGTTCTTCCAGGCCGCTTTATTTTTAGCAAGAGCATTGTACAAAGCGATCCTATTGGTTGTTGCTCACGTATACGTATACGTTACGTTGCTACAATGCGCAAACTCATGGTAGAGCCTATCCGCTTGTTCGCTAGATATTTTTTTACAGAAAGCTTAATAAAATTTAAAGGTAGGTAAATACTCGAATAAATGTCAAACATAGCCGTGGCTGTATAGAAAATATCAACATGGCTATGGAGCCATGTTGATATTTATTGATGGAATGGATGGCCATAGAAATGTAAAAATAAAACTATATAATAACATTATTTTAGACAGCAAGGAATTTCGTTTCCCAGGGACGAAAAGTATTGTTTTCCCTCTGTTCAGTACCCCTAGTGTGAGTTTTCTAACTATTACTCTAAAATTGGTATGGGAAATATTTCAGAGCTCCAAGCGGAAATTTTGAGATTCAAAAAATGCGAGCGTGTGATTGGTCAAAATGTTAACGCAGTAGTAAAGTAATTAAATGTTAAAAAAACTCACACTAGGGCTACAGGTAACTTCAAGAATACTTTCCAAGTATGAGAAATGAAAAGTAAATACCTATAGGTAACGAAGGTATTTATTTGTGAAATTGTTTGTTTTGAATACAGGAATGATGTCGGCCTGTGAGGAGATAATTGGGAACGCCCGAGGGAGTTCTCAAGTTATTTATGAGCCCCATACATCATCCTGCCGAATAAAACAAACACTATCAGTCCCATATGCAAATACCACTAATATACCTACAATACATTTTTGGATACTGATCCTTTTATACACGGGCGTAGCCAGGATTTAGAATCAATTAAATAAAAAACGCCATTTACAATCATCAGCAAAAATTCCGCGAGTACTCTTCTTTACGTTTCGGGGGGTTTCAAACTCCCCCCCCCCTTCTGTCCGTGCTTTATATATTACTAGTTGATCCCCGCAACTTATAACTGTATGCGTTTTTTTACAGTAGTCAAAAACTTTGATGTACGGATTGTAAAGAAAAAAACAATCTATAGGTATATATATATAAAAATGAAAGAGCGCAGAAATCGAAAACGGCTGGACCATTTCGGGTATATATTTTTCTATTTGTTACTTTAAGTTTTTTTATGGAGAGAAAAAACATAAAAATTGCATGAGAAATATTTAAAACAACACTCTTCTTTTCCCATACAAATCAGCTGTCAATTTTTTTGTAGGTACGTACTGTATATATTAATTATACTATATGGGTACGTAAATCGTCACCGAGAGTCTAAACAAAACAAAGGCGCGTTTGAATTAAGTATTTTTGGTTGGCATTCAAGTTGATTAGGCTGTATGGATATTAATCTATGCCTTTGTAGAAACAAAACATCTTAATCTTAAATATTAAAGTTTAATATTAAAAAACATCATATAATTTACTTATTAGATAATATTATATTTACCTAACTTAATATATTTCCTTAATTTTTATAGGCTGTAGGTTTGGACTAGATTTATTTGCCTTTAATTAAACAAAAATAAAAATCTGATGTACATCGTATGGTTCATTCGCTAATAATAATATATGGAACCGCCATAGTGCCTTAAATCTATATAATATAATAACCGTTTGGGGTAGAGACAATGGGACCATGGGGCCCAGAAGCAAGAAAGCTTGTAAAACAGATTTCTTCAAAATTGATCGACGTCACAGGTGACCAGAGGGCTGGCGCTTTCCTCTCTCAAAGATTAAGTTTGATAATCCAAAGAGGAAATGTCGCCAGCGTTCTGGGCACTATGCCGCGCGTTCATTGTGAGGATCTTTTAATTTTTTGAGTAGTTAGGGATTTTTTTAAATTATTTTAATTTGAGTCAGTTTTTATTATTTTCTAAAATGTTACTTTGGATATAATAAAGCTGAAGAGTTTGTTTGCTAAACGCGCTAATCTCAAGAACTGGTTCGAATTAAAACATTCATTTAGTGTTGGATAGCTCATTTATCGAGCAAGGCTATAGGCTACATAACACCACGCTACGACCAATAGGAGGAGAGCATCAATGAACAATGTTGCAATGCAGGGAAAAACTCCTTAAAACTCTTTAAGTATATACAGGGTGAATTTGAAAGGATGTACTTTGGGCTAATATGAGGTTCTGCTGATCAAATCGAACAACTTTTCCTATGAAACCATGTGTCGCAAATGAAAAAAAAATTTGGCTTTTCCATACAAATTGGTCATTTTAATAACATTACTAGTTTGTATGGAGAAGGCAATTTTTTTTTTCATTTCCGGCACATGGTTCCATGGGAAAAGTTGTTCGTATTGATCAGCAGAACCTTATATTAGCCCAAAGTACATCCTTTCAAAGTCACCATGTATAGTATAGATAAATCATTACATAAATATTTTTATATTATTGTAATGTGTACGTAGTCAGTATTGCGTTGTATAAGTAAATATACCAACAATTCAAACCAAACAAGCTTATAAATGAACTTTACTGTCTAGATATCTATACAAGTTACATAACACTATGAATATGCGAATGTTGGTCGCATATTGCAAACACGGCACCTAATTCAATTGTCCTATGTTCGAGTCCCACACATTTGCTTGTACGCTAACTGAATACAGGCGCCAACGCATGCGCCATGCTGTGATGCCACTATACATGCTTATTTTGTGGTGACCATGCTTTTAATATAACTACGGGAACGTAAATCGTAAACTTCTTATTATACCTAGTACTTATACTTAAACTAGATACTTAAAAAAAAGCTTTTAGAGTTTTATAACTTTTCTTCCGGCATTAATTTATTTCTAATATATTTAAATATGTTTTTTTGAGGGCACTGCATTCGCGATCGGGGGAAGCCTGCGTTATTTTTACAAAATGAACTTTCGCACTTCCAGTATTTCTCCACTAACTGTCTGTTGTAGAATTAAAATTATATTTTTGTCGTTTTCTCCCATATCTCATAATTTCAACTAGTAACTTGTTTGCAAAACGTTTCTCATAAACATTACCTTCCAAACAGAAGCGTCATTTTGTAAACTCAATATATTCATTGAATAAATTCAGCTATTTTTTTAATACGCAGTCAACCAGTCTATTTAATTCAGTCTATTTAATTTTGAAGATGCATATTTCATTTATAAAACTTTTCCGTTGCATTGTTGTTATACAAAATATAACTACAAATAAAATTACTCTAAACAGTATAAACAAATCTTAAATTGATTAGTATAAAAGAAGATAAATACGATAAAAATAATAATAATATGTAAGACAATTTACACATATTGCTCTGGTCACAAACTAAGCTTTAGACTTGTACTATGTGTACCAGAAGCAACGATATAATACATATTATATTTTATAAATACCCAGACCATGACAAACTGTACAGAAAAAGCATACTAATATTTTGTTGCCATGGGTGGGAATCGAACCCACGACCTCCGGATACAACGTCAAAGACGCAACAACTAGTCTACGGAGGCATGACAAAGATAATTCGATTGTTTACAATGCAAATATTTGATATTTATGAAGTTATTTTATCATACTTCTTGGGCGCCATGCTAAGCCTACAGCATACCTAAACAATGTTTGGTTACCCCACATCTTAAATTGTGACAAGATCGTAAAATTGGAAAAAGCTATTGTCTGCACAGAGCTTTTTAGTAGTTTGTTTATTATTTTATTTTCAGACAGATTGTAAAGAATTAATTCCGCAACATTCATTCAATGAGTAGGTGTAAGCATCTATTATGATGTCTACTGCAAATGTATAGGCCAATATGTTTTTGTTCGAGATCCTTTCTTAGAACTTATTACGTAGGTATTTATTACTAGCGACTCACCCCGGCTTCGCACGGATTACTTCTATGTATCACAATACTGTGGATTACTACTTATATTATAGTATGTAAATGTATAATATTATAAATATAAATCTTCCGAAAAAGATTACCTAAATAATGTGCAAACCGCATCAAAATCCGTTGCGTAGCTTAGAAGATATATGTGAGTTTTTTTGACGTTTACTTTCGTGTTAACTATACTACTGCGTTAACATTTTCACCAATCAAATGCTCGTATTTTTACCTATTTCCTTTACAAATTTTAGTTAACTCAAACGCAAAGTTATAGATAGAAAACTCTCACTACGGGTACAGCACACCGACGCGGCTTGCGACTACTTACATTTATAAATGGGTTTATCAGCATTATTTTTTCAGAGTAACTGATATTTACAAAACTTGGTTGTGTAAATAAATATAGTATTTACCAAGAAGCACTAATAATAACAAATTTTCTTTCTGGTGCGGTTATAAAAAGGGATGTCGATCTAGTGATTAAACAGCGCCCAGCGAGGATATTAAAGTGCTTGTAGGTAACGCAAATTCGTGTTTGTTGATTAATTAGCTAATAGTATTTGTCACTATTGGGAACGACTAATACTATTAAACAACTTGTATAGGTCTGCCGTAAAGTCTGCAATAAAAATCTAATACCTTGCGTAAAAAAAAATACCTTAAACACAATAGTGACCGAAATGCGGCACTTGTCGATGTATTTTTTTTATTTGTTAATTACCAAATTCCTACCAAAATTACATACGTAACTAAAAATACGTAAATAAAAAACTAAACCATAGAATAAGCAGGTATACCTATAAATACATACCTAATGTATACCCAACCACCACGCATAATGAAGAAAATGGAGTAACGCTTTACGAAAGTTTCAATTTTTCACTTGTTAAGGTATTTTTTTTTATTTTTACATACATACATATCATCACGCCTTACGGGTGCCTTACGGCGCGCCGTAAAACACCCGTAAGGCACCCGTGATGATATGTATGTAAGCGGCGCCAGAGACCGCCTAGACGGCCCCCGGGTACCCAGCGGAGGGGTTTTAATCCCACCTCGTCGTAGCCGATGGTTTACCAAATAGGTAGTAGATACCTACGTTACATAGGCAAGTAAGTATTGTAACAGCTCTTTTCGCCGCTGTTACAATACCTACCTAACTTTTGGGAAATATCAAATAAAACATTCTTTATTTTGGACTTCTTATATTGGTTTATCATCCAAAATAAATTATAATATATTATTTAACACATTAATATGTAACCTATCTCGAGCGATGCCAAACTATTTCTCTCTGACTCTGTTTTCATGTCCATGAACCTTCAAACTATTTAAATAACGAAAAGTATTTAAGAAGATTATGGTTAGCTTTCTCTAGCCAGTACCATAGGTTGTTGCGTTCGAAATAGTGGGTTACAGTATCTACTTGAATAAAAACCTAAACAATAGAATAAGCAGGTATACCTAATAAATAATTAATTAACCCAACCCCACCTGACGCGCATAATCAAGAAAATGGAGTAACGCTAAAGTTTCAATTTTCCACTTCATTTTCAAGAAAAATTACACGATCCATTTATTTCCAAAATACCCAGTCATTGTGTAGTATAACCCAACACAAAGAATCATTTTAAAAATAAAACTGGCCAAGGAAAGAATGGCTTCGGCCCGCCTCGGTACCTTTCATCCTTAATTAATTATAACTAAACAAGGGCGATGATTGTCCTAAATGTAAATAGAAACCAGCGGAACTAACGGACAATGGTTGATAAGGTATAGTTTTTGTAGCGTATTGAGGTGGTTGAAAACCCGACTTGGCTTTCGGCGCCAGTTGGTAGCCTCCCATGCGACGTGAGAAACTTGGAGTGGAGATGACGTGTTTGGTGCTAGGCTGGCTTCAGAAAAAAATTGCTAAGTTTTTTTTTAAGAGGGAAATGGAAGTTTATTCTAAGAATTTATTCTCGGAAAAAAAATCTAAGTAAGTATCTGAAAACATAAAAAAAATTAACTGAATACAAATAATAGGTGCAACTACCCTGCACCATAATATGAAGATGCACCCATGAATAAACACCCAAATGTTTTTGCATATAATAAATAAAGGAATAACGTAAAAACTAAAATAAATATTATTAGGGTACCAGCGAAGGGGTTTTTAATTCCACCTCGTCGTAGTCGATGGTATGAGCCTACACCGAACAGATGGCTAGCTCGTTGCGATGTTTGGATAGACTCAATAACTCATCTATAAACAGTTTCACTAGTTGGTATAAAGAAACTGGGATCAACAGCTTAAGGTGCTCTCCAAGGCACTATAGTGGTGTTGTTAAACAAATGTACATATTTTTTTAGATAAACATTTGGTATTGGTACTCACCGGGGTTTGGACCAGGGACCTAAGTGTTTTTAAGTCTAAGGTCTAACCTACTCGGCCACCGCGTATATAAAAACTATACACTGTTGGAATCTTAATGTATATTTTCTTACCTAAACCTTTATGAATCATACCGTTAAATAAAAGTTTTACTACTGCATGCGTCGAGAAAGTAGACTCCTTTTAGGGTGAGGTTACAAAATAAGCGGTAAAATAAATATAATGAATGTACATACAGGTGCAGCCCTCAAATAATTAGTTTACAACGCCGAAAATGAACCTACGCCCTAGATTATTTTAATGAGACGGTTAAACCACTCAGCTACTTGTAGTCTTGGGTAGAAGATTAATCAGTTGTATTTAGTTGTGGGCGTGGCTCCGACACTGCAAGTCAGCATACAACCATTATGGCTGCCCCGCCCCAGGCTCCCTCTAATTAATTATAACATTAACAAAATAGCTACAAAAATATTACCCGTTTGTACCCAAAAGTATTGTTTTTTCGTTCATGCCTAGTTAGTAAAAATCGTAGTTTGTACTATTGAAAAAATTTCCTAGGGAGAAGATATTCATAGAAGCTTATTGAGTACTTAAAGAACACTTTAGTTAAAATATGATTAGTTAATAAATTATAATTCTTTTACGCATATTGATTATTAATGCTAAAAAAACGAGACAAACCCTATTTATAACTAAAGTGTTTTTCAAGGTCTTAATAAGCTTTTATGAATATACCGGTTTCACTCTGCCTCCGATGACAATTAAAATAAGAATAACCAATACAAAATTGTTTAAAAACAGTAGCCCTACCGAGAATCCCGATCGGAATACCCACCGGCAACGATTTCAAGGTATTTACTTGTCTCATACAAGTGCATGAATTAGGACAACCAATATAACGTTGCTTAAGAACAGTAGCCCTACCGAGAATACCGATCGGAATACCCACCGGCAACGATTTCAAGGTAGGTACTTACTTGTCTCATACAAGTCCATGAATAAGTACAACCAATACAACGTTGCTTTAGAACAGTAGCCCTACCGAGAATCCCAATCGAAATACCCACCGAATCGTTAAAATTTATAGGATAGCCATATCGATGAGAAACGTCAGCCCATACAATATTGTCTTTCGATGGGCTTTTGATCGGTATTTCGATCAGGCTTCTTGGTAGAGGGCCCCGGTATTAGTCGCTCTGACTATGTCGATTAAACAATGTGGTTACAAAACAGGTGCCAATTTACCTTGCGGTTCGATTCACACCAAAATCGATGTCAGCCCTCTCAGAACCGGTCCGAATGGGCATAAACGCGCTAACTATAGATGATGATTTTACATACATACATACGCCATATTGAATTTTTATACATTGTGTGTTAGGTTAGTGTTAGTAGTGATTTATGACATTTTATAAAAACATATTTTTAAGGAAAGTAATAAAATCCCATTATTAAGTAGAGAGTTAAGGGTTGTGTTCTCGTTTATTTCGGTATTTATGTAAACAATTTAAATATACAAAATATAATAAAATTTGTTATGGCGCATGTGTTAGTTAGGTCGAGCTAGAGGGAGATAGAAGTGATGTTTGTGAGCGCGCTAAATCACTTAGCACTGGTCCGATTCATTGTCACGCTATAATATTACCGTGAGTTGTCACATGGCGCTTTTTGATTCGGACCGGTGATTATAAACGTTATCGCTGACAGCGTTGTTATCGCCATTCGGACCGTGGGGTTTCATTTTGATTCTATATTAATTCCTTGCTCCTTTCACATCAAAGGAATCGCCTTGGGAAATATTTTTCATGTCAAATATTTTATGCGGTAGCTAACTTTATTGTTTTTTTTATTTCAAAATTAGTCAGAATTATTATACTGAATTATTAACCAGTTACACATTTTATTGAACAAGTATTTATAATAAAAAAAAATATAGAGCATGTATATAAAGTGCATTAACTTTCTTTTAATTTATTTTTCTAATTTAATAAATAATAAAATAAATAAATACCATCACGGGTGCCAATTTGGCTCCCGAGAACCGTTTAAACGGCCTCAGGGTCCCAGCGGAGGGATTAACCCATCCTCATTTCGCCGATGGTATTCGGAGGCACCACCTAACAAGTGGCGAGCTTGTTGCGGTGTTTATGATGAAATAGCCTCGTTGTATAAAGCGGTCACCCATCCCAGGCCGGTCTTATTGTCATCTGCTTAACCTTGCTATCAGTTGCGCAGTAACTTAACCACTAGGCTGGGGCCGCTTTTTCTAATTTATTCTATTCTATACAAATTCTTGCAGCCTTAGTGCTCTATCTAAGGGCGCAATGTAATAGCATATTCAAAAGTATAATTAATTGACTATATTACTATGATTAAACACTCATCTACTATATTTTTGCTGTAAAAAAAATCTAAAGTTCCCCCTCCAAATAAAACAAACAAATGCGAAAAAAGGTGTATTGCTTATCTACATTTTATCTACATATATATATAAACACGTGATTACAACATACATATAAGTACAATAATATTGCCAAATAATCTTACATCTAGGAGACCAGTGGAATTATTACATTCACAAAAATCACCAATTTTGTCTTTGGCACAAAATCTTTGACGGACAAAGATAGATGGGATGTTAAATTATACTTAATGAATTTATATCAGTTATTTCTAAATCATTTTATTCTAATGCTATATTCATAGTGATCTTAGAAGGTTATTTTTTGGGCTAATATGAGGATACTCTACTGATAAAAAAAAAATCCCCTGAGACGCCTAAGTCACAAATGAAAAAAAAAATTGTATGGAGAAACCATTTTGTTCCATGCAAACTTTTAACATATGGGTCCATGGAAAAGTTTTTTAATC
The DNA here is from genome assembly GCA_947458855.1 of Monopis laevigella. Classification (NCBI taxonomy): domain Eukaryota; kingdom Metazoa; phylum Arthropoda; class Insecta; order Lepidoptera; family Tineidae; genus Monopis; species Monopis laevigella. Next base: position 24,581,453 of record OX381583.1, on the reverse strand, counting down.
TCAGTACAGCCTCATATTAGCCCAAAGCCCAAGATTTCAAGGTTACCATGAATTTATTACACAAAAAACATGAGGGAAGTAATAAAGTAACGCCTAAATAAACAAAAAAGTATGATACAATAAAAGGTTGTGCTCGATCGAACGGTTCGATTATCGATTATATATTTGTATAAAAAAAGTCCCTTTAATGTATCAACCATATTATTATGTTGGAGTGAAAAATAATTAGGTAGTTTCCAGCACCTCAAACTAAAGCAAAATCACTTTTTTTTTATGTTTATTAAAATATCAAAGCAAGAAAAACTCATGTAATATATTTACTTATCACTGATTCATTTTCTTAATTAATTATAAAGTTAATCCTTCTTTGGATAAACAATTCAATTAAATTAGTTTCAAAATACTTCATCAAAAAAAAAACTTGTACATTTTTATTAAAGTTTTGATTTTTCTTCCTCTCCTAAACTCATTTCATGAATATAGAACAAAATCCAATAAATTATATGAAAAAACTTACAAATAATATTTTACAAATAGACAAAACATATAATAATATTCTTTATTAACTAATAAATAAGGATGATTCCATAACACAAATAAATTTACTGGAAATACAACCTTTAATACATATAAAGTACCATCACGAATGTCTTTCGGTGCCCGTGACCGCCTAGACGGCCTCAGGGTACCCAGCAGGGTATTATTCCCATTCCGTCTAAGCCGATGGTATTCTGGTTCACTTTAATTCCGACATTCTAAATTAGTTCTAACGATTTCCGCAATATGGCGGACCTTAACTTTATAGATAGCTTTTAACTAATAAATCAGTGAATAATTGAATAAAGTATTTGTTGTAACTAAAACTATAAAATAGTAAACGTAATGATATTTTCTATGGTTTATAAAATTGAGTTTAGTGTTTAAACACATTAAAGTAAGTGACGAGAACAATTAAAACCTATTTAATTTTACAACACAATGATAATATAACTAACCTAATTTTCTTATTACAAATAGAAATTGAGTATTATAAAGAACTCGGTGGTTTACGAGTAAAAAGCGATATGTATAAATAGTATACTTTTATGATATTAAAAACATATTTTTATAGACACTGCTATAATAAATATGTATTAGATATATTATTATACATTATTAATATATATTTTATCCAAAATATATTATTAGGTAGCGCCAGAAATAATATAATCGCAAATAAATATTATTTACCGAATAGAGAAGTTTGAGAAGATTTAAAAATAGTATAGGGTTCAAGAGATAAAGAGACTTAGTAATTTATATATAATTAAATTAACTACCATTTTACTTATAAAAATATAGAAGCAGTGGTTAAGCGAATTAGTGTTCTGTTTGTCACTCTCATAACTTGCATATAAAAAGAAGATGAGATATTATACATGGTGACTTTGAAAGGATGTACTCTGGGCTAATATGACGTTCTACTGATCAATACGAAGAACTATTCCCATGGAACCCTGTGCCGCAAATGAAAAAAAAATTGCCTTCTCCATACAAACTAGTAATGTTAAAATGACCAATTTGTATGGGAAAGCCAACTTTTTTTTTCATTTGCTACACATGGTTCCATTGGAAAAGTTGTTCGATTTGATCAGCAGAACCTCATATTAGCCCAAAGTACACCCTGTATATAATTATATTATATTAAATTAAACTTCATATTTTATATTAAACGTCACTTATATATTTTTATAAGTAAGGCCATAAATAAATAAGAATATATGTTTTGCAACTTTACAGCCCTAAAACGAGGTATTACTTTGCGTTTGAGTTAACTAATATTGGTATGGGAAACATGTTAGCGCTCCAAGCGGAAATTTTGAGAACTTAAAATACGAGCGTGTGCATAGTGAAATGCGTGTACACAGTAGTATATAGTTAACTGGATAGTAAACGTTAAAAAATCACACTAGGGCTACTGAAAACACAAACTGACCTATTATAATAATAGAAGTTTGATAGTCTATGGTAATATGGTTGGTTTTATACATAAGCATCTATTGCTGTAAACAAAGTAGAACGAGTAGTTAAACTTAAATAATAAAGCATAATTATGTTAAAAATGCATAAATGTCAAAATTAAATAATATTTTCTATAACACAGCCTTTCGGTAAAAGTGTAGGTATATTTAGAAATATTTTGCCTATATATTTACACCTAATATTTGTTTAAAATATTTACCTAACTTTTAAGTACTAGGGAATTTATTAGAGATGTGCAGATTATGACTTTGGTCGACTAGCCGATTAGTCGTTGTAAAGAAGCCGACTAGTCGGCCTCTTTACAACGACTAATTATATACAAAGTAAGAAGCCGGATAGTCGGCGCTCTTTGCCGAATATTCGCCGACTATGATAGTGGCCGGATAGTCGGCTTTACCGACTAGTCGCCGACTATTCGGCACATCGGCACTAAAATTTATGAACTAAAAAAGGTTCACAATCTCTACTGTGCATACTGAAGCTAATGAGCTTTGTAAACTATACCTTCTCGCGACTCTTTTAGTTCCCTAACTAACCGTTAGGGGTGCTGTACAAAAACGTAACTTATCACAGAGCCTGCTAAATAAATTTTACTGGCTCTGGATAACTAATAATATAGATTTACCATTGGTAAATTTTTAAGTGGTAATTTATGACCCGGTTACTGGTAGCTTAACGTTAAACTGACGTAGCGGTTTTTTAATTGTTATCATAAAAAATCAAAGTTTTGAGAGTTCGAATATCGGTTCATTTTAGCCACTCATTTGTATTATAAACTTTTCTATTTTTGACTTTAATCAGCGATTTAACCGCTATTACGCTTTCAGCAGCTCGGTCTTAAAATAATTAGGATCAAACTTTTTTGGTGAGATGACATTATTTACCAGCGGAAAGACTCCTTTATATTTATAGAAACCAACAGTGATAACCTAATCGCTGACTACCTCCTAGTAGGTTCACAGTCGTAAACATAAAGATTACTAATGCCAATGGCTGCCGCTTGGGGCGCATGTGCCAACAAAATTATTTTCCATGTCTATGGACATTTGACATTTGTATAAAATTGCATATTTAATCGTTTCAACCTTGCAATTAAAAAAAACTCTTTTTGTTATTTAAAAAAAAACAGAGTACCGACACTTTTTTTTATTATTTACTATTAGTTTTTTTTCAATGCATTTTTGATTTGTGTAAGATTAACAGAAAAAAACGTTAATTATCTTATAGCAAGTATACAATAAATGACTATCTTATTTACTTTATTATTCTAGCTCATTCCGGACGGCCTTATAGCTATGTACTTAAGACACAAATTTGGTCGACCGCTTGTAATATATAAAACACGACAATAATAAGGCCCAGTGCAAAATTCTTTAAGTCAGGCTACAGTACTAGTAACGCCTTAACAACTTATGAAACTATGTATAATTGGGAAGTGCACTAACGATGGTTGTAACCTGAAATTGACAAATTAATGTATGTCTCTTTCCAGTTATTGAAATCTTATTGTAAGAAAAACATTGGCTCTAATGATAGATAATCCTCTTATTAAAGCACAATTAGATGCCGCCATTTTGTGTGTAAATAACGCCATTTTGTTTTTTATAAAATTCTTTATCTTTTTTATACACTATTATATTGTGCCTTCGAGCACTTCCCCATGTTTCATAGTATCGTTAGCATATGCTACTCATTGCTACCTTTAAAAATATTGCTTATTAAATTGACATATTTTGCTAGTTTATATATAACTTTATTTTTGGTCTTTAAAAGTGATTTTAGATTTTATACAATACTAATGGTAATAATAAAATAATTATTATACCTTTTTTATGGCACTTGATTTGTGACTATTGTCTTTTTAATGGTGCTTATCTTTAGGTGCTATTTTAAATTCCATGAAAAATGCGTATAAATATTTCAAAAAATATGTTTTAAGTATATTATATAAAAACTACAACAATATTATGTTATATTATTATGTGCGTCTTATTAAACCTATTTCTAATTTTCCTAGTTAATAAAACAACACTTTCACAACTATTTTCTATTTGGCAAATACATAATTTTTCTAAAATATTTTAGAGGAAAGCTGTAGTATTATAGGAATATTACTTTATAGGATTTTTCTCTAGGGTTTAATAACTTAACAATAGGAGTTTAATAACTCTGCAATTTTAGGACACAACAAATATATTACAATAATATTTATTTTATTACTCGTTACCAATAATTTATCCATTCAACTCATTTTAATTCATGAAACCTAGTAAATATAAATTGTAGAATCAATTAAATACTCTCGGTGCACTAATAAAAAAAGGCAAACTACATACTTCAGTCATCATTCAATAAAAAAACTATCACTTTGGTAATTCAACGCACTAACATCGACTCATAAAGCGAGTGAGTTACAGCGTGAGTTCGGCTAGCGGCGCTATAGCGAGGCGTGGTCGTCGCTAGGTGCCGCTAGGGGGCGCTGGAGTTAGTCTGGCGTTACCATGACGGCGCAGTAGTTCCATCACAGTGACCGCTACTTGGACCGTCCCCTTACCTTCGAGGACATCTGCTGAACAGCACATAAGTTTCTGAAACGTAAATATAAAAATATAATTATGAAAAAGCTATAAACAAAGGTTGGCCTTAAGTCATTATAATACTTATCCGACGTTAAATTAGCGTTTTATATATTTTTAAAGTTATATTTGACGAATTTAATAAATTATAGTTTATATAAATGAACTAATAAAAAAGAACCAATATGGACTTTACCATGTATTTATTTATTTTAGATCAGATTTAAATTATTTTATATTGTTGCAGCGTTTGAAATCTGTAATAAATATAAAACTTCTATTATTTATGAAAAACAATTAACAACTACACCAATTTAACGTCGGTTAGGTACCAGCCAGAGGCAAAATGAATATATGGTAAAAGTTGAATAACTGTTTAATTTGCCAACTTATTTCACTTATATACTTCGCTCTAATGACCTCGACGCGTTTTCCACGTTTTCGAAATTAGCTTATTTTGACAAACTGTGGTGTTTCATACTTGTGTCAAAAATATGCAGCAGTAGCAGTAGTTCATTCGTTACTCCGGAGTCCGGTCAGGCGAACTAATAAAACTGATCAGTAGTTAGTGTAAAACTCTGATGCCTTCCTTGAGTAGCATATTATCAGTTCGGTTTATTTTCTATTTCGTGTACTTTTTAATTAAAATCTAATAACTATATAGGTAACTCTTACCAACATTTTCTTTTAAATTCGTCTTTATCATCGCTCATTTCGTAATCACATCATTTAGCCGGCATAGTGTGAGCGATCAATGTATTTAAACAATAATGTATTGATCGACACCATTCATGGAATTGGTAGATCTGCTTACCATCAGGTTCAAAGTCATGCTACAAAAGGAAGCTCGGTGTTTTACACTAACCGGACTATTGCTACTTAATAGTCTTATTAGTTCGCTCGACCGAACTACTACTGTTTGTGCTTAACAATCATCTGACAGTAAAAAAAAGGATTGGCGTACGCAAATACGTTACGGATGTTGTCTCTGTAATGTTTTATGATAAAACCATAGATAGGAATCCGCAAGTGAACCCGCACCCTACCTGTTATTTTTACCATAAATTAATGGCTGACATGGCAGTCTTCTTTAGCATATATACGCTACAAAATGTATAAAAATTATCGCCCGAGCTTCTAACAGCCAGTTGTAATATTAAAATTATGTCTGTATGGAGAATCAAATCAAGTGGTTAAACGTTAATGGAGAACCTATTATGCCGTACAAGGTTTAGCTAAACTTTAACCAAAATTACGTAGTATAGATAGTATAGTAACTATAGATAGGAATCAACATTTTGGTTAGGTTAGGTATATTTGAAAAATAAAGCTATCCTATTGGTTGATATCTATCTATAGTTACTAGCGACTATAGTAGAAACTTGTGGTAGAGCTACTGTAATTTTATGTATAATATTGGGATTAAATAATTGTTACTGTAGATTATACTAATCCATTTTTATTGTCTTTTACGATATAAAAAGATTTCTTGCTACCTTTGTAAATAATCTATTATATGGATTTACTTAATATGATAAATAAATAAAAAATAATTTATTCCAATAGGAGTTTATTAGAATTTTAAGAAGGTACATAGCTTTTTCATATAAACTAATTTGTATAAATTAATAATAAGGAAAACCAATCAATATTCGGTGGTGATAAAGGGAAAACATACCTAAGGAGAACGTTTTTAAACAATATAACTAAATATAATAAATTTATAAAACATATATTTTGTCATATTTAAACTTTAATGTTGGTCAATTATGTTGAAATCAGAGTTTTAAATTGTGGATACTGTTGGAAAAAATCTTAGATTTTGAAAATAGTTAATGAATAAGAAAATATGGATCCATATTTCTCAGTAAAATGAATGGCATATTCATATAAATATAATATGGTTCAGATTTTAAAGTTTTTTTTTTTAGTTAGAGAGTTATGATTCACTAACTGGTAAAGAAAAAACACTAAGAATGATATTTCGTGCCCAGTAGATGGCATGAAATATCATTCTTAGTGTATCACCAAGTAGCCTGGATAGTTTCTGAATTTTCCCATATTTTTTTAATACTCAGTAAATCATATAGGCTGATCTCTATTTGTGTCGCCCTCAATTACGAAAAATCTTATTTCATTAATGTTTTTGAATAAACATTTCATTTCATTTTTACATAAACGCTCTCCAAATTATAGTGGTCAGACAAGAAAACACCACACTACAACTAAAAAAACATTACCAACTCAAATAAACATATTTCATTTAAAAAACAAAAAATAATACTACAACATACTTTACTATGTTAACAAACGCATTTACCGTATTCACATATAAGTACCCAAGCACCAAAGCAAATAAACATTTCATATGCAAGCAATTTAATAATATATTAGTTTTTTTTTCAATCCATTTCGTAACTAAAATAAATTAAAAACATATTCGAGTACATTTTACAACCACCCCAATAATTATAAAAATCCTTTTGTAAAACTATTTTTGAAGCTGTTATATCGTATATCGAAGCCATATGAATAAATCCGTGGTCTAGTGGTCACACCGCCATTGGCATTGCATCCTGAGTTCGTGGGTTCGATCCCTATTAAAAATAATATGTATATAAAATATAATTTCAACTAGTTATACAATTCAGTTACGAAATGAACCGAAGTAAATATTTATTTAAAGTTATACACAGTAATACTATTTTTATATTATATAATAAAATTATATTAATATTCTTAACTTAGATTGTACTCGCGACTTAAAGCTCAAAAAAACAATCTTAGGAAAAAGCGTACGAAATTCATACAAATACAATAAAAAAAAACACGAAATTTATCATTTGACAAAAATACATCTAGACTAGACAAAAAATGTGTGCACATATATAAGATATACGCGACCAAACGACCACTTTCATATTATGTGTACAGGGGCCTTATTCCGAATTTGCAACCGCTAATCACGACAAGACGTTGCGCAAACTATAAATATGGAAATATAAGCTCTATTCCTAAGGCTATATAGTATGTATAAGGTTGGCTATAATAATGCCGCCATCTTGAAATACACGAATTCTTCGCAAGTTTGAACATGTGTGGAGCATTGTAATTTCAACTTTATAATTAACAGGATAGAACTTACATTTCAATACCCAAAATGCGCGACGGTGAACGTGTCAAAACTCGGAATAAAGCCCCAGGTATTTCAAGATTCACTAGTACTGCTATATACCTGGTGTACGTGAAAGGTTGTACTTTGGGCTAATACGAGTCTCTACTTATCAAAAAACTATTCCCATGGAATCATGTGTTCCAAAAGAAAAAAAAAATGGCTTTCCCAAACAAATTGGTTGTTTTAACATTACTAGCTTGTATAGAGACGCCATTTTTTTTTATCATTTGCGACACAATGGCCAGTATATCCTCATATTATCCCCAAAGTACAACCTTTCAAGGACCCCCCCCCCCCCCCCTTGTATAATCTATTTATTTTCTAAGAAAACGTGATATAAAATGAACATAAATATTTTTCATACAGGGTTACTGTCCCTAATGGAGTTGTTTAGGTGAAATATATCGGTAGTATCGTTAAAATTTTACAAAATATAGAGCGCCATCTACCGACAGGTTTCGTATCTCAAGTAAAATTTGACCAGATGTATCTCAAACGAGAATAATTAAATAAACTACAAACTTTTTGAAAGAATTGACCAAAGAAGGAAAATAAAAATAATCATTGAATAATAAATAGCCAAAGAGCGAGTTATAGGATATTATCTGTGGAATTTTAGAATTCTATTCTCTTTAGTTTCCTTTTAACAAATATTAATTTGAACCTTTAACAATAAACAACCCCATTGTGTTGCACAAAAAAAAATACCCCAATTTTAACCTGTATTTATTATTATAAAATGGTCGTCTTATACAAATATTATACAATAAACTGTTGTTATTTTCGTCAAACCTAACACATTTATTACTATTAAGAAAAAATATTATTCTGGCATTAGTTGAATTTACTCCATATTTCTTCTTTACTGAATAAATACATAATACTTCATATGTAAATTTAATATTTGCATTTATAACTGCGGAACATTAAGTTAATGGAAGGTAAGTAGTAATATTTAAAAAATATTTGTTAGAATGCAATATTCTAACACTATATTGGCGATTGGAATTTTTATAACTAAAACCACAGTAAATAAATTAAGGCAGTCTTTTTAATTGTCAATTTCTCTTTGGAATGCGTTTTCATTTTCAGTGAAATTCATTAGGAAATGGTACAGTTATTTATTGGCATTATGTTTGGCAACACTGATGTAATAATTGGCGGTGAAAAAAAACGTCTTTTGATAAATATTAAGCATCAAAAAGCCTCGAAATACAGTCTCAATATATCACCCAACTCTACAATACACCGTAAAACATTAAATTTTGCATCAAAATACAATAAAATTACGATATGAAAGGTTAAGGCATATAATTATCTTATTTAATAAGATTATAGCTAAGCTAATACTACAAAAATGCAATATTAAGTACTTTTCTCACTTATATTCTAAGCAATTTATAATAAAAAAGAAAAATATTATTTCCATTAAATACACAAAAAATCAGTAATAAAATGTAAGTAAAAATAATACTGAGATCTCTGGAAACACCAATAAAATTCATAGATAAAAAAAACTAATAAACCTAAGAAATTATTACCTAAAACTACAAAAAATCAGTTTCAAATCGGAATGAATTTGTATTATTTGTTCCCAATTCGTTTCAAAATTCATAAAAGGCAAGATATTTAAAATAAATTCAAAATGTTTGGTTACCTAATCATTATTTTCCAATTTAAGCACAGGAGTAAATAATTAATCACCTAAAAAATTTTTTTTTAATGTATCTTGCTAAATTAGCAAACTAGCGTTAGAAGATTTTTATAGTACTTATATCGCCATATTGCGGACATTAATGGAACTATTTTATTGCACTGGATACTAGAAAACTTATATTTAGGGTGAATTTTAATAACTGAACATTATTACACATCGAACTTTACGTTTTCCTGTGCTCAAATCACGTATACTAAATGTTTTCGAGATATTAATGTAATTTTTACGGTCTTAAGACCGCAATACAGTCCTACTGTAACGGTTAAGGCATTCTCAAATACATTCATCCAAACAGCATCAGTTATATCACTTAGGCTGAGTTGCACCAAAGTGTTTGTTAAAGTAATTGTAACCATTAAAGTTAAAAATGACGTTGAATGCACTAGTTTTAACTTTTATCCTACAATTACTTTAACGGACACTTTCATGCAACTGGAGCTTATACCTTTTGCTTAAGTCTAAAATTAATAAATTATAGAAAAACTGAAATTGCACTCTTTTAAATTGATATTCAATGTATATTATGTTTTTAAACTATCCATAAAGTTATTTAAAACTATACATAAATATAAACTTATGATAAACACGCCAATGATGTTGCACTAAAGTAAATTTGACGAGAGCTGATAGTGTTGTTATTTAAAAAAGAATTAAATATGGATAATGCTATTGCTCTGTATATTTAACCTATATTATTTTAAAATTAATAGGTATAAAATAAATTCGAGCATGTGATTATGATCTCAATTTAAACTAATGTGGTTAAAAATTTTAATTCGAGATAATGTGGGTATGTTCAAAATTCGAGATAACATGATTATTAAATAAATTCGAGCATAAATTATTATTTTAATACCATTTTCAAAATATATTATTCTGTAAATTCAACTATGGATAACTACTATCAATTCTCGAGAAATAAGTCTTTAGTTTGAACCTGTTAATTTTCAGATTAAGTAAAAAAAAAAGCGACAGTCATTTACAATGGATAAAAAAATAACACCAATACTGATAACATGAAAGATCCTAAGCAAAGCATAGTTATTTTAAATCTGTCTTCTTCGGTTACAACCGGGGGCTCGAAAGTTCCCGAAGTCTTAACAATTTTCACTTGTTTATTCAAATTATTTTCTATAATAAGATTCATTTTAGATCTATCGTATCTTTCTATTTCTTCGAATTGCATTTCATCACCTTCTCGAGGCCCATCGACGACGTCTGTGTCGTAAATATCGAAATTATCACTTTGAAAGACGCCATCTTGTTTAAAAAATGGCGTTACAAATTGTACTTTATTATTATGATAGGCGACACCTCTGTGTTTCAAGCCATCGTTAGTTACGTATACATCAGGACTATAATTAGCATTTTCAGCTAAATCCATATTATTATTTTGATAATTAGTATCATATTCATCTTCTTCTAGAAAAAAATCTTGTTGATTTGAGTTAAAATTGAAATTTGGTAAAACTCTGTCTTCAGTATAGTTTCTTTTGTAAGGGTTTTGGTAGAAATCTGTTTGAAAATTTGGGTCAATGTTATTTTGGGGATGGTTAGAGATGTCATAGATTGGCGTGGCGTGTTCGAGAAGGGCAGCTAGCGTGAGGGCCACGGCTTCGATTCCCGTCGTGGGTCCGGAATACTCCGGGTGGTGACAGAGTATTTCCTCGGCAGAACAGATGTCTTCCTGCAACACACGCCACGCCTCTTTTAGTATTTTTCAAAAATAATTAAGTTTTTATTAATTTCCCCTATTTTATAACATTGACCCTGCAAGTTTATTATACAGATAAAGTAAAAGAACCATTAATATTGAAACACTTGCACAAATTAAATATATTAAAACTTTGAACGCGACGAATACAAAACAAGGCACTAAAGTCATTACATAATTATGTATATAACCTATTTTTGTTAAATAGTATAACCATAGAAACAATTAAAGAGTTTTGTTGATATGGACACTATTCAACAAAAATATTGTTGTTTATTGCAAATTTATTTGAAAAAAAAAATGCAGGTAAAGTAATGTCGACTAAGAATTGATAGTTTTTATTTGTAAATGTAAAAAGCCATGCAGTACAAAAACAAATAAGAAAAACACAGAATAAGATATATTTATTAAGGGTTCTGCAGTCGTGCATACAAACATATTTCCAATATTACAACTTGACTGTTAGTCAAGTCAATTATTATTTTTAGGTTGGTACATAAAACTATTTTTGTTGTAATAAATATTTTTGTATTATTAATAATATTAAAAAGTTTCTTTTTTTTATTTAAAAATAAACCATCACAGAAATATTAATAAATAACTGACAAAAATAGTATTTTAATTCTGTGACAAACAGTAGAAATACTGGCAGCGCGAAAGTTCATTTTGTATGAAGAACGCAGACTTCGCGATTGCGAATGCCGTGTCCTTAAACGACATTACTAACCAACATGCTAGACAACATACAAACACTACCCACCTCATCAACGCCGATCCTCCGACACGCCTCTATGAAGTTATCCACGTTCCTGCGACATCTAGCCATTGTTAATTTTGGCTGAAACAACAAAATCAAATTTATTAATTACTATGAGACTTAATAATATGTAAAGGAACCTACCGGGCAACCACATGATCGAAAACCGAAAATAAAATGTATGTGATTTGACGTTTCTCGGCGATCAAGTTCTACCCATAGACAATATTTCCTATACAATTTTATACATCGACACGTCGATCGGTTTGTCGATGTGGCTTCCCAGTAAGGTCCCTATTTAAATTATATACTCTCCCCCGCATTCCCCTATTGAAATTTTCAAAATAGTAAAACACGTGTCTAATAGTTTTATAGGCAGATACTATTTACAATTTTCATTGTTCCCGTATATAGACATTTTTTGCCCTCCCACCTTCCTGTAATAACATTACAAAACCAAATATGTCTATTAGTTTTATAAGAAGTATATTACGTAAAAAATTGTTGTTGCCGTCCATTTCGTAGACGCATCAAATACCCGGCATAGTCGAGAGCGATCAATGTTGTTAAAAGTAATGTATTAATCCACCCCATTTGTAGAATTTGTAGGTATGTCTACCATCTGGCGCATATAAAGTCACATGCCGTGCCTCAATTAAAATGTACCTGAGTGGCGGAGGGAACATGCACGGAGGCCACAGCTCGGGGCCGCACGTGGTTAGCGAGGTGACACAGCACGACCCCGTCACACAGCACGGGGGCCAAGTCTGATGGAAGACTCATCTTTAGCCGGCATTCGATTGTCTGCAAAATGAAATAATTTATCAATTAGATTGAGAAGGCTAAGGGTTGTCTTGAGATGTTTGAATGCGACATTTATGTGACTTACAAGCTGTTGACATGCGTCAGCCATTTTGAATTTTTAAACCTACAAGTCCCAGCGCCATTTTGTTTTCTCATTTATTTGGTCATATTTTAGCAAGTTTTAAATATTCTGTTAATTAAGTTTAATAAATTTGAAGGACCAAACTGAAAGGTGGTAATTTGTCATTGAAATATTATTGAACTCAATGCTATAATTGCAGGAACTTGATATTCAATTTTTAAAAGATCAATTATATTTTTATTGTCCTTAAGTATTTACATGTAAACACATGCTATAAATCTAAATAAATGTAAGTTGATGTATGAGCTGTGTTATCTGGTACAGGTCAATGGGAACCAGATAATCACCAGTCGAACACTTGCTGGTTATGTGTGTTCGGTTATGTTTCATATTTATTTTTGTGTATGTGTGGGAAGAATAGCTGCATAACCAAGCGCACACTTCAAAATGTTTTTTTTTTACTTTTCATGTTCAAAATGCCTGTAATGATTACATGGACTAAGTATTTATAATTTTATTTTTTGACATGGCGATGGATCGCAATGCGAGTTGGTAGGGCGTTATCAACTCGCATCACGTATTTTGATATTATTAGCACTTAATATCATGTTTAATTACATACCGTCCTTAACTGTTGCAACAAATCCAATTCCTCCTTCTGCTTGTCGAACTCCCGCTTCATGGTAAAGCTCAGCTTATCCGGCGAAGGTTCCTTGCCCCAGCTGATCTTCGCGCCCGGCTTCGAACCTGAACCTTTGAGATACGCCACCGAACTATTCACCAACTTTGCCCCATTCTCCCCTCCATTCACATTCCTAACTCTTCCTAAACTATTATGCGTCAAAGTACCCGTAGGAGACTTTGTAGGTGACGTCGGTTTTATATACGAATCTGTATTTAAGGGTGAACCGTTAACGCGAGTATTTTGATATTCATTTCCGTTGCAATTATTAGTATAAGTTTTATTATTTACATTTCGGGAAGGAACAACTTTTTGTACAGGTCTTTTATTTGGTAAATCATCAATTTTGGATTCATTTGTGTTTCCATTTTGAAATCTTCTTGGAGTGGAATGGAGGAGGGGGGAATTTGGCACGTTAGGGGAGGAGTTTGGGGAGATATTTTTATTGTATAGGGTAGGGGAAGAGTTATAACCGTTAGCTACTGGGGAGTGCGGCGAGGACTGTGACCTGTGGAGATGGACCGGGGAGTGATTGGGCGAGTCCAGGTCCGGGGAGTGTTGATCGGGTCGGGAACGGTATACGTCTTGTTGTCGCTGTTGTCTTAGGGCTTCTTTGTATTGTCTGAAAGGCGAATAACTCAAGTTAGTATAACTTACAGTATTTTGTGTGGAAGCTTAGATAAGACCTAAGTGGCGACAAATCTAAAGTATTATTTTTTATTATGTTATGTTTTTTACTATGTTACTTGAGCATGGTGAACAGAATTCAAGAACAGAACAGAATATTCGGATTCATTTCAATAGTAATTTGCAAGAAAACAATTTATGAAATGTAAATTATTAAAAAAAAAATGTCCTTATAAAAGCTTTAATCTGTGGGCGTAGTCATTGTTTTTAACGGTTACTACCACATCAATCGTTAACTGTCGATAAAGATAATGTTATTTAATTAATAAAGACTTCACGTATATAACAGTAGCGTTAACGCGGTTATAGTTATTTTGAATTATTAAACATAAAAAATAGAACAATAATTATTTTATTCACTGTCCTACTCACGTGGCCACTTAGCTCTCATCAACATATCACATGTAAAAAATTATTTAAAAAGGTGCTTGTATGTAGGTGAATGTAGTGCCAAATGATATACCTGTAGGTTTGTTGATGAGCAAGTTTACTTTTATCGTCTCCATTAGATATATTTCCATCAGGTGAAATACGAAGGCTGAAAGGGGACAAACGGAAGGGTTTAATAAATAAATTAAAAAAAAAACACCAACAAAGATAATAGGGTATTTGACTCTATTAAAATTACTTTACTAAAATATATAAAAATTTTAGTTGGTACATAAATAATAATTTATCGAGCATAAAATCAGAATTTATCAATTTATTATGTCAATAACATAGGATTTATTAATATTTCCAGTTTTAAAGTTACTAAAATACTTTCGCGGTTTTCGTTTCGTTTAGTATTCGTAAAACTCACAGCATGCACGAATTTCCGCATAAAAAAACTAACTTACAATTTAAAATTATATAATTTAACGACCCAACTTAATTAAGGTCAATAAAAAAAAATCTATAAAGGAAAATGAATATAATACCAACATATTATGGTATTATATAATAAAAAATAAAGAGCCAAATAGCCTATTTAAAAAAACACAGTACAAGCAAAAAGGAAGCACATAAGGTAAGTTATGATCAAAGTCAGCTATTTTGTTCCAATATGTTGTTGTTTTGATATAACAGAATACAGTCAAATAAATATACAGTCAGACAAAAAATAAATTGCCTTTCCACCTTATAAAACACCCTCACACTCAATTCACATCAAAAGTTGATATGACAATAATAGTATATATGAAAGTTTTCATTCGGATTGACAAGGTTCTATGTCAGATACAACTTGAACACATTGGAACAAGAATACAGACTTTAGGAATGATACATGAACAAACTGTTCTGGGTAACACTTAGTTTTACCTCTGTTTCGGCCAAAGCAATAACAATATAGAAAAGAAAATAAATTATAAAATATACATAATATTTAAACAAAAATAAAATTAATTAATCAAATCAGGCAACTGACTTCAGGAAAGTTCATTTAAAATAATATTAGTTAATATAATATTTAATAATTTAGCGGAAAAAGCTAAATATACTTTTTACATTACAATTATTAGGTACTATTTAAATAATATTTTATTATATCTAATAAATTTACTAGTTTAACTAACTACAGAATCAAATAAACTTGAACAAAATAAATCACAAACTCCTATAATACATATTTACTCAAAATATAATTAATAAAATCTACCAAAATTATATTATTAAACTATTATTGTGCGGTGAAGAAGGAATTTCGTACATTGACTTCACACTAGTTACTACCAACTCGTTCGTCATTGTTGAGCGAGATGACAGTCAATTATTGCGCGAGTGACAGAGATAAGTAGTAGGCAGTGGGTTCAATGTATTGTATGTCTTCATAATATATACAAGCACTACTTTGATAAATCTAAGATCTCTTAATGTAAGTTTGTAAAGACTTCGGGAATTATAGCATTTTTTTCTGCTAGTCAGAAATTAACAAAAAAAAATGTTCCATATACCTAGGTATATAAAATAACTTACCCAGCAATAAGCGGTCCTTCTGAAGAGACTGAGTGAGCTCGAGACAATGCAGTTCCCGGAGACAAAGTAGATGGAGTAGACGGAGTGGACCTGCCAGAACTACCACCCGTGCCCTCTCCTGCTGAATAATACACTGTTATGAGCTAACAGTCTGTAAGAAATAAGTCAGAAGGGGAAAACAAATGAGAGAAGATAAAGTAATCCTATAGGGGCAGATAGAGTGGACTTGCCAGAACTTCCGCCCGTGCCCTCTCCTGCTGAATAATACAATGTTATAAGCTGACAGTCTGTAAGAAATAAGCCAGAAGTGGAAAACAAATGAGAGTAAACAAAGTAGATGGAGTAGACGGGGTGGACCTGCCAGAACTACCACCCGTGCCCTCTCCTGCTGAATAATACACTGTTATGAGCTAACAGTCTGTAAGAAATAAGTCAGAAGGGGAAAACAAATGAGAGAAGATAAAGTAATCCTATAGGGGCAGATAGAGTGGACTTGCCAGAACTACCGCCCGTGCCTTCTCCTGCTGAATAATACAAAAAATAAGTCAGAAGTGGAAAACAAATGAGAGCAGAATGAGCTCACAGTCTTTAAGAAACAAGTCCAAAAATGAAGAGATAACATAAAGTACTGCTAGAGGGAATAGATAGAGTGTAAGTCTATCAGGGTCTAGAATATAAAGAGTAGTCTTAAAGGGAAGATCAACGAAGATAAAGCAATTTCGCGAGAAAAGATACACAAATTAGTAGACGGAGTGAACCTGCCAGGACTAACGCCCGTTACAACCATATGCTACAACAATATGCACTAACAACATCTATAGAAGAGTAAAGAGTGGATCTGCGATACGTACGTTGTGCTTTAGTGTTTATTTCTAAATGAAGTTTTGTTCTAACCTAACAATAGAATATTAAGGGAAAATTAAAGGAAAGAGCGACTAAGCTTCTCAGAAAACATTATCCGGAGACCACTGCTGTGGCTAGATATATAGGAGTAGACGAGATGAAGTTACCAAAAACTTCTGCTATAATAGGGCTGTCAAGTACCTATACGTCCAACACAGTTTATTAATGCAAATGATAAATACATAGATTACTCACCATCATTACACCACCTTTTGTCCAGCCCATCGGTGCAATATCCACTGTCCACTACGGGTCTAGGCCTATGTCTCAGGCAGTCTATGGTGGCATTACCGGACACAATGGGCATGTTTGATTGGGGTGTGGTGGACACGTACGAGTTATGCTTAGTGGAGCGTCGAGGGTCTTCGCGTCTGTGGGTCGGCATTGACTCTTTGTTTGCCATGTTCTCCAGGTACTTGAATATGTGGATACGACCTCTCATGCATACCTGGTTAAGAAAAATATAAATATTTAAATGTATTAATGGAAATTGAATGCCAATGAGTAGTTGTACGGTGCATCATCTTTAGGATTTCGGTCATCCAAGATAGGCCATTTAAACCTTTATAAAATGTATGAGGGTACCGAAAGTGGAGTGACAGTGGAGGTGAGTGTAGATATCGAAATCGCCTTTTAAACCAACTTTCCAGACCCGAGTTTACATCGAATCCACGTTTTCGCTTGGGTAGACACGATCCATAGATACTTGTAGCTAAGATAAAAAATATCTACCTCGCTTGAAGTTCAAGGAATAAAATTTTACGAAACTTATACTTTAAATAGGAATATTAGGATCCTATCTCTCGAATGATATCAAAAATATTAAAAACTAAGAAAAGTAAACAACTTGTCTTTTTATCGCAGTGTTAGTCTTAGAAATTAATATAATCTGATCACAACAACACATCATTGAAGAGAGGCGTGAATAATTAAACTGGGTGTGAAACAAATGCATTAGTGATAGTTGATCCGGTAGTAATAATATTTATTGTTGTAAATATATAAGCTAAAATTTTTTTCTACAAGACTGGTTACTATGGTAAAATGTATAAATTTTTATAGTCGACTGGTCTACAAATGTACAATGTTTTGGACGGAATATCTTTAGGAATGCAGCTGATACAAACTATACAAAAGTCCAATTCTAGACTTACCGTGGTAGGCGGTGAGACAAGTGGGTTATTTTCAAGGTTCAGTGTGACTAGACTGGTCATGTTTCTCAATTCAAGGGGAAGAGACGAGATGCAGTTACAGCTCACATCCAAGTGTTCGAGGCGGAGGTATGTGATCTCTGAAAATATAGTTTATTTTTTTATTATATGCCTCATATAATCCATCACGCGAATACAACAGTCCACAAGCTGATGTTTGCTAAGGTTCAAGACTCTCATATTCCGAGAATCATGCGAACCTTGCGACAAACGGTTGTCCGAAGCATTCATCGGTCGCTGGCGGAGCTGGATGCTTCTTCGGTCAATCTTTTAGGGGTGGCTTGTCCATAAGGTTGTTTGACAGAAGCAACACTCGGAGTGCCATTTGGTATATTTTCAGGGTTTATGCGGGAATGTGTAAATTGAACTTATTTTTATTTGCGTTAACATTCGTTTAAAGTGTTGCAATGTCGGATAAAAATTACTCACATATAGTATACCCACATGCTTATTCGGACAATCTCTATGGGAAGGCATGTCATTAGATAATTTAACAGAAGCTACACTTGTATTGGCTTTTGACATCTTTTCTGGGTTTATGTGGGAATGCTTATGTTGACTACACACAACCACTCAGCCTGAGACTTGCATTGTTCCTTAAAAATTGATAGCAATGTTTAGTAAAAAATAATACTCACGTAAAGGCAACAGTCCAAGCTGATTATTGCTAAGGTTTAAGGCTCTCATATTGGCACAATCTCCGAGGGTCATGGGGACCTGCGTCAGACGGTTGTCCGAAGCATCCAACTCGGCCAGCGAGCTCATTCGTCCAATCTCTTTGGGAAGGCATGTCATAAGGTTGTTCGACAGAAGCAACACTTGAAGTGGCATTTGGCATATTTCTCTGGGTAACTCGGTGAGTTGATTTGAACTGGAAATAAGATAAAATAGTTGGTTAGTTTTGTTGAAATTCTGAAATATCTAAACTTAATCAGTAACTAGACTAGGTGAGTTTTTCTATATGTTTAATAGACAAATAGAAATCAAGTTTTAGAGTTTACTATAGTTTTAATGTATTCCACATCTTTCAGTTATAATGAACGTTTTATAATTTGTTAGATTATAGAATTTCCTGAAACATTTTTCAAATCACTCTTCTAGCTCCTTAACGTACGTTGTTTATTGTTTATATAAATTGCATGAAGAAAAAGAGTCGACGACCTCTTACATATAGGCTAACCAACTGTTTCGGGTGTATTTTTAGGGACATTTATTGGACTACTTTTACAAGATTTTATTATAAAATTCAGAAAAATATTTAGTTTTAAGTAGGTACAAAAATTTGCGTTATTATTGTTATTTCCTTATTATATAAACAGAAAATTTAACCATAGGGTTCATGTTTTCTTACTTATCGGTAATTAAAATTATTTTTCGTTCCATCTACAATATGTTTCAATAAAATCGATCCGTAAACTTCATTTTTGTTTAATTTAGCAATTCTATAAATATTTTCACTTAATACCTTTTTGCATGTATGGGAGACAACAAATTCTATAACCGTTATAAATTTCTAGGAAAACGGACTATATATTTTTTTATTTCTCGAAATATTTGATGCCGCTGAGTTCTTTTTTTTAAATTGCTCATAGGTTATAATCAATTTAGCTAATTTCTAAGCGAATCAAGGATATATAAGCGGTTTCTTATTAAAAAGTCAAAATAATATAATAAAAAAGGTGACATCCTGAAATTTTACACAGGACTGTTGTGTGGCCACCCTCTACTAAACGTCTCCCAAACACTTCCCGAAACTAACAAACTATTTTTACCCAAAAAGCAATACAACGTGCGATTAGAGTGCATAGCTAATTATAAAATGCAGAACAAACAAAGTATAAATCTTTCGCCTGAAAAACAACATTTTAAAGTTTCCAGAAATCTTTGTAAATACACGTATTAAACAGTTTAACACAGCTTTTCTAGTTGTTCTGCTTAAACATAAATACAATTATAATATTATAATTTCATAACATAGTATATCTTGGAGGAGATTCATTTAGGATTTATACATACATATACATATATTTAAATGTAATTTTTTATTTGGCTTGAAGTGTTTGGCATTCTATGTCGTGGCTATTATACATAAAGGATTTCGTTACTTTTACATCTAACGTTACCGTTAAAAGAAACAGAATGTCACCGGTGTCTCTGACAATCGATATCGAAACAGATGGTTAGGATAGTGAAGGGCAGGTACGTTTCCTTAATTATTGTTATTGATTCGAGTTTGTCTCAAAACGTGGATTAAAAGCATAGCACTGAACATTATTAAAAAAACAACTTATGGTGCTTTTACAAAACGTGCAGTTGCTTTGATAACTGAAAAGAGACGTAATGAATATTTTTATATAGCTATTTCTTATAGTTATGGTATTAAAAAAAAAATGTATCTACTTATATTACCATTCATAGATTTGTAGATATGTTGGCAAGGTATAGGTAGAACATTCTTGGCTTTTACATTGCCACTAACAATTAGATGGATGTAGTCCATTAAAAAAAAAACAAAAGGTTTCCATAAACACTTGTTATGTACCTAACAGGTGCAGTACACACTAACATCAGGGTCTAACTAATTACTACCAATTAACAATGGCTGCCAAAGTTAATTTTAACTGTGCCGCTTTTGGGATTGGTATAAATTTTAGATTTAAGTTACAAAAGTCTAACAATCTTACAAAATATTGCTCGCGATCTCATAATAATGTGATCTTATAAAAAAAAGCGGTCAGTGCGAATTTGTTTGCGCACTTACGGTTTCCGAACCCAAAACAATTGATTACCTTAATAACCACGAGAATGAAAGAGCTTGGAATATTTATACTATTATGTTAGATTTTTTTAGGTAGTAAAAATAAGTTTTTATTAATTAACTCAAATATGATAAATGCCTAAGGAATTAAGCTTGCCTCTGTAATTATGTGCAATAAAGAATTTTTAACAGGTAAATAAATAGTAGTTCACAGCGATATCGGTCACTAGATTCCTAATTTCGAATCGAACTGAGTGATACCAAAAGCCTTCTTTTAAAACGTACGAAACCCTGAAAAAATATAATGGGTGTAAAAAACGGTTTTATAAGTTGCAGTCGATGGTCTATCTAAAGTCTAGACAGTCTAACTGATTGAGGCGTAGTCTGAGAACCAATTCAATTTTCATGAAACACGAGCCACTTTAAAACTATTGAGGGGAAGGAAATTAAATTAAATTTCACTTGGATTAAAAGGTTTTCACTATTATGATGGCTGCGTATCGTAGAAGCCGATGATATTCGTATATTATACAGATTTTTACAGTAAAGGTTATGTACATTTGTTACTATAGTATAGTGCCTCGGATAGCACGTTCGTCGGTCCCAGTTCCTCTATACAAACTGTGAAACTGATAGAAATTGAGTCCATCTATAGATATTGGCTATGACGAGGTGGGTATAAAACCCCACCAGTGGGTACCTTGAGGCCGTGTAAGCGTTCTCAGTTTCCGTATAGCACCCGTGATGATACGTATTTTCTAACACATTCAAATAGGCTCAAAGATCCTAATGGTACCAATGGGTACCAAAAACAACGATACTAAATGCATATTATATTTTTACTACCAAACACTATCAAATGATTAAAAAATAAATCAAAAGGTAACGACTTTACAAACCAAGTTTTATTGGTTCAATAATAGACTAGTTTGTTGCTTCAGAGAGTGAAAACGAGGTAATATGTGTGGCCAGCGATATGTGATCAAACACTATGCGTAGGCGCAACCTAATTCCCTTTGTGATGCGATTTCACCATGACTTGGACGGACGGGTACGCTAACGATACGTAATAGATAAAGTGGTAGGTTGGAAAGGTAACCAAGTAAAATTAGCAATTAATTTGCCTTAAGGCACCCGAGCCCGCCTAGACGGCCATCAGGGTACCCAGCGTAGTCGTATTCGATGATATGAGTCTACACAAACAAGTGGCTAGCTCGTCGCGATGTTTGGATAGATTTAATAACCCATCTATAAACAGTTTCACAAGTATTTATAATGAAACTGGGACCGACAGCTTAACGGTCTCTTAACAGCCACCACGTATATAAATAATACTCGTATGTGTGTCTCGAATAATGTTATTTTATTTTAGTTGCATTTATTTATTTCACAAAAACAACTAATTAGTTGACACATGTAATTTTGTAAGATAG
The DNA here is from genome assembly GCA_947458855.1 of Monopis laevigella. NCBI lineage: Eukaryota > Metazoa > Arthropoda > Insecta > Lepidoptera > Tineidae > Monopis > Monopis laevigella. The sequence goes on along the minus strand of OX381583.1, from coordinate 24,558,976 downwards.
TAGTACTAGTTGAAGTATAAATAAGATTAGCGTAACTCCATTAGTAATTAATACGGAACCCGTAGAATACAACAGAGGCGAAATTGCAAAGTTAGTCCCTTAGAGAAAGGAAAACATAGAGCGCATCTAACTAATTAACATTTTTGTCCCTTTAAAGCTTCTAGAAAATCGTGTTGCAAGTATTTGAAGGACTATGATAAATATATAGAGAAAATTATATCGCTAGAACAGGTAGTTTACTTATTTATTTCAAATATTACAAAAAAGCTCAAGCGGCAAGAATAACGCAGTATAGCGGGGGTATGCTAAAAACCTTGGTATATTCATAGCGAATGCAATTATCGCTTTTATCTAATAGAACTTAACTTTTACAAACACCTTTTTAATGCTTACTTAAACTTCTCTTAATATTAAAAAAGAAGGCAACAAAATCACATATATGTAACACAGATATTTTTTTTTAGACCTCGGCATGGGACCCTACATCTACCTTATCGAAAGCAGTATGCAGGTCCAAGAATGAATACAACCAGTTCTTAGAACTGTGTTGTAAGTGTTGGTTTCACCCATTAGGCCAGCTTATGATGCCTATTCACGCTTCGTTTAAAGGACTCAAGGATATGTCTTTTTTTCTTGATTATTTTCATTTATTTACCAACTCTATAGTTTTATACTCAAGGGTCTGTACTAACCCTTCACTCGTTTGCCTGCGACATTAATTATACTCTGTAATGCACACCGCATAACCTGAACTATGCATGTTGAACAGGGGTGGTTAAAGTTTTAACCCTTAATTAGGTAGGTAACTGTCTAGAGAGGCATGTCCATAAAATAACAAAAGCATAGGGATGAAGAATTAGAGAAATTAAAAAGGTTAATAAATATTTATTACTTAGGCCCTAATAATAGTTTATATATTATTTTATTAATAATCAATAGTTTGTTTGTTTTCACATGTACGAGTATGTATATGTATACATGTATATGTATTGTTTATTACTACTTTATTTAATTCGGCACTTCTTTTATTTAATATTAAATTTTAATTGTTATTTTCTCTAAGCTGCAACTTATTTTTATAATAAAATAGGGATAGTGATGCTGGTTTTACATCTAAATAATGTTTTTTATTTATTGTATTGAGTTTAATATCTTTGTACAATTGTTTGTTATCCTTAATTAAAGAAAATAAATTAAACTTATTATAATAAAATTCATAGGACATAAACAAAGGGTGAAATATCGCGTTTTACATTCAGGTTGCACCCTCAACCCAACGGAAGTCAGACACTCAAAAAAAGGTTGTAGGAGGTATATTTCAAATTGTATCAAATCCTATATACATTCATAGACTACAACTTCATAAAGACATTGATGAAGTACAAGCTGCAGTCTAGACAAAGCTATTCATACACATTTTTTTAACTATTCCTAGGTAAGATCCATTTTTGAAATATATTTAAGTAGTAGAAAATAATGAATTTTAAAATCGGACAAACAGACCAATAGGGCTAAAAGACTAACGACTATTACATCCTTCTTTTTTCAACGGGGGTTAAAAAAATATTTTGAAGTTTGCGAAAATAGTTAGGTAATTACCCAAATATGGAACAAAACCTAAAAATAAAGGTCGTTGAAAAAAAAACTAGTACGAAACCCTTACGTGAGTTTTCTTAGGTCGGGTTTTTTTATGAAAGTTACGAATAATTTCTTCAAGGATTATTCTTCAACCTTGTCCACTCTGATAAAAATAAACAGCGTTATTTCAGCCTATAACAACATTTACCATTGGAGCGTGTTTATAATATACGAGGGTCGACTCTCCCCTGGCTTCGACAGGACCCTTCCCTCTGCACTCACCTTGTACTCATAAACCCATAAGGGCGTAAGTAATTATTTCATCGTACATCACTGCTCGCCAAGGTACATCTCTATATATTCTACATATGTAAAGAGGGATGTAATAAAATAATATATATAAACACATATTCCAAGATGATTCAAAGGGGAAAGCGAATATTACGTTTACGCCAAAAAGAGCAATTTCCGTTGAAATAATTTGACCTTGAATTAGTTTATTTTAGAGCTAAGAGGGGAAGAAAATCCATTTGTGCTCTCTCTGACGCGGTTGTTAGAATCGTGGAGCAGAATTATTTATTGGATATATTTATATAGCCACGGTTTTGTGCTTCTCTTAAGTGGTAAGTTATTTAGAATAAATATTTAAGGCGTGGACATGGTCGGTGAAGTTGGTTGCCTTGGTGGCTCCCTTGTATGGCAGATAATGATTGACAGGTCAATGGAATCAGTTAACCACCTAGTCTTACACTAGTTGGTTATGTAGCGTGTGTTCGGTTTGGTAGTATTTTTCATATTAAGTTTTCCATTCCATCGCGTTTAAGTTCTAAATCTGATATCGAAGTGTAATAAATATTTGTTGTTCTTTTGTTAATGAATCTGTCTAACCAAAGGCACTCTAAGGCTTCATTGTTATACTTTTTTTTTACTCTTCATAAATATCTGTAAAGATTTACATGAAATAAATGATTTTGACTTTTTCCTATAATTTTATTTGACAAGTTTCCTGTGCCCCCATTCTCTTAATTAACTTTAGATCGATTGAATCATAATATTTGAGAATCACAATCGCTAACATAATTTGTCACATCTCGTATTGTGCTAATCAATTTCTCATAGAAAACAGTCGATTACGGTCCGATTTAAGTTACAAGATTGTATAAAGGCAAATAAAAGATGCCTCTTACAAAGCGTGCGTTTTTTAGGAGACTACTGCTTCGATTTCTTGTTGAGATGGTAGTCTTCTTTCAAGGTGCTTTAACGGATGGTTGTAACGATAAAGCAACGAAAATATTTAAATACTCGTAATGCAATTCGTCTCTGTCGCCACCCATTTCATGATCGCATCATTTAGCCGGCATATTGGGAGCGATCAATGTTGTTTAACAACAATTATTTAGCGTCCCCATTCATGGATTGTGTAGGTCTGCTCACCACCAGTTACGTACAAAGTCACAAGCCGTACTTCAAAATAGATTGATATGTATATCTTATCTTATTGGTTTTGGGGTTGACATCAGTCAAAAACACTTCGACCCTTTGGGATCTTTTGTGTGTTCCCCATTCCTATTAACCACAAACCTCAGTATCGTCCCCAAATATGTTGTTGACGTATTTAAGGACATCACTAAGGTCGGTTAGCCTGTAGCTTTCTGGATCCGGATAAGCCTGTACTAGGTATTTGATTCTTTGGATGGCCCTAGCGTCACAGTCACACAGTTGGTGCCGCATGGATTCGGGCTCCTTACCATGTGGGATCATCTCTCTTGATATGTATATACATGATATAAATATTCATATCAATAGTAGATAATAACATTTAAGTACATACTTAATTGAATAGTGATATGATAATCGTATGTAGGTATTGTTATTTATTATATACCTATTATTATGTATAACAATCAAAACAGTAGCAACTGATAAACAACTAATATCTCTAATTTACAATATAAAAACGTAGTCTATCTATGTAGTCTACTACATGCCTAAAACAAAGTCACTTTTCGTTTATTTAATTGTTCTGCTATTTAGAACAAGCCGAGAAAGGATTTATTCAATAATAGTGGGAAAGGCCTCATCAACACAAAACGGTATCCATATAAGCAATTTTTACTTATATACAGTCACTATGTATAGGGTTTTTATCGAATGTATATAAATATACATATGTATCATATTCTACATCAATGCCCACAAAAAACTTTAATAAAAAAATTAGTACAATCGACTTTTTAAAAACTAAAAAGTGAAAAACAACCAAATCTGGTAACGGTCCAACACGGTCGTTAAATAGATCTTACTCAATTTTCATGTTTATTTTATTTCAAATTTGGTGGAAAAATACAGTAGATCTACCACAAGTTTTTGCAAACAATTTTTACTATAGTCGCTAGTAACTATAGATAGGAATCAACCAATAAGAGAGGTTTATTTGAAAAATAAAGCGATCCTATCGTCCCTATCGATAATGACTAGCAAATATAGTAGAAATTGTTTGCAAAAACTTGTAGTAGAGTCACAGACGTTCCCAGAGCGAAAAGCTGAGTTGAGGAATTGAATACAGGAGGTATCGATGGATACCGATTGCTATTGAGGTGCTTTTTTAAAAAGAAAAAAAAAAGAAAAGAACGCTAGATGGTAGATATGCCTAAGGCATTATAAGCTCGCCCATGTACAACAGTTATAATTTTAAGCTATTGTACACTAAAAAATATTCATTCAACCAATCATGCAAATTTTCGTTATGGCCTTTTTAAATCTATGTAAAATGACATGTAAATTAGTCGGATCGCATCAGATTTTCTGCATTTTATTGTGTTAACGGTCGGCTAAGCGTGCGCAGACCGAGACGAGGCGCGTGCGCATCGGCTGCGGTCGGGAAACGCGTTGGTAACCGAACAAACAATGGACAACCAAATTTAATTTAAATTTACAGGGAAAGCTATATATAAAAAGGTAAAATAAATAAAAAATATTAAACATAAACAGATATCAATTAAAAAATCAAAATTAATAGTTACTAATATAAAAGAAAAAAAAATTATACAACAATGTGAGAGATATAAATTATCTACTAATAGGTATATTATTTATTTATTTCGGTCTTAAAGATACTTTTAATATTAAAGAGAAGCCATTTTACTGAAAAAGAACTTCATGGAATCATAGTTTTTTTTTAATCGCCTGCGAATCAGGAATCTAATAATATGCTCAATATTTAAAGTACTTCTCCTCCGTGTGACATATCCGAGGCACTATACACAAGAAAACATCAATCAGTCGAAATGAAATAAAATAATTAAGAGAGGCTATTGGTGGTCTTCACTATGCCGGCTTGAGATGCCTTCCTTTGTCGACCTCTATATTGTACGAAGGGAATACATAGGCTGGTAGAACATTCCATTTTTTAATTAATAATACACGACAGATGTAACAATTCCCGCAACGTTTAGTAAATGCATACGCAGCAGTATGTGAACGAATTTTCTGGCAGAGGTTAAAATTGAAAAGCTACTTAGAACTCTGACCAATAGGCGGTGAATATGTTTAACAACCTGTCTCTACACAAGCTTTGTTATAGCTGTTTTAAAACATGATAGACTCCAGTATTAGCTCGACCTTTCACCTACAATATTACAAAACCACTTTGCAAACGGGATTTGAACCCCTTTACTGTGTAAGTAAGCTACAAAATCACCACTATACGACGATTGTTCATTAGTTTAAGTAAAAAAAAGCTCGTCGGCCCTTGTCATCATAAACAGAGGCGACTAAAAGGCCATGACATTTGAGGTCATTGACCTTTGCTTGGCTCTAGCTAGACATATCATAAATGTAGATGTAGGTGTGTAACTGACAGATATCTCGTTGATTCGTTATAATGTAACGTGTATAGTTTAGTAGGTAAACACCAAATAAAGTGTCATGTTGGTAAGACAGGTTGGCCACTTTTTTTCGGATTCGAATTTCCCTGACTTTTTCAGATTTTCCAGTCACTTTTTTTAGATTTTCCCTGACCTTAATGGGCTTCAAGAAGAAAAGGAAAAATCCCAAAAATATGTTTTAATTGGGTCTTTTAATTGATTTTTTTGGAAAAAAAAATGTATTTGAGATAAAAATTATTAGAAAATAGAAACAATTATTTTTAGCAATATTTTCGGAAAATATAAGGCATCAATAAGTACGAGGGGAGGTCCAAAAGTTCGCGGAATGGAGGGTATGGAGTGGGGATAGCGGCGCTCGCGCAGTGTCACACTAATGAGGGACTCATCATTAGTATATGGGTCAATATTTGAAAATCGGCCGAAACAGGTCCCCATAATTATTTTGTAATTTTAATACAATATTTGAACTTTCTAGTATCTTCATACTGTAGTATTTAACTGTGTGTATACGTCCACACACTTTGCTGAATTTTTGTTTGATTTTCATATACCAAAAATAATAATAAAGTTGTAGATGTCATATTTCCTGCTGGGTGAATTTTCCATTTTAATGAGATTTTTTAATAATAACTTGGGGATTTAGTAATAAATTACAAAAGCATGACTATTTTTACCTTATATATTAATAAGTCTAAAACTATTTAGTATTTTGTTAAACATAGTACTATATTAAACTCATAAATTTTCATCAAAAACAAAAGCGATGGTCAAGACGTCATTAGTCTGCCTAAATTTAAAATTTAATTTGCCGCGCTTTAATTTATCGCGGAAAACATTTGAGTGAATTTTCGATATACGCCGCGTACGCGTTTGTTGTTGGTGAGAAGAAAGACGCCATGTCGGCAGTTGCTCCGGAGTTTTAGACGGGTTGGGACATGTTCGTGCGTATTGTCGATACACTTTATCATTATCCTGTGAAGCTATTATTAAGTGAAATGTAAGTAAATCATTTAAGTTTTCGGAATAAATGTTAATGAATTAAGGTATAATTCGAATCACCTGATGATTTTTTATTTATATTAGTCATTAGAATAAATAAATAAATAAATGTGCATTTTTGTCATTTTCCTGTGGTAATTTTCCTGTTATTTTCATGACAGACAAATGACTATATGCCAGGAAAATGACAACAAAAGGTAAGTCGTATTTTTTATTTATTTGAACTTTGTTTCAGTGTGCAATAATTATGGCTCCAAAGAAAAAAAAACCGAGAAGAAGTGTTAAGAGAAAGAGGGAATTGGGTAAAATAAGATATCAACGGATAAAAAATAATAATGAAAAAAGAAACATGCTGGAAATAAAGAAAAAAAACATTTAAACTAAGTACACTACTTATGTTTATAATGTTTAATTTTTTAATTTTATTTACTTAATTTTATTTTGAATTACATTTGTAGGAATTAGAGATAAGATATGTACATACCATACCATTACTTTAAGAAGAATTAATCGTTTTTTTTATGATACAACTTTTTTATTTTATTTTTTTAACCTATTGTGTCCCACTGCTGGGCAAAGGTCTCCTTTCCCTCCCTCCATCTCTTCCTGTCTCTAGCTGCCCTGGGCCAATACTTTGAAATGCGTCTAGCTCGTCTCTCCATCTCCTCTGGGCCTACCGCGTTGTCTTTTTCAGGCCTGTGGGACCCACTGGTAATCCTCGCCCACATTTCGCCTGGCATTCGACACACGTGGCCGGACAAGTCCCATTTCAGTATGGCGGCTTTCTGAATGGCGTCGGCTATTTGCGTCCTAGAGCGCAGTATGCTGTTTAGTATGCCGTATCTTATCTATACGTTTGACGCCTAGCATACTGCGCTCCATGGCTCGTTAGCAAACCCCGATTTTGAACTTCTGTTGGGTAGTCAAAGACCAAGTCTGTGCTCCATAAGTTAGGATGGGAAGAATGCACATATCCATAAGTCTACGTTTCAGGGTTAATGGCAGGTTACCCTTTATCAACCCTTTCATTGACCAATAGCTCTTCCAGGCATTTTCGGTATGCCGATCTATCTATCTCCTTTTCTTGCCGTGCCTGGAAAAATACTATCTGGCCAAGGTAATACTCATGGACATATGCAATCGTCTTACCGTCTGTTTTTAACAGGTGTTGTATGCTGTTAGTCATCAGCTGGTCTTTGTTCATCCTTAGTCCAACTTCGAGGCTTGCAGTGCTGAGTTCCTGGAGCATTTGCCCCAACTCAGTAGCCGTGGAAGAGAATAGAACAATATCGTCGGTAAAACGAAGATTTGTTAATCTGCTTTCGCCGACGATAATGCCTCCGAGAACGCTCGTGAGTTCCTCGAGAACGCTCGTAAATAGTTTAGGAGATAGAGGATCGGCTTGTTTAACACCTTTTTGAATTTAAACAGGTGCTCCAGGTGATTCAAATTTTATGGAAGCTGTGCTATGGCTATATATGGTGTGTAATATATTGATATATGGGGGATCTATTTTCTGGCTATTGAGTGCGTTAAATATTGATTGGTGATTGAGGCTATCAAAGGCTTATAAATTAAAAATATTACTTATTTGTTTATTAATGCCGTAAGTTGAAAGTCCTAATGAGCCTAGTCAAATATGTTACTAGAGCTTAGTTTGTGGCCAGAGCAATATGTTTGTAATGTCCTATATCAGTGTTTCCCAATTAGTGGTACGCGAGGTTGCATCAAGGGCTACGCGCAGCAGGCCTTAAAGACATTAATCGTATTAGTGAAGCAGCAATTAAATATTTACTCCTATTTCGAAAGACATACCTTTGCGAGAGAGAATTTTCTGCAATGAAAAACTTAAAAACTAACAATTGTCACAGACTTCAATTTGAAGACGACTTGGGATTGAAGCTGATGAAAAAACAACAAGATTTTTCAGAGTTGTGAGCAAAGAAAAACGTGCACATTTGTCACATTAATCAAACTGGTGTTTTCCGTCATTAGAATAAATATATTTTGATGGTAATAAATGTAAAATATCTGATTATTATTTTTATTTAACGTCCCTGCAATAGGGGGTACTCGAGTTTGAGGTCTTTCTTGGAGTGGTACGTAGAAAAAACTAATTGGGAACCACTGTGTATATTATTATTATTATTACTAACTAAATATAGGTGAAAAAAATATAATTTTATGTTATTTAAAATATTACTATTTGTTGATTAACACAGTAAGTTTAAATTCCTAATGAGTCTGGTCAAATGTTTTAACCAAATATAGATTAAATTAATATAATTTTCTATTATTTCAAATATTAAGAGAAATTTGACATTGTTTCTATCACATTAATAATTCTTAATTTCATAATAAATATAATAATTCATAATATTGATATATTTTTTCTGTTTTTCTGCTCATCTGTCATAAGTTTGACGATTAAATTCATTATCCTGTCACTAGTGTCATTTTCCTGTTCTATGTGTTTACAAAAATTGCTATAAAATCCTTTAAATCCAATAAAGTGTATGGGATTTAGCAGTTTTAGGTAGACTTTAACTTGACTCTTGATATTACATCATTTGTATATAAATTTCGACAAAAAATATAATTAAAATATTGTGGCCACTTTCGGCCGATTATCAAATATTGACCCATATGAATGAAGTTTCAGCTCTATTGCGTCATTCGTTTACAAACACTCGCCTGATAAAGAAGTCAATCCGGAAGAAAACTGAAACTATGGAGAAAATTGAACAACGTGCTGTGATAAAATTCCTTACCAAGCAAGGAAAGAACGCTCAGACCATTTTGAATGAAATGGAAACCGTTTATGGGGAACAGTGCCTTGGTAAAACAATGATTTACAAGTGGCATGGTCTTTTTAAACATGGTCGGGAGTAGATTGAAGACGACCCTCGCTCAGGACGGCCTATTGAGGCCACCACGTCAAACATCGTGGAAAACTGGAAAAACTTGTACTGGAGGATGCCCGTTTGAAGAAAAAACAGTTATCTGCATTAGTTGGAGTATCAGATACCACCATTTTGAGAATCCTACATGACCACCTGGGTATGACAAAAGTCAGTGCAAGATGGGTACCGAGAATGCTCACGCCGCTTCAGAAACAGCAGCGCGTCGATGCGTCGAAACAGTTTTTGGAGTTGTGTGGAGACGAACCTGCACAGATTTTGGAGCGGATTGTTACCGGAGATGAGACATGGATTCATTACTTCGAGCCTGAGTCCAAGCAAGAGTCCATGCAGGCATAAAAAGGAGACACCACCGCCAAAGAAATTCAAAGTGTCAGAGTCAGCTGGAAAATTGATGGCTACTGTTTTTTGGGATTGTGAGGGGATAATATTGATCGATTACAAAGAAAAGGGAAGCACCATAACCGGAGAGTACTACGCAACAATATTAGAAAAATTAAAGGAGGCCATCAAGGAGAAACGTCGAGGAAAATTGATTAAGGGTGTGTTGCTCTTGCAAGACAACGCGCCGGTTCACAAGAGCAAAGTTGCAATGGCTGCTCTGCACACGCATGGCTTCGAATCACTTGTTCACCCACCCTACAGTCCAGATCTGGCACTAAGTGATTTTTATTTGTTTCCAAATTTAAAAAAAGAGCTAAGGGGAAAGAAATTTACCGACGACAATGAGATAAAGGCGGCAATTTTGGCTCATTTTCAGGGAAAAGATAAAAAATATTTTTATGATGGTTTAGAAAAATTAATTCATAGATCTAATAAATGTATTAAGCTTAAGGGGGATTATATTGAAAAGGAAAAATAAATTTATTGTTTAATTTTATTTATAACACTTTCATTCCGCGAACTTTTGGACCTCCCCGTATATATTTTACATTCTTAAAAAAATAAGCATATTTTTAACTTAGGTGGAATCGCCCCGCTTAGGTTGCCAGTCGTTTACAGTAGCAAGTTGTGTTTTGACTTAAATATTTTCCCTGCATTCTGGCGTTTTCCCTGACTTTTCCAGTCTCCGAAAATTCCCTGACTTTTCCCGGTTTTCTATGTTTTCCAGAAAGTGGCCACCCTAAATCGTAACGTAGCGGTTATAGTCAGCAATACTCATGGTGGAGGTGCTGGTTGAGAAATGAACACGAAGTGTTCTATCGACTATTATTACTAGACTCGTATTTCAAATGCTATCTAACTACAATGGTATTGTTTTCAAACTATACAAAGTCCCACAAATCAAGTTATAATTACTATACAGGGAAATAGATCGCTAGATAAAATGCCTATGCTTAGTTATAAGTAAAGTTGTAGTAATTTTATTAGAGATATCAATTTAAAAAAAAACTAAATTCTTATTTTGAATCAAAAATTAATTATACGTGGTGGCCGAGTTGGTTATACCTTAGACTTCGGTCCAAAACAGTTAGGTCCCTGATGCAAACCCCTGTGTGTACCAATGAGTTTTTAATCTAAAAATACCACTATAGTGCCTCGAAGAGCAAGTTATGCTGTCGGTCCCTATTTCACTATACCATCTTGTGAAACTGTATATAGAAGGGTTATGGAGTCTATCCAAACACCGGCTACAACGAGGTGGAATTAAAAACTCCTCCGCTGGGTAGGTACCCTGAGGCCGCCTAGACGGTCTCGGGCGCCGTAAAGCACACGTGATGATATTTATTTATTTATTATTATTTTGAATGTTATTTGTATGTCTGTCGGACCGCAAACACAATTTACTTAAAATTTTAATGGTTAAGATCTTGTTGAGGAATAAAAACAAAAATTCGTAATGAGTTCGGATGAAAAAGGGTGTAAATTAAAAAAAATATAGGTATAAAAAAATACGTCGGGGTATTAAAAGAAATCTATACCTATAAAGGTAATTGTTTTTTAATAAAGGAATTTAGAACTTCTATAAAAATAGTATACTTAAATAAATTTAAAAAAAAAATTGTTGGATTTTTAGGTATAAATATTTAAATCTTTATCAAAATATTTTCACATCAGAAGTCTCTATACTATCTCATAAAGATAAAGTTTTATTTTACAGTATGTTATTTGAACCAAACGTTTAGATACCTATTACTTTTTAATTATCAGTTGGTTTAAAAAATATGAAGGTAAGTTTTAGCTAGTTTAATTTTCTAAGCGTGGGAAGTGAGTCCGGATAGCTAGTAAGGCATAAATAAAATATTACATATATATTCATTCAAAATGTATACTGGTTAATATCATAAATTATATTATTAAACATGTACCTACCTTCATTACCTATAAATAAATAAACAATTTGCTATACCTATTTAGATAAAAGTTTTTTTTTTTTAGAAAGTTAAATAAAATTTACTTATCTAACACAAGTATTCTCATTTCAATGATACAAGTATGACCATCACAGTAACTTGTACCCAGTAACTGTAAGAACAGAAGTTCATTACTTCACCGTTTTAAAATCTACCACAAAAAAGTAAGGTATATCATATAAGGATGAAGGATATCCTATAGTATGTGACCTAGCAATACAAATGCCTGATTTACTTTATATGTAATAGAGGTCAAATGAATACACTACTCAGCTGTACCTATAGACTTCCTGGAGTACCTAGTTTTTATAAGACCTCGTCAATATGACGTCATATCCAACTGGTATTAGCTATATGTTGTATTGCAAAATTCTAACAAACATCACCGCCTCCGTAGACACTTGTTTGCGCCTTTGGCGTTGTATCCGGAGGTCGTGGATACGATTCCCACCCATGGCAAAAAAATATTAGTACGTTTTTTCTGTACAGTTTATCATGGTCTGGATGTTTATATAATATAACTAGCTAATGCTAGCGACTTCGTCCGCGTGGAATAGTTATTTTTTTATCATACAAACTTTCATCCCCTTGGGGGTATAATTTATCAAAATCCTTTCTTAGCGGATGCCTACGTCATAACATCTACCTGCATGCCAAATTTCAGCCCGATCCGTCCAGTGGTTTGGGCTGTGCGTTGATAGATCACTAAGTCAGTCACCTTTGAGTTATATAGATATAGAAGATATGTATTTTATCGTGGCTTCTGGTACACATAGTACAAGCCTAGAGCGTAGATGTTTAATTTGTCCTACATATTATTATATTATTATTATTGTCTTTAGCCTCAAATATTGAAAATAGTTTATCCTATATACCTATCCCCTGTTTTTGGTATATATCAGGATATAAACTAGCATAAATATCACTTTACCCTAAGGGCTGACTTTTTAATCAGATAAGTCATATTTAACAGATAACTTGTATGGAGAATGAATAAATTTGACAGTCCTTAATACAAGTTAACTATCGAATAACTTTATCTGAAGATTGAAAAAACAGCCCTAAACATTTAGGGCCAAAATTTAATACAAATCGGATCAGCTGTTTTGAAGTACTTTAAAGTAACAAATATCTAAACTATTATATGTTTAATATTAGAGGTATAGATGTAACGTCTTCACAATGTAAATACAACCATATGTACCTGTTTGTAATATTTTTAAATTTTACGAGTTCATTCCAGATTTGATTGACTCGCCCCGAATTCCCTTCGGCACTCCATAAAATTTTATGACAACAACCCATCACATATTTTAGTAAAATGCCTTGAAGTGTTTAATGTACAGCAAAGGTTATTGAACTCCATGTTATATAATAACAAAATTGTTTAGTTGTAATTTATTCACATTCACTAATGCATTAGAAATAATGGTTTTACGCCCAATTACAGAAGTATTTTGTGCATGGTTTTGAACACATGGCCGGGTTTGGTGAAAGTGGATTTCCATTCGGTTTATGAAATAACAATGCTTATTCACATTTAAACCTTTAATAAATGCGACAATAAGGCACAATTTTGTAATCTCTATGTGTGCTTTTTGGAGTCTGAAATAGGCATGTCTCCGTAGATTAGCAGTTGCGCCTTGGGCGTTGTAACAGGAATGGAGGTTGATTCCCACTTATGGCAAAACAATACTAGATAGGTATTCTTCTGTACAGTTTTTCATGGTCTGACTGTTTATCAAATATAATAGGTATGTATTAGTACAGGTTTCCTGTATACATAGTGTGTACAGGAGGCAAGAACAAGCCTAGAGTTTAGATTGTTACTAGGGCTATATATGTAATAAAAACATTGCACCGTTGCTTGTAGTGTACCTAAAGCATTGAAAAAAATGCAAAATGTTATGCTTATATGCACTCACATAATGATCCTTACATCAAAATTTAGCTTCTTGTACATATCTATACTATCTATACTTAATGTAATAAAGCTGAAGTTTTGTTTGGTTGAACGCACTTTAACTCAGGAACGTGTTGGATAGCCCATTCATCGGGGATATAACATCACGACCAATAAGAGCGGAGCATCAATGAAAAATGTTGCAAAAACGGGGAAAATGTATTGCTTTTGAGAGCTTCCGTTGCATGCGCTGTGTAAACAGTTAAGAGGAGCGTCTGATGAGGCTCTTCGATGCTCATGCTGCTTCAACTGCAAGTATTACCTCTCTCTGGGCATAACGGTGAGTCGGTAACGCTACCATACATATATGTATATGTAAACCTTCCCCCCGACCCTCAATAAGAGAAAGAGCACGTATGAGATTATTTCGAAGTCGTTTTGCTGCCTACAATTTAGGCAGAAAAAAGACTTTCTGGCCAAAACCTGTTTTCTCCCCTAAATTTTAATGGATTTAAAAAAAAAGTCTCATTTTATCAAAGAGAACACAAACGATGACTGTCCAGATTTCCTTTTTTTTTATTTTGTGTCTTGATATTTTCAGAGGTTTTTTTTTCTTATACCAAACTTAAAAAAAAGAATAACGCACAAGCCTAGATATCGGTCATATCAATAATGCCTCCAAAAATCATAAAAATCTATAAATATTTAGGAGAGGGTAACAGTTAAGACTAAAGGTCGTAAAGTTTTTGATCAGACGCTCCTCTTAAAATTACGCAGACGAAGTTGCGCGGGTCACGTAGTATTTTATAAACCATTAACAAAGCTCTACGCTAATAACAATGCGAACTGAATCTCTTTGTTTGGGCGATGGTATTTTATAGGAAGGTGGCGCACCTAACAACACAAGTAGACAGCTCGTTGCGGTGTTCACTAACGATTATGCGCCTACAACCAACAGAACAATGGCATTGGGAAATACTATAGAAACGAATGTTCCATTTCGGGATTTAATCCGTAACGCAAACCTGGTCCAGAGTCGTTCTAACACACTTACTATTATGTGTTTAAGTTGTCTTTCAGTCAGACACATAAAATATGGTCTGGGCCCATGGCAATATAGGTATATAGGGAGTCGATCTAAGGCCTAAAATTACACACGGCGATTCTATAAGTATAATATTCTAAGTTTCATACTGGCCCTGACAGACAGACGAACTAACGCCCGGTTTCCCGAAATTGTAAAGTAGTAACCCGTCAAATAAATAGTTATTGACTATTTAAACAAATTTAAAAATTTCGTAAAACCGGTGTATTAATTCCCATAAGTATTACTTTGAGTACTTACGGAACCCTAAAAAGTAAAACCACACAAGGACAAACTACAACTTTAAAGTCGCAAACTCGCAACGTATCTAAATTACCTACAAACTACGCGCGATAAGAACTCTATGAACAAGCGACCGACCGCGCCGATGCGACGACCGTGACGCGGAATGGAAGCAAAAAAATTAAATTCCCGCGCGAACAAATTATCGTAACAAAAAATCGACCCGCGCGCCATATTGGAAACGCGCGCTCTCCCCGCCCCTCGCTCTTCAGTAACTCAACAACCGCAACCTAGGAGACACGCTCGTTTACAATCGCGACGTTATTTTATGCAAAAATGCAATTTGAATACGAGCCGGAATTACTAATCAAGGCTATTAAAAGACGTCCCGGTCTGTGGGATACCCAATGTCCTGAACACAAGTTGTTGAAGAGTAGAAGTGCTTTATGGTCGGAGGTTGTATCAGAGCTTGATATTAACGCGAACAATACTACTAAAAGTGAACGGGTTCAATTAGGTAAGTCGTTCTGTATAAATCAAATGATATTATATTTGGTCGGTTAGCATTATTATATTTCGTTGACGCCGCGCGAACTCTTTATCGCGCTGTCAACGGCACAGAAGAAAAATAGTACAAGTAGCCAACGGCGCGCGGCACCGCGTGCCGGGCAATATTACCACGTGCGTGTTGTTTGTATTACGATCCTTAATAGAAGGCATTAAAGTTTAAAATTGTATTATAAAATAAAAAAAATACCAGCTTGAATGCCTGCCTATGTAGATAAAATAGGTTTTAGATTATCAATGGTATGTAATATTTATACCTATATTGTTATGTAAGAATGACAAGAAAAAATATCGGACAAGTGTATAAACTCGCCCGTGAAGTTGCGATTTACTTTTCGCTTCATATTTACCGAAATTAGTATTAGTTCTCAGGTTGTAAATTATTTTATAGTAGCTGTCATTAATTACTAATTACACAAATGTTGATAACAATCTAGATTCATAAAGTATTTAAGTTACAAATTAACCATTTACGATTATTATCCGTAGTGAAAATATTATTTATATTCTGAGCCTACACCGAACAAGTGGTCACAACGCAGTGTTTGATAATCCAATTATAAACAGTTTTACAAATTAGTAATCCAACTAGCTGTGACCCGTGGTTTATAAAATACAGCCCAACTTATAATGCAGTTTTATATGGGTGAAAGTATTTTAAAATAGGTTCACTAGTTTTTGAGTTTATCCGAAACAAACAGAATAATAATAAAATCTTTTTTTATATATAATACGTATTTGTATAGAAAAAAGATTTTTTCTTTTTTTTTATTGGTCACAATCACAAAGTATTATTGCTAAAATAGTACTGACAAAGGTTACTCGCTCAGTATTTAATCAGTTCGGTTCAGCTATTCAGTTTGGTCAGAAGACCAGAGAATGAACGTTTAAACCACGGACTGACAGACTGATGAGCGTTTAACCTTCCTATAAGGAATGGTCACAAATTAACCAGAAGTATTTTAATAGATGCTGACTTTTTTTTCTAATTGTTACAGAATATCAACTTCAAAAGAAATGGAAGGGTTTGCGCGACTGTTACCTAAAATACATAAACTCGAAAACAAAAAGGCGCGTATATAGATACGCATATCTTATGCATTTTCTTCTCAAAGGGTCGTCCACTTCATCTCAAAAGGCGGCTAGCGAGAGCGAACCTGACTCCGAAGCTAAAGCTGAAGTAGACTCCAAAATCAAATGGAAAAGTAAAGGTCGGATATCACTGAAGACAGAAAAGAGCGACGACGACGAAAATGATAATGATGACGACGACGACGATGATGATGATGATGATGATAAAAACGAAAATGATAACATCGGCGAGGATGATGAAATAATAACACTTGTAGACAACGAAGAATCCTATGTAATAGAAGTACCACCTAAGAAAAGACGTAAAGCCAATTATAGTAATTTTGAATTTGCTAATGTGGAATCGACATCAAAAGAGGAGGTTAATGAAACTGATAAACTATTTCTGCTGTCCCTCTTGCCACATATGACGACAATACCACAACAATACAAACTAGGTGTTAAAATGGAGTTGATGCAAGTGCTACAAAATGCTAGTATTAATTATAATAACTTTACATCCAAAAAATAGCTTAATAATAAGTTTCTAGATAGGTACCTAGCTAAATAATAAATTAAAGAATTATTTAATATAATAATTGACTTTTTATTACTGGTTGACTTATGCTAATTTACAATGTATCAAACAAAGCTTTTATGCCTTTGACATTGTATCCCGGGGTCGTGGGTTCTATTCTCACTCTTAGGAAAATTTGACATGTACTGGGTGTTTATAAAATATGGTATGTATTGTTATCGTTGTTTCTGGTACACATAGGCACTCCCAAGTCTAGAGCTTACTTTCTGATCAGCGCAATATGCGTGAAATGTATTATTATATTAATTTTAAATGTAATTTTCGGAAAAAAAAACCCAAATCATACAATTGAAACGCAGATACACTTGTATATATTTTTATAAATAAAACAGATTTAATTATACTTGATCTTTTAATCCTATACTCTAAAATGGCAGCTGAAATGTCCAAAGAAATATTACTATCTAAACTGCTAAATTATGAGGGGGAGAAATTCATGCACTATAAATAAAAAATCCTAGTTACATTCTATTAAATCATTTTAAATTGTAATATGTATGTAGCATAGCGCATATGGGTTACACCATAAATAAGTCTGAATAATTTCCAGATTGCGGTTTAACTAACAATTTTAGTGAGATAAATGTATAATAGAATAGGCCCTCTAGAAGTTGTTATAAAAATGTTTTTTCATATATTTATAACTGTGGTAAACTCGACCGAACAAGAACTTACTAACAAAATCACTGCTATAAAAACATATAGGTAATAAAGTCATTATGGTTGACCAAACGTATAATTTTAGATTTGCTGTAGAACAACTCATTATGACAATATAAATAAGACATCAAGAGGCGCATAAAGCAAATAATATTTATTATATAAGATATATATATTATAAGATATTTAGGACCATATACGTGGTGGCCGAGTTGGTTAGACCTTGGACTTAAAAACACTAAGGTCCCTGGTTCGAATCCCGGTGTGTACCAATGAGTTTTTAATTAAAAAAATTATGTACATTTGTTTGACAACACCACTATAGTGCCTCGGAGAGCACGTTAAGCTGTCGGTCCCGGTTTCACTATACCAACTTGTGAAACTGTTTATAGATGGGTTATTGAGTCTATTCAAAACATCGCGACGAGCTAGCCACTTGTTCGGTGTAGACTCATACCATCGGCTACGACGAGGTGGGATTAAAACCCCTCCGCTGGGTACCCTGGGCCCGTCTAGGCGGTCTCGGGCGCCGTAAGGCACCCGTGAAGATATATATGGGTCAATATTTGAAAATCGGCCGAAACAGGTTCCCATAATTATTTTGTAATTTTAATACAATATTTGAACTTTCTAGTATCTTCATACTGTAGTATTTAACTGTGTGTATACGTCCACACACTTTGGTGAATTTTTGTTTGATTTTCATATACCAAAAATAATAATAAAGTTGTGGATGTCATATTTCCTGCTGGGTGAATTTTCCATTTTAATGAGATTTTTTAATAATAACTTGGGAATTTAGTAATAAATTACAAAAGCATGACTATTTTTACCTTATATATTAATAAGTCTAAAACTATTCAGTATTTTGTTAAACATAGTACTATATTAAACTCATAAATTTTCATCAAAAACAAAAGCGAATGGTCAAGACGTCATTAGTCTGCCTAAATTTAAAATTTAATTTGCCGCGCTTTAATTTATCGCGGAAAACATTTGAGTGAATTCTCGATATACGCCGCGTACGCGTTTGTTGTTGGTGAGAAGAAAGGCGCCATGTCGGCAGTTGCTCCGGAGTTTTAGACGGGTTGGGACATGTTCGTGCGTATTGTTGATACACTTTATCATTATCCTGTGAAGCTATTATTAAGTGAAATGTAAGTAAATCATTTAAGTTTTCGGAATAAATGTTAATGAATTAAGGTATAATTCGAATCACCTGATGATTTTTTATTTATATTAGTCATTAGAATAAATAAATAAATAAATGTGCATTTTTGTCATTTTCCTGTGGTCATTTTCCTGTTATTTTCATGACAGACAAATGACTATATGCCAGGAAAATGACAACAAAAGGTAAGTCGTATTTTTTATTTATTTGAACTTTGTTTCAGTGTGCAATAATTATGGCTCATGGAAAGAGGGAATTGGGTAAAATAAGATATCAACGGATAAAAAATAATAATGAAAAAAGAAACATGCTGGAAATAAAGAAAAAAACATTTAAACTAAGTACACTACTTATGTTTATAATGTTTAATTTGTTAATTTTATTTACTTAATTTTATTTTGAATTACATTTATAGGAATTAGAGATAAGATATGTACATACCATACCATTACTTTAAGAAGAATTAATCGTTTTTTTATGATAATACAACTTTTTTATTTTATTTTTTTAACCTATTGTGTCCCACTGCTGGGCAAAGGTCTCCTTTCCCTCCCTCCATCTCTTCCTGTCTCTAGCTGCCCTGGGCCAATACTTTGAAATGCGTCTAGCTCGTCTCTCCATCTCCTCTGGGCCTACCGCGTTGTCTTTTCCAGGCCTGTGGCACCCACTGGTAATCCTCGCCCACATTTCGCCTGGCATTCGACACACGTGGCCGGACAAGTCCCATTTCAGTATGGCGGCTTTCTGAATGGCGTCGGCTATTTGCGTCCTAGAGCGCAGTATGCTGTTTAGTATGCCGTATCTTATCTATACGTTGGACGCCTAGCATACTGCGCTCCATGGCTCGTTAGCAAACCCCGATTTTGAACTTCTGTTGGGCAGTCAAAGACCAAGTCTGTGCTCCATAAGTTAGGATGGGAAGAATGCACATATCCATAAGTCTACGTTTCAGGGTTAATGGCAGGTTACCCTTCATCAACCCTTTCATTGACCAATAGCACTTCCAGGCATTTTCGGTATGCCGATCTATCTATATCCTTTTCTTGCCGTGCCTGGAAAAATACTATCTGGCCAAGGTAATACTCATGGACATATGCAATCGTCTTACCGTCTGTTTTTAACAGATGTTGTATGCTGTTAGTCATCAGCTTGTCTTTGTTCATCCTTAGTCCAACTTCGAGGCTTGCAGTGCTGAGTTCCTGGAGCATTTGCCCCAACTCAGTAGCCGTGGAAGAGAATAGAACAATATCGTCGGTAAAACGAAGATTTGTTAATCTGCTTTCGCCGACGATAATGCTTCTCTCATTCCAGCTAGCCGCCAGTTTTCTGAAGAGTTCCTCGAGAACGCTCGTAAATAGTTTAGGAGATAGAGGATCGGCTTGTTTAACACCTTTTTGAATTTAAACGGGTGCTCCAGGTGATTCAAATTTTATGGAAGCTGTGCTATGGCTATATATGGTGTGTAATATATTGATATATGGGGGATCTATTTTATGGCTATTGAGTGCGTTAAATATTGATTGGTGATTGAGGCTATCAAAGGCTTATAAATTAAAAATATTACTTATTTGTTTATTAATGCCGTAAGTTGAAAGTCCTAATGAGCCTAGTCAAATATGTTACTAAAGCTTAGTTTGTGGCCAGAGCAATATGTTTGTAATGTCCTATATCAGTGTTTCCCAATTAGTGGTACGCGAGGTTGCATCAAGGGCTACGCGCAGCAGGCCTTAAAGACATTAATCGTGTTAGTGAAGCAGTAATTAAATATTTACTCCTATTTCGAAAGACATACCTTTGCGAGAGAGAATTTTCTGCAATGAAAAACTTAAAAACTAACAATTGTCACAGACTTCAATTCGAAGACGACTTGGGATTGAAGCTGATGAAAAAACAACAAGATTTTTCAGAGTTGTGAGCAAAGAAAAACGTGCACATTTGTCACATTAATCAAACTGGTGTTTTCCGTCATTAGAACAAATGTATTTTGATGGTAATAAATGTAAAATATCTGATTATTATTTTTATTTAACGTCCCTGCAATAGGGGGTACTCGAGTTTGAGGTCTTTCTTGGAGTGGTACGTAGAAAAAACTAATTGGGAACCACTGTGTATATTATTATTATTATTACTAACTAAATATAGGTAAAAAAAATATAATTTTATGTTATTTAAAATATTACTATTTGTTGATTAACACAGTAAGTTTAAATTCCTAATGAGTCTGGTCAAATGTTTTAACCAAATATAGATTAAATTAATATAATTTTCTGTTATTTCAAATATTAAGAGAAATTTGACATTGTTTCTATCACATTAATAATTCTTAATTTCATAATAAATATAATAATTCATAATATTGATATATTTTTTCTGTTTTTCTGCTCATCTGTCATAAGTTTGACAATTAAATTCATTATCCTGTCACTAGTGTCATTTTCCTGTTCTATGTGTTTACAAAAATTGCTATAAAATCCTTTAAATCCAATAAAGTGTATGGGATTTAGCAGTTTTAGGTAGACTTTAACTTGACTCTTGATATTACATCATTTGTATATAAATTTCGACAAAAAATATAATTAAAATATTGTGGCCACTTTCGGCCGATTATCAAATATTGACCCATATATATAAGATATTTAGGAGCTATTTTTTTGTGTAAAAACGTAATACTCGTAGCATAATAAATTTGTTGGATAGAAAGAAATCACAATGTTACCTCCATTTTTATTAATATTTCCTATTTACTCCAATAAGGAGCAAATTAAAAAGCCATATTTTAATAAGTATATGACCTAGCACATGGCCAAGTGTTTTTGTATAATTCAACATATTTTGATAGCCTAAAACTGTTTGGGGAGATTTTTTTTGTTTACTAGCACGCATTGTAACAAACATATTTTATTTCAGCTGAAGACAACTTACCTTAGGTCTAAGAAAGTGAGGGACTGTAGACCCCCCACAGTCTCCGGGACAGCCGTGATAGCATTTTGTGCTAATAAAAGCCTTTCCAGGTACAAGTACGACGTGACTTCATCGGGTAATTCAGCAAATCGATTCTTTGATAAGTCTGTAACAAGCAAAACAAATTTATTATTGTCATTGCACGGTAATGTTTTATAAACACCATAAGTAATTTTGCTATAAAAGTTAAAAGAAAATATACTGTAAAGTGAGAGAACAATGAAAGTTTTAAATCTCTAATGGTTGTATGTCGTGATAACTTAACTAAGCCTTTGATTATATTATTACTTTTGTTACGTATACTAACGACAAAGCGAAGACCGGCTTCTAGATATAGTTATACAACCTATTTATAAAAAAAATATAGTACTCGTAGAACATGATTGTCAAAAAGAAAAATAATAATATTATATGTCAATAATCCAGTAAAATTACAAGAAATATAATACGAATATGTAGGACAATTTACACAATATTGCTCTGGTCACAAACTTAGCTCTAGGCTTGTATTATGAGTACCAGAAAAAACTATATAAGACTAAGGGGCTTAGCACAACCACATCGATATATATCGACAGTCGATAAAATGAGGTTTATGAATGAACATTCATTCATAAAATCGATATGTATCAATTTTGTCGATTTATCGAGCCTATCGATGCTGTTGTGCTACCCCATAGAATATTTTATAAACATGACAAATCGTACAGAAAAAAAAACATATTTTTTTTGCCATGGGTGGGAATCAAACCCACGACCTCTTGATACAACGCCAAAGGCGCAACCAGTCTACGAAAGAGGTCAAAAATAAGAAAGAAATAACAGAAACAATGATAACACAAACATACTTTAAATAATGGAGGTTAAAAAGGTTGCCCTCAAATAAACTACGCCAAGATAATGGCCTGCATAATGCAATGTCTGTATAAAATCGATTCAATGCGATGATGTGACACACAGGGTGAGGTAAGCTAGTGGGTCCAGTGAGATAAGAAAGGGGACGAAGCTAACCAAAGCTTATTCAGCTGCCACAACACACAACGGACGCACAAACTCGACTGGATAAGCAATCAATTTGTAGTCTGTTATTATAATGCATTTAGCAGAAGTTAATTAACATTTTGTAAATAAAAAACACTGTTTTTTTTTTATTGGAGCACGACACGTAACTTTGCCTCTACCTGGTGGTGAGTAGGCCTACAAAATCCTTGGAAGTCAACCACTATACTGTTGCTAGTGTTAACAGTATTGGTGGCTCCCACTATGATGGCTAAATGATGCGGTTACAAAATGGGAGGCAACAAAATTTGAATTCTAGCTTTATCGCCAAATCAACTGCCCGTTTCGTACACGCACCCTGAAAAGAGACTACCACCTCCACAAGAAATCGATGCTGTAGGCTCTTCTGTAGGCTCTTAAAAACTGGTAAAGCTACTGACTAAAACCAAAACATGACTAGGTCACTTGACATCTTTTGCGTCGGCATCAGCGGTGGTAACGAAAACGAGTGGCCGATCTAGCGAAGTTATCTTCTTACATATAAAAAGATTGGCATAAATAGTTACAATTTCTCCAAAACTAGGCGCGAATTTCTAATTACCTACAAGTATTTTAGTGACCCATAAGAATTTTAAGAAGCTTTTAGAAGAAACAAGACACCCATCGTGTAAAGATAAAAAGTAATAAACAAGTAGCATCCTCTATTCTTGCAGCAGTAACTGGGAAAAACAAGGCAATTTATTCTCCACTACATAATTATTCAAGAATTTATCATATAAGCTGGAATAGAACTGGCTCATATTATTCTGGGGCTATGCGTTGGGTAGAAGGAACACATTATTTTATCGCTATGAAATATGATTCCAAATTATTACGACTTTCATTAGTGAAATATTAATGTAATTTAGAAATAATGAAGAGAATAAATTTACGCTAAAGACACAGTTTTCTGATTTTCCTGATTCTTTAATAACTTTAAAACCGAAAACAAAACTATAGTATGTATAGTGATTTTATTATATTATTGGAGTACGGCAAGCGACTCTTTGTTTAGCTGATGGTAAGCAGACCTACAAAGACCTTGAATGGTGTCAAATACATTGTTGTTGGTCGCTGCCAGTGGGCCTGCTAAATGTTGCGGTTACTCAAGTAAGGCATCGAGAGCAAAAATAATGACAAATTTGCGTTAAAGCTGCTTTATCGACAAATTAACAGCCCTATATAACCGCGTTTTATAAGTAGACTACCATCCCGACAATAAATCGACGTAGTATACTCCAGCACCCGTAGCACGGCCAAGCCAAGACTAGAGATAAAGTCGCGAGCGGATGTCAAACAAATCATTTTTTTTATATCGGCCAATCAGGTGCAACTTTGCAATGCTCTGATTGGTTGATATTAAAAAATAGTTACTTTTGACATTGGTTCGCGACCTCATATCTTGTCTTAGATTGGCCGTGCTACGGGTACAGAAACTGTGAACCCACAGACTAAAACATTTTTTTTATAATTGACAGAGAATGCGTTTGTGCCTGTCAAACATGCCTGATGGTACGCATTGATGAGGTCGAATTTAAGCACGCTTACTCTGTAGTTACCTATTTACCTAAGACATAAAAATACCTAGATTTTAGCTGTCTGGAAAAACAGAAGCAGGGGGTGAGTTCCAAGTATTTGCCGTACGGTTTAAAAACGTGGAAGCAAAGCGCTTTTGAAATTGCAATATAAATAACTTCACGAAGACAGATGTCACGCATCCTTCTAGATTGCAAAGCGCTAAGCTCTCTAACGGATATTTAAGACAAGAAGGAGATAGGGCCAGTTTCTCGACGCAACCACCAGTGGTATCAGTTTACTTAATGATACCGCAAAGTCAAGATACTGCGTATGCAAGAGCAACATCTACGGAGTTGTTATATTACGTAATA
Source organism: Monopis laevigella (assembly GCA_947458855.1). NCBI lineage: Eukaryota > Metazoa > Arthropoda > Insecta > Lepidoptera > Tineidae > Monopis > Monopis laevigella. The sequence continues at coordinate 24,534,052 of OX381583.1, read as the reverse complement.
CGCATGTCGAGTATGATTACATTATGTTATGAAGTGGCAATGAACTAGCACTTGGTGCTTCGAAGACTTGAATGTCATAAAACTGTTGATGTTTATAAGGTTTCTTGAATGTTATGGTTTATAGTTTGTTTTTTTTTATTTATATTTATGCCAAAGTATGTCTTTGTACTTTCTGAAATATATATTTTTTTTGTAAATTTTGTTTAAATTCACCAGGGGCCTTACCAGAGCCAATCGATAATCGAATCGAAATACCCATCGAAAGCCAAATGTATGGGATTTGACGTTTCTCGGCGATCAGGCTTTACCCATAGAGTAAAATTCCTAAACATTTTTACCGATCGATGCGGCGATTCGATTGGCGATCGTGTTCTTTGGTCCGGCTCCATTAAACCACAAATTGCGAGTGATAGGTAGTTTTTCATCGTCTCTTGTAAAACTGTTACGTGATTGATTGACATTTTTGGATATATTTTTTTTACATGATCATAACCAACATAAACATCAAAATCAACATAACATTAAATATTTAAAAAAAACTACTGGATAGTAATAAGTAGTAGAAGGTATTTTTTTGAATGTTTGTTGGTTGGTTTGTGATTGTAGCTTCATCTAATATCTTACGTAAAGCCACTCGTTTGATTCAAAATTAATATTTTTTTTCTTTTTCTTGTTGTGGCCCGGTTTCTTTGTTTATAAAAAATAATACGCACACGAAGTTGCGGCTAGTATAAAATATATGTACTCATCTAAACCTAGATTGAACATAGGAAGTATTAACTAATTCCTGCTTTATCCCGGAGGTGATTCATCCAGCACATTATCCCGCAGGCGTGCGCGCATAATTATTATCTACTCCCAAGCAGAACTCAGCGAAATGAGTCAGACTATGAACGTGATTCTCTCATAGTAATTACCCTTTAAAGGTATGTTGTTTCAATGCTACAACTTATAAGTTATTATTTATGACATACTTTTTATTTATTTTATGGTTTTTTATCCTGCCATGAGTTTTTTAGACTTCCAAATTCTTTTCACCACAGCCTATACTCGTAGTTATAGTAAAACGCCAAAATATTATTTAAATACAAGTCACTCTATTATTGTCAGCACTTTAACTTCTGCAAACTCTTGCTGACGTGCTTTTAGTTTAAAACGAGAAGAAAACGACTTTTATATAGCCTCATTATGGATAGAATAAGTCGCTCCATTATTGTAAAATTACCAAACAAAAAAGTTACGTTATAGTAAATTACTGTAGATTTTTCTCTTTACAAATTAACTTTTATTAATTCTTTACAAATGATAATAAAGTAGAAACAAAAAAATTAAGACAGGCGTGAGACTGTCGACAGAGAAGCTATTTCTCATTTATTGCAAATAATAATAATAGCTAATACTTATATAAAATTCTCGTGTCACAGTGTTTGTAACCAAACTCCTCTGTAACGGCTTGACCGTTGTTTATGATTTTTTGTGAATATTCGGTAGATCTTAGAATAGGTCGTAAACGATTTTTATATACCCCCAAAGTGATAAGAGTGGCCCACCCCAATTCTTTAAATTTATTTTTTGGAAATGTTTTTTAATACTTTAAGCTTATTTTGATTATTATTAAAGATGGTACAATAAATGATCCATTTCCACCTATAATTAAACAATATTAATACGAATTTCTGTACAGTTAGCCAGTCTGGATGTTTATAAAATGATGTATAAGTGTTGTTTTTTCTGGTACAGTCTGGATGTTTATAAAATGATGTATAAGTGTTGTTTTTTCTGGTACAGTCTGGATGTTTATAAAATGATGTATAAGTGTTGTTTTTTCTGGTACAAACCTAGAGCTTAGTTTACATATAGCCAAAGCATTAAGTGTGAAGTATTCTACAAAAAAAAATCATGGAAATGATAATAATACGTAAGAAAGAAGCACAATCGATGAGACTTTATAAACTGCCAATGCTAGTGGCATAACAATTCAATTGTCTTTATTGGACGTAACAAGGCGTGAGTAAAATGTATTGATCATTTGAACCTATTATCGATAAGTATTTCAACTACTTGATTTATTTGCTTTATAGTATCGTGGCTACAAGACCATATAATATGTTTATAAACTAACTAATTTGGTTTTTATGACCAATTATTTACATATAAAAAATTGAAAACTTTGTTTGGCCATAATGCCGGGGAGAGCACGTTAAGCTGTATACCTACTATGCCAACTTGTGAAACTGTTTACAAATCATAGAAACATCGCAACAAATATGCCACTAGTTCGGTGTAGATTTAGAATATAATCGGCTACGAAGTGATAGGAATAAAACACCACCGCCGTTTAGGATGTCTCGGACGACGGGAGACACCCATGATGGTATAAAAAAAGATACTAATGTAATTTTATGTCCTATTATTTTTTAATAGATCTGTCAGTTGGTCTTAGTTAAAGATGTATGGTCTTATTCATAAAAACTTAATCGAGGCCTTGAAGAACACTTTAGTTATAAAAGGTTTTGTCTCTTTTAAGCATATTCATTTTATTTGCTAATAAAAAGAGACAAATGCTTCTTTAACTAAAGTGTTCAAGAACTTAATATTTTTTTATGAATACCGTTGTTAGAGTTCTGATTTTATTGTTCATAGATAGTTTTAATGTTTGTAATAAAATCATGACTCTCATTATTGATGTTTTTAAATATTAAAAAAAAGCAATAACAACAAATACATCGATACAAAACGTTGAGGAAGAAAGCATAGTTCTCAAAGGCTGTAGTGGACTCCAAATGTATGCCAGCCGCAGTCAATGGGCTAAGAATGCACACAAACAGGTTTCCTTCTCAAAACCGTTTCCATGAGAATTTGTTTCCCATCCCAATATTTACTTAAATCTTTAACACAACTGCGACTTGAAATTACGGATATGAGGAAAATGAGATAATTTGGGATATTTATTTATTAATGTTTGACAAATAATTAATGCATTTAATATTACATCCAGGTGGTACTGTGCAAACCGTAAACAAATTTAAAACCAAATAATGTAAAACAATAGTAGTTACTCTAATTTCCGGTTTTAAGACCTGTAAAAACAATACTGTAAAACTGTTGGCAACATTTTCTGTACAAACAGCCACTTAAAATTTTAAAAAAAAACTAGGTCACGGCTAGTGTGTCTTTAAAGGAGACCTAGCACTACTAATTAATGCAAAGTGCTAAAAGCGCCATATGAAGCGCGTTTCAAACTGTTTATATGTTTACATTTTTCAGATATGAAATCCTAAATATATTGTTTTGCATAGAATGTTATTCCGTTCCCACGATACTTTTCCAACAAAATACAGTTCAGTTAACCTATAAGAAGTTATATAATCTATTCCTCATATAGTTCAACCGCATTTTGTAATTTTCACAACAATATACTGTCGTCAAATTTCACTTTTGCCATACGATTTTTTTTTTAATCTTTCCGACGAATGTAGACTATTTCGTTATTATTATTTACTTTATTAGAAGTCCACTTTCGTTAGACAAAATAATGTTAAAATTTTTTTTTGAAAAACTTCTAAAGATCATAATTAAAATATAGCTTATATTTCAGGAATTCTTGAACTAAAATTACTTTTATACAAATTATAAATATCCTTGACGAGATATTGTCGTAAGTGTATCCAGCGAACCGGTTGTACAATATGGGATCCCAAAGGATACCATGAATGGCCATTAGTGAAACAAAACAAACTCATAGTGAAGAGCGTGTAGGACACAAAACAGGTTCATCCCGTTGGAGAGGAGGTACAAAAAGGTTTTTTACGTCACAACAACAGGCGGGCATGTTGAAATATGATGACAAAGAAACGTCTGAGAGGCTTTAAGCCAAGCATAAGCAAGATGAGGCTGGCATCATTGTAAAGCTCGGAGGTACCCGAGGTATCATATACCCATAAGATATCGATTTGTGAACTATACAAACTCAAAAGTCTCAAAAGTAAAACTGAGGACAGCAGGTTATAGTTCACACCAATAAGTTATTTTATAACTAGGTGTATTTAATTTATATATTTTTATTAGGTACGGTATATTTATTAATATTCGTTGTAATTTAAATGTTTTATGCTTTTTAATTGGAATCTTTTTATCTTTTTTTTTATTTACCGCATTTATCATTTCTTTTCAAATACTAGGTTCTAGTTTTGGAACTAAATTTAAAGATTAATTAATTCTTAAAAGTTGTATTTAATTAATTCAAGTATAAAAGACAAGTTAGTTCTTAATTAGGGTTGCTACATCAAGGTGTTCTAGCAATTTGACCATGGTTGAAAGATTCTTAACGTGACTAGCCCTTGGTGATTTAATCACTGTGCTTGGGTTTCCGGCTGGAATAGTCATTACGCCGGAAATTACGTGATTCATAAACATATAATGCTCACAATCTTATTGCTATCATAAAATGTCATTTCTAAGAGCCATTGCAGATAAAGGAATAAACAATCTTAACTGGGAAATGTAGACATATTTTTTTTTAATTAAAATTGGTGAAAAATTAACTTCATCCCTTTTTGAAAACGAGACGAATGAACGAGATGCATGAAAATCCATTGTTAACATGTTTTTTTTTTGATAACCAAAAACGTGCTTTTCGTCATAGGTACTACAGCCCCGTGGGTAATCAATTTCTCCCTTCAGTGAACAATTATATGCCATAAAATTTGTAAGTTGCCATAAAATTTGTAAGTTGGTATAAAATATGTGTTTTCAGACAATATTATTTAACATAATTTGAAATATGTAATCCCAAAAAAATATGTGCTAATTGTTAATAAGTGGTATGTTACGCAACGTATAAATAGTTTACCTAATTACTTAGATAAAAGCAAAAAGTATTATTTAAATAAATAATATACCAACTTTTGAATTTTTACAATATAATTAGCTTTAAAAGCACATCTAATATTTTTAGTAAATTTGTACCTTTTATTTTACCTTTGGCATGATACTTACCCCCGTATTCTAAGACGTATCCTTAACTCCACTTTACACTCAAGGAACGTCTGTCTCTTTCCACCAAATGTCAACTATAAAAAGCAAGTTGAGACAGACGCTCCTTGAGTGAAGAGTGAAGTTAAGGAAACGTTTTAGAATACGGGGGTTAATATCGATAAAATTATTTTTAAAATAAACATACATTTATAAAATCGATTTATATATTTTGTCGAATTGTCGAAGCTTAAAAATTTACTTAAGCTTTACGAAAAAACAAAGGTACCTACAGCCAGGCCAGAAGGTATCTATCGATCTTTCGAACAAGGTAGTATTTATAATGTAAAGGTGATACTGATATTTTTAGATAATCGAGGGAGGGCCAAGGGATAAAGGGCAACGCCGACCGAGTGACGCACATCACAGGGCCCAGTCTTGATTGACGTCGGCCCTAATGGCAGAGGTGACGGGAATTGTGTAAGAGTTAATTGGGAATCAACCAAGTTATGTAAATTAAAAACTTCATACTCTAAACTTGGAGAAACTCTTGACTAATTTACTTTCCATTATTTTGGAAGGCAGAAGTTCGAAAATGTTATTTTGTGATAATAACCAAGTTGTCAACTAGTTTCAGTCAAAATGTATGTACTTTTACAGTTTTCAGTTGGCAATATAAAGGTAAGGAATTCTCAACAGTCAAATCCATGAATAACAGTGATTCCGCAACCACGAACGAGATCTCACGGTATCAAAGTCGGTGGTTACTCTGCAAGGAGGTGGGTAGCCACGAACGAGATCTCTCGGTATAGAAGTCGGTGGTTACTCTGCAAGGAGGTGGGTAGCCACGAACGAGATCTCACGGTATCGAAGTCGTTGGTTACTCTGCAAGAGGGTGGGTAACCACGAACGAGATCTCACGGTATCGAAGCCGGTGGTTACTCTACAAGGGGTGGGACCCCGAACGAGACATCGAAGTCTGTGGTTACCCCTGCAATGCCTAAAATAAAACTGCAAAAAATATCGAATATGATTTTATTATGCGATTACGATTAAATTAAAATTTAGTTAATTTAGGAAAATTGGGACTCAGAGATGCGTCAATTAAAAAAATATGATGATATGCAGTTGATATTAATTCGTTTAGTAGAATCAGACCTCTGAGGTCACGAAACGCTCCGAACACGAAATACAGATTTTTTATTTTTATTTATAGGTATACATTAACCTCGTGGACTATTTGTATGCATATGATTAATAAGTACACAGTACACCTACAGCTAAAACACTTTAAAGATTATTTCAATAAAGTACTATTATAGATAAGATTATTTGTGCCCAAACCCATTTATAATGTGACAAGATAAAATATTGTGGTGGATCTCTATAACTTCGGCTAATCGATCGGATTCACTACCCGACCATACATATAATAATAATAATATGTAGGACAATTTACACTAATTGTTCTGGTTACAAACTAAGCTCTAGGCTTGTACTCTGTGTACCAGAAGCAACGATATAATACACATTATATTTTATAAAGACCATGAAAAACTATACAGAAAAACGTACTTATTTAACAAAAATGCGCAACCACTAGTCTGCGGAGGCGGTCAAAAACCGTCAAGTGACCCAACAACCGCCAAGTCATGTTTTGGTTTTATTGAGTTCACCAGTTTACAAATGTATCTTTGTTGCCGCCGCCTATTTCGTAACCGCGTCAATTAGCCGACATAATGGGAGTGATGAAAGTTAAACCACAATGTGGACCCCATTCGTGGACTTTGTCTAATTAGGTCTGCTTACCGTAAGGTAGATACAAAGTCACATGCCGTGCTCCAGTAAAAATCTATACTAAGATTTAGCAAAAAAAAAATACTGGAAGACGCGATAAATAAATAGAACGTAAAAACCTTTATAAAATTTATGTCTGTTTGTCGGTTTGTTTGTTCGTACTTGTGCGTGTAAAAGCTACACATTGGATTCAACATCGTATTACTGAAAAATAAAAAGCTTTATCGAGAGTAACATATAGCGGTTAATTCAAATGTCCCAAAATGTGGCTACAGACAAAATATATTAATTTACTAGCTGACCCGGTAAACTTCGTCATTCGTTCGAACAAAGATGGTCTAAAGGTCCTTGCTTTTCTGGTAGAATAGAAAAAAAAGTGACACGTGAAAATACACACGGCACCAGCTAACAAAAAATAAAAGTAATGTAATAGCATTCAATATTCCCGACGGCATTGCTTATTATTACATACACTACTTGGCACATTAGCAATTCATGGAAGTCAGGCGGGTCAAACGAATTTAGCTCCAATATGTTTACCTGTTCTTATTCAAACCTATGCCTGAACTCGTTATTTCAAATAAGAACAAGTTTTTAGTCTAGGGTTTTTTTCGAGTGTCCTCGTGCGTGAATAACCGACAAGTAACACGTGCTTGACAACATACTCCAGCTATAGATGCCCAGCTTTTGAACTTTTTTTTTGTTCTACTTAGGCATACTTACATTATAAATCTTTAAAATTATCTAAAAATATTTTTAATCTAAGTTGACAATTTAACATCATAATCGGTATTCACAACATTAAAATACAATTTGGAAATATAAACGAAAAAGACAATAAAATTATATAATAAAAGTAATTAAACAACTCCAATTAATAAAATGTATATATTAAAAGAATATAATTCTGTTCGAACACTTTAAAATGGTTCTGTATAATATAAAAAAAAGGAATAAATAGGCTGTAATTTTGTCAAATAACTTTACGTTTTAACTAGTATTATTAAATATTAATAAACTAGCTCATCCACGCAACTTCGTCTACGTAACTTTAACCGTTTACGCAGCGTACGCTCTCAAAAGGAATAATTTGTCCCCGTTTTTTATATGTTTTTGTGATGTTATGTAGCCTATATAGCCTTCCTCGATAAATGGGCTATCCAACACCAAAATATAATTTTTCAAATCGAACCAGTAGTTCCTGAGATTAGCGCGTTCAACCAAACAAACTCTTCAGCTTTATAACTTTAGTATAGATATTAATCTATACTAAAGTTTATTTAGTACGACATAATATAACAACGTGAATGAAATATAATATCAAAACTTCAACGGCCTTAAACATAAATCTGAAGCCTTACAAAATATAAAAAGGTAAGCAATGAATATTATCTAACAAATGGGTCCGATGCGCCAGTATTTGACATGGTGCCAACACTCGATACGGGCCTCCTCAGCCTTGACCGGCGCGAGCGCGGACAAATACATCTGCACCCAAGCAGATTTAAAAATCATAGACATGGCGTTCGGTGATATGAAACGATCGCAACTGCCTATGATATAAATAGTTTTTTTTTTTTTATGTAGGACAATTTACTCATATTGCTCTGGTCACAAACTAAGCCCTAGGCTTGTACTATGTGTACCAGAAATTGTCCGGTTATCATCAGATAGGATGTCTTTCCTATAGAGGTTAGAGAAACAAAGTGCGCAAAACCCTTTAATTTACTTACAGTAGAGATGCGATAGGAAATGATTGGTTAAAATAGATTTAAAAAGTAATGATACATAATATTTTTTCCAGGAATGGTGATTCGTGGGAAACAAAAGTGTAAGATTTTTTGTAGATAATTAATTGCATGATCTCCAATTTTTGCCTGACTACTTTAAGTATTAACTTACCGCTTCAAGAAAAATCCAAAAAACCGATACTATCTTTGAATTTAAATATGTATTAGGCAAACGTAGAATGGGTATATTTGTTTGTTTGCAAACATCGGGGCGAGCTAGCCATTTGTTCAGTGTAGACTCATACCACCGGCTACGACGAGGTGGGATTAAAAACCCCTCCGCTGGGTACCCTGAGGCCGTCTAGGCCGGCGCCGTAAGGCACCCGTGATGATATTAATATTTTTAGTTACAAGTATCTGACGTACAATCGATAGGGATTTCAGATATTATACTAAATGAATAGGATGTCAAAGGCAAAATTTTACACTTTTTGTGTATGACAAATTGTAACTTTAATACACAATTGATATCCAATTTAGTAGAACAAAGGTCCTGTACCAATATTCAGCTCTAAGTGAATTATTGTAAATTAAAATGTCTATTTTGACCGTACTTTTTTTTTCTATGAGCGTGAATGTTATAGCTTCATGTCAGATCTAGCGACATATCTATTGGCTCTAATGTCTATAAAAGTCTTTAGCAAAAGTAACTCGTCTGCTACATTGAATACACTCCTCAGACATACCTATCGATTGATACCACAGAAGACTGGTTTCCGCAGACTGCATTGCGGAAATACGAAAGGTTTGTTCAAGTCACCGCTAGGAATAGAGAACAAAATGTTTTATATTCATTAGTTATGAGCTAGGTGATTAGGTTTTCTCTTTTATTTAATTATAATCTTATATTCATGTAGTTTCTTCCTTAAATATTTTATGAATTGTAATATAGGTATCAGTTATACGCGTCATTAATTCTTCACAATAAAAAATATTGTATGGGTCTAATTATCCTCAAAAGCATTGCTTTTGTTAAGTTATAAATATGGTCTCTAACAAATATAATATATGTATATTCAAAACTGACTGTTGATGTGATGTGATAATTAGAAACTGACTGTTGATGTTAAAGCATTGGGGCAAGGTTAAATACAGACTAGAATGCAAATTCGTATTTTTGGTCACCCGTTTCGTAACTACATTTTTAACCCAGCACAGTGATAATAACGGCTATATTATTATTAAATTTAACTATTTAAGTAGTATTTATAGATTCTTAAAAAAAATGCAGTATTTTAAGAGATAGGCAGAAAATTCTAATTGAAATTTTCGATCGTTCAAGGATAACACGGAGGTTTTCGGTGTAAAATAAAAATACTCTTAGTTATTATTAATATTATTTCAATACAATTTAACTAAAGAAATGTTCACAAAAAATACAGTATGTTACTTCTTTAAAAATAGTTTTTATTGTATTAAAGTAATATATTTCCGCCATTAAGGAAACAATATTTTTCTTGACCAAAGGGGACATTGTTTTAACCCAAGAATTTATTTTTATCTATAGTCTTCAAATTCGTATCGAATTATTTGACAGTCATCCGACCAATAGCAATAACAGTATATCATAATTCGGACAACAATCGTGCCCCCGTTCGGTTGCCGTTACGACAACATGCCAATCCACGTATATTGAATTACAACTAGTTATTTGCACAACGCAACGCTGGCTATAATCGTGACGAAATATCAGTAACAATTGTTTGCGTTTGATACCTACATATTAGTTGGCTTCTTCAATATTTGCTCATTTAAATAATAAAGGTAAATTATCTGATAGAAATAATCAGATTATATCCATCTATAATAGTCCAATAGAACAGAAACGAATTCTAAATCGAATTACTTAGGTTAGATTTGATCTAACCGAGACGTTAATTTAACGCAATGGTTTCATAATTTTCAAGAATAACACAAGTTATTTGTAACAATACAAATTATCAATATTAAATTAATGAATAATAAAGGTAGTTTAACTTGTAACTACTCTTTATTTCTCATAAACTTCACCAGGTGATTTAACCGTAATAAAGCTTTTAGCAACCGGGGCTTAGTACAGTCCAAAGTCATGTAGGTAGTATTTCCAGATTTAAATATCCAATTCAATGCAAATCATTAATGTGAGACTAACATCCTATATTCATAAAAAAACTTATTGAACTCAAACCTCAAAGAACACTTTAGTTATAGAAGGTTTTGTCTCATTTATTAGCAAACAAAAATTAATACGCGTAAAAGAGACAAAACCTTCTATAACTAAAGTGTTCTTAAAGAACTCAATAAGTTTTTATGAATAAGGCCATAAATATTTATATGGCGTATCTTTCGTATAAAACTTAAATGTACCTATCCTAAATCCTAACCGAAATATATCCGAGCCAAGATTCGATAACCAATTTAAAAAAAAACAGAAATATTATCTTTGCTTTAATTTTACTAACGTCTTAGGTACGTGCGTCATTATTACTATAAAAAAAATACCCCCGTTTTAAAGCGGCTGTCACAAATTGCTCATGATTTCCTGTCCGTAACGGCACTGGTGACTAAAGCTGGGGCCATAAGTGTACCTCTAGGCTATGAACTAGTCAATGACATCGTTAATAAATAAGGTGTCAATGTATTAAAACTTAAGTCGATGATATAGAAAATGTTTATTGGTGTTCTTTGTTGGTTGGATGATTCTTGTAAATAAGTAATAAAGTCTAAATATTGCCTTAAAAATTTGTAAACTGAAGCAGCTATCAAAGACCTTATATTACTAAATGAATTTGATATCAACTGGATTTCGGAAATATCAAATATATAAAATTCATTTAGTAAAATAAGGCTCCAGGCGCCAGGTTCATTATAAAGGGGTAACATTTGATTGTATATTTGTATGTAATCTTTCGAACTACTGAACCGAGTGTGAAAAAAATCATCTCGCTAATAGAAAGCCACTATTCTTGAGTTATATAAGGTATATTTTTCGAAATCTCATTACTTATATCAGTTAACTACTAATCCTATAAAGTTGCCAACGGACAAAGACTGTCTGAAGATCGAAAGTATGTTCAATCAAAACTGAGCTTTGAAGAAAAGGTATCAACGTCCAGCAGTCATGTCATATATTCTAAACCTAATGAGTACCTCCGACATGATTCAATAGCAAGCAAGGTCACAGAAAGACCTAAACTAACACACCTAGTGTTAGAGGAAGAAAATAATTGACAGATCTATTTGCAAACGCAAAATTAAGGTCGAATAGGCAAGCATGAACCAGGCCAATGATCTCTAGGAAACGGTTTAGGCAATCCAATCATGAGACAGCATTAAACTAGCTAGGTGTGTATCATTGAATACGCAGCTAGAAGTCATTTAGGGAATCGAATAGATAAATCTAAACCTATTTTTGTCTAACATTGTTTATATAGCTATACTAAATATATTTCACGCACACTTACATAGGTGATGTATACGAGGTGGCTAAGTTGGTTAGACCTTGGACTTAAAAACACTTAGGTCCCTGGTTCGAATCCCGGTATGTGTACCAATGAGTTTTTAATAAAAAAAAAATATACATTTGTTTCACAACACCACTATAGTGCCTCGGAGAGGTACGCACGTTAAGCTGTGAAACTGTTTATTACTGTATATAGATGGGTTTGATTGAGTTTATTGAAAACAACGCAACGAGCTAGCCACTTGTTCTGTGTAGATTCATACCATCGGCTACGACGAGGTGGGATTAAACACCCCTCCGCTGGGTACCCTGGGGCCGTCTAGGCGGTCTCGGCGCGCCGTAAGGATACACTTACATAGGTATACACAATACGCAGAGACATACGTACACTCATACCATAGCCTAATCAATAAAAAATAAGTTTTTATTTATATTAGTATACTTATTTCCTAAACTTGTGAATGTGGTCTACCTCTTTTATCTAGCTCATGCATCATCAAATTAGCTGCTTACATTGATCCCTGTGATTATTATTATTTATTTTATTATTACAGTGTATTTATGTATGTATATTTACTGTACATTAATTATTTATGTTTATAGGTATTTATTTGAGTATGTATGTATTACTGTTTGTAGTTAATTTTTATATGTATGCAGATAGTATACCTACTTACTGTTGATTTGTCCCAAAAGTTTGTCTGGTAAAGAATGCCTAGCGGCTTTAAGTCAGCCTATACCTACACCCTTTTTTGTGCTAAAAGTTTTAAAATAAATAAATAACAAAGCCGAAGAGAAAAAATATTTCTTAGTTACATCTTGATTATATTATTTATGCGTCCTTGTGAGTTACTTTTTATTAGGTGTTAATATTATATAGTATTTTAAAAAATCATACGAAAAACCCAAAAAAAATATTGTAGCAAAAATTTAAGCAATAACGAAGGTACACGTGCCGAATTGTACAGACCTGCTGATCAATATTGCCCCAGGGGATCTGAACGGCATGGCGTGACTCCCTAAACAGCTGATCCCCCATAGTCTGGCGCCCCGTTTACAATACTTTCACCCCTCGTGTCGCCATCGCTCTTAACAGATGTCGCCACAGGGTTTTATTTAGCCCAAAATACATCGCTTTACAGGCTTGTATAAATAAGAAAAAATGTATGTAATTGTATTCGTGACAATTATAAATTTATTATGGCAACAAAAATAATAATAAATCTATATGGCTTATACGTCAGACATATTTATAAAATGCACTCAAGAAAAAGTCTGGGTTCTCAACATAATTCAAGTTCTAAAGAACGTCCTCAATCCGCTGGACCGACTGAAAAAGTCGGATACACAACGCAACAACAACAGCAATATTCGAAACATCTGCAACAGTTAAAGAATGACTTTGATGGGAGATGGTGCAAAGACCCTCACTTTGGTATCGAATGGAAAGACCTAGATCGTGTAAAAACCCTCGGAACTGGAGCGTTTGGTAGAGTAGTGATGGTGAAACACAATAAATCGCAAAAATTCTATGCAATGAAAATCTTAGACAAGGAAAAGATTATAAAGATGAAACAAGTAGAGCATACGTTGTACGAAAAACGAGTCTTGGAAGCCATCAGGTTTCCGTTCACAGTATCTATGGATTTTAGTTTCAAAGACAACAGCAACATTTACTTCGTCATGCCGTTCGTGCCCGGAGGTGAAATGTTCACACATCTCCGCAACATGGGAAAGTTTGACGACCAAATTTCCAAATTTTATGCAAGCCAAGTCATATTAGCTTTAGAGTATCTTCACTTTTGCAACTTAGTATATCGAGATTTAAAGCCAGAAAATATTCTGATTGACAAAAATGGTTATTTGAAAATAACTGATTTCGGATTCTGTAAAATATTAAATGGAAGAACGTGGACTTTGTGCGGAACTCCTGAATATTTGGCACCAGAATTAATATTAAGTAAAGGATACGGATTTTCAGTTGATTGGTGGTCTTTTGGGGTCTTATTGTATGAGATGAACGCTGGATATCCGCCTTTTTATGCGAATGAACCGATGAAAACGTACGAAAAAATTGTTTCTGGCAAATATCGATGTCCGTCACATTTCAACAGTGATTTAAGAGATCTCTTGAGGAATACACTTCAAGTAGACATTAGTAAGAGATATGGGGTAATGAAAGATGGAGTTATGGATTATAAGAACCACAGATGGTTCAGGGGTATAGAATGGGAATCAGTGTTGAACTGTAAGACACAGCCACCATTTGTTCCAAAGTATAAATCTCCGGGGGACACTAGTAATTTTGATAAATATGTGGAGGAAGCGGTGAGAAATGCATCTTACTGTCGGTACGAATCTGAATTTAATGATTTTTAAGCAAATAAATGTAGTTTTAATTATATCCCACTTTTTTTAAACCTAATTAGATAAATCTAGACTAATCCGTTCTTCATATACTTCGTGTAGTCTTCTTTTGAGCTCGCGAGTGATAACCTAGCAGTTGATAAATCAGTGAGAATATTAAAGTTTACTCGTGTTGCTAAAATTCGTCATTATCGTCGCCCATTCATGGTCCTACCTGAAGGTACGCAGAAGCACCTACAAGGACCATGACACCTACACATTAAAAGTTATATACTCCAAAAAAACTTCCGATATACAAATATTATTGTCCTATTTAATCAAGTCGACAAAATCTGAATTAGAATATGAAAAGGGACGTCTTCTAAGTAGTATATCAAACTGTCTTGTTCGTTTTGTAGCTCCCAATTTGACTCTCGGATGAGGGAGCACGTGCTAGGGATCCACATTCGTTCTACAATATGCGCATGCGCAGGAAAGTGATAATGGGACGGGGGGACGATGCGCACGCTTAGTTCTTGCGGTTGGGATTTATTTTAAGAACTTAATGTAACAGATCAAACAGTTTGTAAATATAAACAACTAAGTATAAGTGGTTTGAAGTAAAGCTATTGCTTTGGAAGTATGTTGTGACATTATTAATTTGAAGTAGATGTTTAAATGAGTTTGGCAATTAAAACTAATCAAATTTAACATATTAATTATACTTTTAGTGGTAACATTAATAGATAGAATTGTGGTTTGAATTTAAAAAAAAAACACTCGCAATTTATTATTATTATCGATAATTCTATTATTTTCCAATATGATTTCGGTAGTAAATAGTTATATATATATATACAACAACAAGATACCCAACACTATACTCAACACAACAAGATGCAAGTTTTTTTAATAAACGACAGACAACATCTGCAAATTTTTACAATAGAGTAAGGAAAACTTAATAGATTCAACAAATAAATAAATCAGAAGACCGCAAAATATCCAACGCATGTTCGCGTCATAACAAAAATAGATTTCAGCACACAGGTCAACAATCTTTAAACTATAATAACAGAACCCTTTACTAAACTATACTAAGCTTTATGTATTTAAAGCACAACTTTAGCTAAAGAAATGTTATAAATATCATTAAAAGCTTAATTTTCAGTTAAAAGTGTAAAAAAATATAGTTCTAGCAAACAAGTCGTAAGTAAAGATCTATTTAACTGGCTTGGGCATTGAAGAATGGCAGACAGTCTCGTTACTGCACTGGTGACAGATTTACGAATTGTGTGAAGATTCGTAAATATGTCTGGAAAGTGTATAATGGACTGAACATTACGAAATGCCCTTAGGTTTCCATTGTTTGCAAAATAACAGTCAGTGGCAGGTTTCTGAGCACAATTGCTTCTTTTTGAAAAGTAAACCAAAAATATAGTAGCTACAGGGCCTTTAAATTGACACAAATTCATTGATATTAAATGTATTATGTGATATATAGCACCAAGGAGACCCTTCGGGAGAGGACCGACTCTAATAGTGGTAACATTAGCGAAGTTTATACGGACATCAGGGTATCAATAATTATTGCTATAAACCCTTTTTTGTCAGTTGATGATAAACTCTGAATTAATTATCATACCATGACGGGTGCCTTTTTGGTTCCCGAGAAACGTTTAAACGGCTCCAGGGTACCCAGCGGAGGGATTAACCCATCCTCATTTCGCCGATGGTATTCGGAGGCAACACCTTACAACAGTAACTTGTTGCGGTGTTTATGATGGTATAGCCTCGTTTTATAAAGCGGTCGCCCATCCCAAGTCCGGCCTTGTTGTCATCTGCTTAACCTTGTTATCAATTGTGCAGTGACTTAACCACTAGGCTGGGGCCACTTTTTATAACATAACAATATCTGCTAAAGTCGTTGCTATAACTGCATAAGATTACAGTACAAGTACACAAATACGAACTAGCTTACAACTGCACATAAAATCGTCGATACCGCTATGTAGTCCATTCTCTCACACAATTGACTGGTGAACATTACCAAGTAATGAAGCAGATTTAATGGTACACCTCGACAATTGAACGTTTGTTGTTACTTACAATGATGCTATAGAGAGCATCGACATTATGGCAATGCCTCTCGATTAGCAAGTGAGCTTTCACGTATCAAATAAAGTGGAAATAATTTAGATGGAAAGCTGCAGATAAATTTTATTGGTGTAAATGATCTGCAGCTTCGATGTAAAACAATGCCTTTAGAGCATGTTTAGATTATATTCAGGTTTGCAAATAAATTACTTATATTTAATGGCAAAGATGCACATGTCGTTTAATTGAGGAAGTAGATTGCTTTCCAAAACAGCAACTACCAGTAAATGCTACGTGAAAAACATTTGCATGAAATTTCACTTGCATTACAACCATGTCACTATGCCAATTAAATTTCATGCAAATACATCCACAGTGTCATTTACTGGTAGATGACACTGTGGAACTACTTTTCCAATTTACTGGTATGTGATATATACAGCAATTATATTATAAGATGAATTAGTATTGTTTGTTTTTGGTACACATAGTTCTGGAGCCTAGTTTCGTGGCCAGGGCATGTATTAAATGACCAACTTATTCTAACATTAAATGATGTTGCTGTTTCAAACTTGCTCACAGAACAGAGTTGCTCAGAGTGCCATTTATAAATTCTTTATCTGAATTTCATAGTTCAAAAGATCAAATTGTAATCTACGAAATAAATTTTGTTGTAGGTAAATGACTCATCGACCATTGTAATATTGTATAGCTTTACAGACGTAAAAGTACCATCACGGGTGCCCTACGGCACCCGACACCGCTCAGCCGGCCACTCAGGGTACTCTTATGAACAGTTGCTCAAGTTGGTATAGAGAAACTGAAACAGAAAGCAACACGTGCTCTTCGAAGCACTATAGTAACCCACTAGTACTTCGGAGACCAATGTACCTCATTTTAATTAAAAACTCACTGGTACACACAAGGGTTTGAACCCGTGATGTGTTTTTAACTCGGCCACCATATATAATATATTTCTGATAGAACCAGTCAGTTGGTGTATATACTCGGTCATAACAGTAATCAAAGCTTTCAGTTTAACAACATGTGGCAAGCAATAACTATAACATTTATTGCCAGATTATTCGCAGTATTAATAAGAGCTTTTGTGACCTCAATATGAAGTTGGCAAGATTAGTATGTTTGGCATAACATGGCAGGCGTTTCTATGAATTAGTGTCTACATACACGTTGTTTTGGAACAACAACTGCAGAAATGTTTTGAAAACAAATTGTAAAACAATAATTTGCGAGAACTTTAGGACATACTGAACACGAAATTTGTAGTACACTTATTTTATTTATGGAAATCCAAGGCTTGGTCTAACACAAATAATACTAAAATAAATTCTGAATAGGTTAAAATCCGTCCTGTGATTTTAAAAATGTGTCAGTTAAAACTCAAAGCGCAGTTACTTTACATCTAATAGCATACATATATATCATCACGGGTGCCTTGCGGCGACCGAGACCGCCTAGAAGGCCCCAGGATACCCAGCGGAGGGGTTTTTAGTCCCACCTCGTCGTAGGCGATGGTATGAGTCTAGTCTGCTATTCTTGAAATTTTTTTTTCAACTGGAACTAAAACTAATAATAATAATAATAAAATATATTTATTTCCAATATTTTTTTACATTACAAAGATCTTACAAATCTTACAGCTAGGTAAATGTTACAAAATTAGACCGAATGGTATCTGCCGCCGAACTAGGTAAACACCTGTATTTCGGCATACAGCGCCCATCCCTACGGTGAGTTACTCTTGCAAATTAGCATAGTTTACTAGGATAAGCTTATTATTAAAATGTGTAAAGGTGTTCCCCTTTTTTGTGTGTTATGATAATGTGAGAGTGTATGTAAGAGACACCCTCTTAAAGAATATAATAATACTAACGCAATAGGATTTTTTATTTTTTATTATAAATGACTATAATACTACAAACAAAAAATAAAAAATCATTTTTGGATGGTTAGGAATTCTTCCGTACTCTCATACGTAAGAGAAAGTAGCCAGTTTGCGACAGTTTTTTTACATGCATATTTAGGAGATGTATATAGTATAGTATATAGGTATAATTCCATTGATTTTGTTATATGCATAAGGTCCCATGAAACAGAGAAACCTTTTAATAAAAGCTGTACGATAAATTTGAATTCGTTTACAAACAAGATCCGTTCTACGTCTAGCCATAAGTCTAGGATCATATTCTAGATTATTATGCTGTCTTAATATTATAGTAAGTATAAATAATTGACGAACACTAAGAACATTACAGGATTGATATAGAAGGGTAGTTGAAAACAAAAATGGACGAAACGTACAAACTTTAACGGTCTTATTCATAAAAACTTACGAAGCCTTTATTGATGCTTTATAACAGCTCAATAGCAAAACACCTCAAAACGTTATTCATAAACGCACATTAAACCTCTAATAGTGATAAACGTCAAATAACAGCTCCATAACTTTATTGAAGGCAGGAGCCCACTATAAACCTATTTTAACCTCACTTTTTATACATATTTTATTTTTTGGTTTAAAATTTTATTAAATGACTTCTATTACTTCATAAAATTATATTACAAATAAAAATAATAATGCCCAGTCGGCTTCCGATCAACAAATTCTCAAAATTTTACAACTCGAATGGACTTGTACCAAATTAGGTTGGGCACACACGACAGAAATTTGTAACAAAAAAATATTAACATTTAATTTTGTTTCACCGCGGTAATTTGTCCAAAAAGACAAAGTTGTGCCGCTTCAAACTACAAAATTTGAATGGAGGTGCCGCCATATCTGTTTTTATTTATTTATTACACGACATGTGATTTTGTATCTACCGGATGGTAAGCAGACCTACAAAGTCCATAAATGAACTGATAGATATGTCGTTTTACAATATTGATCGCTCCCACTATGCCGGCTAAATGATGCGGTTACAAAATGTCAAAGAATCAAAAAGAAAGAAAAACAAAAGAAAGAAGTTTACATTACGAGTCTATTTTAATATCCTCGCTGCTTTATCATAAATTCAGTCGTTTATTTAGTAACCGCACCATGAAAGGATACTACCACCTCAACAATAAATCTATGCAGTAGTCCCCGGTACCAACCAACCGGTGAACCCACAGACTAAAACAGAAACATGACTAGGTCACTTGACAGTTTTTATTGTACGTGAAACAAGTATTGCGACTTGCCAGTTACATATTATCATACATAGATACAGACATAGAGAGATGCAACATACGCAATAAACAAAGCTGTTTTCTATTTTTGATACAAATTATTTTAATTTAAATGACGGCTGAAACCGCAGGGCACAGCTAGTGTGACTGAATTTTCTAACAGTGTGCGACAAACCTTATTATAATTATTTTATTAGAGGTGTCAAAAACGTTTTTTTTTTTTTACTTTTATGGCCTTGATTTTCCGCGATTTCAACGCCAACTTTCTTGACAATCAATTATTTTTTTCTATCAACACATCACTAATTCAGCTAATAAACGTCAAATAGTTATAGGAGCTTTATTGGAGGTTTATGAATAACAAAAAAGTTATCGAGCCAATAGCCTTATTGAACGTTTTAACTATTGAGCTCTTTAAGAGTGTTTTAAGGTTTTTTTATGAATAAGACCGTAAGTATCGCTCGTTGGGCTCTTTCAAGACCAATAAGATTAGTTTTAGGGATACCGCCCCAAGAATATATACAATATGAAAGACAAAGACTTGACAAAGAAAGAAGAATAATATATTTGCTTTAGTACAGACTAAAGACTTCATATTAAAGTTACCTCTGTTTCTAGAACGTTGATTAAATTAACGACTGTGATGTCTAATGTATGTAGAACCAGGTCCCCAGTTGGTGTGTAAAGTCAAATCGTGTTACCGACTGCTCTACCACCACTGGAGTCACAATTAGCATACAAAGGTATGACAAGAGCCACGTTATACGTGATCAGGAACAATGGATTGTCGCCGGCGCTTCCTTGGTGGACGCGAGGGTGTCTGTCGTGTCAGCCGAGTGGAACAAAGGGAAACGGATTTCTGCTTCACGTAATATATAATTTTATGTTAACATTGAAATTTATTAGACTTAACCAAAGAATCTTTAAAAATCTACGAAGTCTAAGTATTGTTTGGAAATTGCCTCAGTCTAAAATTTTACACAGGACTAAAAAAATTAAAGGATATGATCGGAGAAAATGGCTCCTGACCCATTAACAACATTTTCTTTTGTTATTGGAGCACCAAATGTGACTTTGTATCTATGTGATAGTAAGCAGGCCTAACAAATTGGTTGACCAAAGCAATGTTGTTTAACATTATTGATCGCTCCCACTATGCCCAGATAATGTATTTTTAGAAAAATATATTGCCAGTTTGAATATAAATCACCGAAATTATTGTAGTTAATTATTCATTGATTAAACGTAAGTTAACTACAAATACCTATGTTTATCCAGCACAATGGAGTATGTTACAAAACCGTTGTAAAATTAAATCTTACCAACAAAATTGACTCACTTATTCTTGAACACGCAAATTACCAATTAGGCATTTAGAAGAATGCATCGAACAGCGTGTTCGAGAACACTTTGTTAAGCAATCAACACGATAACTTAAAATTATGTAACCAATTCATTTAAAACTTTTCACTGCTTTAAATCTTGGTTAACGTTTATAAAGAACTACGATTTATTATAAAACTAGCTTAACCGCGCATTTTATCTGCATAACTTTAACCGTTTGCCCAGCTCTACGCTACTCTACACACGTACGTACGCTCTCAAAAACAATATTTTTCCCCCATTTTTGAATTGTTTCATTGTTACTCCGCTCCTAAATGGTCATAGCCTTCCGATAAATGGGCTATCCAAGACTAAAACAATTTTTCAATTCGTACCAGTAGTTCCTGAGAATAGCGCGTTTAACTTAACAATCTCTCCAGCTTTATAATATTAGTATAGATACTTGTATATAACTATTAATTATTAAATATTATTAAAAAGCGCATAACGATCACATCAATCAAATTGCTTTAAGCTCCGAAATATATCACATACAGAAAACAGGCAAAGAAACACGTAACTTATAATATCCCCATTGCCTTATGTGACGAATGAGAAATAAACCGAAATATATTGTATAGAAATTAACAGTGAAATCAGTTTTTGTTGTTTGCGTGTCACAAAAACAGATTTGCATGTGATCTCCGATTTCTCTCATCAACAACAGAAGTTTTATTTCTGCAATGGACTATAGGTAAGCGGAATACGTTTTTAGAACAAATTCTTAATACATGGTTACTTTGAAAGGTTGTACTTTGGTCTAATACGAGATTTTACTGATCAAATTGAACAATCATTTTTCCATGGAACCATGTGCCGATGGGAAAAGTTGTTTAACTAAATCAGTAGAGCCTCATATTAGCTCAGAGTACAAACATTCAAATTCACCCTGTATAAGCTAAATGCCCTAGAATTTCCGTAGAAAGTTTGATTAAGGGCGCTGGAGTCGACTTGACGCCCATACAAACGTACTTCCAATATTACAACTTGGCCGTTGGTCGAAGTTTTATTTTTATGTCCCTAATTGAACGCAAAAATCTTTCTGTGTGGTATTATTACTCTTTGTATTATAACATTAAAAAAAATGTTTTTTTAGATTTAGAAAAAAACAGTAATAAAGTATTATTGGAAGCTAATTTTCCATGGAGAACGCGGAGTTCGCGATTACGAATGCATTGCCCTTAAGAATCCTACATAAAGCTCGTTAATATTTTAAAGCAATTGCAGTTGGGGCGTTGGTTAAGTTAGTCCATACTTTCCCTTAACAACAACATATTTATTTTATAATTAGAAATTTGTGCACCCTTATTATCTTTCACTCGTCCAAAGCTGGTAGAAAATATTTAAAACATTATTTATATAAGTGCCTAAAAATTGTTTGAGCTTTTTTAAAATAAATAAACTCTCCCTATGAAATATAACATATAAAGTTTAAACGAAACGGAGATAAACGTATGTGACCCTACAGCATTCTGGAGAACTGCAGAATTCTCAGCACAGGTGCAACTTTGTATCCTGTTTCTTTCAATTGTTATCATTTCTGAAAATTGTTTACCTTTAACCATCGGGTAGATAATACAAACAAGGTCACATGTCTAAAATAATAAAAAAACATCCCAGATAAGTATTAAGCAGTGCCACTCCAAAAATATTCCTAACGGGTAATGTTTCTAATCTTTAACACTGCAGCGACGATGCAGCGTCTTATCTTATACGAGGGAATGTCAATGATCTTAATTCCCAAAGCAGCGCAAAAACTCCTAGTTTTTAATATAAATAGAAATACATCAAAATCGGTCTTGTGAAATATAAAGTAGGAAACTATTAACTTTACTTCACAATGATTTGTCTAGGAATCTCCATGGTAAATGGTCCATACTACGATAGTTATCAATAATACATGGTCTATACTTCCAGCGATATCAATCGTATACATGGTCCATACTAACAAGTAGAACGAAGGTACATGGTTCATACTAACAAGTAGAACAGAGGTACAAGGTCGATACTAACAAGTATATCAACGGTACTTGTTCCATATTACCAGGGATATTAATGGTACATGGTCCATACTAACAAATATATCAATGGCACATGGTCCATTCTATGAAGTATATCAATGGTACATGGTCCATACTACCTAGTTGGTCTGTAATTATGGGTCGATCTTACATACTCAGGTAACGTAAGTTTGTCTGTTTCATTATTTCTTGGTCTCACATTTTGTAAAATAGGCCAGACATGATTGAGTTAATGGTGAGTTTGAGTTAATGGTGAGTTTGAGTAACATTTATTTTCATTGACGAATGTGCAACAAGGATGTTATTACAATAAACAATATGTTATTTCAATTCAATATTTATTTATCACTTTAAAAATCATATCTATGTCAGACACAATAAATGGGTCTTTATTAAATAACTGATTTTAAACACCCATTTGGTGGTTATTCAATTTACAGTGAACCGGTAGAGATATTTAGTATTAATTTCAGAACCTTAGGTGTGTAGTGATTTTAGTATATCTAGGTACTTGATCGTTGGCCTCAATAATTCAAGACCCTACTATGCTTTGAAATCAATAGCGAGCATTCAAGAATGAACCCTGGGAACAGTTGATTAGGCGTAAACTTAGCACCTAATTTAGGTCAGTGACGATGCAACGTTGAACACGATCGTGAGCAAGCCCTAGATAATAGGGAAATAGGTATTATTAATAGAAAATAATACCTAGACTTGCTGTACACGGTTTATAAAAACATAAAGAAGAAAATGTAAAAAAAAAGGTTTTCTTAAGATTTTGTAACTTTAATTTTATTAAACTAAGGGCTAGTTTTTCAATCCTCTGATAAAGTTATCCAACAGATAACTTGTATGGAGAAAGAATAAATTTGACAGCTCTTCATACAAGTTAACTGTCGAATAACTTTATCTGATCAATCGTCATATAAAGTTATTCGACAGTTAACTTGTATGAAGAACTGTCAAATTTATTCATCATAAATCTTCACTTAAATTTTTCGGATCTATATTCTACTTAGGGCCGATTTTTCAATCGTCAGATAAAGTTATTCAACTGATAACTTGTATGGGGAAAGAATAAGTCTACTGATAAATGCATAGTCAAAAATAGAAAAAATAAATTTGACAGTTCTTCATACAAGTTAACTGTCGAATAACTTTATATGACAATTGATCATATAAAGTTATTCGACAGTTGAGCAGTTTATTCGATTGAAAAATCGGCCCTAAGTAGAATATAGATCCGAAAAATTTAAGTGAAGATTTATGATGTGTGGAAAAGTATATGTACTTTTTTTTTTCCTAAAATCGTATTAGAAATTTGCGCGCTTATTATATTATTTTTTATTGGAGCACGGCATGTGACTTTGTACCTACCTGGTGGTGAGCAGACCTACAAAGTCCATGAATGGAGTCGATCAATAATTGTTCTTTATCAAAATTGATCGCTCCTACTATGCCGGCTAAATGATGCGATTACGAACAAATTGCATTACGAGTATATTTTAATATTCTCGCTGCCTTATCGTCAATTCAACCCATTTCGTAACCGCATCCTAAAAGGAGACTACCACCTCGACATGAAATTAATGCAGTAATCTCCTGAAACCCACAGATTAAAACCGAAACATGACTAGGTCACTTGACGGTGTTTGCATCTGTATGGGCTTGCTAGTTACTACTAGCAAGTAGAGTAGTTCTGCAATTTTATACCAATACAATAACGATTTAAATCATACGTCAATAGATTCAAAATTAATTGAAAAAATGAGGCAAAATTAATAATATAATGAAACTGGCTATAATTAAATTTAGTTAAATGCATAAATTTCTAATGTTAAAATCAACCTCGGCCTAATTTTTAAGGTACTTATGGTCGAAATCTATAGTGACAATAAATAGTAAAATTACAAATGGTTTAGTAAACTTGCTTTATTTTTTTATATTGGTTTCTATTCTATGTCAGCTCTCGAGTTATAATTACAATTATACGCTTATTTATCTGTGAAGTAACGTTTTTTTATAACAATTTTATGGCA
Source organism: Monopis laevigella (assembly GCA_947458855.1). Lineage (NCBI taxonomy): Eukaryota > Metazoa > Arthropoda > Insecta > Lepidoptera > Tineidae > Monopis > Monopis laevigella. The sequence continues at coordinate 24,508,971 of OX381583.1, read as the reverse complement.
ATTACAATAATAATAATTGAATTCTACTTCCCAAATCCCTAAAAGGGAATGAAAGATTCTGTGTTTATTCCACACCTTATTTATTACTTTATCTTACCACTAGCGGCCCGTCCCGGCTTCGCACAGGTTTGTATAACTTTAACTATATGCTCAGCGCACGCCACGGAAGGCCTCAGAAACGATACTTTCCCCCCGTTTTTAAAACATTTTTGGTTACTGCTCCACAACTATAGGACCTAGCGTGATATTATATAGCCTATGTTACTTCTGAATAATGCAGCTTTCTAATGGTGAAAAAATTATTGCAATCGGTCCAGTAGTTTTTGAGTTTATTCATTACAAACATACAAAAATACAAAAATACAAATCTTTCCTCTTTATTATATTATTAGTATTAGTATTAGTATAGACTAGCTGACACGCGCAACTTCGTCTGCGTAACTTTAACCGTTTACGCAGCGCACGCAACGGAACAAATTTTCCCCGTTTTCCCAACATTGATGCTCCGCTCCTATTGATCGTAGCGTGATATTATTTATAGCCTTCCTCGATAAATGGGCAATTCAACACTAAATCGGAAACACGAAAATCGGTTCAGTAGATCCAGAGATTACCCCCTACAACCTCAAAAACTTTACCTCTTTATAGTATTAGTATAGATAGCATATATTTGTATTATTATGATGAACACTAAACTAGGAATATATGATGAACACTAAACTAGAAATAATTCAGTTTAGCTCGCCTCGCAGCGAGACTTTTTCCTATTTTCTCAACTTAATTAGGAAACTAAGCTAATTTAGTTAGTCCTAATTTAGCTTCGTTTTCGTGGATATTAATAAGTAACTACTTAATACTATTATAACCAGTAAGAATATTTACTGTTGCTGCCGATATTTAGGTATGAAAGTGAAGCATGGGTATAACAGAAGAAGCATAGAGAACAGTGACAAAAATGTGTTTGTAAGACCCTCAGAGACCGCATTAGAAATTTACTGAGAAAATAATTAAAACGGATGATGTTGTATCAAAGATTGAAAGATGTACGATATTAAATTGGTTCGTTGTTGAGCGTACCTACTACTAACCAAAGAATAAACAATAATATAAAATAAAAAAACACAGGATTTTAGTGGATTATGTCACTGACCAAGGCGCGTCTTTGCAGATTATATTATCCATCCTTAAAAAGCTACGTGCAAAATGGCTTACATTATTCTACCCCTTAACATATACTTTAAGGCGGGGTGATGTGTATTGATGTAATAAATGAATATACCCTGTCCTGACTGATAGACAATCAACACCAGACCAACCAAATTGTCTAGAATCGGTGCCACAAGTAGGTACTTATTTGGATTTGAACATTCCTGAAATAACTATCGAAGTATAATTAAATAATTTATTTTCATGAAATTGCAGTTGTTAATTAAATCCATAACGTGTTCTTTAATAAGTTAGAAGGTAATCGAGCGAGACACTCAGCACCATAGATTGATATTATCTAGTTCCGTGTGCAGAGCCTCTCATCTCATAGACTTAATTTAATAAGCATGGCTAATTAAATGCCAGCACTTCCCACGCTTACAGATGTGCACGCAATTTCTGCATTAATCCAGTGTTGAATGGAAGATACTTTTTATAATGAATAAAAAAACGAAACTGCACAATCTAGAACTTATCAACTTAAATTGTCTACCTATCTTATAATTAGTTTGAATTCTCACTGCTTATTGAAGTTTAACATTTACTATAGGCGTACAACTCTACCGAAAGCCTAGTGCACTGGCGTGGCGGATTTAGTGCCGTTTAGGCATAGTAGACTGATATTTCGTACAACTGTCAGTAGATAAAAACATTCTTGTTATTTCAGAAAACTCTGTCTATGGCATTTGATATTGGACGACGCATTCGTTTTTGAGCTATTGGACGTTTTATAGATGCCCTCACCCAGCAGGGCAATACGATGAATAATTCAATAGCTGCCACTGCGTCTGTATATACACTCTCCTTCATACGTCACTAGACTCTCTTTATAGTTGTACACCTTTAATAGAGTAATTAATCTCCCTGTGGGCTCAAGCTGTATTTTGTTCAAAGTTGCCTACGGCCCTGCTGATAGTTGAACCAATAACCTCCGTAGGGTGGCGGGCAAAAAAATAGACCCGAATGGGCGAAACCTATTTGAGTAAGACATGAACTCTACATTTAGCTGATGGTATTGGGCTGGCAATAATGAGACAAAGAAGATATTTGAACTAACTGGGTGGCTGCCTTATCAAAAGCGCCTAGTCCAAGACTTTGTATAGTTAAAAGTTTGGAATTTTTTTTTTACTAAGTAGCCAAGTAGGTATCTGAAGCATGGTACGTAGCGGTTAAATGACTAGTTAAAGTCAAAATTAGAGTAGTTTAAAAGACCACGTAATTCATTGACCGACCAGTTAGCGGTTAAATCGTTAGCCAAAGTCAACATTAACAAAGTTTATAAGATAAATAGGTGGCTAAAATAAACCAATATTCAGCTTTACCGTGTATTAATTTATTTTATACTGGTTGCTGCAACGCTCAAAACTTCAATTAGGTATTCATGAAAAACAATTAATCGCCACATAAATTAAACGTCGGTTAGGTGCCAACAGCCAGGCCTAAACAGTTAAAAGCATTGTACCTATTTAGTAAAGTATATACTTAACTAACTCTACTATGAATAAATACCTACACAGAATCAATGTTAAAACAAAGGATGCTGGCTGATATAGACATCCCCTTAGCGGAGGAAGTTAGCGAACATGCTAATAACTTGCACAAACAAATATAAACCTACAAACAAAGAAAGTAACCAAAATACAACCAGTACTTAACAATAGTGGAACCCCTAAAACTGGTAGAATAACATCGTTCATTCATTAGTATTCTATAGAACACGCTTGTAGTTGTTTTGAATAGAAAATGAATTTATGCAAAACTAAAATAAACCTGTGCCAAGAATGTTTTAATACCTATATATATATAAAAAATGGATGGTATGCTTTATTTTTTGGTTTGATGTTGATTTTTAGATCTTGTGTAGGTAGTATAGATAATATTCATAGACTTAAGCTGAGTTGCACACAAAATGAACTATCTGTAAATATAACGATCAAAGTTAAAAATGGCATCGAATGTACCAAATTTACTTTGCAGTTCGAATGACAGCTGGTAGGTACTATTTACACCATTTTTAACTTCAATCATTACATTTACAGAGAGTTCAATTTGGTGCAACTCAGCTTTAGAATACCATCGGTTACGACGAGGTGGGAATAAACCCCCACCGCTGGGTACCCTCAAGCCGTCTAGACGGTCGCGTTAGACGCCAGGTTTGACAGATTTTTACGTCAAACAATATTTTAATACCAAATTTATATGATATTATCCTTGTCTTCTATTCCGTGATAATACTACTTAAATAAATATAATACGAGTTGGCTTACCTTATAATTGTCAAACCTTGCGCCGAATTATGGGTCGAACTATAAACCTTTTATTCTGCTTAACTACCTATACACTTCACTCATTCCAATCGTCATTCGTACGTAATCATATTGTAAAAGCATCACTATTTTCAGCATTTCCATAAACATCGAAATAAAGCTATAAGAACTACCTAATGTTAATCTAGCAACACTTTGAAGCTTTGTTAACTAGCTGCATTAAATAAATTTCATTATTCAATATTTTTTTAACAAGATGAAGCCACAGAAAGCTAGGTTCATATAACTAGGTACTAGGTATATTAATTTATTTAGGTATAGTACAGGTATGGCTGGACACGCTGGGGAGCGTGGAGCGTTATCGGCCCTTATTTCCGGATACACGAAGGTGACGCTCGGCTGCGTCGTGTGCACCTGCCCTCATTCAATGCTCCACTTTACTATCAGTTGGCGTAGGTATAAACAGTTTTTGGAAACAGTTGTATTAAATGATTTCATAGATAGATAAATGAGTTATCTGTTCTGTATAGAAAAGAGTTTACTTATAATTTATCAAATGGCATGAGAGTCTGTCTGTATTTATCTACATGTAGGCAAACATTCAATAACAGGGAGGACCAATTCAATGTTGTTTAACAATGAGCCACTATGCCATCTAAATGATGCGGTTTCAACTGCTGAAGATAGAGATAATTTGTGTTATAAATATATCTTTGCTGCTTAATCAACAAATCAATTTCATTCCTTAGCACCCTGAAAGGAGATTACCACTTCGACAAGCAACAATATAGTAATCCCTCGGAATCCCTGATAGACTAAAAACGTAACGTGACTAGTATACTTGAAGGTTTTTCCATCTTTGTTCTATGTCCAGCAGTTGACAGAACATTTTTGATTCAAAAAGATCTAAACTAATAGATTGTGGACCCTAGGACAAATTTAGTGAGAGTGAAGCCTGTGAGAATCCATCTTAAATCAACGATAGTAGTATACCCATAATACTAAAAATACTTGCATGTTTAAAGCAAAAAAGTGTTAGTCAAAAATAACATTGTCATTTGTAAAATATTAGTTATCTAAAAATAAACACAGCTATTAACTATGTAGTTATTATTGGATATGGGAAGAGGAAGAAGACACAGAAGTTGTTAACAGTATATTGACCTATTTGTGACAAACCTCAGTTAAGTAACAGTTGTTACAGAATTAATAACATTCACACCAAATTTAAAGGAATTGCAAAGTTATTGTTTTAGTGGGATATGTTCTTAGTTGTATTAATGTGTGAACTGTATTGAAATAAGTCAGGTGCGCTTTCGACATTCATCTCGATTCAAGATTTTTAAACGATTCAATATTTGTATAATTATTATTCATTAATTAATATTTATTTTGTTTAATGTTCGATATTTTTGAACGAAAAATGGCATATTTAGTCATTTTTGGTTTAAAAATCTCGAAACGAGATGAATGTCGAAAGAGCTAGAATTGCCCACCAGGTCAGAGGTGGTGATGACGAATTTTAAGTAGGTAAATGGTTAATTTTAAGTAAGTATTAAGTTGGAGTACAAGGAAGTCTGCAGTGTTTATTTGCACATAAATAACAGGGATAGTGTGTAGTGTGGGGACAATACATCATATTCATTGATTTCCCTATGTTTAGGAGTTATTTAACGGTAAAACTGTACTTTAGAGCCCACAGATTTAGGGGGGAGGGGGGCGGAAAGGGAGGGGGTACTCAGGGCTACCCCTGGTACCACCCTTTTTTCTAGGAAATGCCTAGTTTTCTAGATATTAGTGTTTAAAGTTTTTAGGTTATGCTATGATTATTAAACAAAAACGGGCTTTAGATGGGAAAGAATAAGGTTCAAAGGCCTAACCATAAAATTTGAAGACTTTCTGTGTCACTTTCATTAAATTTAGGCTTTAGGTACTGAAGTTTTTGTGTGGTTATAAAAAAATAGCCTAATGCCTTCTAAACCTAATCCATCCAATTCGGTTTTGGGTACATACCCATTCGCTCGCTCCCGCCTATTTTTCTAAACTAACTGGTTTGGGTATAACTAAAGATTTTGTTTAGTAATAAAAAAAAAAATTTTTTTCATAAAAATGTATAAAAAAAAGGTCAAATGTGTTTCCATTGCGTTTTTTGTTAGGAAATTTAAAATCTTTAACAATTTTTTTCTAGAAAACTATAAATTTCCTACAATTGAAATTTTGCAAAACGACTTGTTACCATTTACGTGTGTCTATAAAAAAATCAGCGTCGCTGAAATCGACGGGCTCTAAAGTACAGTTTAGCCAAATATAACCATAACTTACACAAATCCCAAGAAATAAAGTACCGGTCCGGTAAAGTATGTAACAGATAATTAAAAAAAAAATTATTGAAATTCTCCGGTACAAATATAAAATATTGTGCGTGTTTATAAAAGTATTGATTTTATTGTCAGTTTGATTGTATGAATACAGTGCCGGCAAATGTTGTTTCTCTACCAATACTAACTTAATTATCATACCTACATCGATTATACTTTGACTATACCTAAAAACTATAAAGTTGTGAAAAACTATAAAAGAAATGCTGTAAGTTTTATTTATAAACACACTTACCCGCTACAACAGTATCAGTCAAATCAAATTTCACAGGTTTCGGGAATTCTTTCAACTTTCGTCCACTTAATTTTAATTCACCACTTAAATACGCATCTTCTAAAATTCTTTCAAGCGATTTTGTTAATTGATTGTGAATACCACTATGCCCATTCATATTTACACTCACGTACGGGCCTAACACGGCCATATTCTCGACATAATTTTTCAAACTGAAAAAAAATTAACTGTCAACATTTGTCGATGGTTATTTTTTCCCTGTGACCAACATTTAAATATTTTTCTCTGTAAAGTCTATGTTTTATGGTTAAGAGCGTTCCAAAACCGAAGTAATGAAATAAACTCGCTGTATGTCATGGAGTTATAGGAAGCAGAGGTGATCCAACTGTGATCAAAGCGTGGCATGTCTCCATTAAACTAGTAATAATAGGGAACTGTTACAAATTGCTTCGCTCGCACTCATTTAAATCTACAATTAGAAATATTCTCATAACGACGCGAATTTGGGTTGATCGTCGTCACGAAAAAATTACATTGAATTACTTTTGAAATAATAAATAAATTTATTAAAATATTATATATTTTTACAATGATACCTAGGTATGTAATGTAACAATTTTGAAAGCTTTACTTCGTTTAGACCAGGGGCCTTATTCCGAGTTTTGACACGTTCACCGTCACGAATTTTGCGTACGCTTTTTCCGTTTTCGACGATCACCTTTGTATGGGATGACAGCTGTCATTTTTTAAATGGTATTACGAGTAATTGGCGAAATTTCCGTCACGCACGGTCGCGCATTTATTGTTTTGTCTATGAATTTTAGTATGGATTTCTTATAATTTTGTATTACGAGTTGCATGCATTCAAACAAACGAAAAAAATGTTTTCCGCGACTGCCATAGAGTATAATTAATATCTAAAGAAAGCGGCACTTGCTCGTATACGTAGATTTGTGGTCGTCATTTTCGATATTCTTTATTTTTGTTAAAAAGAGTGGATTTTTTTGTAATTTATTTATTAGTTAAATCTTACTATTATTATTATAGATTATTGTAGAATTGTTGTGATTTTCATTGTGTTATTTTTTGTTCCTTTTATGTTTTTTATATTTATTGTGTTTTTTAGCCTGACTATTATTATTATAAATAATTTTGTTCCTTTTGTAAATATTATAATTTATGTGACTGTATTGTGTTTTAATAATATGATATAAAAACCTGTTTATTTTATATCATATTTTTACCATTTGTCTAATAAACTATTCTCCTTGCGGAAGAAAAAACAACAAATAATTAATAATAACATATAATTAAATACTGAAACCCTTTGTGAATAAAATTAATAATGGATTGTATGGTAGGTAGAAAAAAACACACTCTTAAGAATTGTTATATTTTTAATTAATTATTATATTAATATTAAAGCATTGAAAGATAAATGAAAGTGTAAATTACTTTAAGCACATCCCTGCCTTTTTGTTTTTCAACATTATTTACTCCAAAACAATTAACATTATGGAAGTTGAGCCAATGTCAAAACTTTTGGGCCTGGAGGACAAATTTGAGTGGGCCATGAAGACCTTTGAAGCCCGCTTTTCATCTATCTGCTTCTCTCTCCTCAATTTCAAGGGCGCAATTGGCTAAGAATTTCAATACTTTTAAGGACTTTGTACGGGAAACACTGTCACTGCTCTGTGCCCAAATCAATAGTGTCGCTATTATGGCTAAAGATATTGAGAACAGAAGCCGGCGTAATTTTATTATATTCCAGGGTATAAAAGAAGAAGTTGGTGAAAGCACTCCCAATACTATTTGTAATGTGGTGTCCAACAGGTTACATCAGCATTGTACACCAAGTAACATAAGTTTTAGCTATCGGCTTGGAAAACAAATTGAGCCGGACAAACCCCGTTCAATTCTGGTAAAATTTCAAGGTGAGGATATCCGAGTCAGTATTTGGCAGGCCAAAAAGAGTCTTAAGAGCTCTGGTATATCACTAGCTGACTTCATGACACCAACTCGGAGGCAGATTTTCATTGAAGGCCGACAATTATATGGTCTTAATAACTGTTGGTCCCAAGATGGCAAAGACTACTTAAAATTGCCAAATGTTCAAAAACATTGCCTGACTTCTGCTGCTCACCTAAGTGAATTAGCTGCCAAACATCCACCGGTTCAGCCTGAAACACAAATCAATAGGAAAATTCGTGCTGCAAAAACTTCTAAAACAAAATAATTCAAAAAATATTGTTAATTATGTATTACCCAGGTCTATAATTTTCTGTATCTTAACATCAATATCTTATTAGGTAGTTTTAGTTTTATTCCCAGAAATGGTTTATTACAAGTTAAATTCATATTTCCTGTTTGTAAGTATATTTCTCTATATGTAAAGTGAATATCCAATATTTCTTTCCTACAAATGTTGTAATTGTAACCATGCTTGCAACTAAAAAGGCTCTTACCATAAAAATTACCATATCACCAAATGTTTTCTTTCACAAATATTCACCCCTGCGTTCCGAGAGCTAACGCAGGCAGTTTCTCGTGCTGACTTCAAAAACCAGCGCGACCGCCCGTTTCAACACAGCCATGTCATTTTTTTTAGCGATGCTAAAATGCAGCTCGGAAACGATCGGTGTTGATTTTTGATGCAACTTTTTGACAAGAAGCACTATTTTGAATTAAATAATTGAAATTAAAAATATTACTACCTTATCATTATATAATAAATCAATATTTTTTAATTAACTATTATTTAAATACAATAATTTTATAATATCACAATATTAATTTAATTAACAACCTCAAACTAAACATACCAAAGCTGAATTTAGTTACACGATATTTATTTTTTAGGTTTAATCGAACTTTTAAAACTAAAACAGATATGAATATATAAAATAATTAATTAAATTCCAATTTGTAGATATTCACATGTAAACAAACATCTGTCAAAAAGTAGCCGTGCTAACTTTTCGTGTTAAAATTTATGTTCGCGGAACGATTGATGGTAACTTGAATTGCTAACATTTCCGCGCGGTGAAACGACCTTGGCTAAAAAAACCAGCGATCCGTGGCAGCGATGCTAAGCACTCAGTGATGAATGTGTAATGAGCCTCAGTGGCGTGGAACATTAGTTACGGAGATATTAAATAAAAAACATAGAACGTTCCTGCCGCTAAAAGCCAGTGTGCCAAGCACGCGTGCGTGACGTCACTGTGACTAAAAGGTAAATATTTGGTACTCTGTCCCGTGATGATTTTTTTTTTCTTTTCTTTTTCAGTTGTACCTATTCTAATAAACGTTAGATGTAATCGTAGTAAATGTGGGTTTCAAAATTTCAAATTTCTTAACAATATCACTTCGGTTTAAAAATAAACGTTGATGTATAAAAATATAGTCCATGATTTTAGTATTTTGTTCAATCATTTAGATTTTTTCTATGGACGAGTATAGTTTTTGTTATGGAAATGAATTATTAATCCTTAAGTTATCCGAAAATTATACAAACTTTCCATTATACCAATAGTTTTAGCACAATAGCGCTCACAGTTGAAACAAAAATAATGGAATATTTTAACTTAATAGCCAAATATATAAATTATATCATTACTAATATTGTACTATCCTTTACATTATAATATACAATAGAATATTTAAAAAACACAAAAAAGATTTTTCCGTCCATTGTTCTAGGACAAATACAAATCTGAATCTGTGAGCACGAATTGGGCACTCTGATTTCGTTTCTTCGACAATTTTTCTAAGATAACGAATATTTTTTTGGCGTTTTTCATTTCTGTTTTATATTCTTCAAATAATTCTCTTTGAGTCTTAATCCTAAGTTTCTTAGAGCTTATTGCCATATTATACATTATCTATAGACTTTTTTTTCAAACTTCCAAATTGATTTTATATTTCTAGTAAGCGTGTCGTCAAATTGTAAATTACTTACTAAGAAAACAACACGTTAATATGAAATGCTTCTATGCCTGTTCCATTAGAGACCCACAAGTAGTTCTTTGTCGTATACTAATAAACCAAGAAGTTCTTCGAGCCAAGAGTTTATTGCTTTAGACATTATCTACGGATGTTTTTTTTTCAAACTTCCAAATTCATGTTATATTTCTAGTAAGCATGTCGTTAAATTGTAAATTACGTACTAAGAAAACGACATAATAATATGAAATACTTTTATGCATGTTTCATCAGAGTCCCACAAGTAGGTAGTTCTTTGTCCTATACCAATAAACCAAGAAGTTTTTAGAGCCAAGAGCTTAGACATTATCCACAGGGATTTTTTTTACAAACTTACAAATTCATGGTATATTTCTAGTAAGCATGTCGTCAAATTGTAAATTACTTACTAAGAAAACGACATAATAAAATGCTTCTATGCCTGTTCCAACAGAGGCCCACAAGTAGTCTTTGTCGTATACCAATAAACCAAGAAGTTCTTCGAGCTCTGTTATTATAATTTCTATACTAGTAGGGCCTGTCCTGCTTTCAATGAAGCAAAACTGTATTTTTTTTCCGAAAAAGATATAGAGATAATTCTATATCTCTATATCTTTTTCTTTTCATAAGGCTTCACTTTAGGTGGATCTGGTAGATATCTTTTGACAAGTTCTTTAGCCCATCTCGTCCCATCCATGACAACTATCTGGGGCATATCATGGGCTCTTCTAATGGATAAAAGGGTAAAAATATTTTTCAGTAAGTTATATAGGCCGGTTGCTTATGGAAAAATCTGACACTTTTATATTACTATATTCTTCCAAATGTACCTCTCTATCTTATGATCCTTTATAATTGCTCACACAAATTTTATAATTGCTCTGTAGGTAGATTTAAAATATATGTATAATAAATATAAATAAAAAAACACTTTGGGTAATGGCCGTGTCCAGCAGCGGACTGCTACAGGCTCAAGATACAATAATTTAAAATATACCATAAAAAACAATGAAAAGCCCTGTAAATACAAAAAAATAGTACTTACGTTTTAGCTGCGTGCAATATAACGTGGGGTCGCACAGACCCCAGAGGCGTTCACTGAGGTCAGGGCACGATTTAGACGAAATAAATCTAATCAGTCTATTTGGCAATGTCGCACTCGAGATTATCTGGAGGTACAAATTAATAGCACTAAAATTAAAAGATATATCCATTAAATATTACGCCTCGCCTGCTTTTTCTCTAGAGCCCCAGAAAAAAAGTAGGCGAGGCGACATGTCGCGTCGCCTCAGTCAAAAACGTATGTATTTTGATAGTGACAGTAAGCGTGAGGTACGCTGTCACCTGACTTTGGCAGGTGATAGCGTACAGTTATATATACAGTTTTGATTGAAGGCGTCACGACATGTCGCCCCGCCTGATTTTTCTCTAAGGCCCCTGGGGTATTAAACCCCACGTTGTACGCGGAAGGTTAAAACTCAAAATCGCTTTACCGCGATACTTCGAAAAGGTTTCTTGTTTTACCAAAACTAACTTTTTTAACTACTTCTCAGAACTAACTAAGATAAAACAACAACAAAATATATATATACTTTACTATTAAGTGATATACTTGTAAATCACCAAAAATATTAACTAATTATTACTTATTAACAATAAACTTAATCTAATATACTAAATAAAATTCCTACATTATCAAACTTTAACTTTATATTATTCTCTCTTTAAAAACACATTAAATTATAAAGTACTTCATATGGCATTATACTAAGTACTAATGCTTTGGATTTAATTTTCAAGGTTTGAATAGTCTGTGCAATGAAATAAAAATATATTAAGAAAAATTTACGCAAAAACTGTTTTGTCTATGGTGCTTGCGACAACGCGATCGCACGAAGTTTAGTGACTCGTAATACGAATCGACGTCATCGCAACTAACGAAAAGATTGTAACGCGCGAACTTGTCATGTTTAACGTTTGCAAACTCGGAATAAGGCCCCAGAGGTTCAGATATAAGATATTATAGGTTATTAATTATGTTTATTAGGTCCATGTATTGTAGGTTGACTAGTATTAGTTTCCCTTCCAACAATAATTACTAAATGCTAATAAACATTTTCAACTAACGACGATGATCGCTTACATTTTGTAATGACGCCTTATTTTAATTTTCTCGATACTTAACGTTGAAAAGGATCTCATTAAAAGAAGTTCAAAACTGAATTTTTACTTTAGAAATTAAACTGTCAATAAAATATTATTTTAAAGTTCTCTTCGAGGCATTATCTAATAGACTACTTAGATGTACATAATTATTTTTCATGTTTGCGATCCTTACGCCTGACCCACATTAATATGGAAAAGCAAGATCGGCCCTTACAGACGACACATATATTCGCGCACTAATACATAAGACTAGAGTCGGACTAATTAGCGAGAAATGTCTAAAAAACCCCACGGTCCGATTCATGCATTTCGTTTCGTATCAGTGTATACAGCCCACTTCTTTTGATATATCCCAGAGATTTACCAAATAATATAAAAAAAAGTGTAGGTACATTTCTGTTGACGATAGGTACAAAGCTTCTTTTTTTATTTATGGACTTCTAAACTTATACATAGGATGATTTTTATCCCTAGGATATATAAAATATAAAATAACATTTTCATAAAAAAATTAGCTACTGTTAGTAATATTGATTTTTAAAGAAATGAGATATATTAAAAAAAAAAATACAATCACGGGTATCTATTTGGCTCCCGAGAACCGTTTATATAAGGAGTTTCTGTAGACAGAGGCGCCCTACTTACACAGATAAAAAAAAAGTATCCGAAATTTATAAGTTTATTTGGCAGTGTTATAGTAAAAAACCATAGCTAGTTTTTAAAATGCTAATGGCGACTAACGATTGCCCTGCCACTTTAGGTCACCTCTTCGTTTGTGAAAATACATAAATACAAAAAAATACTTATATAAATTGTAATCCAAAAAAATATATATATATATATGGTGAAAGAATTATTTGAAAAATGACAAAATGAATAAACTTTTACTGAATCCCGTACGAATTATGAAATACGCGCGGAGCATTCCCTCTGTGACGTCACAAATCTCGCTGGTTCAACGGTACGGGTGGGGCGGATAGCGCTAAGCGGCTGTTCCGTGTGAATTCGTCGGTGGTGCTCTCTGTGTGTGAGTGCTGCATGAAGTAATCAAACTTTTTTTTTGTATACCTATTATACATCTTTTAGATAAGTAATGACTAGTAAAATTTAGACGATGGAGAGGAGATTTGTGCGTGGACAGTCTAATAATTTACCAAAATCCAAGCCTAAATAATCTAAAATAAGAGCATTCGGTTCTGTATGTTTAACTCATTTTTACAAGCAAAATCCTAATCGACTTGGCACCTTTGGTAGATAACTCGTAGTCGGCACTGAAAATATCGGGAATGGAATATTTCCACTGTTCCTATCATATTAAAATCATTTTAATTGAAAACTCCTTGGTTTTAAAAATCGAATACCATTTATTTATTTAAAAAAAGATTCTTGGTCTTGTCACAAGGACTTGTCAAACTTGTTTAGTCGTTGAGAAAATGGAATTGACTCGAGAAAATTCAAGAGCGATGATTTATTATGACTTTCGAAGTGGTTTAACACAAAAACAGTGTGTTGATCGGATGCTTTCTGCATTTGGTGATGAAGCCCCATCAAAAACCACAATTTATCGCTGGTTTGCTGAATTTCAACGTGGACGTGTCAAGCTCAGTGATGATCCCCGTCAAGGTCGTCCAAAAACTGCAGTCACCCAAGAAAACGTTGATGCTGTGCGTAAGCTGATTGTGGAAGATCGACATGTGACATACCGCGAAATTCAGGCAACTTTAGACATTGGCATGAGTCAAATACAAATAATCTTACATGAACAATTAGGTGTAAAAAAGTTGTTTTCCCGATGGATATGCGGTATCCATCGCTCTGTGAAGAGCAAAAAGCGGCTCGCGTTACTTGGTGCGTCAGAACTCTCGAAAGATTCCACGCAGGATCCTCAAATGCTGTATACAACATCGTATCAGGTGACGAATCCTGGATATACGTGTACGAACCCGAAACAAAAAATCAGTCACGAGTTTGGGTGTTCGAAAATGAGTTAAGGCCAACAAAAATTAGTGTTGCAAAAAAAATGGTGGCCACGTTTGTCTCCAAAACCGACCATGTTGCGACTATTCCTCTTGAGGGACAAAGAACGGTTAATGCAGAATGGTATGCTAGCATTTGTTTGCCATAGGTCGTTTCTGAACTCTGTAAAGAGAACTGCAATCGCCGCATCATCATCCATCACGACAATGCGAGTCCTCACACCGCGCACAGAACAAAAGAGTTTTTGGAGCAAGAAAACATAGAATTATTAGACCATCCGCCGTACAGCCCCGACCTAAGCCCTAATGATTTCTATACTTTCCCTAAAATAAAGAATAAATTGCGTGGTCAGAGATTTTTATCACCTGAAGAAGCTGTGGACGCCTACAAAACGGCCATTTTGGAGACCCCAACTTCCGAATGGAATGGTTGCTTCAATGATTGGTTCCATCGTATGGAAAATGTGTCAAATTTCGCGGAGAATACTTCGAAAAGCAATAAATACATTTTTAAATAGTAATGTTGTGTCACTTCCTTGATTCCCGAAATTTTCAGTACCTTGAAATCGTCCTCGCAGCAATATCGTACAGATTTTTCTGAAAGAGATTCCTTTCTTTTCATAACTTTGCACCACTTAGCTCTTATTTTTCTATCTTTAGGCACCGTAAAATAATGTTTATCTGGTGCAGTTATGGTTGTATTTGGTACGATGAAATGTTTATAATATACTTTAGTATCAGTTTGTACGGTTTCCATAATGATTCTACAATGATACTATGCGTTAGACATGTGTAATGCGATTGATATTTATACTGCTTTGGGTACTTAACTTACTAGTATGTACTTAAAACTTATATAGATTTGTTGGTACACTATAGGGTGTATGTGTTACAGTATGTTTAGTAGGTATTCTATTTTATTTACACGAACGTAAAATAAAAGAAAAATCTATTTCATTTTAATACTAAAAAAAAAGGTTTGTTTAGAATCCGGATTATCTATTACTATTTTATTTTATTTAAGTTAATATTTTATTTCATTTAAGTAAATTAATATTTTATTTAAATTAATAGTATTAAATATAACATTGTAATATAACGTGAGAGATACGCAACATGTCTTGAGGCAAACACCACTCTTCACTCGAGATTCACGAGTGATGTTTCGGATAATAGTAATACCACAATGAGATATCTCTTTTTCCGTACTGTGATGTGATATCACATTACATTTAGATGCACTGTTTGTGCATGTCTACTATCCGTTCCGTCCGATCTAACCAATAAGCGCAGAATAAATAATAGTAGGTACAACGTACAGAATCTTTACAGAGGCTCTATCATGGGTTTGCGCATTGTAGAAACATAACGTATTCATTCACGTATAGGTGAGCAACAACCAATAGGATCGCTTTATTCAATCCTGTTACCAAAAATAAAGCGGTCCTATTGGTTGTTGCTCACGTCTACGTATATGAATACGTTACGTTGCTATGCTACAATGCGCAAACCCATGTTAGAGCCTCAGCTACTTATACTACTAACTGTTTGAATGAGCTTCCAAAAAAAATAAAAAAAGTGTTCAAACATGAATATCTTATTAATTATTTTAAAAGTAAACGAATTAGTTTCTTGTTATATGCTAAATTTTCATAATAAAAAAATAATTTAGCATTTTTTTATTTTCTTCGGAAGGCCATTGAACAAGGTCACCGCGCAGGGACGACTACTCGACTCAAGCAAGAATCGTCACGTCACTGGGTTGTTGTCAGTCCGCGCGCCGACCAGTTTTAAAACGGACGCGAAAAGTGTCATAACTTCGCCATTTATGAAGATAATTGAAAAAAAAATTCAATGAACTTTATTGTAATTTTAAAAATAAAATTAAAAAAATGGTAAGTTCCCAATTATTGTCGTTGATTTTCATAGTTTTTATAATTTAATTGTAGACTGTCGTAATCAACGCCTTATAGACAATACAACAACTTTGTTATCTAATGCTTGTTTCGCAAATATTATATAATGTACAATCTGTTACTAGCGATGCAAAGTATCATGATAATATTAACAAACCTTATTCCTTGTTTCAGGCTTCAGTCAGAGAGATGGGATTTCACCTCTTCATGTACCGGCACACCTGTAGGCCGCTCACTTTCTGCATACGGAAGTACCGTTGTGCCGGCGCCTTCCCCTTGCTACCGTCGCGCGTGCCTTAAGTCTTAATAAATTACAAGTTAATTACGATGTAAAAATAATACATAGACATATAAAATAATATAATATGGAGACCAAGAATTATTACATCGCTTAGAGACGTCATCCGAATCTATGAATTCCATTAAAATACTAACATCTTTATTTTCCATTATTTTCTTTAGAAAATAAACAAATCAAAATAACCAATTTGCTTTCATTCGATTTCGTTCAAACGTCAAACCAACCGGTTCAAATTGAATATAGAAATAAACGCGTATTCGATTAAAGAAATTAGGTGGGAGAAAGGTCTTTATAACTTCGCTAGGCCAGATGCAAAAATCGTCAAGTGACATTTACGGTTCTAGTCTGTGGGTTTACCGATTTTCAGAAGATTATTAGATCTATTTCTTGTCGAGTTGGTAGTCTCCTTTCAGGGTGCGGTTACGAAATGGGTGGTTGAATTGATGATCAGGCAGCGACTTTATTAGAATATACTCGTAATGCAATTCGTCTTTGTCGCCGCCCAATTGGTTTATTTAGTCGGCATAGTGGGAGCGATTAATGTGGTTTATGAACAATTATTAATTGACCCCATTCATGGACTTTGTAGGTCTGCTCACCACCACGTAGATACAAAGTCACATGCCGTGCTCCAATTAAAAAATATTAAAAAAAATAACCGGATTCAAAATGCGTTTGTGAACGTATATGACTATTTATTCGATTTAAACAAGACATGAGCAAAACAGTGCATCTAAATGTAATGTGATATCACATAACAGTACGGAAAAAGAGATATATCATTGTGATATTAATATTACCCGAATCATCATTCGTGATTTTTGCATCACTAAGACGTATCTACCACGTTATATTACAATTACAGAGATGTTACGTAAGATCGCCTTGCTTCGTGGATTATATTAATTTAATATTAACTAGGTAATCTTCATAGGTATAAAACAATATTTTTTTTGTATTAAAATTAAATAGATTTTAATTCCATTTTACGTTCGTGTAAATAAAATAGAAAACTAAAAATACTGTGATCCCCTATCGTGTACCAACAAATTTATATAGGTTTTAAGTACAGACAAAGTAATTAATGATATTATAAAAAAAACGTGGTGGCCGAGTTGGTTAGACCTTGGACTTAAAAACACTTAGGTCCCTGGTTCGAAAACCGGTGTTTACCAATGACTTTTTAATCTTAAAAATATGTACACTTGTTTGACAACACCACTATAGTGCCTCGGAGAGCACGTTAAGCTGTCTGTCCCGGTTTCACTATACCAACTTGTGAAACTGTTTATAGATGGGTTATTGAGTCCATTCAAAACATCGCGACGAGCTAGCTACTTGTTCGGTGTAGACTCATACCATAGGCTACGACGAGGTAGGATTAAAACCCCTCCGCTGGGTACCCTGGGGCCATCTAGGCGGTTTAGGGCGCCGTAGTAAGGCACACGTGTATGTATGTATAAAAAATAAACAGTTTAGTATACATAGGTAATATTTTATTAAAATAATTAATTAGGTAATTTAGTTTATTAGTTCGTATACAAATGTGTAGGACAAATCTCGTCTCAGATACTCATTACATTACTTTACCATCCCTGTATCTCATTCTATTGCATCATATTTAGCATCACACATTACAAATAATGCAAACATTACAAGTAATACATACCTGGGTGATGTTTGCATTGCATACGCGCTGAAGCTGTCACTAAAATAGAGAGTCGTTGATAGAGAAAGAATAAAACAAATTCACTAGCCGTAATCATTCGAGCGCGAGCGAGACACCCTACCACATCCCGAGCAGTGGCCGAGTTTTGAACGCTGGCTAAGACGCGAATAGTGAGACTTAGTTATTTGTTCAACGAGTGATAGTGGGATGTAAGATATAATGGTGTGAAATTTAGCCGATCAGTGCCCGAGCTCCTACGGAAAAGACCGAAGACCCCGACACGACGCGACGAGCAGTGTGACCAAAGAGCCAATCGATAATCGAATCGAAATACCCATCTAAAGCGAAATGTATGGGATTTGACGTTTCTCGTCCATCAGGCTCTACCCATAGAGTAAAATTCCTATACATTTTTATCGATCGATGCGGCGATTCGATTGGCGTTTGTGTTCTTTGGTCAGGCCCTAGTTATTTTTTTCATTCATGAGATGGGATGCAAGATGTAATGTTTGGTGTGATAACTGTAATGTTTAGGGTTCCACTGTAATTTACACATTACAGTGGAACCCTAGACATTACATAGTGCATTACAGTGCTGCGTGCATTACGAAACATTACATGTACATTACACACGCATTAGCGCGTGATATTACATGTAGTTAAAATATATATAAATTACGTTTAAATAAGACATGTGTAGGAGGTAATCCTACACATGTCTTATTTAAACGTAAATTGAACCGTAGGGTTAAATGCTTGCATTTTTAGGCCTTAGGGCACTTACATTTTATTTACACTATCATATTACTTAAAATTTTTGATTTTTGAACGCATTCTATTTTGACAGTAGCAGAGTAGCCAACATTATAATAATTTATTCAATAATAATTAATAACCTCAAAAATAATACCAAATTGTAATTTTTTCTATTACACATTGGTGTTTTTGGTATTATTTATTATTTCGTGTACAAAAATGACTATATTAAACACAATACGCCTTGGGAGCATATCAAAAAAAATTAAGAAGGTACGTTAATAGTTATCAAAGGATAGGATTAGTTTCCAATTACCTAATTTATTTTGTAACTAATAAGAACTGGGTACCTACATATTATTATTTATAATTACAGTATTATTCATCATATACCAAATATGCAGAACTCAAGCAATTAGAAAAGATAAGAAATATAGGGATTTCGGCACATATAGATTCTGGCAAAACAACCCTTACAGAAAGAATATTATTTTACACTGGACGAATAGAGCGAATGCACGAGGTAAGTCTTTCTGAAAAATTACTATTTTTGTTGTCAAATTAGTTTATCCTAAGTAACATGTTTTTTGACTTTATTTCCCTTTTAAATTGAAAATCTCAATATATTACAATTTTCTTTATATTTAGGATGTTAAAAATCTCTGAAGTAGTAGATGTTTGGAGATAAAAAGTAGGCATGACAAGTGCTTTATTCAAACAAAAGTTCAAGATGTTACTTACTACCTTATTTATTAAATTAATTTTGAAGCCAACTAAATTCTCCAATGTAAAGCTGCATCTTTACATAAGTGCCCATATACACTCCATTGTATAATAGATATAAAATACATTTAATTCCATTGGACATTAAACTTTATTATTATTTACCATTATTTATTGACAATACATAAATACTTTTTATAAACCTAATTAAGATTATTTACTTATTGGTGCCTTTTTAATTTTCTAGGTGAAAGGTAAAGATAATGTTGGTGCAGTTATGGATTCAATGGAACTTGAAAAACAAAGAGGCATAACAATCCAATCTGCTGCCACCTACACAATATGGAATGACCACAATATTAATATTATTGATACTCCTGGCCATGTGGATTTTACTGTTGAGGTATGTGGTTTTCATTTGTTTTATAGGACTTAGATAACAATCTATTTTTCATCCAGCAATCAAACTTTCTTCTTTATTCCCCCTACTTTTGCTTCTGTTCTATGGAACCCTAAGTGAACATCATTTTCACTTAGTCATTGTTTTTGCTATTCATCCCTATTCCATTACCATACCAACCAGCATGGTAACTGTCATTCTTATTTCTTCTTTTTTATCTAATTTACAGTACATCTTCTTGTGTCATCTCCTATTGATGGTCAGCGATTATTCTGACTAGAGAATTAGAAGATTTACACAATTCACAAGTTGTTGTCTTTTAATGAACTGACAATGAGAATTGTGTGAAAGCATAAATGTACTATTTAATCTATTTTCAGTATTTATATTTGATATTGTATTGATACAGCTTCATAGTCTTATTCAAAAATTATTTTATTAAAGTTGCATTTATTTTAATTAAATTCCAGGTAGAAAGAGCATTAAGAGTTCTAGATGGAGCAATCCTGGTGCTCTGTGCAGTTGGTGGAGTTCAGAGTCAAACATTGACAGTAAATAGACAAATGAAACGATATAATGTTCCTTGTTTGGGCTTTATCAATAAATTGGACAGACTAGGCTCCAACCCTGAAAGGTAATACTTGTATATTTTGTTATTACAACAATTTGAGTCTTCATTGCCACTTAAAATGTAATTCAATTAAATATGTTACCTCTAATTCCATATTAACTAAACTAATATATTAAAGTATGGAGAATTCATAAATTTGACAGTTCTTCATACAAGTTAACTGTCAAATAATTTTATATGTTGATTGAAAAATCGACCCTTTTTTAGTATTTAGATTATATATAAAGTGTTTACAAAAAAAACTTATAAAGTGAACAACTTTTCTGTAACTGTTGCAGTTTAGATGAACTAGCGGCTTTAGCTAATAGACCAGCCATTTTAGTATACTCTTGGTGCTTGATGATTGCAATAATTGGCTGTATTTGATTGGGCAGAGAGGATACTAAATACAAAACACTGAACAGGCGAGTTGATATGCCAAATGCCTATTTCCTTTGCAAAATTAACTCCTAACCACTCTATGACCCACTCCTGCATTGAGAATCAATGGATAGCTAAGAAAATTATCTCTATCTCTTAATAAAAGTATAAAATTCGAGATGATTATTAATTGCTCTTACTTTTATTACAGAGTTTTAAAACAATTGAGGTCAAAGTTAAATCACAATGCAGCATTTATACAAATACCAATGGGTCTGGAAAAAGAGTGCGAGGGCATTATAGACCTTGTGAATGAGAGAGCTTTGTATTTTGAAGGGGACTATGGTGAAAATGTCCGAGTGGATGAGGTGCCTCAAGATAGAAGGACCGAAGTGGGGGAAAGGAGACATGAACTGATTGAGCACTTATCTAATGCTGATGATTATCTGGGTGAGCATCAACTGTTTATAGAAAGGTTTCTGTTAAAATCCTTAATAAATTGATCACTAAATAAGATTTTTTTTATTTTAGTACCTAATGTTATTAATGTATATAAATGTAATTTTTTAGGTGAGCTATTTCTTCAAGAAAAAACGCCAACTGTTTCTGACATCAAGCAAGCTATCCGTAGAACTTGTATCAAAAGATCATTTACCCCTGTCTTAGTAGGGACAGCTCTAAAAAATAAAGGAGTACAACCACTCCTAGATGCTGTACTAGAATACCTTCCTCATCCAGGGGAAGTAGAAAACACAGCCAACCAAAATGATATTAAGGATCCAGAAAAATCTAAGATAATTCTGTGTCCTCTGAGGAATGATGCCAAACCTTTTGTGGGCCTTGCTTTTAAGCTGGAAATGAGCAAGTTTGGGCAACTAACTTATTTGAGATGTTACCAGGGTATGCTGAAGAAGGGGGAAAATATATTTAATGCAAGGACTGGAAGGAAAGTAAGTTTCATTTATTTGTGTTTATTAATTAACAAACTATACTTTGATTATTCTCTCAATAATAATATGTTAAATGTTAGTAGTTGGACTCTGTACCTATATTCTATTCCAACATAATATGCCGGCTTAATGATGTGTTTACGAAATGGGCTGCGACGAAGATGATTTTTTAATAAAATAAAGCACAGAGGATACTAATATCCTCTATGCTTTATTGTCAAATTAACTGCCCATTTCGCGATTGCACCATAATAGGAGACTACCACCTCGAAATAAAATCGATGCAATAGTCTTCTGAGAACCAGTGAACACATAGACTGTAAACAAAACCAAATTTCGCGGTACCGGTCATTAACACAAAATGTTGTTTTGTTCATTTAAATATAATTTTGACATTGTTTACTATAGATAATTAGAGATATCAAAACGATATTTACATTCTTGTCAATAATGGAGTATGTTTAGATGTGATGACTGCACTATTAGATCTCGACGATAGACTGTAACTGTTGGTAAACATATATAGACAATCAGATTAAAGTATGTAGTTACAAAAAGAGCGGCAACACTAGAATTACAAGTTCATATTTATAATAAGAAAAGCAAGTACCAATACGGGTGCTGATAGCTCGCCTAGAGGGGTTAAGGATACCCAGCAGTAGGGTTTTATTCTTACCTCATCATAGCCGATGGTATTCTGAGTCTATACCGAAAAGTGGCCAGCTGGATGCACTATAAATAAGTTATTAATACCTTGCTTCTTTATCATTAATCCACCCTTTCCATAATGGCATCCTAAAGGAAGACCCAATGAATCTAATATAAATCATATAAATAATGAGAGTAAATTTTATAAAATAGTGTTCTATTTTACAGGTAAAAATCGCTCGGCTAGTCCGAATGCATTCAAACAACATGGAAGAAGTAACAGAAGTGACAGCGGGTGATATCTTTGCTTTATTCGGAGTAGATTGTGCTAGCGGAGACACATTTGTCAATAATGCTAAACTTAACTTGTCTATGGAATCTATACACATACCAGACCCTGTGGTTTCTATGGCCATCAAACCAAAGAATAATAAGGACAGAGACAATTTCTCTAAAGCTGTTGCTAGGTAAGAAAATTATTTAAATATTAGTACTTTGGGTTATTGTGAGGTTTAACTGACAAATTTAAAATTACATAAAACAAATTTTTGGTCCATGTGTCACACATGAAAAAAAAAATGCTTTCTCCATACAAACTAGTAAATTAATTGACCAATTTGTATGGGGAACACACGGGAACAAAATTCATGCTGTATATTTTTTTTTGTTTTTTTTTATTTATTATAAATATTTTATCTTTAAATTAATCACTGGATTCACCTTACCAATGAATTAAAGTAATAATTTTACTGATAAACCTAGAAATTTATCCCGAATCATAACTAGATCATTTAACGGTTTTTAAGTATAAAGAGTCATTTAGGCCTACTTCTTACCATGTGATAATATTGCAGATTTACCAAAGAAGACCCAACATTCCAGTTTCGATATGATACAGATAACAAAGAAACAATAGTGTCTGGTATGGGAGAGTTACACCTGGAGATCTATGGCCAGAGAATGGAGCGAGAGTACAACTGTCCTGTAGAACTTGGAAAGCCTAAGGTCGCCTTCAGGTATGCTCTGTAACAGCCTGCTGGACATTGCTCTTTCTAGGTGCTTCAAATATTACCTTTTTTTTCCTCCAGCATATTGTAATTCGTTGAGTGTTTGTTCACTTAAGCACAGTAAAATTACACATTTAATATCTTAAATATTTAGTTTTGAATTAAACTAAAATAATAATTATAATCATTTTGCTCACATTCAATAAACAACGTAATTGTATTTCAATGTATAATAGGTGGTTAGGATCAACATAATAATTGCTATATTATAATAATGTTTAATGCCCTCTTATGAATGTTGTTGGAAAGAATTAGGGGCTCAATATCTGTTTTAGAGGCCATTTGCTTAAAAATTGTTTAAAAACCAACAGACATATATACTAGTGCTGTACCTAAATGACATTATAATCTGTTGTCACAACATGGATTTAAAGGGGTAGCCATTACAGCTTAACCCATCTATAAACAGTTTCACAAGTTGGTACGGTGAAACTGGGCTATATAGATAGTGGTGTTATAAAACAAATGTACATATTTAAAAAAAAAACATTGGTACACTGGGGTTAGACCGCAGCCTTAAAACTAAAGGTTGCCTCATTAAGAACTTACATTTAAAAAAATAAAAATTATATATTAATTTAATTTTTTTTTTTTTTTCTACATAAGTAGTAGTTATGACATTTACACATGAAACAAAATGTAGGTAAAATGTCCACCTTTGCTCTGCTGTTACAAGTTCTTAATGATACAAAGAAAGCTAAGAAAGCCAACTGGCTAGACACATTTATTTTTTATGGTATGTTTCCCGAACATTTTAGTGCTGTTTAACACTTGTTATTTGTTAATGTATGTATTTACAGGGAAACCCTAGTGCACCCAGTAGAATTTGACTACTTGCACAAGAAGCAGAGTGGAGGCGCGGGTCAGTTCGCGCGGATATCCGGTACCTTGGAGCCTTTGCCTCCACATAACAACACAAGTAAGTTAATATATGTTACCTTACCCTCATTAGCTGTTCTTAGACACTCTACTGTTACATTTTTTATTTGGTAAGTATATCACTATGCCATTTGGCTCCCGAGAACTGTTTAAATGGCTTCAGCGGAGGGATTAACCGTCTTTATTTCGCCTATGGTATTCGAAGATTACACCTAACTAGTTACAAGCTTGTTGTGGTGTTTATGATGGTATAGCCTCGTTGTATAAAGCGGTCACCCATCCCAGTTCCGGCCTCGTTATCTGCTTAGCCTTGTTATCAGTTATGCATTGACTTAACCACTAGGCTGAGGCCCCTTTTTTAAATTAATTTAATTTAAGAACATCTACAGTATACAAGAGCACAAATATAATAACTGGGTATAATATGTATTTTCATTAAAAAAATATATAGAAATAACACCGTGTGTTTGTAGTGTGTAACGGTGTGTGTGTGTGTATGTGGACTATGTTTTTGCGTGTGTTGGGGTGCAAGAGGAACTAGAATTTTATTGAATGAAACATTTTGATAAATATTAAATTAGAAATCACTCTGTTTCTTGTGCAAGTAGTCTACACATGTACATTTGTTAGATAACACCACTATAGTGCCCCCATTAGCGCACGTACCAGTCCTATTTTCACTATAAAAACTTGTAAAACTAATTATGCATTAAAAAATTTACTTGTTTAGTGTAGAATTTAAATATGGTCACGACGGGGTGAGAGTAGAAACCACTTTGGAGAAGAAAGAAAAACGTTTATTTGGTCTAAAAAAACATATTACAAAGAATTAAAATAAAATAAAAGGTTAAAAAAAAACACTTAAATTTTTTGATACAAAAAGGGCTTTAGCTCAGATTAAGCTGCAACTAAGGCCCAGTTTCTTGATGGATAGTTATCTCAACTAATTGTCAAATAATGACAGATAACTTACTAAAGGTTAAATTTCGAAAATAATGTGTTTCTTGATGGATAGTTAAATTGACTATCTGTTAAATATAATAAAATAATAACTATGATTTTAACAAATAGTTAGTTATTTTGACTACTCAAAAATGAGTGGTTAAACCATAATCTCTAGTAAGATACGAATTTGGTGTTATAAATTGAAGTGTTTGTGTTGCGTTTTTTTGCAAATTATCTTATTAAATTGAATTTGAGCATTGAAAAATATTTTTCCTATTTTGAAAGTTCATTAAACTCTTAGGATGAAGAATGTTTTTGAACAAACAGACGTAAAAAAACTTTCCGTCCCAGGAAAGAACATTTAAAAATTTGAAATGAAAATAAACTCAAAGAAAGGTTTAGAGTTAATAAAAAAACCTGTTTATGGCTCGTAGAAGAATTAAAAATGTTTCTTCAACGCCAAACAATAAGGTAAGAAAATAACTTTATATTCATAGTGAAGTGAGGTTAGGTCAAACAATAATTGAGGTTATTTAAGATGTCCTGTATCAAAACCTAATTAGGACAGGGTCCCCATAAAGGGATAAAATCACATAAAACTAGGTACCTACCTATATTTGTTACATGACCCATTTGATGTTCTTATTATGGACATGCAGTTTTAAAATTTTGAATTATCATCAACATACAGTTTTTACCACTTACTGGATATTTATTTAAATTATTGTTACAGAAATCATGCTGTCAGTGTAGAGGATCAACTATTATTAACTTTAAGATTTTATGCAACTGGAAATATACAGAATAGTTCATATTTATTTGGCCTACATAAAACAACAGTTTGGAAAGTTGTACTTATAAAAATAAATAAAAACTGAAGATGAAATTAACGCAGGGATGATGCCATTTTAAGATGAGAGGAAAGTAACAGATAAGACATGTACATTGTGCAGTGTTGTCGTAGGGACTGCCAGACATACCTATACTTGAAAAAGTCTAGTCACCCAGATGGTAAAGTTCTAGAAATTATTTTCAAGGTGGAGCTTACAGGATCATAGTATTTGGTTGAGTAAAGAGAGTAGTGAACACAGTGCAGGTTAAAAGAGTTAAAAGGCCTTTAACCCTACTCCTCTGTCTCAAGTCTGGGAACACTGCAGTTCAATCCCTGCCTCCCAACCACACTATGGACCTGGCACTCCCACAGAGAATCCATGTATAGCTAAAAATATTGTCTCATAGTCTTTCAATTGTCCCAACTTGATCATAACAATCTGGTAAGGTGTGGAAAAGCCACAGATATTGTGAAAAGTCTATAACCCTGCTTTGCGGTCACAAGTCCAGTAACACTGCAGGTCACTCCCCCTGACCATACGATGGGCCCAGCACCCACACAGAGATTCAAAAATTCAGATTGCTACAAAAACTCTCTAGTATTTATAAGTATATGAAATAAAAATATTAATAATCATACAGGTTTTTTTATGTGAATAATCCAGCCATATAATATTGGATAATAATAAACATAAATTGATGATATAAGATATAAAAAATAAACTTATTAATCCATAGTAAATATGTTATCCTATATAAAATACAAATCCATACATATAACTAATATTCATTATATGGGTTCTGAAAAAAAAAACAATCAATAAAGGATAGAAAATTGGTATAATATAGGAAACAATAATCAATAATCCTATTCATTAACTATTTATTTTTATCCCAATTTTCAAATTCTTTTTTTTTTTGCTTTGGGGCCGTCCATAAATTACGTCATCGATTTTTTTCAGATTTTAGACCCCCCCCCCTATAATCATCCCATCGTCATTTTCTAATGACCCCCCCCCTTCTCCCAAAATTGACGTCATTACTAGTTTGACAAAATAAAACATTGCAGATTTGAGTAAAATAGGGTATTATATGATTAAAACACTTGGTTATAGAATCACCTTTTATTATTTTTACTTTGGCAATAATCATTGATATAATATAACTACTTATTTTTTACTTTTCTTTGGATAACTCCCACGGAGTTTTCACCCATTCTTTTAAATTCTGGATCACGGGTAATATCTCCGTATCCTCCCGATATTCGTTTTGGCTCGATTCATCCACGTCTTTTTTGTACGTGAAAAATAAACTATAAATAAATAAATAAGAATGACGTCAATTTCGAAACAAAATCTATCATTTACCGTCATCCGCAGACCAACCCTCCCCCCCCTAATTTAGAATGACGTAATATATGGACGGCCCCTTTGGGAATAATTGGGATTAATTATTTAGTGCAATTTTAAGACAATTATCTAACCATAGCTTCAAGAATTAAAAAAAAAACCACAAAATTCACAAGATTAGTTAATAAATGGTTACCCATGCCTTAATATATTAAAAAATAATAATAACAAATGGTTAACTTGTGTCTACTGATAACCTGTTGATAACAATAGTTAATTTTGTTTTAAGAAACACATTTGGCTGATGACTAATGATTAATGAACTTACTATAGTTGCTTAACTAATTGTTAAAGATACAAATAGTCAAATTTAGCCATCCATCAAGAAACCGGGCCTAAGTCACAGCGCTGATTTTCAGCCAAAGTCCTATAAAGTTTCATACCCTTAATGATAGAAAAGTATGGGTGTATATAGTAGAGATGATTGTGTACAGCCAGGCAAAAAAGTGGTTTATCAAGTTTGACAAAACTTCCGTCATTAAAATATCACTAAGGTCGAGTAAAGTGTAAATGTCACTACAATAAATGGAATATCAACCTTATTGATTAATGATATGCAAATAAAGTTTCTTTAGAAATCTTATTTGGCCGACTGTACTATCTGTACATATGGTGTAGATTTTCATACTCTTAATGATAGAAATAGTACATTGTTCACCGAGGGGAGAAAGTCACCGATTACTAACGAGGGCGAAGTTTGAGCCTTAATTCGCTCGAGTTAGGAATCGCACTTTCTCGCCGAGTGATACATAGTGCTTTATACTACACCTACGAGGAAAATAAAAAATAAAATCTCTATTAATTAAAGTTTATATTAAAATTATTACAGTTGTTAAAACTTAATAAATCAAAAATGCAAAGAAAGTAAACAGCCAATAAACCAATACTTTTATTTTATTTTATTTTGATTAAAATTTCGAACTTGTAAAAAAAAACTAGGCTGGCTATGGCTTTGAACCCTTGCCTTTCCTAATTTGGAAGAATTGAAGAAAAAAAATTAAAAACAAACTAGCACGTTAACAATGAATTTTCATATACTTTTTCCTCCCGCTTAAGCACGTTAACAATGGATTTTCATACACTTTTTCCTCCCGCATATTTGTACGACTACAAAGACGTACTTTCTGACCTATTCTTACGCAAGTAAGAACCTACTTTCCGAGCAGGTGTAGTATAAAGTATATTGTACCTATATTTATTTATCTTACGCGTACAATTTAACATTTCACTTGTCGCTTCTTATTTCTCTGCCTACCCATTTTCCCTGTTTAATTCAGTCATCTATCATACATATATTTTCTTTAATTTCAGTATTAGAATTTGCGGACGAAACGGTCGGTACAAATGTGCCCAAACAGTTTGTGCCCGGTGTTGAGAGAGGTTTCCTAGACACTTGTCAAAAAGGGTACTTATCTGGTCACAAGATAGCTGGCATCAAATTCCGGCTTCAAGATGGTGGTCATCATATAGTGGACTCTAGCGAATTGGCTTTCTTCATGGCGGCGAAAGGTGCTATGAAAGAAGGTGAGTGTTGTTTTTAATACAATTTAGAGGTAAGAAGGTTCCAATATATTTATGCAACCACAAGATAACAAGCATCTAGGTCCGCTTCAAGATGGCGGCCATTATAGAGGCAATTAAATTGTCTGTCTTTATTGCGGCAAAGCGTGCTATGAAAGAAAGTGAGTTATTGATATTTTAATTACAATTTAAAGATAAGAAGGTTTCTAGACTCTTGCTAAAAACGAAACTTAGTTCCGGTTTCAAGATGGCGTTCATCATATAGTGGACTCTACGGTATTGGCCTTCTATGTGGCAGCGAAGCGTGCTATAAAAGAAGGTGAGTATTATTTTTAATACAATTTAGAGATAAGAAGGTTCCAACACACGGAAGGTCACAAGATATGAAGCATCCAGTCCCGTATTCAAGATGGCGGCCATCATATATGTATAGTGAAGTCTAGAATTTAATTGTCTATCTTTATGGCCACGAGGGGTGCTATAAAAGAAGGTGAGTGTGATTATACAATTTAATAGGTGAAACAAGTTTCCTAGAAAATTGTCAAAGGCCAAGGACCCTTGTCCGGCCATAAGATATCATGCATTTAGCCCCGTCTTCAAGATGGCGGTCATCAAGTGGACTCTAACAAGTTGGCTTTCTTTATGGCGGGGACGGGTGCTATGAAAGAATGTGAGTGTATATAGTATATATTCTGGAATTTAGTGTTAAGAAGATACATAGACACCCGCCAAAAAGGCGTCTAGTCCAGTCTAGTCATCATAGTAGCCAATATCATCATATAATATTAGTACAAATTACACATTGCTCTGGTCACAAATTAAGCTCTAGGCTTGAATTATGTGAACCAGAAACAAAGATATAATACATATTTTATTTTATAAACACCCAGACCAAGCAGATCCAGATACAAATTAAAATATTTTTTCCCAGTATTCGAGATGGGTCTCTGGCAGGTGTTAGAACCGGTGATGAGTGTGGAAGTGACCACCCCCGAAGAGTTCCACGGTACGATAGTGGGCCAACTGACCAAGCGCGGGGGTCTGCTCACCGGCACCGATGGATCTGAAGGCTGGACCGCTCTGTATGCAGAAGTACCACTAAACAACATGTTTGGGTTCGCTGGTGAACTTAGGTAAGAAATAAAACTATTAATGGGGACATGAATTTAAAACACTAGTGCGGTAATGTGCACAAGGATGTAAAAATCGTTTTTATTTCGCTAATTGTCTTATAGTAAACAATGTAAAAATTACATTTAAATGACCGAAGCGACATTTCGTGGTACCGCATTATATGTTCAAATCTTCTGACGTCACAATGCGTTCTAGTGAAATAGAATTTAGGGGACTTGTTATTCCTGGTATAGTATTTTAGTTTAATAGTGTATAGCTCTGGGGTGTGCGGTATAATTAATCGGAAACTGGCTCCGTTACACGTGGAATGGAGAGGTTAAACCTCTGGGCCAAGTGACCTGATACAAGAACTAGTCCACCGACAAATATAGCATGATTTCTTTTTTTATTTATTAAAATTGTTTAAACATATGTATAGTTTAAAAACGTGGCAAGGGTATACATAATATGGTGGTCACTTTCATTATGCATGAGTATAATTTATATATGCTACTAGCTGACCCGCGCAACTTTGTCTGCGCGTTTAAATTTAACCGTTTACGCAGCGTACGCTCTTAAAAGGAATAATTTTTCCCCGTTTTTGCAACATTTTTCTTTGTTACTCCGCTCCTATTAGTCGTAGCGTGATGTTATATAGCCTATAGCCTTTCTCGATGAATGGATTATCCAACACGAAAATATTTTTTCAATTCGAATCAGTAGTTCCTGAGATTAGCGCGTTCAAACAAACAAACAAACAAACAAACTCTTCAGCTTTATAATATTAGTATAGATTTAACGCGAACGAAATGCGTCTATTCCTGGTTACATTTCCTGTGTTATTGTACAATAATGCTGTATCTAAGTATATAAATTGTTTAATTGCTATTTATTACATATCCTCTATATGTAATAAATAGCAATTAAACAATTTATGAATTTTAAAGGTTGTACTTTGAGCTATTATGAGGCTCTCTCTACTGATCAAATCAAACAACTTTCTCATGGAACCATGTGTCAAAAAAATCTTCATACAAATTGGTTAACAGATTGCATGGAGAAGGCAATTTGTTTTTTCATTTGCCACATATGGTTCCATGGGAAATGTTGTTCGATTTGATCAGTAGAACCTCATATTATCCCAAAATCACCCTGAATATAGTATGTCGTAACAAATAAACTATCAATTTCTTTTTTTTATAGGTCAATGACACAAGGCAAAGGTGAATTCAGTATGGAGTACAGCAGATACGCGCCCTGCCTGCCCGACGTACAAGACCAACTGATCAGGAAATACCAAGAGGAAATGGGGGTGGTGCCAGACGAAAAGAAAAAGAAGAAAAATTAATCTCTATTTATGTTTAGATTAGATTGTATATTAATATAATATTTATTTTTATTGTTTTAGTGTAAATATTATGAATTTATTATTTAAGTAATAAAAAATAGTTAATTTATGTGATTTTTATTTATGGGACGAAGGATGTACCTGTACATACAGTGTTGGCTTATTTTAATATAACTTTCTATTCAGGGACCGGACCTATATCCCCTTCAGGGGTTTTTAAATGGGTTTTTCATATACCCATATTAAAAACCCATTGCTTACCAAACCCGTTGCACCTCAAAAAGGCAAGCACCTTAAATTATAAAGCGCTATTTTATAGCGCTAATCTATTGAAATTATAATAAGCATTACCGCTATCAAACTTTACAAATGAGGTAATCAAATGCCTTTGAAAGTTTAACCCAATGAATAGGAAACCCCTTCATGTTTTTAAGGGTTTTAAACGATTTTGATATTACTGTATAGTATAATAGCTTAATTTTTTTTTGTCAGCGTAATGTTCAATCAATCAACTGCAATAACCATCAACTTTTCTCCCTCCCACTTCCAAAGTTCAAAAATAATTGCACCATAGTTTTGCTGGCTTAATGTATAGGATAGCAGTTGAATTGGGTAAGCAAGTTCACGGGGTAATTCGTCGTAAGAGGTAACGGTGTAGCTCTTACGACGAATTACCCCGTGAACTAAAGACTTAAGCAGTGGAACGGGTTTTCCGGTCCCTGTTTCCCTATCTTACGGTGAATGACTGAAGCAAAAAAAAAAACCAATCCAATATCTATACTAATATTTTATTTATTAGTATATATAATAACTTTGGATAAACCCAAAAAAACTACTTGCGCCCATTTTTTAAAATTCTTTTACCAATAGAAAGCTCTATTATCAACGTATAACACAACTTTATTTTATTTTCGATCAGATTTATATTCGGCGGGTGGTTTTACTTGGTGGCGGCAAGTTTCTATAATTTTGTAATGTAATGTTAATTATTAATATTCTCTAATATAATAATATATTAGTATACTCGTAAAATATTTTTTTCCTATATATTTTTACATTAGATATTATACTTATAATATCTAATAAATAAAATCTTTATATTTTTTAAATATTTTAGTATAAATTATGTTTCCCTATTACAGTAGCTTGTTAGAAATAATGTGTGCGTGACAAAAAATAAAAAAAACATTATTCACATTTATAAAAACTCATTTATTCGTAACACTTCACGCCGCTCAAAAATTCTTACAAAATGTAACAAACATCTCACCCAGGTACAATAATGATTGGTTATCTATAAAATAAGTAATATTGGGCTTCCAAGAAAAAAAAAACTTTTTTAGTTATTTCCCGAAATTAATCACACCAAAAATATCGTGCAGTTAAATTTTTCAATAATTTATATCTCAAAAACTGGTTGTTTTTTATATTCTCAAAATCCTTTTAAATCTAGAAGAAGGAGTTATTTTATTTAATAATAAAATAAACGGTATTTTCGTCAGAAGCCCATTCTAAGCGTTTTAATTATAACATACATTTTTATTTTAGGTAAACCTTTATAGCAAATAGTCTAATTAATACGAAAACTTCTAAACCCATTATAATTTACTCATTATAAAAAAAAAATGCAACATAAATTAAGTTCTAAGTCAACAAAAAGTAAACAAAGACTTTTCATTAAAATAATTGAATTTTTCATGTTTTTTTAGGGTTTAGGTAAGATAGGTAATGTTATTTAAATTTAGCATGATATTTTTTTAGAAAAGGGTACTATTTTATTACAGTAATTATTTTATTTCACATAGGTAATACACATAGATTAAAATGCATTTTCTAATTTTACCAACGACTAGATAACTTTACAAATACTTTTGAAAGCCTAGAAAAAATATTTAAGTAGAGTTAATGTAATCTAACCTACCGCGCACCCTCGCGGGGTGCGCGGGGTTTTGGATTAGATTATCTCTACTTGACCAAATAGTAAAAATAGATTGTCAAATTAAATAAATAAATTACATAAACTTATGTAGTGCCTACTTCTAAAAAAATACACATTAAAACTTTTTTTTTTGTTATTTCGTCTATTTTATAAAAATACTAAACTAACAAAATAAAACAATATTAAATATTTTTTAATATCTTATCTATTATCTAACATTTACATTCTAAAAAATGGTGTTACACTATTGGCACTTCGTTTGTTTTCTAATTGCACATTTATCTATTAAGTATACATTATTATTACATACATTTACTAAGGAAATTAACATTATTATCTATAGATTTTAAAATTAAATAATAAAAAAATACCATAAGGTAGTATAACAAAAGTTTAAAACCTCGCCATTTTGCGGATTTAATTGGAACTAATTTTACGCAATGAACAATGAAACTTCTAAGTTTAGGTGGGTGGGTAAGTACTTCAGGTTCTACTATTTCTTTTATGTACCTACCTATTTATATTAATACACATATTATAATAAATATACTTATTACAAAATAATATATATAATAACAAATAATTTATTATTATCATGTTGATATTGGAACTTTTCTATCTAACACATATTTAGTGTTTATTTTGTATAATTACAAGCAGTTATAGATGCCACAATTATATTTACCTACTAATAAAAGGGTAGGTTTAATAAAATTAACAATATAAAAACATATTTTCATACAAATACAAATCTATTATTATATCACCCTTGGCTGTAAGTTTGCTCATGTTGCCTATAAGCCAATATACATATTTAAATTTTATATATAAGTAAATATTTATTAATTTAAAAACTACACACATTAAAAAGATAGAAGAATAATTTCTCTGTTGGTTTTAAAACCGACAGAAATATATAATTACCATATAATAATATTTTATAATAAAACGTAGATTTTTTTTCTTTTGAGAAATATCTTGAAATATGAGTGTGTGATTGGTGAAAATGTTAACGCAGTACATTAGTTTACTCGAAAGTAAACGTTAAAAAAATCACACTAGGGTTATAGTATAATAAAATAACATATAGATGCTTAAGTACTTACATATAAATTAATAATATAAAATAATTTTAAAATGTAATAGGTATATTTTTTTATTAGTTATTGTTCAATTAAAGTTATATAAATAGGTATATTAAGTGAATATCATGGGACTTCTATCTTTTAATATTTGTAGTTCAAACCGATGTCTCTGCAGGCGACATCTTTTTCGAGTCATGTTTTTTTATAAATCCACCAGCAGAATTCTTCCTTTTCAATTCACTCTGCAATATATTTATTATTGGACAATAACTAACCCGTTTACTATGGCTCGACCCAGAATTCGATGCAGTGGCTTGACAGTTCGAGTTACCTAAGCCAATGATCATATATCTACATACAATTCCTAATGAACGGACATGGGTCTTTGGCTGCTGGTAGACACTCAGCTATACGTGATTTTGACACAATTATTGGGGTGGCAAGTAAAAATGTATCTATGCAAATGGCTAGGTTCTGCTAGACACAACAAATGGAATAATGAAGGATCTGGACATACCTCTGGAGCAGCCTGGTCTCTTTAGGAACACAGTTTTCACTATCACTTGGCTTTACCTGCCAAGTGATAGTGAATTGATTTATTTATCACCCGGCACGGGAGCGATGTGTACACGTATAATAATTTCTTTTGTATGTTAGCGACCTCTCGCGGTCAAGCACGGAACCGCGTCGAAGACTTTTTGTTTTACGTTTTAAAACCAGGCAAGGGGTTCAGTAGGAAATAGGAATTTAAACTTGGATAGGAATTAATTATAAGGACATTGTTAATGTCTGAACATTTCCCCCCACTTGAAATCCTCTGATTTCAGAAAAAAGTTAAAATAAATTGATATAATTTGGTGCTCGGAAAGTACAAAATATCTTAACCTAATAAAATATAATAAAGGAATATAAAACTAAGATACCTATCGGTAAACTAAACTAGCTTAGCCTACTGGTAAAGGGCAGATCTTAACGACAGGGCGCCGTAAGAAATGCCCTTTCGGAGTACGCACAGTTACTACGCGAACCACTCCGTCAGAGCCAGGGTGTAGCTCATTTATCCTAGCTAAAGACCACTGCAAGGGTGGTAGGTTTGGATCTACGAGTACCACTACATCATCCATCTTTACATTTGGCGTTGATTGAAACCATTTGTTTCTCTGTTGCAGAGTGTGTAGGTATTCTCTCTGCCAGATGCGCCAAAAGCCCTGAGTGAGCGTTTGAATCATCTGCCAGCGAGAACGCGGACATGAAGTGTCATCGTGTACAGGCTCGGGCACAGCGACGAGCGGTCCTCCCACTAGGAAGTGGCCAGGTGTAAGGACATTCGATTCCTGAGGTTCGGTAGATAATACACATAACGGTCGCGAATTAAGTATCGCCTCGATTTTGGCGAAGACCGTAAAAAGCTCTTCTAGCGTAAGAACCTGGGAACCGACTACCCTTTTTAAATGGTATTTGGTGGATTTAATTCCACTCTCAAAGATGCCCCCAAAGTGGGGTGCACCTGGGGGATTAAACTCCCATTGAATATGACGATGCGTAAACGCGGCTGCGAGATCGTTGTTATTGCGTAATAATTTGTAAATATCGTTAAGATAGCGATTCGCGCCAACAAAATTGGTTCCGCAGTCACTGATAATTTTTGCGCATAATCCGCGACGTGCTACAAAGCGGTCAAGAGAGGCCAAAAAAGCCTCTGTTGACAGTTCTGTCACAGCTTCCAAGTGGACGGATTTAGTGCTGAGACAGATGAACAGACAAAGGTATGCCTTATAGGTACGAGCGTTTCGGCGCCTACTTTCTTTGACAATAAACGGACCACCGAAATCGACTCCCACATTCAAGAAAGCTCTGCCCGGACGAAGCCTGGTCTCCGGGAGATCACCCATAACTGGTTTGCACGGAACCGGTTTGATTTTAAAACAAGTGACACATTTGGCAAGTCTGGAACGTATTAAGAGACGAATACCTAAAATCCAAAACTGGCGTTGGATACAAGCTTGTAGTTGTCGGGGCCCACAATGTAAGTAAGTAGCGTGTAAAAAATCCACTATAAGAGCAGATAAATGACAAGACTTCGGTAAGAGAAAAGGATGGACAGCGAGGTCCGGTAAGTTCGCGTTGGCGATACGTCCCCCCACTCGCAATAAACCGTCCGAGTCCAAGAATGGGGACAGCTTTTGTATCGACTTTAGACACGGTAAACCTGCTTGAATAGATTTTATCTCGTTGTCGAAGTAATCATGTTGCGTATGGTTGATTATGACACGTAAAGAATGATTTAATTCTGCAAGAGAAAGATAAGTTTTATTACGGTTTGGTGGTTTTACTTTACAATTCTTGATAAACCGTAGACACCATGCAATTACGCGTTGCATTTTATAGAAGGATGAGTATTTTTCAATAATATCTAATAATGAATATTTTTTATTTACAACGAGTGAGTGAGAACATAAAACAGATTTCAGTTCTGGAATCTGTAGTGACTCGGTTTCATTTGGGACCTCGTTAGGCCACATCGCGGGGTCTTGAGCGAGCCACTCGGGGCCCGCCCACCACAGCGGATGAGCAACGAGTTCGGAGCCAATCAATCCACGGCTGGAGCAGTCTGCGGGATTGTCATGTGTCGACACGTGACGCCAAAACGTTGGCTCAATCGCTTCAGTAATTTTTACTACGCGATGTGCTACGAATTGTTTCAACTTGTATGGCGGAGTATGAATCCATGATAGTACCGTACTACTGTCGGTATAAGCGGTTATTCTATCAATTTTAATTTTTGATTTTAATAAACTATGAACGTGCTTTAGCAAGTCTGCTAAAAGCACAGCCGCGCATAGTTCTAGTCGATTGACTGTTAAGATTTTTAAAGGAGCTACCCTCGATTTACCGACGAGCAGATTTACAACGTAGTGGTTACCGGTACGCACACAAAGATATATACAGCAGCCATATCCCTTAGACGAACCGTCACAAAACCCAACTAAATTGATTTTAGTTGAAGTTTTAGGTAAAATTAGGCGGGGTAATTTTATCCTAGTTAAATAAGGTAACTGTTGCGAAATATCGTGCCATTGTTTGGATACTTCTGGAGGGACATCGTCATCCCAATCCAAGTTTTGACGCCACAGATTTTGCAATAATAATTTTGCAGAAAAAACCACTGGAGAAATCCAGCCAAGCGGGTCAAATATTCTGGCCACCGTCGATAGAATCGAACGTTTGGTATTCTTAGGATTAACCGGCGACACAGAATATGAAAAACAATCCTCAACTGGGTCCCATCGAATACCCAGGATTTTGAGATTGATTTCATTATCTTCTTCAAAAAACGACTTGGAATGTTGGCAGTGATCTGAAGGAATGTTCTTCAGCAAGCAAGGGCTGTTGGAGCTCCACTTCCTCAGTTCGAACTGTCCAAGACTTAGAAGTTTGATGATGTCATCTCGAAGTTGCATGGCTTCTTGAAGTGATGAAGCACCAGTGGTGACATCATCCATGAACGTCTCTTCGCATAACACTTCGGCAGCACGAGGAAATTGTTCGCAGTGTTCCGCCGCGAGCTGGCGCAGCGTTCTGATGGCGAGGTACGGTGAGCTGCTGACCCCGTAAGTCACTGTGTTCAGCTCGTACTCTTGCACGGGAGCGTCGTGAGACTCTCGCCATAAAATATGTTGATATGGCCTATCTTCGTCCCGAATAAATATCTGTCGATACATTTTACTTATATCGGCGGTAAAAACTACGGAATGTAATCTAAATTTTGTTATAAGGTCCAAAATATCGATTTGTAGCTTCGGACCGACGTACACGATATTATTTAGGGAAGATTTATTAGAAGTTTGACAGCTAGCGTCAAAAACCACGCGCAACGGAGTAGTAGAGCTGCTCGGGCGCACTATACCGTGGTGTGGTATGATATACGATGCATGCGTACGGTTAGCAAGG
The DNA here is from genome assembly GCA_947458855.1 of Monopis laevigella. Classification (NCBI taxonomy): domain Eukaryota; kingdom Metazoa; phylum Arthropoda; class Insecta; order Lepidoptera; family Tineidae; genus Monopis; species Monopis laevigella. Next base: position 24,470,341 of record OX381583.1, on the reverse strand, counting down.
ACCGCTGGACGTGTAGGTTGCATGTGACCTAACGTCTCATATTCACGCATGAACTTAATATAGTTTATTTTAAAATCAGAATCACGAGCAAGGCGCTTTTCTAGATTTAAAAATCTATTTAATCCGTGACGGTATGAGTCACCTAAGGAGGCATCCTCCTTCAACAATAGTGGTACAACAAAGCGACCATCGGGTTGGCGATAGGTACGCTCGCGATATAATTGCTCGCACGCGACGTCATCGGCGGCAGGAGCGACAGGGGCGTGCGGGGGCTCCTCGACTTCCCAGAATCGTCGGAGAGTATCGTCGATGGTACAAGTGGACGTCACCAATGAGAGCATTGTTTGGTCGGTAGAAGGTAGATTGCACCGGTACTGACCGGTGACCACCCAACCGAAAACGCCGGACAACGCGCACGGTAAGCCTGGACCGGGCGCGAACCGTTTGCCGTCATACACTTGATCGAACAATTCTACACCGAGAAGCATGTCTATGTGTGATGGAGTATCAAAATATTCGTCTGCTAAAACTAAATTATTAAAGTTGCTACGTACTGATGACGGTATCGGAGCGGAGGGTAACTTCGACGTGATTTTAGGAATCACGATACAAGTAATATCAAATTGAGGTGATATTTTATTTTTAGGCGTTATAGAGCAATAGGCAACACCTTTGATGTTTTGAACTACATTTTGACCCAAACCGGCAACCGAAAAATTACACCGACGCGTTTGTAGCCCGAGTCTACGCGCACAGTTATTCGTAACAAAACAATCTTGAGAGCAACTATCGATCAGCACTCGCACTGGCTGGTACACACCGTGAATATTACGAACGTTCACTATCGCGGTTCCTAATATTTTTATTGTTTGATTAATATTAGGTGGATGAAGTGTCACCGCGCGTGAACATGCCAAATTGGTAGACGGGCCTGCCTGTGAGTGTGCGATTGGTAGTGAATAATGTGCAGGAGCACTTGCGAGTACATTGCCGCTTTGGTTAGAAGTTGTATGCTCGTGCAGCAATGTATTGTGTCGCGCGCCACAAGTTAGACAACCGGTTCTCGATGAACATACTTCGCTCTCGTGGCCGGAGCGTAAACAATTGATGCAAAGCCGCAGACTAATTATTAACTGTTTTCTAGACGCAGTATCTAAGCTCAGTAATTTTTGACAACGATAAATGCTATGTTGTAAATTGCAGCAAGGGCAAATATAATTTTTGACTGGGGTTTCAGTTTTAGTAGACGTAACAAAAGATTTTTTTACATTTTGTTTATTTAATTTGATACTATTTTTATTGTTAGACGGCACGGTTCTAAGAACATTATCTTTTGTTACCTCTAATATTTTAATATAATTTTGTAAAAAGGATAATAAATCCTTATAAGTAGGAATATCATTTAAATTTTGCATTTCAAAACTCTTTCTAGTGTCTGGATCAAGCGACCTAGCAGCGAGATAAAATAACACAAACTCACTCAAAGACTCGATATTTAGTGCCTTAAGTGCATTAATGCATTCGTAAAGTACATTATATAGCTGTGTTACGCCATCAAAAGTAGGTGACAATAGTTGTGGAAGCTGACAAATTTTATCTATATAGGCTGTGGCCAATATACGCTTGTTTTGAAAGCGATCTACGAGGGAATTGTAAACTACCCTATAGTTCGATTCTGTCAACGGTACACATTTCGCGATGCTTAAGGCGGGGCCCGACAAACAAGAAATAAGATAGTGAAATCTTTCAATGTCAGTAAGGGATGAATTATTATGGATTAATGGCAAATAACTGTCAATGAACGTTTGCCAGTTTTCGACTTGACCATCAAATTTCGGGGTTTCGATTTTTGGTAGTCGAATTTGGATCTTATGAGTATTTGAGTTCGGTTTGGAAACACTCGTACTAGCATTGTTTTCCAACAGTGACTCTGCAACATTTTCTATGCAATAATACAAATCATCAAAAGCAGTAAGTGCGTGCGACTGTGGTTCTGTATCAGGTTTTAATGATATAGACTGAGTATTTATTTCATCATTTAATTCATAATACTCGTCTCGCAGACGATTTAATGATTTATACCTCGCACGAAACTGTGTGATTGTTGACTTGTCTGACAATACAGTTTTAGATAGATCATAAAGAATTTGTATAGATCTAAATACATGTTCACGACGAGATTTTAACACTTTAAGTTGAGTTTCTATTTTATCCATGTTAACAAAACAAAATAAATTTACTACAAAACAAAAAATATAATTAATTAAAAACAAGACGGATTCGCCCTTAAGTGTTTTTTACATATAAGATTAGGTACCAAAAATATAGGTATTTTACTGAAAATACTTATGAATATGCACATTAATATATATATTTCCGAGCACAAAATTATTTATAATAATAAAATACAATAGTTGTGACGTCATGCAAGCAAAGTAACCACAGCTAAAGATACCCACTCGTTATACTTTTTATTAGCGGACTGTATATCTTTATTGATTTTGCCAATTTAATCAGGCTCGAATGGAACAAATAATGAACGGACATGGGTCTTTGGCTGCTGGTAGACACTCAGCTATACGTGATTTTGACACAATTATTGGGGTGGCAAGTAAAAATGTATCTATGCAAATGGCTAGGTTCTGCTAGACACAACAAATGGAATAATGAAGGATCTGGACATACCTCTGGAGCAGCCTGGTCTCTTTAGGAACACAGTTTTCACTATCACTTGGCTTTACCTGCCTTTTTTATTGATTTATTTATCACCCGGCACGGGAGCGATGTGTACACGTATAATAATTTCTTTTGTATGTTAGCGACCTCTCGCGGTCAAGCACGGAACCGCGTCGAAGACTTTTTGTTTTACGTTTTAAAACCAGGCAAGGGGTTCAGTAGGAAATAGGAATTTAAACTTGGATAGGAATTAATTATAAGGACATTGTTAATGTCTGAACACCTAACATAAAATTATTTTATGTAATAAAAGTATTTCTTCACTAAAATTATAAAAAGAAAAGATTCGATGGTTTGTGGTACGGAAATTCTCAAAAACTACTGAAACGATTTTAAAATGAATTGCGAGTAGAGGACTTCGCGATTATGAATAGTGTGTTCCTAATTTTTAAATACATAAATTTCACCATCATTAGTAAATTCGATATAAGCATGAAGCTAAAAAAACGCGCGGACGGGCACGGTTTTTACCTTCATCGATATTAGAATCTTGTTTGACGTAAAAATCTGACAAGCTACTGCATCGAATTAAAAGTTGAAGTACAGTATACAACTATTTTAGGTATATATTATGTAGTTGTAGCCGATCTATTATTGGCACATCAGCATTATATACATACGACGTCATTTTTGGTAGAGATTCAGCAGCGTGATTATATACTATAGCGATGGTTACATGGGTACCAATAGGATCGCTTTATTCAATCCTGTTACCAAAAATAAAGCGACCCTACTGGTTGATGCTCACGTATACGTGTAAAAATACGTTACGTTGCTACAATGCGCATACCCATGGTAGAGCATCTGTTAGCACTAATTCGGGCCAAAAAGTCTGACTTACAAATTCTCAGAAACCTGTACGATAACGAGCTAACGTTGGTGCGCGTAATTCACCCTTGCTGATTTGTAAAATTATTTTATAGTAATGGACAGTGTACAGACTTGATCATTGAGAAGACTTTCCCTTTAAAACATTATTAAATTATGTTCCCATAGACCAAGATCCCTAACTTGAATCTTGTCTCCTGTAGTCTAGGAGATAGATCCTTGTTTTGTGTATGCGCCTATATAGTATAATTTATTAAATATGATAAGATTCCTCAGATTTGTAATGTTAAACTATCATATTCTATTCATTTTATAAAAAGGTGATCACTCTCTCCACATTAAATATGAAATAATTTTATTTCAAGCATGAATTCTAGTTTCACTTATTTTGGAATCTTTATTTTAGATAAGAATAAAATAAAATATAAAAATACTATAATTATATATTTTGAAATGACCACACATATACCGTTTGTAATATATAATAAATCAATAAAAATGTAAAAGTACCTATCTATTTACATAAACTAAATAAAATGTAAAGTCATGCTATATAAAAAATAATGTAGCGAGTCATGCACAAGAAAAATATCCAAGCGTATACGTAAATGGAGCAGAGTAGTTTTAAAATGTCCACTTCATAAAATTTTATACAAACTGAAACTAGAAAAATAGCAAAAATATTTACTTTCAGAAAAATAAAATGTCTCTCAAAGGTGCTTTCAAATGCACTGCTTTGTTTTTATATTATTATCTCTATTATAGAACCAGTAGCTCTACTGTAAGTTTTTTTAAATAAAACGTGCTATAATTTCTAAGCACGCGTAATCATTCTAAAATATACAATTTCTACACAATGATATCTTTTGTAGGTGGGTAATTTAAATATACAGAAACACTGTCTAATTATTTATAATCTAGGTCTGCTTACCATCAGATAGATATAAAGTCACATCTGCTAATTACACGATACGATAACAAAATTACATTTTATAATTACGAACACATTGTCTATGATAACAGTAACTTATGCTAATCAGTTTACAATAAATAATAATAAATAACACCAAGAAATTTTAAAAAGGAAATAATAAAGAAATTTTATAAAAAAATATAATACGAACCATGCGAGTTTAGTCTCAACTAAAGAGGCGGGTTGCTCCTAATACAGGTTGCTATAACTTAAATTGTGTTGAAAAATATTTACGTTACTGAATAAATGTATTATTATTACTATTATGTAGTATAAAAAAATAAATAATTCAAGCTTAACATATTTCAGTTGGAATAATAGGCCATAGCTTTTTTTATTCCTAAAGAATATTACGAGATGTCAAATCGTCGCACAAGTTTTATATTGTTTTAGGTAGGTATGGAAGTTTCAACCCTATTAAACAATATGAAAGTTTTTCAGTAGCTCTAATGCTGGGGCTACATTAGCGGGCGAAGATTCGTGTCGCGTTGTCGCGCCAAAAACATCGTGCTCGGGCTCACGCGATGTTCTTGTCTACATCATCGCGCCTACATACGAGTACATCACAGCGCTGCAGCGCCCGGATAATACATCGTCTTCGTCCGAATACTGCGCATTGCAACGATCTCCACACTCATAGCTCTATCACGAATATTCGCCGTAGCCCGCTAATGTAGCCCCAGCATAACACAAGTATTTTCAAACAGTTTCTTCTATAGTCGCTAGTAACTATCCAACTGGTTGATCCCTAATCAACCAATAGGATCGCTTTATTTTGCAAAGAAACCTCTCTTATCAACCAATCCTACCTATAGTTATTTATAGTAAAAAATATTTGCAAAACCTTGTGCTAGAGCCGCAGTTACGGGATGTAAAAGATAATAATCGCGTTAATTTCGTTTCGTTTCGGAGCATGGAAATTTCAACTCTATTATATCAAATTAAATTGGAATACTAATCTATTTCTGCAACACACAATTTTTTTAGCGTAATGTTTTTATGTCAATTTCGAATATTTTGTGATATTTATTATTTATAATTCGTTATATATATATATATATATACATATAATTATAATTCGAATAGGTACATTCAAAATACTCAAAAATAAACCTCAGGTTTAAAAAAAAAGAAGTGTTTGCACTGTCCTTTAGGAAACGCTGCTCAATTTACCTATAATTGACATATATTTAATAAACGACATTATTTTTTCTCATTTGTTACTAAAATATCTGTTATTAATTTTATACCACCATCAGTTCCTTATGAATTTTGTATTTCGATGATCCTTTCCTTCAAAGATCGCTTTTGTAAACAAAAAGAACAAGCTTCACATACGCCTAACATATGTCTAAATAAGTCTTTGTACCAATTATTTTATGCATGTACACTATTTACAATATGAAAGGAAACGTGCATTACCATGCCCCATGCTGTGCCGATTCCATAAGTTTTAGGGATTCTTTCCACATGCTGGGGTGTCAGAACTTCGTGTCAGTCACGCACACCTTTATCGAAGTCTCGTCCTCTTCAACCTCGTCCATGGTCGATAGCCTTCGTTCTATCTCCGACTGTGCTTCTTTCGATATTAATAGCTTCTTGTGTTTAGGTCTGGAAAGTTATAATAACATTGCTTTAAAGTCTAGATACTGCAATTTCCAAATACGTGGTGGCTGAGCTGGTTAGACCTTAGACTTATAAATACTAGTTTTTCAATCACGATTCAACCTTGGTCTGGCGGTAACAATAAGTTTTTTACAAAAATAATGTATGTAGGATATACCTACATACTTTATATAGCAAATAGGATCACAAAACAGGGTTGCCACATTGACAAACCGATCGACGCGTGTCGGTTGATAAAAATGTATAGGAAAATTTGCCAATGGGTAGAACTCGATCGACACGAAACGTCAAATCACATTATTTTATTTTCGGTCGATCGACGTGTCGATTGGTATTTTATGTAGCTTCCCGGGCGAGGCCCTGACTGCATCAAAGGAACCGATTTAAAAAAAAAATGATCCAATTGGAGTCTCAGTCTCCTATACATTTAGAACACCACAAAGTGCCTCAAGAATTAAAACTCCTACACTATATAGCCTGAGTGCTGCGAAACACCGCTGATTGAAGTACATAATATAAGTATTATTTTTACAGCCAAATATCTTAACCCTATTTTATTACGTCTATTATTAAAAACGAAAAGGATTTAAAATACTTTACGTTTTTTTAGTAGGCTTCGATTTATACTCCTTCGAATCTCCCTTTTTAGATTTACCCTGGTTCACTTGCTTCCAGATTCCTGTTTTGTTGACTTCCTCAGAAATATTGATAGATGTCAGGGGAATGTTCATTATGTTTCCATTGATTAACGGAATTTGTAGATTCTCTTCGTAAGGCGGAGGGTTTCCTTTATTCGTGTCCTATAAGGTCAAATATCCTCCATTTGGAAAAATTAAACCTGTTTCTTAAAATTATAACATGCAGTCTTTAATAAGATGGTAATATTTTTTGAGATTCTACAATAAATCAATTCAAATTAAAACTAAAACAAAACAAAATATATTCAAATCTTCTTTTAAGAATTACTATTATCCCACCTCAGCACTCTCCAGCTCACTTAGTTCATCTTCATTCTTCGTTGACATTTCAGGCATCACGTCGTCTAATATCTTTAACTCTCGTCTGGTAAAAAACAGGTCCAATGCCTTTCTTATGCCTATCATTACCACTAGCATTAGAGGAAATAGGATAGAAGTCGAGGAGAATGACTTGATCACCCACAAACAAATAAGACATGTCAATTGTATAGCCGTAAAGATATGAACACGACGGATTGGAACCTATAACGAATATAACAAACATAAGTAATGACATTAATTAGTACGATAAACAGTATAAGAAAAGATATACTCACCTGTCTCAAAAACATGTGATCTGGTTGATATTTTTGAGGCATAAACATAATTAAAATTCTATCGAAGAATTGTAGGCCCTTTAATGAAGCTACTCCCATATATAAGAATACTCCAAACAGCACAGGCATAGGGATATGTCTAAGCACCGGTGTTAACATCACAGAGAATCCAATCATCAAGAAGATCATGATATGAGTAACTCGTTGCTCTCGCACTCCCAAAAACTGAGGTTTTTCACCTGGAGCTGCACATTCAGATTCTACTTTTAAGGAGTTTACATGATTTATACTCAACACAGTAGCTGCTACAAACCACGGAAGACCCATAATGGAACAGATTTGAATCAAAATCGCAAGTACAAAAAGATCCAAGTGATAACCGCATCCTTTCTTTAGCTTGTTTTCTTTCCGATTAACAATTACAGCAGTAATTTGCTGATCCATAAATATCAGAATTGTTCCAAGAAGTGCAGGAAGTATGGCAACCAAGGCAGACCAAACGGGGTTTCCATTAAATGGGGTTATTATCCAGTTTCTAGTTGGCAATGTTGGTTTTAATTCTGATGGTACTTCTAATTTCGGTGTATGGATCCCAACTTTGCAATCCAGAAACGTCATTGATAATATAGCAATAATTACAGAGAAATCGCTAATAATTTGACGAATCTACAATAATAATAAATAAGATTTAGTTAAATGAACTTTAAACATTTTCAATAAATGTATAATAATGATATAATATAGCTTACTTTTGCTGGAAAAAAGAGTGAGTTCTTAAAATCTTTTAAGATTACAGATATTATGAAGGTTCCAAGAAAAAGTATAATTGACATTAGAAATACGTCTGGAACGTATACTTTAGGGTAACAGCCACTCCCTATCAGTGTTCCATTATATACCTGTTTTAAAACATTATATTAAATTAGTTTGTTCTACTTTGGAAATATAACATCAAAGTTCATATTGCCCTTTACTTACCTGACAAGAGGCTTTGTCAACAGACGACCAATTAAAGTGTTCTGGAACATTAGAGTAATTGCTTGGTAAACAGTAACACTCATAGTTAATTGAATCATCTGGGTGTGTTTTCATGGGATACTTCTTTCCAATAGATATAACATTTTCAACTGCCTGTAGAAATATATAACATAAATAATTACCTAATATAAGAAAGTTCATTGGGCACTTAAGTATGAAAAATTTACCCACGACCTACAGAAATTAATTGATGTGGGATGTTTCGACATATATCTCTGGTTTACGAATATATGGGTCGCATTACCATAAATAATGGGAATCAGACAGAAAATGTAATTCTGTATCTTAGAAAAAAAAATACTGAGGTTTATTTCAACTTGATTAATATCTACAGATGCAATGGTACTATCTCACTTAGTACAAAAAATATATCCAGAATCTACAGAAATAAAATAGTGTAGAGAATTTCGTTTGAATTTGAACGTGTTGAAACCGGTTTCTACCTGACTAATGTGCGAGAGAGATAGCATTATATATGCCGCCAGACCGAGTACTCATACGCATGGTGTTTTTTAATACAATTCCTTCATTTAAATTCTATTTTGTTCTTTGCAATAAATATCTTCAACTTTTTATATTTATGAAAATTTATTGTACGTTAGGAAAAACTTAAATATGTTTAGCAAAAATGGCGATAGACATAATTTAAACTTAAGAAACATAGATAAAATCGATATACCAAAGTTTAGACTGCAAAAAACTAATAAATGTTTCGTCATTAACAGTATAAGGTTATTTAATAAATTACCTAAAAGCATTATAGATCTGAGTGAAATAAAGTTTAAAAATTGTATAAAACACATATTAATCAATAAGGCTTACTATAGTGTAAAAGACTATCTTAACGATAAAGACGTCTGGATCCGTCCTGATATGCAACTGAGGTCTCGCAACTAGTAAACAAATTGCTTATGTAGAATCTACCCTAGTTTAGTAGGTATATAATGTCCGATATTGTAATAATTTTATATTACATAATTTATTTTCATTACATTATGTAAATTTTGTCTTTGGATAAGGTAATCATTGATGATTACCTACTTATTTATACTTAATTTATACTAATAGTATACTGTGTAGTTATGTACATTGGTACCGTAACAAATAATCTGCCATAGGGTGTTCTACGCATGCTGATCAGTGGGGTGCATTTTGAGTATGTTACTATATATATATATTATATATATGTATGCTTTATAGCATAAGTCAATCAATAGCTGTACCCCTCTTTTAGTTTGTGTGAAGCACTAGAGTTTTTTACTTGCTGGTTTCTTTTTCTCCGGGGTGTCTCTGAGGGGATCGACTTTACAGTTAGTGTTTATGCCCTTAAAAATACCGATCCTTATACCTTTACTTATATGTGATTGGTTACTTAGCTTTTATTTACAACAAATATTTAAGGCATGGATATGGTCGGTGAAGTTGGTCGCCTTGGTGGCTCTCTTGTATGGCAGTTAATGATTGACAGGTCAATGGAATCAGCTAACCACCTAGTCTTACACTAGTTGGTTATGTAGTGTGTGTTCGGTTCGGTAGTAATTTTAATATTAAGATTTCCATTCCATCGTGTCTAAGTTCAATTAATATTTGTCGTTATTTTGTTAATGAATAGCTGCCTAACCAAACGCACTCTAAGACCTCATTGTTAAACTTTTTTTTTTTTTTTTGACTATTCATAAATATCTGTAAAGATTTACATGAAATAAATGATTTTGACTTTGACTTGACTTTTAAATCACTTGTAATATTTTATTCCCATGGTTTTAAAAAAAAAAACTCAAAATGGAAAGTGGGATATACCTTATTAATTTAAAAGTAATTTTGTTTCTGTAGGCAAACCTTCACAAATTGGGTCGGATTATGCCCAATGACCTTTAAAACAATATATAAAAAAATCATAATACATAATCAGGAATGTAAAATGATTTTACCTTGTAAATGAAAATGAAAGCAATAAGAGTAGCAAAATTCTCTTCAGTAAATCTTGTAATGTAGCAAACGAAAGCACTTGCATCGATTGCTACTAGTATAATTAATATAACTGCAGTCCAGGTGCCAATGCAAAGTCTAAAGGACATGTAGTCCCATCCAACTTGCTTACAAAACTCAAAAACAATTGTTTCAAAAACCAAAACTGGTCCGGTTGATCCCAGTATTGTGAGGGGTTGTCCAGAAAAAAACCCATATCCTAATCCACAGACAAATCCAGATATCAATGATTCCATTGCTGCCATATTTTTACCTGTTGCCTCTCCTAATAATCCCCCAAAAGTGATTATCGGTGATAAGCAAGCAAAATATAAAAATATCCATGATGCTATGCACTGAATTGCCATTGCATCTTTAAAGTCTGACCAATACCAGGGCACTTTTCGTTTGAGATCATTGACTAATCCTCCAAATAATTTTCCAGTGCGTGCTAATCCAGATTCTTCTCTTTGTTTTTGCTCTTCCTCTTCTTCGTCAAATTCTTCTTTATTATTGTCAGGAGGACGTTTTCGTGGATCTTGTGATGGTATTGCAGCCGGTGGTTCAATTCGAATGGCTGGGTCCCACTCCCCAGGAGGTAATACTGTAACGGCATCTAAAAACTCGTCTATACCAGCAAGTAAGTGGTCCCGTTTTCTAGCACGATAGGCTACTTCATGAAATATTTCATCAGACATTAAAGTGGCCATTGCTCGGCCTATTTCATGAAAACTTGAATTGCTATTTGGAGGCCCGAGTAATACAAAAATAAATCGTGTAGGCACTGGGACTTCCGTAAGGTCTCCCATTATTGTTGCTGACTTCAATCTAACAAAAGCTGATAGAGTTTTTTCTAGGAAATCTACTTCACCAACCAAAATATTAGAAGCTTCAGCACCAGCAGGTATTTTTCTCATAAAATTGGCATTACTTTTATAATTTACATCTCCATTCATGTGAAGTTCGTGTGAACTGTGATTTCGATGCATTGAAGTGCTACTGGGACTTTTTACCATAGTATCTTCTGGACCAGCACCTGAAATATTACTCAGTTAGTTTTTTGTTAAGTTATTGAAGGAAATGTTTCTTTATAACAAAATAGGTTTAAATTGATTATTTAAAAAATATGTGAAAATATTTTAATGTGTATAAACAACCTACTACCGTGCAAATAACTATAGTTAATAATTAGGCAACATGATTTATATTGATATTATAACTCAAAATTTTAATAACTCGAAAATGTTATATAAAATTATGTATTACTGTAAAGAAGCAAATAATAGAGCGATAACTAGTAGAAAATAAAATTTACTTAATTAATTAAGCTTCATAATAGAAATAAATACACAGACAGTAAATTAATTAGAGCTGCAAATAATTTTTATGAAGATAAGACATTGATATGGAATGGATAAGCGGTTACCCGCACTGGGGAGGTCTAGGAAACGTTTGGATTCTCCTTTGTTATTTTGGCCGCTGCTACTCGAATTCCCTTCTTCCACTGGTTCCCGTCGATATATATAGAAAGAATGATGATAATGATAAATATTATATTCTTAAGGTTTTATTAAAATCTAAACTTTATCTGAATTGTTATTTATGATAAAAATAAATATACCAAAATCTCCTATATATAAGAAGGGAGTATTAGATTTAAAACTAGCATTTGATAGATCTTATTGCGCTTTGACCGTGTTGTGAGATTGTGAATTTTTACATTGGTGATTTAGCGTGCTTAAGTGTCACACAGCACACGATTTACCAAAGCCTTTAAGTCAGGCTAACCTGGGACTGCTAGGTATGATCCCCTTGCATCACTGGCATGAAGAAGAGCAGTATTCGGAGATGATGAGGTAGACCCTCGACAACTCTTGGAACTGGAGCGTCGAGAGCTACCGTCCTGAAAATCTAATCGGATGCAACTACACGATAAGACATATTTCTTGTATATTTGCCTAATTATTTCGTTTTGTATTATTTCTAGTTAATAATGTTTATTGATATATTTGTATATATTTACGAAATATTATTTAAATTTGAAAAATTAAAACGGTTAATATAAATAGTTAATATTACAATATACTCACTTTTGCATGAAGAATGATTTCTGCCAATATCAGCTAAAGATCTTATTAAAGGTAACCTAGACATATTATTATGATTTCGTTTCTCATATTGATGTCTATGGCGTCTCAGTAATGCATCTTTTACTTTTTCCCGACTGTCATATCCCAAACAACCTTCCACAACCATATTGTCCAATACATTGTCAGCTATTTGCTCCAGAGAATTAGCGTCCATGTCTAGTATAACTGATCCGTTTAATATTAGGCTTCGTAACTCAAAAAGTGAGTGTAGAGATAGGGTAGCTACATGGGGCTTTGACCATCTATTTCCACCTTCTTCTACATCTTCTTCAAATTTAATCCATCTAGCAGTTTCCTTCCATTCTAATTCATCTCCATCTTTAACTAACTCTTCCATTTCAGAAAATAATGGGTGCGATACCATTGTGGAGTCGTCAATATCTTCTCCCAGTATAAACTGTACTCTTTGCGCCGGTGGTGTAACTAAAATGATTAAAAATTGATGAAAAGTGAATAGAAAAACGATAGTAGGTACCACACCTACTTTATTTCGTTATTTGAGACAGTTACAACAGCCATACATTACTTTTATTTCTAACATCAATAAAATTACGGTATAATATATATTTATATGATATTTTGCTAATAAAAATAAATAAAAGCTGTGAACATGGGAAATAAAATAATTATCGTATTAAAAAAAGTAAATGCTTAAATGTAACTAATTAGTATATTATAGAATGCCTATTGAGACACTATAAAGTTGTACAAGGCTTTAAGATTATAAATGGCCAATCATGCTTGGCAATTATTAGAAAATTGTCAAAGAACAGCTCCAAAGGAGAAGTTCAGTGAAATGGAATGAGTAGATTAACCATGCAAATTAATGGAAGACTAAAACGGAGACAAACTGGAAAAAGAACGAAAACAAAACTAAAAGTTTCTTTTCTATTCTTACGTGTCTCCCCATCATCTGTTACGCTTAATCTTCTTCCACGTGGTAAAGGAGGTCCTAAACAACATATACATGTATACTTACTTTTATTTCTAAATAATTAATTATAGATATACGTACTAACACCTAATTTTAGAACTGCAATAATAATTAAGGGGTTATAGTAACTAAGTATAACCGTTATACTTAGGTCATGGTAATATTGAGTATGTAACTAAATGTAATTTTTGATCTTGTTTTGAGGAAATTTGTAATATTAATGGATAATAAATTATTTTTTATTATTATTATTATTTATTGAATCATCTACTTAATTTTTGCCTACTACGTACTACTACTACAGCAGGATTGAAATCTATGCCTGATTTTGATTCTTTTTACAAATTGAAAATTGCTCCTTATTACAAAATTCTTTATAACATTATTTGACAGACGACAAATATTTCCATAATTTCAATTTGTAATTTATTAACCACGTACGTAAGTAAATTCAATACGGCTTACGAACCCCAAACCTAATAAGAAGGTAGGTACTGTCTATTAATCAGTTTTTATAAAAGGGATCTAGAGAATATTCAGACTAGGCGACATATACAGGGTGAATTTGAAAGGATGTACTTTGGGCTAATATGGGGTTCTGCTGATCAAATCGAACAACTTTTCCCATGGAACCATGTGTCGCAAATAAAAAAAAATTGGTTTCCCCATACAGATTGGTCATTTCAACATTACTAGTTTGTATGGAGAGCAATTTTTTTTTCATTTGCGGCACATGGTTCCATGGGAAAAGTTGTTCGTAGATCACTACGAACAACTTTATATTAGCCCAGTAGAACCTCATATTAGCCCAAAGTACATCCTTTAAAAAGTCACCATGTATAGTGTCGTGCCAGTCAAAAATGTATGGAATTTGGACAGTTGTTAGTCTGAACTGTGTGAGGTGCGGAGTCGCCACTGTTTTAACTGAAGGCGCCGTGAGACTCGTTCATCGGCCTCGCCTGCATTTTCTCTATGGCTCAGGGACAAGTGAATAATTAATTACTGATCGTTTATAATGGAATAGATAACTTTTAAATTATTTTTTTTATTTCAAGATTTTCTGATAATCTTTTATTAAAATGCTCGGATAGATACACTAAAGAAATATAAGGTTTTTGTTACACGTTCTATAATTTCGTTGAATGCTTTTATTACTTAATTATAATGTTTTTACCTGGTCTCTCATTTTCCTTTTCGCCATTACGGTGATGATGTTTATGTTTTCGGTGTGAGTGTCTTCTGGCAGGCACATGAACGCCCACAAACACGGTATGTGCTCGATGGCCTGTAAAAATTTACAACAAAAATTTTAGTCGTCTTTTTTACACTTCAATAGGTATTTGCTCAATCTAACGTAAACCCTGTATCGACCACAATACAGTTGTAATTTAATTATTTTACTTGTGTTTATTTATTAGTAACTGTGGTAAAACCAATCCTAAGTAATTGAAATAATAAAATCCATTTTTGTTGCTATTATTTAGATACCATCACGGGTGCCTTACGGTGTCCGAGACCGCCTAGACTGCTACACGGTACCCAACGGTGGGGTTTTAAAGCAAGAAGCCAGGTCGTCTTGTTTTTGGATACACTCAGTTTCATAACTTGGTACAGCTTAGTTAAAGCAAAGCTTAACGCGCTCTCCGAGACACTAAAGTGGTGTTATCCAACAAATTTTAATGTTAAAAAATAAAAACTAATTGGAATATACTGAAGATTGAACCAATAGCCTAAAAACTATTGTGTTTTCAAGTCTAAGTTCTAACCAACTCTGCGACCATGTGTATACTAATCTAAATTAATTTTGTGTAGGTAATATTATTTTTAATAAATTTGAGTTAGATACCTAACTTTTCATTTTCTTTGTGGAACCTGGATTTATCTCTGAAACTCTGAAATTGGGCTAATTGGATTCTTAATTTAAAAACCAAGGATAAAGTTGTGGTACCTATTCTATATTTAAATTCAAGAAATCCTCGAACGCCAACCGACATTTGTTCCTTTCAGCGAGTAGATTTGGTTGAACAAATTTATATTGACATCTTATCTCTGTGATCTGAATTATTTTTCATTGGTCATTTTTTACAGTAGACCGAGTGATTTAATATCATATTCTTCTGATATTTATTGAAGGCACGGCATGTGACCCTATATCTATCTAATGTTAAGCAGACCTACAAAAACTATGAGCTAAAGACCAATTATAGCTATTACGAGTAGTATGCTCCTGAATGCCGATGAACCCTCAGACTAAAACCAAAACATGACTAGATCACTTGACGGTTTTAGCACCTCTTAGAATGCCTATAATCATCCCTTATATGCTATTAGGCAGATTGTATGAGGTAGATTTTTCAATTGTCAGATAAAATTATTCGACAGTCCACTTGTATGAAGGACTGTCAAAGAAGAATGTATTGCCCATGTATTTTCAGACCCAGGCTTAGAAGCCGCGTTCAAAAATGAAACCTATCCAGTTCGATAGAGGAAAATACATATAATAAAATTGTTAATTACATCGAAGTTCGAGAAGTTGGGAGAAAAAAGTTATCCTCATTTGAATTTCCATTTTGAAGTTATGACTAGTTATTTGGTTAGTATAGCGAACAATTTCGGCCCGCGAATTATTAATCCGCAAAATTATTAGTAGTGTTTCCTTGTGCTGCAGCATTGACAGAATAATATTATATTATCTGACCTAGGCTGTATGGTTCATAGAGACCTTTGCCTTTCTATATTTGAGAAAACCGAACAATAACAAAATTTATATAATCTGTGGATGATATATCGTCGCTCTTTTTTTTAAATTATTTATTTTAACATAGCTCTGGATGCAAGTCTATCGTCGATATATTTTTATATAATTTTTATTCTGTTCATGCGATAAATGGACAAAGGGCATTCAATACTATACGGCCTTTTCTTTTTCTTTCAAAATAATGTGAAATCTCTCTTTATTTTGTTAAATCTCAATCCAGATAAGCAAAAATAATACTTTTTAATGTATAAAGCATTTTTTTTCTGCATAATGTGGACAAATATACAGAAAAGGCAGAAGAATCAGCACGTAACAAGTACTGTCAGAACTTTTTTTCCCAACTTCTAAAATAATTTTGAATACTGGAAAATAATGCTTAAATTATCTATTATTTAGTAAGCATATCGCTGTTTGTGAAAGCTAAGCTTTTACGGTTGGGTACAGAATGACCGTACTCCTTTATATTTGTTAAACAACCTTATCTTACAATTGAAAAATCGTCCTTTACATTAGTATATACGAATTTTGAATTAATTTGAAAATGGAATGTCTATATTTAACTCAAAGTTAACCAAGTGGCAACATTGAATCGGAAGTAGGTATAGATTAAGTAATCAAACTCACGACACGTGTACAAATTACATTTGATTCCTAAATTAGGACCTCGCCTCGCATTCCTTTTCGTCCGAGACACATAAGAAAGCAGTCGTGTTTATTGTTTATATTAAATATTTTAAATATAAACCCATTCAAATTTGATTTCTACTTCAAAGTTAATGGTTTCATAATTAATTATACAGTAGTTATTATCTTATGACCTTACGTATTGTGGCATTACGACGGGTTAGCGATTGACGGGCTACTCAATATCAAACAGCGCCACAATCGTCGTCGCATCGAGTGAAATAAGCGAAGCAGCTATAGTATTGCTATTTCAAGACCAATCATTTTGCCCTGTTAGAGCATCGAGCGCAGCGCCCGCGCCACCGCAGTCTACAGCCCCATTGCTTTGATTGAAGTTAGTACCTACCTACCTTTACATACGCAATCTTCGAGTCATATTAACAGTGAAATTTTTATATTTGTATAATATACCTATCTGTATCAATTTAACACAATTAAAGTAATTGCGTGGTACTGTTTACAACAGATTATTCTTAGTTGATTAAACCTACTTTAACATGAGTACTCAGCGTACACCACCGTCTGGTGGTAATACACCACTAAACTCAAGTAATTCGGGTCTACACTATAGTTCTGATCCGAATTTATTAACTACAAAAGGTAATGGCAATGTAACGCAACGAAATATAAAGCGGTTCCGGCGCCAGAGTAATGATAGCCCAACTTCAGTGCAGATGGAAAATGACTCCCTTAAATCCATAATATCGTCACAAGACCCTGTAGAAGTCCGAAAAACAATCCATATGTTTGATTCCAATAGTGCTCCCGGTTGGGACAAGATCACCGCAAAATTTCTGAAGCTTTTTTGTAATATTCTAGCTGAACCCCTTACTTTCTTGTGTAATTTAAGTTTCTCTACTGGTGTCTTTCCCACTTTATTTAAGACTGCCTCTATCTGTCCGGTTTTTAAATCTGGTGAAAGAAATTTACCAACAAATTATCGTCCCATCTCGATCCTTTCAACCCTTGCCAAGCTATTGGAAAAACTGGCAAATAAAAGACTAACATTTTTCTTAGAAGAAACTAATCAAATTTCTTTTAACCAATACGGATTTAGATCAGGCAAATCGACAGAAGATGCAGTACTCCAACTTACTACACTCATAACTTCATATTTGGACAGGGGTGAAAGTTGCGCAGGTGTTTTTCTTGACCTTCAAAAAGCTTTTGATACGGTATCACTGCCTATATTGCTTGCGCGGCTTGGAAATGCCGGGGTTAGAGGTGTTGTTTACTCTTGGTTCGAAAACTATCTAACGGACAGAGTACAGTATGTCAGACTCGGAAATAACTGCAGTTCTAGCTCTGAATGCTCTTATGGTGTACCACAAGGCTCGACTCTCGGGCCGACATTATTCTTACTGTACATAAATAGTTTATGTAACCTTGAAATTCAGAGTGCAGATCTCCTAATGTTCGCCGATGATACTGTAGTTCTATTCCATGGAAAAACTTGGCCTATGGTTCAAGAGCTTACAGAGGCTGGTTTGTGTAAAGTGACCTCTTGGCTTGAAGATAATCTCTTGACAATAAACATCAAAAAAACTAAATACCTCTGTTTTAGTAAAACAAAAATTAATAGCCCTAATAATAATTTTAAAATCGCCATCCACAGTTTTCCGTGTAACCGAAACCCTATTTCTATGAATTCTTCATGTAACTGTTCTTCTTTGTGCCGTGTCCCTACAATACGTTACTTGGGTGTGATACTTGATGATAAACTCCAATGGTCACATCATATCGCCACACTTTCGGTAAGAGCACGTAAGCTTATACATGTGTTCAAAAAACTTAGAGACGTAGCTGACTACAAACTTGTAATAATGACTTACAAAGCACTATGCCAATGCATACTTACCTATTGCATTTGTACCTGGGGTCACGCAGCTAAAACACACCTTATTAAATTGGAAAGAACCCAAAGAACAATATTAAAAGTTTGTCTCAAGCTTCCCTACCGGTATCCAACAACACAATTATACCAAAAAGCTAATGTTATTCCTATTCGTAAATTATTTATACTACAAGCACTACGTAGGTTTCACAGTAAAGTCTCGCCACAACTATCTTTAATAACGAAGAGAACTGAACGTTATCCAACACTAACTGTTAAATCCTCTTTTGCTCGGAAACACTTTAACTTTATAGCTCCTAGAATATATAACCAGTTGCTGAAAAATAACAAAAAGCTTAAAACTTATAGTAATTATGTGTTTGGAAAACATGTTTTAAAGTGGTTGGAACAATTTGACTATGAGTCTACTGAAAACCTATTTATAATACAAATCTAAATTACATTTAAATATACATATATTATACATACAAATACAATATGCAGATTCACACATACATACACTCACGTACGCACTCTTATAAAATATATATACACTAACATATTATTATACTCAACACACGTATCTTGCATATATATATATATATATGAACATACTCACACACATGATTAGACATAAACATATTCAAATTGATTGTTATTAGTTGTTTATGTGCATTGTAACTAAGGAGCCAGTTTCCCACAACACAGGGAAACCTAAAGTGGGAACTGCGCGCTAAAATTATTTTTGTAACTTTTCTCTGAAATAAACAATTTTTATTTTATTTTTTTATTTATTTGGATAACTGACCTAGTGACCTCAAAAATCTATTTATTGCAACTTAGAACTACTTAACTATATTAATATTTTTTAAAACCTATTTCAAAAATGCGCAGGTAAATATTATTATATATTTAATCTTCTTTTCAATGTAATATAATAATAATCAATAAAATTAAATAAATATAAAGAAAAACGACCAAAAAAAATGTTTCAATCTACCCTTTATTTAAAGTAGTTTTCGTGTGTTGTGATTAACTTATTAATTGTTTATCACTAATGCTACATATCTTTGTTTAATTGAGTATTACGCGACATTTAAAAGCAGGAATTTGTTGTTTTTATAGGTTTAAAGTTAAGTAAGATAAATTTCAGGCATCATGGGTTTAAACAGGTAAATTTAAGCTATTGTTTCACGGTCAAATATAATGCTTAATATTTTTTCGTGAGCTATAACTATAACCTAGTAAATGAATAGAAAATGATACTCAAGTCTTGAGTTTGTTTGATAAATATCCAACTCTAAAGTTGATGCCCGTTTAAACGCCCAGTATAGGAGCATCGGCGTCTGTTATCTATTCAGGCCTCGGCAAAGCCGACCATTAAACTTCACAAATTATTGAAGATCTATAGTGCATTGATGACGAGGAAGTATTGCCAAATGGATTATTTATTTTTGCTCCTCAAAATGCTAACGAAAAAATTACAGACAAAGACTCTAGCGACAAAGAAGTTGTAACTTAACACAACCTCTTAGGCACAACTAAAGCGGAGCTTATAAATTCAGGCAAAAAAACTTTAAACAGTGCTCTTGGCTAATTGCGGACAACAAGCCTATCATGAACATGACTTTGGACAGGGAAGATGAATCACCATTATCAGCCTTAGCCAAGAGACGGTTTACAGCCAATACACCTGTGAATCCAAATGCCAGAAACTGAGGCCCACTGAACCTGAGCCAATATTAGGTAACTCAACTGTCACCAGCCATAAGCTCCGAGTGCGCCGAGTACTAAAAAGACCAATGTAGGATCTATGACATTCTTAAACAGTTTCTCAGCTAGATGATTTTCTCCCCAGTTCAAGAAGTATATGCAAATTGAGCAACCCAGCATTATAAAAATATATAATGAAAATATGGGTGGGGCTGACCTAGCTGACCAAATCATAGGTGTTTATAGGACCGCCATTCGAGAAAAAAAATCCATTGCTGTGCCATTCCTAGATATGGCTACAAGTCGTATAGAGGTGATGGTGGTGTTGACCATTTCACATAACGCAGAACTACCGGCAACTATTACTACTACTAGAAGCTTGCCAGAAACGTGCGAAAGTACTGATTAGCCTGGGCCTCGTCCTACACAGAAAAACTATCACTAAACACCCCAATAAGGTAGGGTGAACCATTTGATTGACTACAAGAAAACTCCAGCTAAGGTGTGCTTTGTGTACATGAGAATAAAACCAATCATTATTGTAAAAAAATACTATTTCCCAGCACCCAAAGCGTGCTTTGAAGATAAAAATGCAATGAAAAAATTCTTGGTGGGTTCGTGTCCCACCCACCAGGTATTACTATTGAATTAAAATTTAATTATTATTGAATATTAAATTCAATGGATATAATTAGGTATATTACTATACTAATATTATAAAGAGGTAAAGTTCTGAGTTTGTAGGGGGTAATCTCTGAATCTACTGAACCAATTTGAAAAAATCATGTAGTTGGATAGCCCATTTATCGAGGAAGCTATATGAGGGAAAATTTGTTTCATTTGAGAGCTTCCGTTGCGTGCGCTGCGTAAACGGTTCAAGGTACGCAGACTAAGTTGCTCAGCTAATAGATACCTAATACAGAAAGATTGACCAGTTGTAAAACAAAACAGTAATCCAAAAATATTTCCTTTTTTTTTAATGGATCAGGACATGTGATTTTGTATCTACCTGGTGATGACCTACAAAGTACAAATCATTAATTGTTCTTAAACAATATTGATCGCTCCCACTATTGGGGGCGACAATTACGAATTGCAATACGAGTGTATTCTAATATACTCTCTGCCTTATCGTCTATCCAACTACCCATTTCGTAACCGCACCCTGAAAGGAGACTACCACCTCGACAAGAAATCGATGCAGTAGTTTCCTGAAAACCGGGGAACCCACAGGCTATAACCGAAACATGACTAGGTCACTTGGCGGTTTTTGCATCCGTATGGGCGGTGGTAACGAGACCGGTCGGTCGGCCTAACGAAAATATAGAGACCTTCCTCCCACCTAACATTGCTTTGCTTGCCTAAATATTATATCATTATGTAGTGGTTATCATCTAAAGAAAACTTTTAGGCTTTATCACTTTATTATACCATATTTTATAAAGTATCAAAGCATACTTACTAGTACCAAGCATACTTACTAGTACCAAGCATAGGTACTACAAATATAGTATAATTAATGTACTTACATTTGAATTTCATACATAAAGACGATGCACATTTACATGAAATAGCTAGATATATAGAGCTAAGTATAAACCTAGCGTATTATGTAAATATTGATCAACTACAATCTAGAGGCTTTTCCTTAATGAAGTTTATGACAAACTGGCCGAGCATTGAAAGCGCTTCATTTGATTAAAATGTAGATAATTGATAGCTTCGAGAGATGAGAATCGAGTTGATTTAAATTCCCCAGCGAAATGTTTAGAAAATAAAATGTTAGACACAATACATGTTAGACAGATAAATGTTAGACAGTAGGAGACTAATGAATTAAACGTAATATCTAACAAAATACCTCCATTTTTAAGGAGGTATATTTTCAGTAGGTTTATTTTAAACCAATTTTTTATTCACTACTAAAAGTAGGTATGTAGTTTTTTTGTCTGCAAATAAGTTCTAAAGATTAAAAATTAAATATTGTCACGTTTTCAGCACGTACAAAAATATGTGGTAGGTCAGAAATTAAATAATAATAATACGTAGAATAGGCTCAAACTAAGCTCTAGACTTGTACTATGTGTACCAGAAGCAACGATATAATACATATTATATTTTAAAAACACCCAGATCATGACAAACTGTACAGAAAAAACGTACAAATTTTTGTTTTTTTGCCATAGGTGGGAATCGAACCCACGACCTCAACTTAAATGGATTAAAATTTTCCACTACTATAAAATTCCATGGTAGAACATGAATGAAATATAAGTCACAATTGCAATATCCAATACAATGTGGTCAGAACTGCAGACATCCCTATTTTGGAAAGTTCCGATATTAGAAACGTTCATTTACAATATCCAATATGGTAATTCTCATTAGGTATGGGAAATTCCTATTATTGGACAATCCTTACTGTGGGAACTTATCCATTATGAACCCCAAGGAAATTAGAATCTTCAGAATATATAGCTAATGCAACTTATTTAGTTTGGAAAGTGGTAAAAAATGGGCCAGTCATACATTACCCATGTTGACACTCTTACTACTAAAAGTAAAAGAAGATTAAAAATTAAATATTGTCACATTTTCAGCAGGTAAAAAAAATATGTGGTAGGTCAGGAATTAATATTTTCCGCTACTATAAAGTGTCACGGTTGAACATAAATGAAATGTAAGTCATAATTGAAATACCCAATACAATGTAGTCAGAACTGTACAAATCCCGATTTTGGAAAGTACTTTTTACAATATCCATGATCATCAGAATAAATAGCTAATGCAACCTATGTAGTTCAAAAATGGGTCAGTCAGAAATTAACTGTGATGGTATACTCTTACCTTCAAAATCCTGTTCTGTATAGTCATGGTGCGTATGTTTTCTAGCAGCTGGGTCTGTTGGTGCCTCGTCTTCTTCACTCCTCGTCTCCATTTTCCAGGGTCTGAGGAAAATAGAAAACACAAATTGAGAAGTTTGTAAAAAAACAGTTGCAGAGACACTGTAGTATCCAGAAGCGCCCAGATGGCCGTAGCTGTTTGCGTTGCTTAAAATGGCTTTTAAGCAACGCAATGTTTATATTTGGGTATGGGTGTGTTCAACCCCGTAACCTTCAACAAAAATCGAAACAGTTCAATTTAAGATTAACAGTAATCCTCTAAATCTTGACACAAGGCCTTAGGGTCTTCCAAAATAAAATCCTGGATCAGTCCCTGTAAAAAATGACCATATGATCCATGTTTCAGTAAGAGAAGTAATGAAAGCCTCAAAACAAATAAATCAATGTTTTCAGAGTGAGTTTTTATTTAATTGAAATTATAATAATGCCTTAGCTTTTTTAACTTTCTTATTTTTTGAGCACGGTATACGGTAAGCAGACCTACAAAGTCCATCAATGGAGTCAATCTATACATTGTTGTTTAACTGCTTTAATCGCTCTGTCTGTGATGCGGTCACGAAATGGACGGCGTCAAAGACATATACATTTTGAACCTACTACTATATCCTCCAGCTATAATATATCTACTATTTATGGATTGATTAGGCAAAGTAAAATATACGCTTGATTATTATTAACCATATATTTCATACTTAATCAAAAATGGTATAAAAAATATGGTATTAAGTTGTGTTTTAATTTAAACTTATGCTGAAGTTAAAGCGTTATGAGACCGTAGGTGTGTTTAATTAAACCCTTGTCTAAAACTAGTCTAAAACTACAGGAGTGAGGTGTGACAGTGAGCAAATTCGCGTGAAAGCGTATAAACTTTTTCCATATTATGTAGCAAGTTATACGACTCGGCTAAGTTTTTAGATAAGATAATCGGTTCTCAAAAGTTATTCATATCATAAGCTTCTCTTGATACTTTGGAGAAAATATTGTTTGTAAAGTTGTTAGCTACCCAATTTGACAAGTTTTTTTGCTTAGGGTAGTTTATAACTTGTAATTGTATTAAGCTTGTAACAAGTAAAAAGAAACTCAAAGTACATGAAAGATTATTAGTCTAAAGTTTCTTCAACGTTCAAAATTATTTATTTAAAGTAAATATTACAGATAATTATTAGTAAAAAAACAATTGGAAAAAATCTATAAAAGAGGTTGTTGGCCTTACTTTCCCCTATATTCTAAGTCATATCCTTATTCAATCTTTTTGACTCAGAATATTGGGGGAAAGTTATTTAGTAAGCGGCGAGAGCGCGCTAATAGCGAAAAACGTTATTTTGACAATCTAACGCTCACGTTATAAGAATCTGAATGTGGCCGCAGATCAAGTAAAGACTAGTTTATTGTTTTTTGTTTATTGAAGCACGACATGTGACTTTGTATCTTTGGTGAGCAGACCTACAAAGTCAATGAATGGGGTCAATCAATAATTGTTCTTAAACAATATTGATCGCTCCCACTATACCGGCTAAATGATGCGATTACGAAATGGGCGGCGATAATGATGAATTGCATTACGGGTATATTTTAATATACTCGCTACCTTATCGTCAGTTCAACGACCTATTTAGTAATCGCACCCTGAAAGGAACTACCACCTCAACAAAAAATCGATGCAGTAGTCTCCGGAAAACCGATGAATCCACAGATTAAAACCGAAATGACTGGGTCATTATACGGTTTTTGCATCTGTATGGGCGGTGGTACCGAGACCGGTCGGTTGGCCTATCGAAGTTATAGAGACATTCCTCTCACCTAGAAATAGAGTTTATTGTTCTTTATAGCTTAACATCAACCATAGGATCCATAAGAGTCCTCTCAGCCTTGTCAATTACAAATATAAAGTTATCATCATAATTTAATAAATCAATCAAATTCAAAAAAAAACAAATCAAAGTGTTTTGCAAAGAAAGACCAGTGTAAATGGGCTTTAAATTAAATTAAAATTAAAAAGAGATAACATTAAATCAAAATATAATAAATTATTATAATATTTTCTTTTTTTTTATGTCATGTAATATAAATAAATAAATAAAGTGGAGTTAAAGATATAATAAGTTAGAATACAGGGGTTAGTTTACAAGACCCCAAAACTACTTGGAATATTAAATTTAGACAGTGTGACTTCCTTTAATTTTTATTAATACATCATCTCGGTAATGGAAGGTAACACAGACTTGTGTTTATAGCGTTTAAAAAATATATATAAAGAGCGGGCTGTAAAAAGATTTAGGGGTGGTGTTCCATGCCGTTCTATATCTCTGGAACGACGGAGGCTACAGTTTGTACCTAGAACCTTCTTATACAATTAATAGACAAATGTTTCACATTTTGATTTAAATTTTAATAAGGGAGGGCGCAAGAATGTAATTTGTGTGTTCTATTTTAAAACCAAATATATGTATAGAACAAAGTTTAACATTATGCCTGTTGAAGTTACGCTCACTATCAATAAGATTTTGATTTTACTCTTTACACATGTATTGACGTAAAACATATAAGTATTTTAGGTGGGAGAGAGGAGAAGGCCTCTCTAACCCTGCTAGGCCGACCGACCGAAATCGTTACCACCGCCCGTACAGATGCAAAAAACCGTCAAATGACCTAATCATGTTTCGGTTTTAGTCTGTGGGCTCACCGGTTTTCCAGAGACTACTGCATCGATTTATTGTCGTGGTGATAGTCCCTTTCTTGGTGCGGTTACGAAACAGACGATTAATTTGATGATAAAGCACCGAGAAACCCTTAATGCAAATACGCCTTTGTCGGCCCCTACTTCGTAACACATCATTTAGCTGGCATAGTGGGAGTGATTAATATTGTTCAACAAAAATATATTAATCGACACCATTCATGGACTTCGTAGGTTTGCATACCATCAGGTAAATAAAAAAGTCACATGCGGTGCTCCAAAAAAGTCTTAAATAATGCATATAAATATGCAACATGCGTGACACACATGCTCTAAGCATTTGTCATCTAGCAAAGTTGGACTTGCACCAGCAATAAGTAAAACGTCAAAACATAATAAATAAAAACATCGAATTTTCAGCCTACTGGATTTTCAGAAAGGAGGAGGGCCCTGTTGGAGGTTTGGCCCTGAAGCTGAACATTCATTCTTTCTCTATAATACATATAGCTCAGAGGGTCAGCATGGCTATTCAGCGCGAAAACGCCTCCAGCGTGTCATGGGAACATACTGACTTGCCGCTTATAATAGGGACCTACTTTTCTAACCCCTTATTACTTCTTATTCTTCCTATACTTTAAGTTTTTATTTAAAAGGTTTATTTTAGTTTTTATTTTTTTATTACCTTTTGTAATCTTTTTTCTTGAATAAATCGTATTATTTCCGGGGAACTTACTTTAAAGATTTTTGCAAAAAAAGTACTGAAAGACGCAATAAATAATAGAAAGAAGGGAAAAAAAAACATTTGAGATTTTTTTTGTCGGTTTGTTTATTCGTTTGTGCGTTTACGCATGGCTACTCATTATATTTAAAATCGAATTACAGACATATAAAAAGCTTTATTAGCAGTAATATTTAGCGTTTATTTCATAAAAATCAACAGACATAATTAAAAATATCAAAATCTCATAGTGCCCCGTGCCGCGTCTGGTCATGATGGAGTTTTGTGACGTTTTTGTTGTTTATAATAAACAACACGCACACTAATTAGTATAATTTATAAGTAAAATTTTAAACATAGCTTTAATTAAAAACAATAAAAAAATAGACCGCAAAGTTTGGAAGTGGGATGTTATACAAAATAATAATATGACAGTAAACTTTGTTTTAAGTACGAGTACCTACGTATTAAGTATTAAATTTTATATGAGAAAGTAATATCCAGGGTACTCAATAAATTATACTATAATAGCCCATTTTAGAAATAGGCGGTTCTGTTTCAGGAAAGAATAATTTAATCAATAGAGTATTATTAGAGGCTTTAGATACCAAATTTAGATGATCAATAGGAAAAGGTCAACCATGTAATTCTGAGACGTGTTGACATACTCATTTACATCATATTATCATCATACACATATCTATATATTACACTTAGGTCCCTAGTTCGAATCCCGATATGTACCAATGAGTTTTTAATTTTAAAAAATGTACATTTGTTTGACAACACCACTATAGTGACTCGGAGAGCACGTTAAGCTTTCGGTCCCAGTTTCACTATACCAAATTGTGAAACTGTTTATAGATGGGTTATTGAGTCTATTCAAAACATCGTGACGAGCTAGCCTCTTGTTCGATGTAGACTCATACCATCGACTACGACGAGGTGGGATTAAAAACCCCCCCGTTGGGTACCCTAAGGCCGTCTAGGCGGTCTCGGGCGCCGTAAGGCACCCGTGATGATATTTATGTATTATCATTAT
The DNA here is from genome assembly GCA_947458855.1 of Monopis laevigella. Taxonomy (NCBI): domain Eukaryota; kingdom Metazoa; phylum Arthropoda; class Insecta; order Lepidoptera; family Tineidae; genus Monopis; species Monopis laevigella. Next base: position 24,442,465 of record OX381583.1, on the reverse strand, counting down.
GGATGTCTTATGCTGGGGCCACACTAACGGGAAACGTCAATGCCAATCATGGCGATAATGATTGCGTTAATTTTTAACGCCATAAATTGAGTGAATGCCCTTGTCAAATAATCGCGTTAAGTCGTGGCTGACCAACGTTTAACGACTAACATCGCGATAATTAACGAAGTTTCCCGTTAGTGTGGCCCCAGGAACATAGTACTCTCTACGAGAGTTGTGGCCCCAGCATTACAGCAGTATTTTTTTTATCCTACCCCGCCAAGGTTTCCGAACACAGAGGCTCTACCATGGGTTTGTTCATTGTAAAAACGTAACGTATTTGTATACGTATACGTGAGCAACAACCAATAGGGCCGCTTTATTTTTTGTAACAGGATTGAATAAAGCGATCCTATTGGTTGTTGCTCACGTATATACAACGTAAGTTGCTACAATGCGCACCTCAGAACAAGTGTCAAGCTCATTACGGTAAAAAATATTTATTTACGTTCACGGCATGTTATCCGCAAATATATATTAAAAAAAACAATAATATCGAAATTACTAGATAAGTATATTTTTTTGGTATTCGCCCTAAAGAACTGCCTTGCCCACTGTGCCCACGGTCCTTGTAATACACTAACATTATAAATACGAGTAAAATTTTCTGAATATAGTTTAGTAAAAGTTTTGTGTAGAACAGACATATGTAAAGCTAGAAATAAACATCAAGTGTTTTTACATCTAGATGAGACCCGTCAAGATCATAAAAAACTGTGCTTATAAATTAAGTAATTTACATGCTATGATAAAAAAATATACACTGAATTAATTACCATCTGAGATTTATTAATCTTCCTACGTGTTTTATGTAGATATTTTTATATCCATTTAAGATTATTTTTATAAATAAAGATTTTCTTAATTAGTAATAACATTTCTAAATAAAATTATTTATATAGGTAAAAACTATTATATATACTTAGGTACAAGCTGACCCGCGCCACTTCGTCAGTGTAACTTTAAGCGTACGCAGCAAGGAAAGCTCTCAACTGGAATAATTTTTCCCCGTTTTTACAACATGTTTCATTGATCCTCCGCTCCTATTGGTCCCTAGCCTTCCTCGATAAAAGGGCTATCCAACACTAAAATATATATTATATATTTTTTTTAATATATATTTTTCAATTCGAACTAGTAGTTCCTGATATATCATATTTTTAAGTCAAACTACAGTGGGTAAAAAATACATGAGATTTACTATACATTTACATAGTACATTGTGCATTGTGAAACTGTGTATTTATTTATTTTTATTTAAATATCTTTATTTCCTAAAATTGTACGCAGGCGAGCTTAATGCCTTAGGCATTTTCTACCAGCTAACCTTTAAGAGATTGAAATATGCTTAGGTTGCAGAACTGGTTCTAAAAAAGAAATAGATACAATGTTATCAATGATGCATATAACAATACTTAAATACAGTATAATATAACACATGTAAAACATACATACTCGTAAATACCATACCAAACAAAATTGCCACGAGGATCTGGTTTAAGATAATGAGTTGTGTGCAAATGTTTTAACACTCCGATGGAAGGGACTGATCTTACAGTCTGATAAGTTGGGAGTCTATTCAAACACTATATAAAAAGCTGTCAACTTGTTTCATTGACCGAAATCGTCAAAATTTATGTAAAATCTATAAATCCGTAATATTTTTTAAATCTCCTCTAAAAAGCTTGTGAATGTGCTACAGCCCCCCAATGAACGAATTTTAGGAGGACTCAATAACCCTTCTATAAACAGTTTCACAAATTGGTATGGTTAAAGTAGGACCGATAGCTTAACGTGCTCTCCGAGGAAATATGATAATGCTGTCAAACAAATATACCTACATCATATGTACTCGAACCGGGAACCTAAAAAGTGTTTTAAGAGGAGCGTCTGATGAGGATTTTCGATGCTCATGCTGATTCACTGCAAAGTATTACCTCTCCCTCCGCAAACAGGAGAGTCGGGATCGCTACCATACATATGTATGTAAACCTTCCCGTACGTTTTCTTTTTTATAATTTTCTGTCTTGATATTTTATAAGAATTATTGTAATATGATAGACTTTTAGCGATTTTTTTTTGTATTTCAAGGGTTGATATTTTATTTTCTATAAAAAAACTTCAAAAAAGGGGAAACGTACAGCTTAGACATCGATGAATATGCCTAGATATTTAATTTTATGACGCCTCCAACAACCATAAAAATCCATGAATATTAGGGGCGGTATCAGTATGGGAAATTGGTCATCAGACGTTCCTTTTAGTCTTAGGTCTAATGACGTATATTACTCGGCCACCACGTACGTATATTATAATGCTTCAAGTATTATTAATTTAGTAGGTTTGTCCCTGGACATCTGCGTCCGTACTCCATTGTTGTCCAAGCAACACGCAAGCAACCGACCCCAATAATTTTATGCCTTCATAATATTTCTAACTGCCTACTTTGGTATTCATGGATGGATTTTTCTAGTCTACTAGTTTCTCATTGACTATATGAATACAATGACTCATAACTATATAATAATATACGTGGTGGCCGAGTTGGTTAGACCTTGGACTTAAAAACACTTTGGTTCCTGGTTCGAATCCCGGTGTGTACCAATGAGTTTTTAATTAAAAAATTTATGTACATTTGTTTGACAACACCACTATAGTGCCTCGGAGATCACGTTAAGCTGTCGGTCCCGGTTTCACTATACCAACTTGTGAAACTGTTTATAGATGGGTTATTGAGTCTATTCAAAACATCGCGATGAGCTAGCCACTTGTTCGGTGTAGACTCATACCATCGGCTACGACGAGGTGGGATTAAAAACCCCTCCGCTGGGTACCCTGGGGCCGTCTAGGCGGTCTCGGGAGCCGTAAGGCACCCGTGATGATATATATTTAAGCGGTATTAAAGTAGAATAACATTATTATTTTAATTGTGTCTCATTGTAACCAGCACATTAAAATTAACTGATTAATATTTTGTTATAAAGTTTCATCCCTATGGGCCTCTCCCAATAAACTAGCTATAATGACTCAAATTATTTTTCAAATCAGATCGTTAGTTTTTGAGTTCAAAAAACGTAATTAGCGAATTTGATAATAGGTCCAATACTGTTTTAAAAAACTAAATTGGTTATGCCATTCATGGATTTGTTGTGCTTATAAACCTATGAAGACCAGATAAGTTTTAAAAATTAACAAAAAGTCGAATTTGCATGAATGAGAAGAGTTATGACTGTGGAGGAGGAAAGGAGTATGTAGAGATAGAGACAAGAGCTCGGTTAGACTATGGTTTGCAACTATTGTAGATTTGGAGATATTGTTTAATATCCGAAGGGACCTACTATAATCATATCAACCAACTTTTTTATTTCAAGTGAGTTTAAACTTGAGTCTTTTTTTACAAACTTAAGCTCGATTTTTTCGAACTCCGGGCATAATAATTAATACCAAAATTCTAATTATAGAAATGTGACCCCTCGATCCTGATGCTCATGGTTGGACCCTGGAGCCTATTTCATAAACGTGACAATTGTAATTTACCATGACCAAACAATGTATTATGAATTACATTGTTTGGTTTACTTTAAATTATTTACTTTTAACAAACTAAACCCAGCAATGTATTATGAATTGTCATAGTAATTTACAATTGTCACGTTTATGAAATTGGGCCCAGGTGTGATGATAAATAAATAAAATGTAATTGATTTATGATATATTAATTATTTATCTTATTAAAGAAGTAGTGAAGGTGAAATTGATAAACATATTGAAAAAGAAAATGTAAAAAGAATATTTTCGAATCGAACGCGCAGATATTTTTATACGTAAGGTGGTAAGTGTATAGAGACTGCCGCGCCTATCTCCCTCTAGCTTCGGGTGTTTATTTATTTACGAGTAGTTTGACCGTTTGTTTTGTCCGTAATGATGTTTGTCTTAAAAAAATCGATTAACATATATCAAAGAAGAAAGACTATTACTGCTAGAGTTTTGCTAAAATAAATAAATAGGTATTTTCAAATCTTCTTAAGATTAATTTTCAAAATCCTTTATATATTTTTTTTTTATTGAGCACGGTGCGTGTGATTATGTATATAATTGATGGTAAGCGGATGTTAAGTAGTTTAACAGCATGGTCACTCCCACTATGTCCGCTATATGCAATGGGGTTGCGGTATAGACGAATTTGGATTACATGTTTACTTTAACGTTAAATCAAGTGTCGGTATCATAAACACTAAACTAGGACCTTCACAATAAAAGGATGCAGTATTCTCCTGAAAACCCACAGACTAAAACCGAAACAGTTTAGATCACTTGACGGTATTTGCACTTGTGTGGGCTATTTAGTGTCAGTTATAATTTATTCATCATTTAGTCTTCACTTTTTACTTATTATTAGATCACAATATTTACTAATTTATCATTAGGTCAGGATTTTTTTTTCAGGGTATGCACATGCAGACACTTTCCAGTTCAGTTACTTATTATGATCTCTACATAATATATTCCTCCTCGTCCATAATAATAATTTTGATCGCCTAATGGTTGCGCTATTGGCGCTGTATCATGAGGTCGTGGGTTCGATTCCCACTCATGGCAAATAATATTAGACTTTTTCTGTAAATGGTACACATAGTATAAGCCTAGAGATTGAGGATATACTTGTAATATACGAGTATTTCATTTATTTGTATTTCATATATACATATTAAAATAAAATTATTATTGGTAATAGAATCGCAATTTTACTATAAACTATATAAAATAAATACCTATCTACCCAAACATCAAATTAAACAGTTATATTATTGAAAGGTTTATATATAGATTTAATTTAAAAAAATCTACTGCCTTAGCTATTTATTAAGAAAAAAACTTACTTATCTCCAAAAACTTCATAATGTTTCAATTTCGAAAACCTGTCTTTAAAGTAAACACTTTTGTACACCATAATATATTATTTTCGATGTTTTTTATTCGCCCGTGACATGTGCGTGCGGCATGTAAGTCCGTGAACAACTGTCTGTAATGGCATGGCATAGAGAGGTCCAGCATGTCATAATCACAGATAGATAATGAATGAGCTGTATTGATTTGGAATGAAACAGTGGGTAATTAATTTTAGATGGCTTGATCCTGCTTATAGTTTTTTTTCTATTGATCGAAGCGACATATTTACCTATAGTTAATATGTTTTCATTCTTATATATTTTTTATTGTAGAAGGCTTAGTGACTTTGTATCTACATTATGGTAAGCAGACCTACATAGTACAAGAACGGACAATCAATACATGCCGCCTTTATTGTCAATACAATTGCCCGTTACGTAAGCGTACCCGAAAGGCGAATACCACTCGTCAAGCAATCGAAGCTTTAGGTTCGTAAACCCACAGACTAATACAGAAACATGACGGTTTTTGCATCTCTATGGGCGAACGGAGAAGATCGGCCTAGCGAGGTTATAATCTCACCTAAAAATATTTGAAATATATAATAAACATTAAATTATACGCGATAGGCTTGTAGTGAGCCTGAAAAATGAAGCGGCCAAGTGTGATTGCTATTCAGGCACCTAGGGTTCTGTACAAGAAGAAAAGATTTTTAGTGATAACTCCGAAACTAATAGTAAGTAAAATTTTGACAAAAAATAGGGATACGCAAAGTAAATATTTTTTAATTAGTTTTGTTAAATATAAATTTCTATTTAGCTTGGTCATGAAATAACTCTTATGAATAAAGTTTTTAGTAAATAAATCGTATTTTTTTGTGTAGATTTATAAAGCGAATAAATAAAATAAAAAAAGGTATTTGACTCCTTTTTGAAACCCGTTTTATATGATTCTCCATTACATAATAATCAGACTACATTGATATTTCCGGGATGTCTACTCTATTTTTAATAAAAATCAAAGTTAAAGTTTGAATTTCCACAATGGCGTTAAAAACTTTGTTTCGCAGTTTATATCAAGTGTGACGTCACACGCAAGTAAACAAACAAGCACAGATTAAATAATCTCCTATATATTATACACTATTCTATTTCACCCACATGATTTATAATCTGTGTATTGTTTTGTTTACTTGCGTGTGACATCACCAGTCATCAACCAATCAAAGATGTTTTTGTTATAAATAAGTTGTAAAAAATATTAAATTATATTTCGTGTACCTAATTTACAAAATATATACATAATTTAGTTTAAAATAAAGTGAAATATGTTTTTTATGCCATTGTCTGTTAGGATGACCTCAATTTATAGTATATATTTAATGTAGTCAAATAGCCTACTTCAAATGGTTATTGAGATAATAGTTATTTTTTTTAATGAAACTTTCCTTCCTATTTATATTATTTGGATTTCTTTTATAATACCTATAATTGTTCGGCCATGCATCGGTAAGATATTAAGATTTTTTTTATTACATTACGGCCTGTGATCTTGCATCTTCATGGTAGTGTGCAGACATACGAAGCACATGGACCGGGTCGATCAATAATTGTTGTTAAAAAACATTGATAGCTCCCACTATTAATAATGCCGGCTAAATTATGCGATTACGAAATGGGCGGAGACAGAGACGAATTGTATTACAAGTCTAATTTCGTAACTGCACTCTGAAAGGAGACTTCCACCGCGTCAGGAAATCGATGCAATACTCTCCTGAAAACCGGTGAACCCACAGACTAAAACCGAAACTTGACTATGCCACTTTGCCACTACGAAGATTTACTAACTACTCTAAGTTTCAACTTTGTATCTCAACCGTTTTCGAGATATCGGTCTGAACTCATAGACAGAATGATCACATAAAAACTATTATTGGCAAAACAGCTCACCAAGGATCTTTTTAATTTTGAAGTCTTCGCGTTACCAGTTTGACTATAGTGTATCTAAACCAACTCGGCTACTGTATTTGGGTAAAGTACATTTATCTCATACTTCATCATAAGACACATATATATTGAGGCCGAACCAAATCTAGGAGAATATCTTATTTTGTAATCATCATCTCTATCAATCAATATATAATCTCGAGCTGTGCGATATGTTTTTTTTAAACATATACAATAAATAAAAAAATAAAAAAAGACAATTCGATGAGGCCGCCTTGGAACAGCGAGGCTGACCCTTTGAATAAAATACTCTCTACTTTTATAAATTTATATACGAGTATTTTACAATTTTTTAATATATTTTATATATATAGGTATAGTGAAACTGCGACCGACAGCTTAACGTGGTCTCCGAGGCATTATAGTGGTATTACAAATGTACATATTTTTTTAGATTAAATATTAATTGGTACACACCGGGGTTAAACCAGGGACCTAAGTGTTTTTAAGTCTAAGGTCTAACCAACTCGGCCACCACGTACCTACTTATATCTATATTTATGTATTTGTATTAATATTATTTTCTATCTAAAATGTAATTTTTCAGAAGCCATTGAGCAGAATTCACTTCTCTAGCTTATTTAAAAAAAATACTACTCTGTTGTTTGTTTATTGTTATTAGTTAATTTTACGTTGTATGTGGAGGTCATGTGTTCGACTCTCACTCAAGGCAAAAGTAATATTTCTTAAATTTTACTTGGAAATTTAAGGTAAATCTAAGTGTATATACTAGCTGATCCGCGCAACTTCGTCTGCGTAACTTTAACCGTTTACACAGCGCACGCAACGGAAGCTCTCAAAGGAACAAATTTTCCCCGTTTTCCCAACATTTATCATTGATACTCCGCTCCTATTGGACGTAGAGTGATGTTATAAAAAACTTGCTCTTATTTATATTATTTTGAATTTATTGTGTTATGTGGCAAATAAATATATTTTCTTTCTTCTTCAAAATATATCAAGTCCAAAGGATACGAAAAGGGAGAGAACTTAAGCGTACAGCTAAAAGTTTCGCAAAGTTTATTGAAACTACTTTGAGGCCTGTCTGATGGTACTGTGGGAGTGTAATATTGCGTGCAGGGGGTTTCATTTTACGAAGTGTTCAAGGTAGACACGGCACAGGGTGTTTACCCTCGTGTCTTTATATTGGGGGGAACTGTTAGTCCACTTTATTATAATATAGCTAACTATAAATCGTAGCACGAATTCTTTAATAGTTGTAGTAAAATGTTATTTTTGATTTAATAATTGGTAAATAAATGCTAATTTGTTAAATTATACTAATTTACTATTAAGTAGCTTATATTTTATTATCAAGTGAAAATTATTCTTGAAGAAAAGCACACAGCTGAACTTCGCTCTGCTTTACTCTATTTAAAGCGTTAATAATTTATATGGCTTTAATAATTTAAAACTTATTTTCATAATACATAAAGTAGGTGTCTGTGGCCGAGAGAAATCGATACCATAAACGTGTCAAGCATTATAGTCTGCTCGCATTCAATACGAATACAAAACGGAATTGGCGACATCATTTTCCTTTTACCTATTTTACTATTCAACTATTTTAATATAGCTCTAAAGGTCTATTTCATTACTCTCTTTGTATGTCATTTTCTAAAATTAGTTTATTTTTATATGCACCTATCACCATCTAGAGAAGAATAAGCGGTGAGAACGGTGTTTACTATAGTTTCATGTGTGAAAAAAGAGTAGGCAGGTAAGTATGAAGGTAGGTAATATAAATATATCTAAATCTTATATGTATTTATATTAAGACAATTTGTAATAGGCACAATGGGCCCTTAGTCCGAAGACGCTAAATTGTTAATTCGCATCTTGCTGTGACTGTTCAGGTACAGAAGACACAATTTTTTCTCAGAGGATCGGGGTGCTGGACCCTGGACTTAAAAACATAAGTTTTTGTAGTGCTAACTAACTAACCGGAGACGATTCAAACCTCGGTGTGTACCAAAGTTTTTAATTAAAAAAGTTTACCTATTTTATATTTGTTTGACAACACCACTTTGTGCCTCGGAGATATGGAACTGTTTATAGATAGGTAGTTGAATCTGTCTAAACACTACAACGAGCTGCTCACTTTTTCGGTGTAGAATACGCATCGGTTACGACGAGGTGTTAATAAAACCCCACCGCTGGGATGCTGAGGCCTGAGTGATAGTACAAAAAAATACATACATACAATTCATCACGGGTGTCTTACGGCGCCCGAGACTGCCTAGACGGCCTCAGGGTACATAGCGGAAAGGTTTTTAATCCCACCTCGTCGTAGCCGATGTTATGAGTCTACACCGAACATGTGGCTAACTGGTCGCTATGTTTGGATAGACTCAATGACTTAATAAACAGTTTCACAAGTTGGTATCTATATACGTGGTGGCCTAGTTGGTTAGACCTTGGACTTAAAAACACTTAGGTCCCTGGTTCGAATCCCGGTGTGTACCAATGAGTTTTTAAATTAAAAAATTATGTACATTTGTTTGACAACACCACTATAGTGCCTCGGAGAGCACGTTAAGCTGTCGGTCCCGGTTTCACTATACCAACTTGTGAAACTGTTTATAGATAGGTTATTGAGTCTATTCAAAGCATCGCAACGAGCTAGCCACTTGTTCGGTGTAGACTTATACCATCGGCTACGACGAGGTGGGATTAAGACCCCTCCGCTGGGTACCCTGGGGCCGTCTAGGCGGTCTCGGGCGCCGTAAGGCACCCGTGATGATACATATACAAGTTGGTATAATAAAACTGGAACCGACAGCTTAACGTGCTCTCCGAGACACTATAGTGGTGTTGTGAAACAAATGTACATACATTTTTAAATTAAAAACTCATTGGTACATTGGGGTTTGAACCTAAGTGTTTTTTTAAATATAATGTCTAGCCAACTCGACGTATATAACATAAAAATAAATTTAGAATAAATAATTATTGGTCCAAAAGGATTAATTTAAATTTAATTACATTGGATGAGTAATTAATTCAGTTGATGGTTCATAATATGAAATAGCTATGTCCTTGGCAGCAGACTGTTAGAAAGAGAGGTTATATGCGATTGATGTCTTCCGACGGTACAGGAAGCCTGCGCTAGATTGAAGGAAATATCTACTTTACTCGGTTCCCGTTATTTACTACAGTCTGTTTGAAATTGGAACGTATTTATTAAGTTAAGTCAGGTCAGTTAGGTCAAGTAGTTTGTTATGTTATGAATACTCGTAAGAAGTGGTTGCCGCTTGCTGTTGGCGTTGTATCCGGAGGTCGTGGGTTCGATTTCCATTCATGGCAAAATAATATTAGTTGTTTTTTTTCTGTACAGTGTGTATTATTATCGTTGTTTCTCGCACACATAGTACAAGCTTAGAGCTTAGTTTGTGATCATGGCCAGTATGTGTGAAATGATTGATTTCTAGTTAAGATGGATAATATAATGTAGTTCACACGGGTCGTTACGACTAGGGCTTGAATATCGGACCATTTTTCAATTCCGGTATTGGGTTTCAATATTAATCAGTTTAGTTCCGGAATTCCGGAGTTCAAGGCTTCAAACCGGGACAAAATTATTTATCTTTTTCGATATCTAAATTCCGGTTTTGATTCACCAACCCCGGTATTACAAAAGATACTGAAATATGTCGGAATTCCGGAATTTAGATAAAACCGGAATTCCGGAGCTCAAGCCCTAATTACGACACCGGTCGATCAGTCTAGCGAAGTCATAGAGACCTTAAAATTTACTGTGAAACTTAAAAACTAATTTTGCTCATAATTTGCCCTTTACATCATACAAGTTAAAAAAAAATACAAACATATGAATCCTCTATAAAAACCTTTAATCATAAAAAAAAATGCTATATGAGGAAAACTTTAAGCGAAAACAATAAAAAATGTGTAATCGAATATGAGTGAAGATTGACGAATTATTTATAGGCGTATTCCTCAGGCCCAACACAATTTACTGTTAGAGTCACAAGGGTATCATAATACCGCGCCTATATTTATGTTGTTTTTGTTGTAATCAATATACGTAGGTATAAATTATTATTATTTCGTAAATTATATTTATTTGATTGATATTTAATAATCAAACAAATACGTCTCTATCTAATTATTAGTATAATAATAAATAATTATTATATATAAACCAATAATTATGAAGTTACCTTTTTGTCTAAAACTAAATTATATAAAAATAATTAATTGCACGGATGTGGGTATCCAATAATTAGGATTGACCATGTTTGTGGACACTAGTGTACAGTTTGTCATAGTCTGGGTATTTATCTACACGAATCTGCACTATCTACTTCTACACTATCCAAACTATCTACACTAATGTACACTAATTTATATTATCTACACTAATCTTCACTTCACTACACTATCTATACTGTGACTATCTACACTAACCTTCACTATCTACACTAATAAATACTATCCAAACTATCTACACTAATCTATACTATCTACACTAATCTATGCTAATCTACACTAATTTATACTATTTACACTAATTTTCACTATCTACACTAATCTATACTATTTACTCTAATCTATACTATCTACACTAATCTTCACTATCTACACAAATATACACTATCCAAACTATATACACTAATCCTCACTATCTACATAATCTACACCATTTACATCAATCTACACAATATTATAAGAAAGAAAGATTTTTATTTTTGTTTGTAATGAATTAACTCAAAAACTACTGAACCGATTTTAAAAAATATCTTTCACTAATAGAATTCTACATAATCACTGAGTAACATTGCTCCTAATACAGGTTACTATAACTTAAAAGGAGCAGCCCATCTTACAGTTTAATTGTGTTGAAAAATATTTTGGTTACTGAATAAATTTATTTATTATTATTATTATTATTAACATGGGATGTATCCACCCGCATCGGATTGTTTTCCTATACTATACATCAGTAGTTCTCAGTGTTAACCGAAAATTATTGAACTATTTACATTGCTATTTCGTTTTAATTAAATAAATCAGATTGTAATTTAACTCTCCTTCAACTATAAATAGTTTCTAGATAAGTTACAGTTCACGGTGTGGCCGCGCCCTTATGCTTATAGTACAACTAGTAGTACAACTTTTAATGTACAATAAATAACTTACCCCCAGTTTCTGGAACGTTAATCAAATCATTCTATAATCAATATAATAATAATATGAGGGATAAATTATTATAAGAAATAAGTAAAATTCCTAAAAAACCTAAAAAAAAAACCTTTAATTAATAATATTATCTAGAATTGTTACGTGCGGCTTAGTGCCCAATATGCTGGCGACATAATCCCTTGGTACAAAAAAGCAAATTTTCTGGTAGAAAACGCAGCCGTTCTGCGGTGATTCAAGACTTGGACCAGACGCTTTCCAATATCTTTTACTAGATTTTTAGTAACCGATGTTTGCAGTGGAGACTTTGGGCCCGTGTGCCCACACGTCTCCCAAAGTCTCCACTGCAAACGCCACAAATATATAATTATCTACATAAGGAACAATTTTTGTGGTGCTTGTAGCAGTTGTGATCAATAAAGAAAATGATCAATAAAGTATTTTGGTTTGTTAATTCTATTAAATTACTAAACAAGGCATATGATTGGTGAAAATTTGACGTGATGTGACATTCTACCAATCATGGAGTTTATTAATTAATTTGAATCATAACCATGATCATAGTTCCAGGAACTTAATGTTAGTCTCTATAATAAAGTATTTAGGTTCAACTGTGTTCACTAGATTGTTCCATCGATTTGTCGATCTGCCACAGTGCTGTTACGGAACGGGCAGTTAATGTGAGTCTATTTATACTTGTACTAGGTTGACCCTCGCAATATTGTCTGCGTAAATTTAATCACTTACGCAGCGCACTTTTGATATGTTTTATTTTATTTTAAAAATAACCGCCAGTTTCGTAACCGTACTCTAAAATGAAACTACCAACCCAAGAATAAATCTATGCATTAGTCTCCTGAAAAATGGTGAACTTACAGATTAAAACTGAAACATGACTGGGTCCCTTGTATCTGCTTCAGCAGTTGTAACGTAACCTAGCGAAGTTATAGGGACAGCCTCCGTGAACTAGTCGATGCGCCTTTGGCGTTGTATCCGGAGACCGTGGGTTCGATTCCCACCCATAGCAAAAAATATTAGAACGTTTTTTTCTGTACAGTTTCTCATGGTCTGGGTGTTTATAAAATATAATATGTATTATATCGTTGCTTCTGGTACACATAGTACAAGCCTAGAGCTTAGTTTGTGACCAGAGCAATATGTGTATTTTGTCCTACATATTATTATTATTATTATTCCTTCTTCCTATAATTTAATTTAGTCAGTTTTCTGTATATATTACTTATACTCTATGGTTAAACCGTAGCTTAATGAACAATGAACAACATTGTTTCTACCTAACTAAACTTATAACAAAGGACCTATTTAGATTGTATTTTTGATTATAGATCGTGTCCAGTCTATAACATATTGCCACGCGCCCAATAATTAACACGGAAGCCATTATTCAAATTAGTTACTTGCGATGCGCTATTATGAATATATAATCAGACAAAGTGAATCGAATCGATTCTGTTGGCAACTCTATCGACTAAGTTTTTCTTTTACATTGACAAGGCTGCATTCAAGGACGACCCTTTGTCACTTAACCTTGTCTTGCTTCGTCTTATTATTTATTCAGATTCTTGCAGTTTTGTAGTTGACCATTCGTAAAAGTGAAAGAAAGCTTCGGGGGATGGTTTAGATTTCTTTATATTTTAATTAGTTTCTATTAACACCTTATTATATACTATATATTCAATAAATTAACTGGCTGGTGACCGCAACTAAAAATTACAAAAACTAATAAGTAATATTAAAGTAATGTAAAGGTTTTTAAGCAGTGTGAAGTTGGCGGCCAAAGTTAGCGGTCAATTATAACCCGACCAATTTAAGAAGTCAGATTAAAACCATCCTTAGATTAACTATTATGTACATTTTGACATATAATTTTGTACCTAAATCATATTTCTAGTTAGTAACTAGGGTGGCATGTCCTTAGGAAGGGGTTAAGGGGGTAGTTTTTAAGTAAAACTCTACTTACCCATATAATTATTAATTTTGTCTGTATCGATAGCCTAGAAAAAAAGTATCAAGTACAGACTAGGTTTATTTTGTACCTAAAGCATATACCTAGTTAGTAAATAGGGTGACATGCCCTTAGAAAGGGGTTAAGGGGGTAGTTTTTAAGTAAAACTCTACTTATCCATATAATTATTAATTTTGTCTGTATCGATAGCCTAGAAAAAAAGTATCAAGTACAGACTAGGTTTATTTTGTAGCTAGAGCATATACCTAGTTAGTAAATAGGGTGACATGCCCTTAGGAAAGGGTTAAGGGGGTAGTTTTTAAGTAAAACTCTACTTATCCATATAATTATTAATTCTGTCTGTATCTATAGCCTAGAAAAAAAGTATCAAGTACAGACTAGGTTTATTTTATACCTAGAGCATATACCTAGTTAGTAAATAGGGTGACATGCCCTTAGGAAGGGGTTTAGGAAGTAATTTTTAAGTAAAACTCTACTTACCCATATAATTATTAATTTTGTCTGTATCGATAGCCTAGAAAAAAAGTATCAAGTACAGACTAGGTTTATTTTATACCTAGAGCATATACCTAGTTAGTAAATAGGGTGACATGCCCTTAGGAAGGGGTTTAGGAAGTAATTTTTAAGTAAAACTCTACTTACCCATATAATTATTAATTTTGTCTGTATCGATAGCCTAGAAAAAAAGTATCAAGTATAGACTAGGTTTATTTTGTACCTAGAGCATATACCTAGTTAGTAAATAGGGTGACATGCCCTTAAAAAGGGGTTAAGGTGGTAATTTTTAAGTAAAACTCTACTTACCTTTAGTAAATAGGGTGACATGCCCTTAGGAAGGGGTAAAGGGGGTGATGCCCTTCCTAAGGGCATGTCACCCTATTTACTAACTAGGTATATGCTCTAGGTACAAAATAAACCTAGTCTGTACTTGATACTTTTTTTCAAGGCTATCGATACAGACAAAATTAATAATTATATGGATAAGTAGAGATTTACTTAAAAATTACCCCCTTAACCCCTTTCTAAGGGCATGTCACCCTATTTACTAACTAGGTATATGCTCTAGGTACAAAATAAACCTAGTCTGTACTTGATACTTTTTTTCTAGGCTATCGATACAGACAAAATTAATAATTATATGGATAAGTAGAGTTTTACTTAAAAATCACCTCCTAAACCCCTTCCTAAGGGCATGTCACCCTATTTACTAACTAGGTATATGCTCTAGGCACAAAATAAACCTAGTCTGTACTTGATACTTTTTTTCTAGGCTATCGATACAGACAAAATTAATAATTATATGGGTAAGTAGAGTTTTACTTAAAAACTACCCCCTTAACCCTTTCCTAAGGGCATGCCACCCTATTTACTAACTAGGTATATGCTCTAGGTACAAAATAAACCTAGTCTGTACTTGATACTTTTTTTCTAGGCTATCGATACAGACAAAATTAATAATTATATGGATAAGTAGAGTTTTACTTAAAAATTACCCCCTTTACCCCTTTCTAAGGGCATGTCACCCTATTTACTAACTAGGTATATGCTCTAGGTACAAAATAAACCTAGTCTGTACTTGATACTTTTTTTCTAGGCTATCGATACAGACAAAATTAATAATTATATGGATAAGTAGAGTTTTACTTAAAAACTACCCTCATAACCCTTTCCTAAGGGCATGTCACCCTATTTACTAACTAGGTATATGCTCTAGGTACAAAATAAACCTAGTCTGTACTTGATACTTTTTTTCTAGGCTATCGATACAGACAAAATTAATAATTATATGGGTAAGTAGAGTTTTAGTTAAAAACTACCTCCTTAACCCCTTCCTAAGGGCATGTCACCCTATTTACTAACTAGGTATATGCTCTAGGTATAAAATAAACCTAGTCTGTACTTGATACTTTTTTTCTAGGCTATCGATACAGACAAAATTAATAATTATATGGGTAAGTAGAGTTTTACTTAAAAACTACCCCCTTAACCCCTTCCTAAGGGCATGTCACCCTATTTTCTAACTAGGTATATGCTCTAGGTACAAAATAAACCTAGTCTGTACTTGATACTTTTTTTCTAGGCTATCGATACAGGCAAAATTATTCATTATTTGGATAAGTAGAGTTTTACTTAAAAATTACCCCCTTAACCCCTTTCTAAGGGCATGTCACCCTATTTACTAACTAGGTATATGCTCTAGGTACAAAATAAACCTAGTCTGTACTTGATACTTTTTTTCTAGGCTATCGATACAGACAAAATTAATAATTATATGGATAAGTAGAGTTTTACTTAAAAATTACCCCCTTAACCCCTTTCTAAGGACATGTCACCCTATTTACTAACTAGGTATATGCTCTAGGTACAAAATAAACCTAGTCTGTACTTGATACTTTTTTTTCTAGGCTATCGATACAGACAAAATTAATAATTATATGGGTAAGTAGAGTTTAACTTAAAAACTACCCCCTTAGCCCTTTCCTAAGGCCATATCACCCTATTTACTAACTAGGTATATGCTCTAGGTACAAAATAAACCTAGTCTGTACTTGATACTTTTTTTCTAGGCTATCGATACAGACAAAATTAATAATTATATGGATAAGTAGAGTTTTACTTAAAAACTACCTTCTTAACCCCTTCCTAAGGGCATGTCACCCTATTTACTAACTAGGTATATGCTCTAGGTATAAATACAATCTAGTCTGTACTTGATACTTTTTTTCTAGGCCATCGATACAGACAAAATTATTAATTATATGGGTAAGTAGAATTTTACTTAAAAACTACTCCCTTAACCTCTTCTTAAGGGCATGTCACGCTATTTACTAACTAGGTATATGCTCAAGGTACAAAATAAACCTAGTCTGTACTTGATACTTTGTTTCTAAGCTATCGGTACAGACAAAATTAATAATTATATGGATAAGTAGAGTTTTACTTAAAAATCACCCCCTTAACCCCTTCCTAAGGGCATGTCACCCTAGTTACTAACTAGACATATGATTTAGGTACAAAATTATATGGCAAAATGTACATAATAGGTAATCTAAGGATGGTTTTAATCTGACTTCTTAAATTGGTCGGGTTGTAATTGGCCGCTAACTTTGGCCGCCAACTTCACACTGCTAGGTTTTTATATGTTGTTGTTTCAGCTTAGTTTAGAGAAGTAGGTAAAGGACTTTGTTTTGGTAAAACAAGAAACCTTTACGAAGTATCGCGGTAAAGCGATTTGAGTTTTATCAAATACACTGATGTGACACTGGCAGAAATGTGCAGTTTGCGATATTAAACTACAGTGGGGTGATAAAGAGAACCGAATCGGTGTGAATGCATTACATAAAGTAGGTATGGAGCCAAATGCAATTTTCAAAACTCTCCATACACTTGGTATTAGTCAAATGTTTGTGTACCGGGCTATTAAAAGGTACAATGAGACCTCCTCTATTTGTGAAAGAAAAAGATCTGTACCCCTAGTTTGAGTTTTCTAACTATTACTTTGCGTTTGAGTTAACTAAAATTTGTATGGGAAATGGTCGTGTGATTGGTCAAAATGTTAACGCGGTAGTATAGTTAACGCGAAAGTAAACGTTAAAAAACTCACACTAGAGCTACTGGCCGTCCACGTAGTGTTCGTACGAAAAAGCAGTGGTGATCAAAGCAGTAAGGGAAAGAATTCGAAGAAATTCTGTCCGAAGCCAAAAGATTTTATCTCGGGAGTTGATGATAGCACCTAGAACCATGTCGCGTATTTTAAAAGATGACTTATAAGAGACGCACTGGTCATTTCTTAACTGATAGTTTAAAAAAGATTAGGGTGGTAAAATCGAAACACCTACTGAAGCGGATGCAAAAGGAGGTCACAGAAAAAAAATGTTTACGGATGAGAGTTTTTTTACAATTGAGTAACATTTTAACAAACAAAATGCTAGTCTTGGTTGGAAGCGAACGTTTCGGACTTCATCAGAGGCTCTACCATGGGTTTGCGCATTGTAGAAACGTAACGTATTAATTTACGTATACGTGAGCAACAACCAATAGGGCCGCTTTATTTTTGGTAACAGGATCGAATAAAGCGATCGTATTGGTTATTGCTCACGTGTACGTAAATTAATACGTTACGTTTCTACAATGCGCAAACCCATGGTAGAGCCTCTGAGCTGAAGACTGGCCGTCGTCTAGTCCCGATCTTAATCCGCTGGATTATGATTTATGGTCAGTTTTAGAGAGTATGGCTTGCTTTAAACGCCATGATAATTTGGAGTCCCTAAAACAATCCATACGATTGGCAGTGAGGAATTTTCCCATGGAAAGAATGCGTGCTTCTATGGATAACTGGCCTCAACGTTTAAAGGACCGTATCGCTGTCAATGCAGACCACTTCAAAAAAGCTTTTTATGTTTTAAATTGTTTTATATTTATGTATTAAACTAACACACTGTAAAAGTAATAAATGTTATTTGCAATAGAAAAAAATATGTTTTATTTGTTACAATATTTATGGCAAGACTAGGTATATTTAACGACCTTATTAAAGTTTTGACAGTATTTTTTAAATATTTTGAAAATTCCGGTGGTTTAATTGTGTTTCATAATATATAAAAAATATTTCCCATTTCAGGTCTCGAGTACGTTGGCGATTATTTATTTCGTCTCTACTGAGCAAACAAAAAAGCGCAGTTCAAGCTTAAGCCTAAGCACCCGATAACTTTGGAACTTACTGGCGCTTTAACTTGTGTTTTAAGGGAATAATTTTTACTTACCTACTATATACGCGCGTAATTTCTACATGATAACTTTGAAAGGTTGTACTTTGGGTACGAAGTACAAAAAAAAATGCATTCTCTATACAAACTAGTAATGTTAAAATGACAAATTTGTATGGGGAGGCCAACATTTTTTTCATTTCTGACACGTTCCATGGGAAAAGTTAATCGATTTGATCAGTAGATGAGGCTCTATTAGCCCAAAGTATAATCTTTTGTATTACCCTGTATAGTAGGTAAGTATTGGATGTAGGTATGCAGATAATATTTTTAATTTATTAATTGCAACATAATATTTTTTAATTATTCTGTTTTAGGTATTATTAAAAACATATATTTTTTATAATAAAATAAACATAAATAGAAATATTTATTAGAACATGTTCTTGAAACAATATATTCTTAAATAAACTTACGAGTATATAATGAAAATGAATAATTTAACTTTAAACATTAAAAAAACTTAAAACATAATTATACTATTATATAATTTAAACATTACATAAATGATTATATCCTATTCCCGGATTTCTGGCAGTTATTTAAACAAGGCACCCACTAAATAAAACAAGCAATTCCATCCAATTTAAGGCGAGGTAAACTTAGAAATTGGTTAGCTCAGATAGTTCTGAATTTTTCAAGAAAGTGGTCGTTTTTAGGCGAACAGAAGAAATATTTTCTTAATCTGGATGATTTATAACTGTTGAGTCAGAAACGTAAAATTAAATAGTTTGGTCGATAGAAATAAATTGTGAAAATAGCTCTGAAATTTTATTTTTCTGGGTTTTATTTTAAGGCGATGTGAGCTCAAATTGCGTCGTTAGTTCTGAAATTTTCAAGAAAGTGGTCGTTTTTAGACGAACAGAAGAAATATTTTCTTAATCTGGAGGATTTATAACTGTTGAGTCAGAAACGTAAAATTAAATAGTTTGTTCGATAGAAATAAATTGTGAAAATAGCTCTGAAATTTTATTTTTTCGGGTTTTATTACATTACTATAAATGTTTAACATTAGTTTTTTATTTATAAAAGTGTAGATGTATGATAAGTAAAAAAAGGTTGTTGCATCATATTTTTTAATTTTTGTGTAGTTTTTATTAAATTAATATTTAAATGCTTACGACATTTTGCTTCCGTGCGACTTTTCCTAGTCGACGCTGCTTACTCTAATCAGAAATCGTACTTACTATGCTGAGATAAAACATAGGAAAATATATGCAAATACGTAATTTCACTGTCGAGCATACCTCGCCTTAAGGCTTTCGGAGTTTCCTCCCACACAATATTATTATATCCTACATAAAACAAAATGTGCCTCATAATATAATGTAATATAATATATTACATTGCCCACACAATGATATTGAAATGTTATGTAATAGCTGTGTGCCTAGTCTTAGTGGGTGTATAATATTCTTTAGGTGTACTCGTATATTGTGTTGTGGAGCCTAATCCGTCGAATATTATAATAAACACGTAGTTTTGCTGAATATAACAGACTCCATTTTCTTAATAGATAGGTTTTTTTTACGTACGTGGTGGCCGAGTTGGTTAGACCTTGGACTAAAAAACACTTAGGTCCCTGGTTTGAATCCCGGTGTGTACCAATGAGTTTTTTTAATAAAAAAAATTATGTACATTTGTTTGACAACACCACTATAGTGCCTCGGAGAGCACGTTAAGCTGTCGGTCCCGGTTATTGAGTCTATTCTAAACATTGCGACGAGCTAGCAACTTGTTCGGTGTAGACTCATACCATCGGCTACGACGAGGTGAGATTAAAATCCCTAATGGGTACCCTGGGGCCGCCTAGGCTGTAGAAAACTGGCGTGGTCTCAATTGTAAGTTCAGTATAAGCTGGAGTGATTTGTGTACCTTTTTTGTACTTGTGTTTCATAAAACATTTTTTGTTCCACTGTGACCTAAAACATCCAGTTTAGGTGGGAGGAAGATTGACAGACTAACGGGTGGGTGGACGGTGTAGCGCGCTCCGGGCCTCTGGTCCTTAGAGGGCTTCAAAACAAGTTCTTTTGAAAAAAATCTAAACAAGACTTAGGTACAGCTAATCTTTCTAATATCTAGTTAGTTTTCGTTCGTTAGTTCCACTTTTACATACGAGTATATATACCACTTCTTTTTTTTTTTTACTTTTACCAAGATCTAAATACTACAGAAATGAAATGCTAATATTACATCAACTTCTTAGACTGAGGGCTTGAGTCAGCTTTGCCGCCCGGGCCCCTGACTTCTGACGGGCTTAGTCAGTCACTCATTATTCTATTATATGTAACATGAATCTTCATACATTTTGCATTCCCTAATAAAAAATAAATAAAAAAATACATGTTTTAAGTAAAAATAAAAATGGTCACGTTACTTATAGCGTCTGACTTGACTTACCGCCTAGACGTCCTCCAGGTACCCAGCGGTCGAGTTCTTCTTCATCTTTAGAGTTTGGCAAAGACCCCACAGTGTGAAGTAGTGATTAGTATAGATATAGTATCATAATCAGTCCATGGTTTGAGAAATGAGCCAGTGTTAAGCGGTCGAGGTTTATTCCTACCTGCCCAGCCGATGTTTTTTTTTATAGGAGTATGTCATCTACCTGATGTTAAGCAGACCTACAAAGTCCATTAATGGTGTCGATTAATAAATTGTTGTTTAACAATATTGATTGCTCCCACTATGCTGGCTAAATCCTCGCGTTATCGTCAAATCAAGCGCCTGTTTGGTGAACTCAAAGACTGAAACCGAAACATTGCTACGTCACTTGACGGTTTTTGCATCTGTATGGTATTCAGAGTCTACGCCGAATAAGTAGCAATCTAAAGTCAAGACCGCCAAAATATTACTGCTATTGATAAAATTGAAACACTGCTAAAATATTGAGCTGATATGAGAAGAAATATATTTATCATTAAATTGTTAGGTTAATAATAAAATAACATGAACGCCGCGTCAATTCGGGGCAAGCCTGTGTCGCAGTTGGTAGAGAAAATCATTAGAAGACTATGTTCCTAATTAAGGTTTATTAATATGAAGGACATATTGTCCTTGTCACAAAACTAAGCTCTATATAGGCTTTTACTATGTGTACCAGAAACAATGGTATACCTACATTTTTTTTTCACTGTATTATTCTATAAATTAAAATGGTTTGTTTATTAAAAAAATAAATAAACAAAAATTACTTATAAAACAATGGTCGTAGTGTTTGGTACATTAGCGCGGATACTAGCGGCGTTACCCCTGTTGAATAGCAATGCTGATCCTCTGAACGAGGTACACCTTGCTCAGAGGATCACCGGTTGATTTTTTTTTTTTCCCAGATCACGGATAAATTCGCTAGCATCCTCGGACCACGGACCCACTGTCTCAACGGAAAACGCCAAAAATAAATACATATTTTATTTATAAACACCCAGACCATGACAAATCTACTGAAAAACCTTTTTTTTATATGAGTTGAAATCCAGATCCCACGACCTCCAGATACAACGCCAAAGGCTTAACCACTATTCTACGGAGGCGGTAATCATTATCATCATTAGAAAATAATATTCAAGTAGATCGAGTTTCTATAACTTTAATTAAAATATTATCCTTAACAATTTATCGAACATCACTTAGTTAAGTATTTATGAATAAATAGCCTACCTATACAAAGTTTAGAGAACTTTAGACGATTCTCAATTAAACCTATTATTTACTTAGCAAAATTGGTAATAGACAAACAAAGCGTTCGTAAAATTAATTAATTCCATTCGAAATAAACTCTGGAGTTACTTCAATGTGTAATTAAATACAAAAGCGACTTTGTTGTGGATTTTAACCTCGCCTGCTTATCAACGTATATCCAACCTTCGATAGCTTTCTTGTGCTTATGACATGACACTGATTGCATTGGTGCTTTCAACAAAACGTGATCGGAAAATGGGCATCAGGATTGAGGGGCAACATTTGATAATACGAATTTGCTAATATAATAATTCTTATGCCAGTAAAAAATGCTGCTTTCAACAAAACGTGATCGGAAAATGGGCATCAGGATTGAGGGGCAACATTTGATAATACGAATTTGCTAATATAATAATACTTATGCCAGTAAAAAATGCTGCTTTCAACAAAACTTGATCGGAAAATGGGCATCAGGATTGAGGGGCAACATTTGATAATACGAATTTGCTAATATAATAATTCTTATGCCAGTAAAAAATGCTGCTTTCAACAAAACGTGATCGGAAAATGGGCATCAGGATTGAGGGGCAACATTTGATAATACGAATTTGCTAATATAATAATTCTTATGCCAGTAAAAAATGCTGCTTTCAACAAAACGTGATCGGAAAATGGGCATCAGGATTGAGGGGCAACATTTGATAATACGAATTTGCTAATATAATAATTCTTATGCCAGTAAAAAATGCTGCTTTCAACAAAACGTGATCGGAAAATGGGCATCAGGATTGAGGGGCAACATTTGATAATACGAATTTGCTAATATAATAATTCTTATGCCAGTAAAAAATGCTGCTTTCAACAAAACGTGATCGGAAAATGGGCATCAGGATTGAGGGGCAACATTTGATAATACGAATTTGCTAATATAATAATTCTTATGCCAGTAAAAAATGCTGCTTTCAACAAAATTTGATAATACGAATTTGCTAATATAATAATTCTTATGCCAGTAAAAAGCGGCCTCAGCCTAGTGATTAAGTCACTGCGCAGCTGGTAACAAGGTTAAGCAGATGACTACAAGACCCGACCTGGGACCGATTTATACAACAAGAAGGATATACCATCTTAAACATCGCAACAAGCTCGACACTTGTTAGGTGTTGCCTCCGAATACCATCGGCGAAATAAGGTTTTAATCCCTCCGCTATGTACCCTGCGGCCGTTTAAACGGTTCTCGGGAGCCAAAATGCACCTGTCATGGTATTTATTTTATTTTCTTATGCCAATAGTTGGTAGAAATAAAGCTTAAATTTGTAAAATAAACCTCATTTTTTTTAAAGTTTAAATAAAAATGTTTACACGGGATTTTTCTTTTTCAAATATTTTCGTTAATACTAAAGTAACGTTTGCGTGGTTTGAGAGTATTTTTTTTTTACAAACTAGACCTGTTTTTAAGTTTGTAACTAGTGTAGATTTGAAGATATTGAAGTGCACTTTAATAAAAATGTCAGCCCGGAGGGTCCAACTATAATCACATGTAACTGATTTATTATAAGGTTTACAAATTTGTTAATTGTTTTACAAACTTAAACTCGGGTATAATAATTATAAGCAAATTCTTATTAGTTTAATATGGTCCCTCAATCCTGATGCTCATTCGGAAAGCTGTCAGTCGACGCTCAATCAATCAATCAAGCCTCCACACGATACGATAAGTATGTACCTAAAATTCATCCATCTGGAAGTATGAATAGCAGGGAAGTACCCTCACCTGTATAATAACAAGAGAGACCAATCTGTGTCTCAGTTTAGATGTTAAATTTATAGGTGTTATGTAGGTCGCTGGTTCGATTACTATTCCGAGTACAAACGTAGATACTTAAGTAGATACCTTAACCATTCGTGGGTTCATTCACAGGGTGTATATCCAACACAAATAATAAAAATAAGGGAAGATTCAATAAGGAAACCCTAAACACACCCGTATGATATATGTAACGCCTTCGCTGCGGTACCGCACAGCCACTGAGGTTACACAGAATTCACCAATTGTTCCTTTTAGTTCTTATACACTAATTCTAGGTTTACACCATAGTCCAACACTGGAAGCCTTTTCCGATGACTCCGATTGTGCGCCGTCGTACCGTTCCGTGACTCCGAATAACATCAACCGTTGTTCGAAAGACAAGATGTATCACATCGACTGGCAAATTGCTTGTGTTTGACGTATCTCATTTGCTGACCCCCAAATGCCAAAAGGAAGAGATGGATAGATAAATATAATACAACTAAATTATGAAGTAGGTATGTGTGATGTGTCAGTGTGTTCGATGCTGCGAACTTTGAAATTGATAATATCAGACAATCAATGCTTAAGAAGTGATAACAGAATATGGCGGACTCGGACATGTTTTAACAATTCGTACTGAAATTAAACTAAAGAAAATGTAGCTGACTTTTCCATTTGCAAATTTAATAAGTGCGAGCGAGACATATATGTTTATTTGTTAGTTAATAGCACTGAATACAGTCATTCAGGCGATTAATATATATATAGGAGTGTATATAAGTATTAACATATTTTTTACTCAGATTTTTAATACCAGGAAATCTAGCTAATGAACGAGGTGAAATAAAAATATTGGTATAGGTTTTTCCCATACCATTATGGTTTAAATTGGTTCAACAAAACAAACAACATCTTGCTGAGCACGGAAAAGTATTCATGATACATTGTATATTTTATTTAGAGCTTTATTGCATATTATGTTTATTACAGACTTAATATCCTGAAAGCAACAATGATGGGGTTTATATCTAGTGTATTTATACTATAGTCACTAAAGGCTTAATGTACTATATTTTTGTAGAGAAAGCTACAATATTTAAGGTCGTTTATACAAACGTACTTCCTATGTATACATGGTGAATTTGAATGGGTGTACTTTGGGCTAATATGATGTTCTACTGATCAATACGAACAACTTTTCCCATGGAACCATGTGTCGCAAATGAAAAAAAAATATGGCTTCCCCATACAAATTGGTCATTTTAACTTTACTAGTTTGTATGGAGAAGGCAAATTTTTTTTTCATTTGCGACACATGGTTTCATGGGAAAAGTTGTTCGTATTGACCAGTAGAACATCATATTAGCCCAAAGTACACCCATTCAAATTCACCCTGTATATATATGTACCTACAACTTAGCTGCTAGTCGTAGTTCAATTATTATTTTTATATTGGTAATGCACGTAAACATCTTTTTGTTGTAATAAATACTTTTGTATTATAAATATCTAATATATAAAAATATAAACACAGAAAGATTAATAAGTAATGACCGACAAAAATATTATATTGATTCTGCGACAAACAGTAGTGGAGAATTACTGGAAATGTGAAAACGTTTCAATTTAGAACTATATCAGTAAGTACCTAATAGTTTTGAAATATACATACATACATATTATCATGGGTGCTTTACGACGCCCGAGACCGCCTAGGCGACCCCAGGGTACCCAGCGGAGGGGTTTTAATCCCACCTCGTCGTAGCCGATGGTATGAGTCTACACAGAACAAGTGGCTAGCTCGTCGCGATGTTTTTAATAGACTCAATAACCCATCTATAAACAGTTTCACAAGTTGGTATAGTGAAA
This sequence comes from Monopis laevigella, assembly GCA_947458855.1. Classification (NCBI taxonomy): domain Eukaryota; kingdom Metazoa; phylum Arthropoda; class Insecta; order Lepidoptera; family Tineidae; genus Monopis; species Monopis laevigella. Next base: position 24,416,278 of record OX381583.1, on the reverse strand, counting down.
CCGGGACAGACAGCTTAACGTGCTCTCCGAGGCACTATAGTGGTATTGTCAAACAAATGTTCATAATTTTTTTAATTAAAAAATCATTAGTACACACCGGGATTCGAACCAGGGACCAAAGTGTTTTAAGTCCAAGGTGTAACCAACTCGGCCACCACGTATATATTCTGAAATATAAACCTCTAAAATCTTAAGAAAAAGCCTGAGGCCCCCCAAAATGAAAAATAAATAAATTCTGGATCTGCCATTGACTTCAAACACAAGCTTCAAAAACATTTACAATGAAAAAACCTTAACAATGAAAGTACGCCAATTTCCAGTTTGCTTGAGCCACGCGTAAAATATTGAATAAAAAAAGATTCGCTAAGAAAGTTTGTAATATAATCACAAACCTAAAAATACAGTAAAAAGTATGAGTATTAATAAAGTTTTAACGAGAAATATATACCTACTTGGAAGAAAAGTTATTTTTGAGAAAAACTTCTAAGTAACTCTATGAATATTTGTGTATTTCATCTACCTATATTAGTGCTACTTATACTCGTATATAATTCTCTACCAAATATATGTTATACGAAAACAACTTTATGTAAGTCACTACCAAGAACATAGCTATAAGTTAGCATATTAAAGAGGTGAGCACATATGTGGGTATTCACACAACGAAATGTATAATGCCGACAAATATTATTAAAATATCTACAAAAACTCATAAAACTTGGTGGATGAAAAATAAATTTTGGTTTAGGTCTAGATATAACGGACATATTTTATTTTATACCACGTATATTACATAAATACTTGTTAAATATTAGTTAATTAAGAAACAAAAATTGTACAGTATATGTTAACAAGATATGATAAATTTGTTCATATCCGTATATAGCCAAGCCACCATTAAAAACATAAACTATTTATCTACCTTAAGTAGTGTTTCTAATCAGAAAACTTGTGGTTTCCAGTCTAGACTTTAGTCGTAAAAGTTGAGAACCCAGGTGTGCTTCAGAGAAACCACTATTCTATTTTCTTTATAAATATATCTATATATATAAGGGTACGTAATGTGCTGAGTGGTAAAGACTTCAATATACGATCACTAAAATATTTATTTGTGAACGTGTCGAGAATATAATATAATATATACCTTATAAACTTAAAGAGAGAGAAAGCTCCAGGGATATCCTTTTCTATATCGATGAAAATACCTTATACATAGTCTGTTAAAAACGTTATTATAGTATATTATATAACTACTTATAAATAATATAATAATGTTTGGTGTTTATAAAAAATATGTGTCATATCGTTGTTTCTGGATACATAGGTATATAGTACAAACCTAGAGCTTAGTTTATGACCAGGGCAATATGGGTGTAATGCCCTCATTATTATTATTATTATTATTATTATTATTATTATTATTATTATTATTATTATTATTATTATTATTATTATTATTATTATTATTATTATTATTATTATTATTATTATTATTATTATTATTATTATTATTATTATTATTATTATTATTATTATTATTATTATTATATTTACGTGTAGAGAAGGAAAAGGCGAATTCAGGAAATACAACCTCCTATTCTTTTTTTAACTATAATTGTTCCATGTGTAATCTTTACTTTGAATGCGTTCTGCTGGCTTTAGTGCATATTTCCCACTCATTCAAATGAAATTACAATAAATTTACAGATAGCAAAAACATGTACAAAGTCCATGAATGGGGTTGATCATTTAACAACATTGATCTCTCATACTGATATGGGTAATTGATGCGGTTATGAAATAGACGGTAATAACGACAATAAAGACGAAATTGCATGACAGGTCTACTTTAATATCCTCGTTGCCTAATTAACTGCACGTCAAATTAACTGTTTGTAACCGCACCCTGAAATGAGACTACCACCATGACAAAAAATCGAAGCATTATGCTACTGAAAATATGATCATTGTGTAGGTACGGCAAATATTCTCTTTAATTCAAAATATCATCTTTGTCATTCAACCAAATTATCGTGGATAAAGTATATAATGTATATGTGAATAAATTTAGCTATAAACCGTAAGCCTGATAGACTGTTGAATAATTTTCATATTATGAACAGCTAGCACATACTATATGTGAGCCGGCGATATAGGTATTCAGGCGTTATTTATTACAGTAGATAAAGTATTAAGCTAAGTGTTGTAAGTCGTACTACACATAAAATACATATTTCTATATTTACTAATATATAAAATGTAGTGCGTAAAGATAAACTGAAAAACCTGGCAAATAATTAAGGCTTAGGTAAGTTCTAAAAAAGGAATTTGAGGAATGAAGCATTAATCTACTTTCCTTTTGTAGTAAAAAGTTACGACGCAATTTGTTACTTCGGGGAAGGCGTCAGGTTTTCGTACATTATTCATATGTGTTTGGCTAAACCGGATACTGCCCGAGAGTCCTGCGTGTCAGTGTAGGTAATAAAATAATTTACGTATAAATATTACCAGCAATCTATTGAACTCCTGGGCATTTACCCGTTTCCTCTTGAACACGTCTCACGTCGAAATGAAGGCACAACATATAGCATATAGCATATAGGTAGAGTAGTTGTACTATATATGAACATTCGCCTGTGAATGAACACCTAAATGTACTTTGCATATAATGAGCATAACGTTAAAACTACCAAATTGGTATATTAATTTTATATCGACAATTAAAGTGTCTAATGAAATTAAGATTTGCTTATATTTGAATTTTTGCTTTTTGATTATGTGCAATAATGATTTTTAATAAATAAATACTAATATATTGTATGTTATTATTATTTATTTAACGCCATCAGGGGTGATTTTTTTTTTATTTGGGACCTTATAAAAGCTTAGATATTATAAGATTACTTTGTAAATTTATAAAGCCTTATGTTCCGAAATGCTTCTTAAGCAGGCCATACATGCTAGGGCGTACCTAACAGGTTTACCAGTACAGTTAAACTGTACAGGTCTACTCACAGGCAACAAATATAGAAATTCATATATTCCAAATACGTGTACAGGCGTAGATACCTGCACAGTTGTGTTTACCTGTACAGTTGAATTATACAGCCTAGCGTGTATGGCATGCTTTAGTTATGAAAATCGTTTTAGTAGTTTCAAAGTTATTAACTCTTTATTTCAGTCGAAATATAAAGATATCGATGATGATGATAAACTTGGGTTCAAGCTGATAGAGGTCGATAACGGCCTACCGCAACGATCAAATAGTAGATCCATCGTTGTAATTAAATGGTAAACACTTTGCATTATAGGTCTCCCAATCTCAAGGGAAATATCTTAGAGATATTTGTGTCTTGAGATCTTTTAAAGTGGCTTTTCCATATTTTATTTAAAATTAAGAAGAAATAACACATGTGTATGTATTACCATGTAAATCTCTATTTTTTCTATGTCATCAGTCATTATCAATTTAATATTCATTACTATGTCATTTGCATCATCAGACCAATCAAATATACTAATACTATCGGTGTTCCAGAACAATAAAATGATTATTAAATTGGTGAACTTTTGATTCACTAGAAACATACATACCTACCTTATTTTTAAAGGTTATTTATTTTATTTTTGGGCTTATTTAATTAAATTTTAAAACAAGAATAAGTTTCAAAGAATCACACTCAATATTAACAGAAAAAATCGATTGTAATTAGGAAGGGAGGTAAAACTACGCGTTGAAGGTGCCCCATGGTTTTATTACCGGCTGGATAAATTAGGAATTTATGACGTATAGCATCATATAAATAAAGGTCAATTTTGTTTTATCTATTTACTTATCAATAAAATACATATATTTGGGACTTTTAGCTAAATTATTTCACAGCAATAAAAAGGTGCTTCAATTAGGCTTTTTTTCATAAAAAAATAATCTATAGTACCTAGCCAAAATATGTATGTTATGTACCTACCTATATATTGTACGACTGCCTTACGACGCCCGAGAATGCCTATAGATAGCTTAAGGGGATATATTATATTACACAAATATACATATAGCAAACGATTACTGCTATTTAATTTAATTTAAATTGCTTTTTTTAAAAAACCTTTGAATGAATGAATGAATGAATGAATGAATGAATGAATGATTCTTTATTCACGGAATAAGGTTTACATTAGTTGTTTTACAGATTTTTAGGATCTCTTACTCCACATTTGTTTAAATACATTATAGGATAATCATGTAACAATTTTAGATTTCGTATACCTACTTCTGTAAGTTTGTCTCGATCGATTATTTTGAATATTTGTTGTTGTTAAACCTCGGGGTAAAATAGAGACAGTCAAATGGTCTTTTTTTTTTAACCTTTCATGACTTTTTTTACCTTTCATGATTAATTAATTCTTAATTCCCTATCCACTTCCATTTCAATTGGACTTTGAGAAATGCTATAAAAAATACTACATAATATATATAGGTTTAGATTTATGTATTTACAAAGAAAAAATAATCTCAAAGTATGTTTTTAATACAAAATAAGCTTCTGTAATACTTCTGTTTGTAGATTAAATAAATATTTTATTATTATTATTTTCCATTATAAGTTAATAAGACCAAAATCTAATCTTTTATTATTTTAAAATGTTAATAGCATGAAGCTAAAAAAACGCGCCCCGCGCCAATGGAGTAAGCATGATACATAAATTGTTTCATAATAGTACGATACCGGTGTCGCCAATTTCTGAGGCGAACAAATGAAGAAAGGGAAAAACGGTGTGGCTTCAAATGGCAGCTCAACGCTTCTGACACTTAAAAAACTGCTTGAGAAAAAAAGAGATACAAGCAAACACGAATGTGTGCGCGTGTCTATGAAGTGTATTGTTTTTTTATTATAAAAAGCTAAATATTGAATTGCATATTTAATAGTTTCGATAGTGTTGCCACCGACAACAAACATTATAACTTATCGATATAAACCAAATATTTTGGGATTTATAGAGATCATCAAAGATTAATAATTATTTATCGGTATACAATTGTAATACACACACATATCATCACGGGCCCCAATGTAACCAGCGGAGGGGTTTTAATCCCACCTCGTCGTAGCCGATGGTATGAGTCTACACCGAACAAGCTAGCCACTTGTTCGGTGTAGACTCATACCATATTTGGATATGTCGTACGATACGTCGCGATATTTTGAATAGACTCAATAACTTTGAAAGGATATACTTTGGGCTAATATGATCAAATCAAACAACTTTCCCATGGAACCATGTATCGCAAAAGAAATAAAAATGGCCTTCTCCATACAAACTAGTAACGTTAAAATTACCAATTTGTATGGGGAAGTAAATTTTTTTTTCATTTGCGACATATGGTTCCATAGAAAAAGTTGTTAGATTTTATCAGCAGAACCTCATATTAGCCCAAAGTACATCCTTTCAAATTCACCCTGATAGACACTTTCACATTTATAATACTAGTGGATTTAAAATATGTAGGTATATAACAATAAATTAAAATACCTACTTTATTAAATTAAATTATTTATTAAATTAAACACATGCACAACTAACTACATGTTACCTACTAAACGCAATCTCAACATTTTTGACCGACCTCCAAGAGGAAGTTATAAAAGTCGATGCAAACTACAAAAGGTAAAAAACAATTAAATCGTAGCTTGATTCCTCAAAATGTACTGTAGCCCTAGTGTGAGTTTTTTTAACGTTTACTTTCGCGTTAACTATACTACCGCGTTAACATTTTGACCAATCACACGACCGCATTTCTAGTTCTCAAAATTTTCGCTTGGAGCGCTGAACCATTTCCCATACAAATTTTAGTTAACTTAAACGCAAAGTAATAGTTAGAAAACTCACACTAGGGGTACTGAACATACATACACGGGTATGATTGTTGGTAACCAATTTTCTTCTCTTTCAATTGCCTCTACCCATTTACGTTTTCTACCCATTAATCTTTCGGGAAACTGTATGTATAAAAAATATAATTAGTAGATATTATATATAAAAAAAACAATAATTGTATAATATCTCATATACATGAAAGTATTTACAAAAATCGAGTTTATCAACTATAAAATCACATCACTAAATTGTAACTGACAAACCTCGTTGGACGGTTCTGTTGTCGCCATACCTTTTGATTAAATGAAATTTAAATTATTATAAATTATTTTAAAGTATCGAAATTCTCATTAAAAATAAAAACACATCACTAGTTTTTCAACTTCTAACTGATGCACATAGTTTGATAGTTACCGTCAGATATTGATATTTTAATTATGGGTTTTATTATTATCATTTATTAAGGTTTAATATAAGAAAAATATGTTAAATACATACTTGAAAAACGTGCCTAGTGTTACTTTTTTTTAAGAGTAGTTTCTACACAGCTTTAATGCACAATTAACCATTTTTTCGACAATAAAAGCGGAGCTTTTTCCACTTTCTCCTCCGAACGCACAAATCAGACTGAGGATGTAAAAAATGTGAATTTTTGTGTGAGTGACAAATTTGTCACTCGCGCGGCATCCTGCAAATTGAATGATGCTTACTCCAGTAGCGGCGCGCGGACGGGCACGGTTTTTACCTTCATGGTTAATAGTATAATATTTCTCCTGAGTTGACATTTGAATAATAAAGTTATTCAAATATCAAGCTCTGTAATTTTTCTGATTGCTCTTTCATCATCTACCGCATGCACAATATATTTTATAATGATATTTACACAATCATAAACACATGACATCCAAACATACATACACACACATACGTATAGTAGGCACGTTTTCCTGTATAGTTTGTAATTGCTGTGTAGTTATAAAGTATAATATGTAGTAGTACCTATCGTTGTTTCTGGTACACATAGTACAAAGCTAGACCTAAACATATATTATTTTTATTTAATAATGCATATATAGTACAAAATTATTATTATTAACAGATAAAAAAAATCTTTAAAATTTCTACCAGCGAAATTTTCTTGATTAAAAGTACCGAAAACGCTGGCTGCATTCCCACGTTGCAAAGCTTTAATTTTTTTTGGTTAAAAACAATTTTAGGCCGACTATCTCCAGAAACTTCTATAATTCTTTTTCCTAGTTTCTCAATGAAAAGTTTTGATTCTAAACACCAAGGACCTAATGTTTCTATTGCGAAAGCAAGGTTTGAATTGGTTAGACTTGAATATTGATTATGTTTTAGTCTAGAGCTAGAGTCCTACATATTATTATTATTATACATACAGACATTTAAAGCAATATCTATAATACCTACATACATCTAAATGACTCCACATGAAAATGGATCTTTATTATAACAATAAAAAGATGAAACTTTATTATCTGTCTGAGAGCTTATAGTAAAAGCTTTTTGTATCAGAAATGAACAATGGTGAGCTTTCAGGTTTCAGAGTATTATATACCTTGACAAGGGATGACATTTAGGTACGGTCGGCGGCGTGACAGACTGCTTCTATTTCGGTGAGAGTCGAAGCCAAATTAATGTAATCAGTACTTTGTTATTGTTCATAAATCATTCATTACATACTTATTTACACACATATTAATTTAAACACATACGCATTTACATACTTAGGGTTTCATAACACACACTTTCTGATTTAGGCGAGGTATGCTCGTCATTGAAATTACGTATTTGTATCTACTTCTCTATGTTTTATCTAGCGTTATAAGTACGGTTTCTGATGAGAGTGAGCAGCGTGGACTACCAAAAGCCGCACGGAAACAAAATGTCGTAAGTCACATTGCATTTAAATATTAATTTAAGAAAAACTACATAAAAAATGTAAAATATGAATTAACAATCTTCTTTTTATTTATTACATACACTTTTATAAACAAAAAAAAAATGTTAAACATTTATAGTAATATCATAATTTCCGAAAAATATTAAATTTCAGAGCTATTTTCACGATTTATTTATATGAAACAAACTATTTTATTTTACTTTACTGACTTAACAGTTATATACTAATATCCTCCAGATTAAGAAAAAATTTTTTCTGTTCGTCTAAAACCAGTCATTTTCTTAAAAAAATCGGAACTATCGATGCAATCTCTGAAATCACCTTAATTAGATTTACATTAGGAATCTAGAATGGGCAAAGTTGTATAATGTTTCAAAATTGTATTTATGTTTAGGTAATGTTGTAATATGTTGTTGATTTTTGTTGTAAACGAATAAATAAATAAACAGTGATTTAATGTATATATGAAATCATTTTAATTATGGAGATTTTCTCATTTGATTTCATTTTTCTCCATTTAATTTTGAACTTCACTAAACTCGTATAAAGGATCGAGCCTCACCGATCAGATAGAGTCGAAGAGAATCTGTAATTTTTCCACTTTATGTATCATCATATGGTTTTAGTCTGTGGGTTCACCGGTTTTCAGGAGATTACTGCATCAATTTCTTGTCGAGGTGATAGTCTCCTTTCAGGGTGAGGTTACGAAATAGGTGGTTGAATTGACGATAAGGCAGCGAATATTAAAATATACTCGTAATGCAATTCGTCTTTGTCACCGCCCATCTCGTAATCGCATCATTTAGCCGGCATAGTGGTAGCGATATATGTTGTTTAAGAACAATTATTGATCGATCCCATTCATGGACTTTTAGGTCTGCTCACCACCAGGTAGATACAAAGTCATATGCCGTGCTCCAATAAAATAAAAAATCACGGGTGCATCAATCAATACCATTTATTTAGTCTACACCGATATTTCCTCATTAAGTTTTGTTATTTTATATTTTATTTATTTATAAGCCATTTATTTCTATTGTATTATAGTAATACACAACATCATTGAAAATAGTTTTACATAAAATGAAAGTTTGTAAGGCCCCATCGCGAGTTCTTCCAATGATTTCGATCTTTTGTTAGTTTTGTCCATTTTGTTTTATTGTACCTATATATTTCAATAAAACTTAAAAAAAACATGATTATTAATAAAAACTATTTAAAATTAAAATAATAAAAACACCTAAAAATTAAATAAATCCTCACAGTGTTCGCGCGGCATAGTGCCCAAAACGCTGGCTACATTTCCTCTCTGTATGGTAAGGCTCATTCTATGTGAGAGGAATGCGCCAGCCCTCTGGTCACCTGTGACGTCCACCAATTTTAATGCAATCTCTTTGAAAAAAGTTTTTGCTTCAGGACCCCTTGGTCCCATTGTTTCTACCCCAAACGGCACAAATATATAGTTATTTATAACTTGACAATATTTTCGCCGTTTGAGGTTTTCAGCGTGGGCGGCAGCGGCACCAGCCTCCTCTTTAGTCCTTGAAAGATGTGAAGCTGCCAAAGTATCGACACATGTTGCATCCCACACTAAGCAGCGACCCATCTTCCAAGGGACCAAACTTAATCCGTCAGGTCTCTTGCCGTCATCGCGTGATAGACCACAAGGTTCATTAATTGATGGAATATTAATAACGGCAAGAGACCTACGAATCAAATCGTTTAACAGATTGTGCCGTGAAAACCGCCCCGCGCTCTTCGAACAGGATAGACCATGGTGCTCAAATCGGTCAACGTCACATCCGCACGGACATTTGTGAGGTTCACAGATAGCTACTCCCAATCTCAGCCCTATGGCGATTTGAAAGGTCTGGTTATCTAGAAGAGTTCCTAAATTTCGATTTGGTATTACATGCAACCATTGCCCGGACTCTTTGGTTGCGACTGCTAAAAGGCGTGCACGATTTATTTCTGTAGAATTTTGAAGCAAACTTGCATAGGTGGCTTGTACGAGCGGAGCATCCCAATGTTTTTGTATATGACGCTCCAACGGGATATCTCCGCTCGGACAAGCCTCCGACCAGGCAATAAGACTGTTATCTAAATATGGTATTTTTACATCATTCCAGTTTTTTTTCAAAATTTTTGAAATTATTCCCGAAACACTGTATACTGAGGACAAAAAAGCCGGAATAGCTATACTTGTAATTTTCCTGATACCTATACCACCATATCGGATTGGTAAACTTAACTGTGTCCAAGAATTTTCTTCTAAATTTAAATTCATTTTTTTTTGTAATATGCCTTTTATGGTGGCGTCAAGAAACTCTAGTAAGTCTAAAAATTTCCACATGGGACATGTACGAAGTAGGTGTGTCAATTTTGGGACGAATAAGCAATATTTTGCAATTGTATAGGCTACATGACAATTTAACTTTTGTATCTGTTCTGAAATATTTGTGAAATGTTCTAATTCTTCTTGTAATAATGAAGGTATTGAGTCTTCAAATATTGGTCACCCTAGAAGGTTAAAGTTGTTCTGGGTTAAAATTTTAATATTTAGTGCTATTGAGGCAAATTTAGAAGAAATTTCCGCTTTAATATTATTCGAAACTTTGTTGGAAATAAATAACTCGCATTTTGAAAAATTCAATTCTAAGCCAATCTTTTGGAACTCGGTTATAATTTGGACCAAATCAGATAAGACTGAATTGTGTTCACCTCCTCATCGGGTGCCATCATCAAGATACCAAACATTAAAAGAGGAAACAAGTGTTGATATGATTGGATGGATAGCGAGGCTGAAAATTGCTGGTCCCAGCGGATCTCCTTGCTGGCAACCAACAGACGAATGTATAATATTTGAATTGTATGATAAATTTAGATTTTGGTTTCATCTGATAATAATAATTTTGTTGCTCCTTTCAAATCGCCATCATATACTTTGTCTTCTATTATTGTTAACTTATGAGATGGGATAAAATTACTTTTCTTAAAAGAAATATCAGGAAATTGAATATTTAAGGTATTATTTTTAATTTTTTGTGTAACAGAAATATTATTAGTGCCAAGTTTGTCAATGTAGGGAACTTTATATGAAAATGTGAATAAAGCTTCCCAGTCGTGGACGGAATTATTTAAGCATTTTTTTATGTGGGATGACAGACAAGACGCTACTAATATTCTGCTCTTTAAATCAGAAAGAATATCGCAAAATTTTGAATACTCGATACCTCGGATGAATTTGATAAAGGAATGATGAAATCTGCTTGATTTGTATTTATAGGCACTTGAATTTTGTGTTTCCGAGAATCAAATAATTTAAGACCCCGGTTGCCTTTAAAAAATTTTGGTATGGTACATTTTGGACATATAATATATTCTTGGTTGAGCTGAGGTTGAAAGCCGTCTATTGTGTTGTTATTTTAGGACATTGAAAATATTATTTATATAATTATAAAAATAAGAACCTAAGTTATAAACAAAATTACTTTTACAAAACTAATAATAAAAAAATGAAAAACAAAACTACTAGAAAGAGAAAATAGAAATAAACTAATAATAAAAATTGTTATTAAAAATATTCTAAATTATAAGGTAGGTAAGAAAATGTTACTATTGAACATCACTGCTTGTATCCTATTTTATCAAGTAGGTCCATTAAATATATATGAAGACACTCATTTTGTGGCCCTGGGCATGTATTTGTAAATATCACCAACATCACTTGACATCACTAGGTAGATGAATTATTCTTTTATTTTTGTAATATATACACCGAATTCAGCTCTCAATGATATTACTGGAGAAATCCTTTGGACAGAACCTAGGTATCCTTGGCAGTTTTGCTGATTAAAGGAAAATTGTTTAGGGAAAGTGCTGAAAAGAGGTTAGGTATTTTATGATGTTTGACACATCCAGGCCCAGTCGAGTTTTAGAGTGCAAAATATATTATTTTTCACCAAATTTTTCACTCACAACATGTTAACTAATAGCACTTTATGTACTTTTAGTTTATTTAGTCAAAATTAATCTAAAATAAATTTAATTAAAATAAAATTTCTAAAATGCGAATGTCAATTTTTATATTGTTATAATGATATATACTATTAGTATTATATTATACTATAATTATCTTTTTTACCACCATATTTTATTTGAAAAGATATAAAAAACACGCCATTACTGAAAATAGAAAACGGTATGGAAACCACCCGTAAACCTTTACCCTTTTAACCTAACTCACCCCGCTTTTTATTAGTTTAAAAAAAGCTAAAACGCCTACCTAAATTGTTTTCAAAGAATAGTACGAAATTTAAGTCTGCACCATTACCGAGATAATGTTAAGATTCCTGAAAACTATTTTATCTCTCTTTTTACCCCCTAGATAGAATAGAGTAATAGTATATAGAATGGAATAGAAAATATATTTATTCAATAAAATAAACAATACAAAAACTTATGTTAATTTATAAAACTCACCCTAAAAAAATAACTTAAAAAACACAATATTATTTAATGAATTGGTACACCCCCAGCTTCAGCGTGGTGACTTTACAGGACACCTCGCGCTAGTTTTAGATATTACTGCCCCTATAACACAAATAAAAGCTACTATCTAAATTTCACATTCCTAGCTTTACGAGTATTATAGCTTCGGCTGGGCGATGCTTAGTCAGTCAGTCAGTCCAGCCAAGCACTTTTATATATTAGCTGTGCTCGCGACTTCGTCCACGTGGAATAGTTATATTTTTATCATACAAACTTTCATCCCCTATTTTATCCCCTTGGGGGTAAAATTTATCAAAATCCTTTCTTAGCGGATGCCTACGTCATAACATCTACCTGCATGCCAAATTTCAGCCGGATCTGTCCAGTGGTTTGGGCTGTGCATTGATAGATCACTATGTCAGTCAGTCACCTTTGAGTTATACGAGTATATATATGTATATATATGTACATATAGATTTTATATTACCTGCTAGGTATATTTAGGTATGAGGAAGGCCTCTATAGCTTTGCTAGACAGACCGATCGGTTTCGTTATTATTGCCCATACAGATGCAAAAAGGCCAAGTGACCTACTCATGTTTTGGTTTTAGTCTCATGTTCACCCGTTTTTACGAGAATATTGCATCGGGTGGTAGTCACCTTTTAGGGTGCGGTTACGACTGATTTTACGATGAAGCAGCTTATAATGAGATTTCGTCGTTGTCCGCCCATTTGGTAACCGCATCAATTAGCTGGCATAGTAGTAGCGATCATTGCTATAAAACAGTGATGTATTGATCGACCCCTTTCATAGACTTACTTTCTGCTTACCACCAGGAAAAAAGCTTTAGATTCATGTTACAACATAGATAGTGAATTGATTTCAATAATCTATAGGTACTAATATAATATAACGCTTGGTTGAACGCTAATCTCAGGAGCTAGTGGTTCGAATTCAAAAATTCTCTAGTGTTCGAAAGCCCATTTATTGAGGAAGCCTATAGGCTATATATATAACACCACGCTACGACCCAAAGGAGCGTAGTGACAACAATGAAAAATGTTTTAAAAATGGGGAAAAATTAGTTCTTTCGAGAGTATATGGTTAAAGTTACGTAGACGTAGTTGCGCGGATCAGCTAGTAGGATATATCTGTTATTTATGTCTATTTTTTGTTATTTATGTCTATTTTTTATTGTATAGGTCCTAATTTGTTCCCGAAAGTTATTTTGTAATTTATCCGACGTAACTTTTAACTAAGCTAAACTACTTAAAGTCAATTACAAATGCAAATGGACTGAGTTTAGCAAATTTCATTATGGCTGACTGAAGTTTTGTAGTTCACTTTATAATGATTATGAAGCATACTCTTAAAGGAATTCATAGATGCAAATACGAAAGCTTCCATTGCGTATAATTTGATTAGTGTCATGCAATAAACATGTCATGTTACATACTCAGTTAGGGCACGATACGAGTTTAAAGTTAATTTAAAAAAATACGAGCATGCACGTCACTTTGCATGTTGAATGAAAAATCTACCTGATGAATGACTGAATGAATGAGAAATTATTTACTTTACAAAAGCACATAGTATGCCAAATATGGGTTGGGTTTTACAAGTAATATAGGTAGACTCTGAAAATAGGTACATTTTAATGGTTGGGGGGGGGGGGGGGGTCATAGTAATGAATTGACAACCCCATTCATGGACTTTGTATGGCTGCTCGCCATTAGGTAGATACAAAGTCATTTGCCATATTCCATTAACAATACAATATTTTTATATATAAAGACATCGTACAATAAATAGAAAACTAAGCTATATAGAAAAATAATTTAAAAAAAGCTAGGAAAATTTACTGAAATTAATGAAAAAGAAAATAACCTACCACTATGACTTGGTATAGTAGAATACCTAATAAATCTGAATTGCCACGTTGCATGGCAATGCTGATTTTCTGTTGTAAATAAACGTAGAGTTTGGAATTTTCAAATTAAATTAACCTACACCTATTTTGACTTTGATCAAAATTCCTTTGATTATTTTTAAATGGATTAAACAAGTTAAATTCTGACAGATTTTAAATTATTATAGGAGAGGAAAATGTTGTTAAGGAATTACTTTAGTATGAAATTAATTAAGGTTAATTTAATTAATTCTGAGTTTAAATCCTATTATTTTATTGTATTTTTTTTGTTAATAATATGTATTTTGTAACAGCATGTAAAATATTGTTGGTAAAAAAATTGTATGCATTGTTTTGCTTAATAATTTTTCAGTTCTTTTAAGTATTATATTAAATTTAAGTTTAATTTATACAGATTCCTACAATCTAAGGTAACGGTTCGTTATTTTCATCTGTAAAATCATGTAGCCATTCTGTTATATAGCAGTAAGCAGTAACTCACAGTTTCACTATAGCAACTTGTGAAACTGTTATTGAATCTATCTAAACACCATTCATCCATATACCATCATCATGCTGGTATATTTATTGCGGCTCCAGCCTAGTGATTAAGACATATAACAAGGTTAAGCAGATGACAACAAGGCCGGACTTGGGATGGGTGACCGCCTTATACAACGATCATCATAAACACGGCAACAAGCTCACCACTTGTTAGGGTGTTGCCTTCGAGTACCATCGGCGAAATGAGAACGGGTTAATCCCTCAGCTGGGTACGCTGAGACCGTTTGACGTTTCTCGAGAGCCATAAAAGGCACTCGTGATGGTTTTTTTATAATAATACATATAAAATATATTCAAGGGCGTCTAAGCACTCTCGAGCGCTATACGGAGTCCGTGATGGTACTTTAAACATTACAATTTTATATATTAAATAATTTTCATTTGGCGGCGACTAATCGAGAAGACAGTTCTTTAAAGAAAAGTCTTGCTTCCAAGGTCCTAGAGTTTTCACAGCAAAAAAAATAAATATGTCTATTTATTATTTAAAAAAGTACTATCACGGGTGATTTACGGCGCCCGAGACCGCCTAGACGGCCTCATGATACCATAAACAGGGTATTATAAACATAAGGCCCCATATAACAGAAACACCTCGTGATAAAAGCTCTGCGTAAAATTTTACCAGCATATACGTTTAGTCAGAACTTAACGTGCTCTCCGAGGAACTATAGCGGTGTTGTCAAACCAATGTAGAGATAAACTAAACCTAAAACTGCTGCCTCTCCACTGCATGTACGCACAGCTAAAATTTTGGTCACTATAATTAGTTAGTATTGGACAATTATTCATACACCATCTAGTACCATGGGAGCACGATTCGATAACACCCACACACTAAACAACACCCAAACCTTTGGTAGAGGGGCGAGCAAATTTAGACAGTCACATATTTCTTTACATTAAAAGCTTAATAGTATAATGGTTTGACCGAGCGACGTATTAATGTTACGTTAATACGATGGCAACTGATGGTAAAAGCCTCAGGCTATCTGGTCTCCTTTAACGACCTTATAAAAGTAGTCTTAGCAACACAATCTAAACCTATTGATCAGAAATCTCGACTTAAATACCTACAGATCTTACTTCCTAGAATATTTATGAAATATCACTTAAAGCCTTTGCTGTAGAACTTAAATTGCTTTGACGAGTCTTCAGCAACGTTAGCTGAAATGTTTGTAAGAATTGAGGACAGATTGAAACTCATAAACGGCTTCTGTATTTTTATGGTTTCTTCGAGGGGATGGCCGTGATATTTGTTATTACTATTTTATTTTATTTGCTTAGAATTGTTTACAAAACGTTATTTTATCTTCAATAAAAATAAATATTTTGGTCGAGGCCTTTAACTTTGTTATTTTTTTTTTCGATTACCGAAAAAATAAAAATTTACTATGTTTTGGTATCAGTCTGTGAGATCAATAGTTCTTAGATGAATACTTGTCGAGATAGGTGAGCCTAATGCCTTAGGCACTATCTATAAGCTAACATTTAGCAGCGAGGATAAAAAAAAGACCACATGTAAACCATATGTAATGCAAATTCGTCTTTATCGCGGCCTGTTTTGTAACCGCAATATTTAGACGGATTATTATTTATATAATGATAATAATCCAATGAGTGTTTAATTTTAAAAAAAAAATGTATATTTATTTGACAATACCACTATAGTGCCTCGCAGAGCACGTTAATAATAATATTACAAATATCCAATTCAGTTCAGACGAGATTCAGTGCGCATTGGACGGGATTGACATTGGTAAAGGTGCTGGTCCAGACGGTATACCACCTCTATTCATTCGTCTGTGTGCATCCTCCTTAGCCAAGCCCTTATGCATAATCTTTAATAAATCTCTTAATGAGGGAATATTTCCATCCCTGTGGAAACTCACAAAAATAACACCTATTTATAAGTCTGGAAACAAATGTGATGTCTCAAATTACCGCCCAATTAGTATTTTAAATTGTTTCGCTAAGATTTTCGAGAGTCTGATATATAAACACCTATACAATCACTTACAACACAGACTTAACCCCAAACAACATGGTTTCATTAAAGGTAGGTCAACCAACTCTAATTTACTAGAATACACCACATTCATTTGCGACTCTTTTCAAGAAAAAATACAGGTAGATTCAATTTATACAGACTTTTCAAAGGCTTTTGATCGTGTGAACCATAACATACTTATATCAAAAGCCCACCATTTAGGTATTCATGGTGACTTGCAAAGATGGCTGCGATCGTATCTGCTGCACCGTTCACAGTTAGTGGTTGTACATGGATATGATTCAAGACCATTTATTGCATATTCGGGAATTCCCCAAGGCTCAAACCTAGGGCCACTCTTATTTCTATTATTTGTAAATGATCTGCTGGATATAATTATGAGTGATTGTCTGGCATATGCCGACGATATAAAAATATTTCGTAAAATACGTGCAACTACTGATTGTGAATATCTGCAAGAAGACATTAATAGCATTAACTCGTGGTGTAAAACTAATCAAATGTCTTTAAATGTTAAAAAGTGTCATGTAATTACGTTTACTAAAAAAAGACAACCTATTACTTATAGCTATTGTATTGACAACATTGCCTTGAATAGAGTCACCGAAATGCGTGACCTTGGTGTAATTTTCAATAGTAACCTTTCATTCATTCCTCATTACGAATACATTGTTAACAAAGCCAGAAAAATGCTAGGATTTATCATACGTATTGCAAAACCATTTACTGACATCAACTCCCTTAAAATACTTTACTTTACCTTGGTTCGTAGCATATTGGAATATTGCTCCTCAGTTTGGAGTCCCATTTACTCCATTCACACAAAAAGTATCGAATCAGTACAGATGAGATTCGTACGTCATATCAGCAGTAGGTTAGGTTTGAGGAGAACACTACCAGAATACCAAGATAGACTAAATAAATTCAACATTGATGGATTGCAGGATAGAAGAACGTGCACAGATCTCTCTACTCTGCACCATATAGTGAACGGTCGTCTTGGTCACGTACTATTAGAAAAGATACATTTTCACATACCCACACGCCCGCAACGAAATCCCCGGCTGTTCAATATACCACCCAGCAACAATAATGTTTCCCAAAACAACCCTTTGAATAGAATGTGCGCATTATTTAATGATGCTAACACTGATTGGGATCTTTTTTATCAAAGTCACGCTGCTTTCAGGCGTTGTCTTACCAAAAATAACTAATTAATATTGCTGTTAGTTACTGCGCTCTCTTTGGGTTATTACAGAGAGTAACTGACATGGATTAATAGTAAAATCCAAGCAGTATTTATTAGTAGTAAAATACCTGTTACTGTTACAAACAAAATACCTGTTACCTTGTACTAGTTCACAATACCTAATAAATAATGCCAGTGTAATATTAAAAAAAAAAAAAAATATATATAATAATAATCTATGAATATGTAATGTCATAATTTTGTAGTTTTCGATTTTTAGCTTTTAATTTATGTTTTGAATTTTATCTAATGTACAAGTGTTTAAAATGTTTAGTACTAATTTATTGCAAATCTCAGTTTGATGAGGAATTTATGTTTTTATTTAATGTTTAATTGATTTTTGATTTGTCTAATGTGTTTACTATTATATTTAGTTTGATGTTGAGTATAGCTCTTATGAGGACTCCAAGTTTACCTTGTATCCTTTAAAAAATGTGCCATTAATATGTAATTAACTTGTTGTTCGTTTGCTGTACCTTTTTTGAAAAATAAAATAAAAAATAAAAATAAGCTGTCGGTCCCGGTTTCACTATACCATCTTACCAACTTGTGAAACTGTTTATAGATGGGTTATTGAGTCTATTCAAATCGCGACGATCTAGCGACTTATTCGATGTAGACTCATACCATCGGCTACGACGAGGAGGGATTAAAACCCCTCCGCTGGGTACCCTGAGGCCGTCTAGGCGGTCTCGGGCGCCGTAAGGCATCCGTGATGATATGTATGTATGTATTATTTATATGCTTATGAGAGTATTATATGATATCACGAGATTTTATATGTTAAAATCAATGTAAATAATATATTAATCAAGATAAATATTTTTTATTTATGGTAAATTCAGATCTACCATAATATTTTTTTTTTTTTAATAATAAGTGTAACAAAATAAATATTTAACTGAAGTATTATATTTGTATATATATGTTTTTAGAGCTACATATAAGAGATACATTTTCGTATGCCCGAGTGGAAATACCAGCTGAACCGTGTAATTTCAGAGCCATTTGAAGTTTATAGAGACAGATAAAGATAGATCGCTAACTGAAGTTTCAGTAGGTATAGACTATCAAACACAATTTGCAGAACAACCAAATTTGCCTAGGTCAAACTAGTTTTCCAACTCTCAACAATTTTTTTGGCTTAGGCCAAACAGGGGTTTCCTAGACCAAAATAGTTTTTTTTAAGGTGTAATTAGTTTTTCCTACGTCAAACAGGGTTTGACTGGGCTGAAATAGCTTTTCCTAGCATAAACTAGTTTTCCAACACTCAACTTTTTACTAGGCCAAACAGAATTTTACTAGGCCGAAATAGTTTTGTTCTAGGCGTAAATAGTTATTCAAAGGCAAACAGGTAGTCCTAGGCTAAAATAGTTTTTCCTAGGCCAAACAGATTTCTTCTAGGCTATAATAGTTTTTCCTAGGCTTAAAAGGATTTTACTAGACTAAAATTGTTATATTTTTATTTTTATGGGAGCACGGCATATGACTTTGTATCTATCAGGTGGTGAGCAGACCTAAAAAGTCTATGGATGGGGTCGATCAATAATTGTTCTTAAACAACATTGATCGCTCTCACTATACCGGCTAAATGATGCGATTACGAAATGGGCGATGACAAATTGCATTACGAGTATATTTTAATATACTCGCTACCTTATCGTCAGTTCAACCACCCATTTCGTAACCACATCCTGAAAGAAGACTACCACCTCGACAAGCAATCGATCCAGTAATAACCCGAAATCCGGTGAACCCACAGATTAAAACCAAAAACATGACCAGGTCACTTGACGGTTTTCGCATCTGTATGGGCGATGGTAACGAGACCGGTCGGTTGGCCTAGCGAAGTTATAGAGACCTTCCTTCCACCTTAATAAAGTTATTAAGATAAGTCAGTTTTTACTAGGCAAAACAGGGGTTTCCTAGGCTAAACTAGCTTTTGCTAGGCAAAATTAGATCATCTTGTCTACCTGTACCTACATACATATTATTATTATCCACCTGATGGTGAGCAGACCTACAAATTCTATGAACGGGGCAGACCAATACATTGGTGTTTAACAGTATAGATCATTCCCACTATGCCGCAGCAAAGACGTATTTGGATTACGAGTTTATTTTAATATCCGGGCTGCTTTATCGTCCAATCAATCGCCTTTTTCGTAACAGCACCATGAAAGGAGACTACCACCTCGACAAGAAATCGATGCAGTAGTCTCTGGAAAACTGCTAAAAATATAAAATAAAAAAAAACATTTTGTCATGTAGGTACTTGGTCGCCGAGTTAGTTACATAAAACACTATTTTTATATCACGGGTTCAAATCCCGGTATTGACCATTCAGTTTTTATTTAAAAACGTATGTACGAGCAAGTATAATAGTATCACAACTCCACTATAGTCCCTCGACGTAAAGCTGTTGGACCAGGTGTCCCTATACCAACTTGTGAAATATTTATAAATTAGTTATTGAGTCTCTAAACACTGCGACGACTGGCCACTTGTTCGGTGTAAACTCAGAATACCATCGACTACGATAAAAGTAACCCTAATGCCATCAAGGGGTCGCCCTTTATCTATTTATAAACAATACCTATTTAAAAAATATGTAAAATGTCAAGAAATATCAAAGGTATTTCTAATACGAACCAGATTGTAAATTGATGTTTCAGATACTAAGAAAATATACGAAACAGTCATTGTATTTTTTTTGTGTATCGATTAACAATTTTAATATTTTGTAAAATATAATTGTTGATAAAAGCTAAAAATAAAACAGCAACTTTTAGTTAGGCAGGTTCTACCAGAGAAAGCTTTGCAGTACTAGGGAAATAACAGAATGGCGATGACTCTATTTTCATCCTTTATTTATCTTTTTATCCTTTCTCCTCCAAATCGCAACCCTATTATATTTTATAACAATTTAGAATTATAATAATAATCTTAATTAAAAAAAACTTACCAGCTTAATCACGCTTTCATGTTGATTATTATTTGAAAGAAATATTCTTCAATAACCTAACCAATTACGTTAATTCAAAACTTAATTCATAAATTACAAATTCAACAATAAAAAAGCAAAACTTAACAAAGTAAACTAACAAAATCACTTAACATACATTACTTATACACTTCAAACAAAAAATAACTATTAATATATTTGTCTAAATATTTAACTAATATTTTAACAAAACGCACTGCACGATTTTGTGAAGATAATTCAGTTTTTATTTCAGATTTTGTAAAATTTGTTTCAATAGATTTTTTGTAGACATGACGCGGGCGTTTGGTATACGGGTCGCGGCGTTTTGTAGGGGTTGGTATAGAAAGGGTGGTTTCTGCGCATGTGCGAGCCAGGGCTTGTTTATATTCGAGGCGAGGAAGATCTTGGGAAGGGATTCCCTGTTCTGTTTCTCAATGGAATTGCCAAAATTGATTTATTTATTAAGTTTTTTAAGGTCAACAACCTAGAGAGGCTTACGTATTGGATACTTTTTTTATAGTTTAATTGTAAAGTACCTACATAAGTAGTAACAATAAGTAGTCACAATGTTTGCAAACATATAGTTTACCTACGGGAAAATCTGCGATATCACTTAAAATATAGGTCATTAAATAAATCGCTAAATGTGCTGCTAAGCACAAAACTCCAAAACAACTGAACCAATTCGTCTATTTTTTTTGAAGAATAAAATTTGAAAAATGGAAAGATAAACGTAAAAACTTAATTTATCTTATAAAGTTCTCATTTTATATCATGTTTATACAACTGCAGGTAGGTAAGAAATTACTAATAACCCAAAATTTTACTTTTAAATTTAATTATGGACTTATAGCAATAATAAATAATAAAAAAGCAAATAATTTATTTTAGTTTTAAAATATAACGCACATGAAGTTACGAGCAATAGCTAATTTTAATAGAAAATTGCTCTTGTACTTTGTATAATATAGATTAAAATAAACACAAATTAAGATGAAATAAAAATACAAATTTTGAGTGAATAATCATAGATTTTCGCGTAGGTAAACTTTAAGCAAAACAATATCCATAGGATTATAGAAAGACATTATTATCTTTAGGATATACCTGAAGTGGGGATTATTGAATCGTATATCGTATTTGGTTGGGTAGAAGAGGGTAGTAAACGTGGGTGGAGAGGGTAGTGAACGCAGGTAGATGTGAGCGGTAAAATCTAAAGGGCCTCTAAACCCCTTTTTTTGGTTATAAGTCCGGACCTCTTCTCCCTTACGCCCAGACAGTAAATACGTTGATTACCTTAGTTGAATGAAGAAAATTATTTGCGTATATATTTTTTAAATTAAGAGCAACACATGTGTCTTTATTTATTGTATCTACCTGATAAAGTGGCCTAATACGTGGTGGCCGAGTTGGTTGGACCTTGGACTTAAAAGCACTTAGGTCCCTGGTTCGAATCCCGGTGTGTACCAATGAGTTTTTAATTAAAAAATGTATGTACATTTGTTTGACAACATCACTATTAGTGCCTTGGAGAGCACGTTAAGCTGTCGGTCCCAGTTTCACTATACCAACTTGTGAAACTGTTTATAGATAGGTTATTGGGTCTACTCAAAACATCGCGACGAGCTAGCCACTTGTTCGGTGTAGGCTCTCATACCATCGGTTACGATGAGGTGGGATTAAAAACCCCTCCGCTGTTTACCCTGGGGCCGTCTAGGCGGTCTCGGGCGCCGTAAGGCACCCGTGATGATATGTATGTATGTGTATAAATTGTACTTTTTTTTACAAAGACACAAGTTGCCGTTTCACTGCGGGTTTAATTTTTATATCATATATCAAGCTAATGAAAAACAGGAGATTACCACATTTGTTGCCGAGTGTGGGAGTAAGCCTAACCAACGCCCATTTAGACCTTATTATTAAAAAAAAAAACACATAAATGCCTGAAAAGATTTACGTAAAATAATTACTTAGACTTTGTAGTGCCTTCTTGAATGTTTTCTTAAGAACGAAGCAAAAAGTTTGTTCTTTCTAAATTATCCCGCTTTGAAGTGAATCAGGGTTTATTTGCTCTTAAGAATATGTTAAAACACCCCCAGACACAAAGGGGGTGGTTAGTTTAGTGACCCCCGTAGGGCGTTCACCGTCTCGACACTAACCAACTATTTAAACTCGATCTTATCAACTGATCGTTGGTTTTTTATTCCGTAAACGGGGTCGATTAATGTTCAAAACAAATTGGTCGTACTCGCTATGCCGGCTAAGTGATGCAGTTACGCAATGGGCGGATTTGCATTGCGATTCTTGGCTGCTTTATCGGCAAATCAACTGTCTGTTTTACAACCTCACCCTACATGAAATATATGTAGTAGTCTACTGAAAACCGGTGTAAACCCACAAACTAAAACCAACACATAACCAGTATAATAAACTTTAAAAGAAAAAAATAAGGGACATTTGATATTAATCATTGACAATATTTTTTTTAATAATAAAAATACCATCACGGGTGCATATTTGGCTCCCGAGAACCGTTTAAACGGCCTCAGCGTACCCAGCGGAGGGATTAACCCGTCCGCATTTCGCCGATGGTATTAAATAAAAAAAATCGGATAATGGCAGAATGGGGAGGGGTGCCCCGGAATATTGGACACATTTAATGGTTCCACCCTATAGGAGTAAAGTAGTACCTATTAATATAGTATAGTTTAATGTAGGTACCTATACCTACCAAAGCTCGTTCAACTTTTGGTTCATTGTTAATTTAAGATTCCATTCAATCCATAAAATAACAAATACATTTGTTATTCGGCGTGTAACATTAATCAAAAACTTTTTCGTATCGTGAAGCGAGTCCGTTACGCCGTTACAAACGCCACGTGACCTATTTGGCAAAACGCCAGCTAACTATGGTTGGGGTCAAAGTTCGTTAAACGAACTTAATGCTGAACCTTTTCTTCGGATAGTTGATACTTGGTTCGAATTTTATTCTCTCATTTCAGGACCATAATGATTTTTAGCTCTGCTAGATCTGCAGAGGCGTAGCTAGGGTACTAAAAGCCCTAGTTAAAAAAAATCTCCTAACTATACTGTTTAGGTTTTATCAAATCAAAATATAAATACTTATTTTTTACTATGTAGGACAATTTACAATTTTACACATAATATTGCTCTGGTCACAAACTAAGCTCTAGGCTTGTACTATGTGTACCAGAAACAACGATATAATACGTATCATATTTTATGAACACTCAGTCAGTCCATGACAAACTGTGCAGAAAAACGTACTACTAATATTTTTTGCCCTAGGTGGGAATCGAATCCACGACCTCCGGATACAACGCCAAAGGCGCAACAACTATTATATATCGTCTGTGGAGGCGTTCAACCTTGGATGGGAATCGAACCCATTTTATTGGTGCTAAACTACTTTATCATCAGCTCTTTACGGCAGGGTACAGCAAACCAGAGCTGATTACTACATGTATGTACGAGTGTATGTATTGTGTGAGTTTTACCTTGCGGTCCGATTCACGACAAAATCGATGTCAGCGCTGTCATCACCGGTCCGATTGGGCGTAAGCGCGCTAACGATAGATGATTTGACATAGATAGTGACGTCACTACAGACGCCATATTGGACTTACAGTGATTTTGCTTGTGGGTGAAATCGCTGTGAGCGCTGTCAGAATGACATTTATCTAGAAACATGTTTTCAAGGAAAGTAATAAAATTCCTTAAATAATTATTAAGTAGATAGTTAAAAGTGTTGTGTTCTCATTTATTTTAATATTAATGTAAACAAATATACAAAATACATTAAAATTCATTATTTTTTTATGGCGTTTTATTTGACATTCAAACAGAGTGAGAGGAGTATGTTTTAGTTGCGAGGTAGAGGGAGATACAAGTGATGTTCTTGTGAGCGCGCTTAATCACTGGTCCGATTCATTATCAAGCTAATAGCGCCGTGATCGGTCTCATCGCGCTTTTTGAATCGGACCGGTGATTATGAACGTCAGCGCTGACAGCGGTGGCATCCCATTCGGACCGTGAGGTTAGTGGTCGCCAAAGTTCTACAGACGAAGAGATTATTTCTATACAACGAAGTAAATAAACCTTTGTATGTAAAACACTAATAAAGTTTTAAAAAAAATATTATAATCTATACTATTTTATACTAGCTGAAGAATTTGTTTCTTTAGTTGAGGACGCCAATCACAGGAACTACTGATTGGAATTGAAAAGTTTAGTGTTGGATAGCCTATTTGTCGAGGAAGGCTAGATAAGCTATTTTCACGCTACAACCAATGAGAACGGAGCATAAAAGAAAAATGTTGCAAAAACGGGGATTTATTTCTTTTGAGGGCTTACGTTGTATATACGCTGCGTTAAAGTTACGCAAACAAAGTTGCGCGAGTCAGCTAGTCTGTTTATAAACCTAGCCTTAGCAAAGTTTTCGCAAGGTTCAATGACTTCTATTTATTTTATTTATTTAATCAAAATTGCATACATGGGTAGAATTAGTTAATACAAAATCACAATCAATTTCATAATACCAACATCACACATGCACCCTGTAAGGCACAGCAAAAGCGTGAAAAGAGAGAGTCAGACACTGTTATTGACCGGAAAACGGCGCGCCGGATCTTTCTTTCTTCAAAAAATAAGCCTAAGGGGTAATGCCGCTGGCGTTCTCGGAACTCTACCACTCTCTGCCGATCTAGAGGAGTTCTATCGCCTATAGAACGAATACCTCCTAAACTTACCTTTATTTAAATTAATATTTTTTTATTAGAATTATTTAAACAAGATTTATAAAGACGACAGTAAAAATAATTAGTTAAAATGCCTATATAAAAGATGAAATATGAATGTGCTGAAAGAGGTCTCCGAATAAATGAGGGAAAATCTAAGGTGTTAATATTTAAAAGAAATGAACAAACGAATGCGACGATCATGGTATCAACCATAATCGTCGCATTCGTTTTTATCCATAATGTGAATCTAGAACAAGTGTCAGAATTTATATATCTGTGTTATTCACTATCTGTGTTATTCACTTATTTTTCATATCTACCATAGATATGAAAAATACATTGAAAGGAGAGCGAATGCAGGCAATAGTGTCAATGGCGCACTGCGTTATTTGGTGGGTAGTTCAAATATTACTACAAAAGCAAGACTAGCCATTCATAATGCAGTGCTTGTCCCAACACTATTGCATGGGATGCTGTAGAAATGCGCTCATTGCGACGGATATCATGTGTGTTAAAATAACAGTCCGGATCCGCAATGAGGTAATTCGAGAAAGAGTAGGACTGAATGAAAGTATAGGCATAAAAATGAGGAAGGGCATGCTCCGCTGGTTTGGGCATGTAGAAAGAATGAGTGATGAAAGAATGACGAACTAGATCATATATATATAAAAGTAAGGTGAAGGGTAAACGTGGCCGTGGGAGACCAAGACACACTTATCATAATCAGATTGAAAAGGTTCTAAAATACGGTGCAATTAAAAGTCTCCGAAATCGGCGTGCATGTATGCGAAGAGTTATGACTGTGGACGAGGCAAAAGAAGAATGTAGAGATAGATGCAAGTGGCGCTCGGTTGTCTCTGTAAGGGACCTGGCGTGAAGATAAATAAATATATAAATAAATGCCTTATCATTTTATTTTTTTATATAATTTGGTAATTTATATGGACATTTTTTTTAAATATAGCAGGACATGTGACCCTACATCCACCTGATGGTAAGTGCCAATGTAACGTCCAATAATGTTCTCAACCAATAGTAGCTATGGTGCTTGCTTCAATTGGTTGATTCCACTATGTCTGC
This sequence comes from Monopis laevigella, assembly GCA_947458855.1. NCBI lineage: Eukaryota > Metazoa > Arthropoda > Insecta > Lepidoptera > Tineidae > Monopis > Monopis laevigella. Next base: position 24,389,429 of record OX381583.1, on the reverse strand, counting down.
TTGAGAAACTTATTCACGCTACGCTTAAAGGACTCTGGATTAAAGGAGGAAAGAAAAACGCACGCAGGCAAGGCATTCCACCTTTTTATCGTGCGACATATATAAGAGTCACCATACCTTTTTGTTCTGGTGGGCCTGTCATCCACTGTATGCGTACGGTCCGGTATAATGTAAATTAATTTTGGATACAGGTGGGACTAAATCAAATGAACGTCGCGTTTGGTAACTGCGGGGCATATCCTCATTTTTTTGTATAAACTGGGATAATTCTTCCCTAGCTTACATAATTCTAATAAATACATCCAAGGGACAGTCAAAATGTTATGATTATTAAAATGTGGTTTGCAGCTCTTAATCTGTTTAATATTTGTTAGAATCCGAATGCATTTTTTTTTGCAGAATCAATATATCTTTTACATTTGTACTGTTCCCCTAAAGTATTATGCCATAGCTAATACACATACGCATACTACGCTGTTTTGGAAGTTTTTAAGTTTGTTAATTTTTTAAGTTCTCTTAGAGCATATATAAATTGAGACATTTTAGATTTAAACTTCTGTATATGTGCATTCCGGTTTACATCAGATTCAATTTCTATTCCAAGTAATGTAAAAGTTGATACACATTCAAATTTCATGTTATTTTAAGTAAAATATATATTTAGTTCAGATTTTTGCCGCGGCCTAAATTGCATTACTTAGGTTAAATCTACGCGTGATGAGTCTTTGTTTTCAATAGCTACTAGCGTTAAATGTCAGAGACGGATTTGGGCCATAGTTTTTTTTTTAATTTACTGTTTTTTTTATTAGAGCAAGGACTTTGTCTGATACCTGTAAGCAGACCTACCTTAGTATCGACCCCATTCATGGATCCATGAATGGGGTCGAACAATACATTGCTGTTTAACAATATTGTTTGCTCACACTATACCGGCTAATAATAATAATGTGTTATGAAATGGGCGCCGAAAAAGACTAATATGCAATATAAGTATATTTTATTATCCTCGCCGCTATAGCATCAAATCAACCACCCGTTTCGTAACCGTATCCTAAAAGGAGACTCGTAAATAGTTCTGTTTGGTCTCATTCTAGCACAGATAGAAATTTTTGCCAGTTCAGTTAGAGGTTTGCTGATACGAGGGCTTTCTGAAGTCGTCGATGAATTAGAAACGGTAAATTCTACTATTAAAAAAGGTTTATTTATCTTGTTTTCAAAAACAAAGTCTATTGCTGTTCCCTCAAGTATTAACGTTACGTTAATACGTTAGAAAAAAAAAACATGGTAAAACCACTGGTACCATATCCAGCGGCCCTCGACTTGCATCCTTGCTACTTGTAGGCAGAAAATTAAGCAAAACATCAAACCAAAGTAAAATGAGCTTTATTTTAAAGGTAGAAGTGTTAACTTCATCTTGATTTCATTGTACTGGGTGGACGTTGGCGCGGATCGATGGGCGCAGCATCCCACTATAATAATAATACAACTCGTGTGATGATTTTCCAAACTTTTTTTATTAATGGCACGGCATGTGACTTTGTATCTAACTACATTGAGATGGGAAGCAGACAATCAAAGTCAAACATAACGTTAATACTTCAGAAACTACCAAAAACATCACTTTATTTTTGAAAACATAAATAAATCTTTCTATATTGGGGGAACCTAACGTTTCTAACGCTACATTAATGCGATTGCAAAAACTTATAGTAGAGCTTTTGCTTTTTGGCTATCTTCATTCTAGAATACTTGGTGGGACAGTTGGTTAAATTTACGACCGTTTTCAAAAAACAATCTATCTTTTATGACCAACAATAACCGTGGTAACTATTTCGTAAGCAGCCTATCGGCAGACAAAAGATGAATGAAAACTGCGGCAGACTATACGCAGAAAAAGGATTAGTAGAACTATTAGATGCAGAAGAAGAAATAGCGGGACCAAGAAAACTGCGCCAGACTGTCAGCAGAAGAGGAATCACTGAGACTGTTAGATGTAAAATAAGGAACATTGGAAATAAACTGCGGCAGACTATCAGCAGAAGAAGGTTTAATGGGACTGTTAGATGTAAATGGCAAAATTAAGGAGTTGAAAAAAGAGCTCCACACCCAGCATAAGGAGTATCGCCTGTATAGTAACTACTATGTGCAGGCATTAGATCGGATCAGACATTTGGAGTTGCAACTCAAGCTCAAGCTCTTAGGACTATTAAAAAGTTTGAAGAGGAGAAGGAGAGGTGCCAATGTTAACAAACATTATGTTTATATGATGAGTTGGTTGACAAAGACTTAAAAGTGTATAATGTTATTTCAATCAATGGTAGCTATTTTAGCAATAAGAAATACATTAAGGAATATATCATAAACGCAGACTGCCGTAGGCTCATGTTGGAAGCTAGACTAAATAGTGACTATATAAATAATTTACAGCATCAATATGATAGTGATTCAATTAAGTCAAAAACTGAAATTAATAACTTGCACTTATATCTCTTTGACTTGACAGAAAAATACCAGTTGTCACAGAATGACCTTGCAGAACAAATTAAAAATATGGATGAGATTCCTTAATTGAGCAAATATAGAATTGACTCATTAGTAAATAAAAATTGTTGCTCTCGCGAAAACCAAGTAAATTTATCGGATACCGGATCTTCAATAACTTATTCCAGTGTGGCTCTTGATTGATTAGAAGAAGGATAGTGGGATCAAAGAAACCGCGGCCGAATATGAGCTGAAACAGACTAAGTATTGCATAAAAATTACTCATCTATTTGCCATTGACATGTAAAATATGCAATAAAATATTGTTATGCCTCAGTAGACTTTGTTTAACCATAATATATATCTTGTGTACTTTATGATACCATACTGTCCATCGTTTGTCAAGTCCATTTTTGGCTGACCCAACCCTAAAAGATAAAGCTCGAACTTGCCATTGTCTGGTGTCTTATTATCATCAGTGTCACATGTAGATGTAGACATGTCTAACCCTACGTTGATTAGACCTCTTTTATAATGTAATTATTTGGGATTATAGCCATTATGGTTAGGTATAGTTTGTTCTTCTTATTGACTTTGGTAACTGTCTGTGCTCCTGAAGTCGAAAGGTTAGTCTATATTTTTCTTAATTTTTATGGCTTTGGTTCTATTTAATTATAACATCGCTATCTACTTTATTGTGGATTAATTGACCATCAACATGTATCATTTAAGAAGGACAAGTATGGAGTCTAAAAAGCAGATACGGGTGTATGAATCATGCATCATATGAAGGAAGCTAGAAAAGTGTGTAGAGATCATGAACTGTTTTCTGGGATGACGTGATGGTTTTCTATTTTCTCAAGATATAGAGGACTCAACCCTTTCTAACATTGCTATTCTTATTAAGTATATTATTACAAAGGAGGAAAAGGTACATCATGGCAGTGGAAGAGAGCCGGCTGTGGAGATGATTTTAAATACGGCAAAAAAATAACACGAAACTTTTTAGACCTAAAACATGCCGGGAATGATCATATAGCTGAAGCATTAAAACAGAATGTCCAAGTAGGGATGGATGCTATCGGGGAGCAGAGGTCTGCAAATGTTATGGACCTTGTATTGCCACTTATTATCAGATGGATGTAAAATCCTGCACCCTTAAAAGTATTTTTCTGAAGAAATTGGAATATATATAGCTTATTATTTAGAATATTACAGCACATGAGTAACTTACAAAAATAACTATATAACTTCTAGTTCAAACATTTTTATTATTTAAATTCATACTATAGTTAATAAAAGCGAAGTTATCAATTTTAGATTTACTTCAGTTATCTAACTAATGTCAATACTTTAGGTCAAGTTTAGGTGAACCAGTTTACGACTTTCTAGAGACATTACTATAGAGCCGTTATTTTATTTCAGTTCTCATCCAGTTTTGCAAAAAACAGTAGAAGCAATATTCGGAGAAAGGTCTGAAAATATTTACCCAGGAGTATGCAAATGGATTCGTGCGTCCCCGCGGCAGACTAAGATGTGCAAAAATGATCCTGGCCTGGCCGAAGTGATTACATTTGCAAAATCCCAAGCCATCAAAGCTTGTGAGGAAACTTTCAAATACGACCGATGGAACTGCTCGCTATTTTTCAATAATAAACCTAAAAGAAGTATATTTAAACAAGTTTTTAGAGAGACAGCATTTATCTATGCTCTGACAGCAGCTTCATTCAGCCATGCTATAGCTAAAGCTTGTTCTGCTGGTAACCTAGTCAAGTGCTCTTGTTTAAGAGGCAAAGGAGGAAAAGGTACATCATGGCAGTGGAAGAGAGCCGGCTGTGGAGATGATTTTAAATACGGCAAAAAAATAACACGAAACTTTTTAGACCTAAAACATGCCGGGAATGATCATATAGCTGAAGCATTAAAACAGAATGTCCAAGTAGGGATGGATGCTATCGGGGAGCAACTACGTGAGGTCTGCAAATGTTATGGATTTTCCGGGTCTTGTACCACTAAAACCTGTTGGAAACGATTAGGGCCTTTTAATTCTGCTATGGGGTTGCTAAAGAAGCATTACCATCATGCTGTTAAGAAGAAGTTTGTTAATTATACAAGTAAACGAGCGGTGCCTGAGAAAAAGAAGCATCTGATAAAGTTGGATAGGAAAGGCTTGGTGTACCTTCAGAAAACACCTAACCTGTGCGTCAGTACTGAGGGTCGGGAGTGCAGAGACCCCACGAATTGTGCAACTTTGTGCTGCGGGAGAGGGTTTAATACATCGCAGAGGGAAATTGATATACCTTGCAACCATCGGTTGGTTAAGTATCGGTATGTGAAATGGGACACGTGTAGGAAACAAATGGTCTGCCATTTTTGTAAATAGTTTATCATTACAGATGCTGTGCAAATCTACCGTCAGAGTTACAGCTTTTTAATACCTTTACCAGCAGCCAGATTATATTTCTTATAACTGAAAAAAAAACGGAACGGAAGCAAAATATTGAAATCTTTTAAAAATTACATTAAATGATCAGAAATAACGGAAACTAAAAAAGTATCATGACCATTGTGGATAAATTATTTAGTTTTTTGACGACCTAACGTTACCTTTAAAAGAAACAGAATATATCTGGCTAATTATTATCTTCGTTTTTACATATGTTCTTCTTTTTTATTAAAATTTTTTACCTTATCAGACTTGGTTCAACGAAAACAGGTATAGCCTAATTCCTGTACTAAATATTTTTTTACCACTATTGTTTAAGGTGGAAAGAAAATAAAAGTTTACTGGTCAAACAAAATCATTCTTAATCAAATCAAATCACATCTTAAGTTTAGACAAAATGCTGTAACTCTAATAGGTAACAAAAATTAACTTAAACAATTAATTATATTTTTGTTTGCTGTGGACACAGCTCCTTTTCAGCAAATTTTTTTTTTAAATTATACGAGCTTAACATTTTTACAAAATATAAATAATAGAAAATCATTATTCAAAATTGTTGTATTAGGTTGAATCTAAATTTAAAGGAATACTTTTAGGCGTTTTTTTTGTTATTTACTCATTAGATATTTGTTAAATGATAAAGCGTATGTGATGAAGACAGCAGACTTCGCGGAATGTAGTTTTGAGGTAGGTCTTATGTACATTGGCTCTGTGATAGTAGGTATATAGGCTTTGGAATGACAATGGAATTGTTTAATAAAGGACATTTTGTTTTTTTTTTGTTTATTATTTCTTATTCCAAATAAATTATTCAAAAAAAAAATTGATTAAATTATTGTACTATCATTTAATCAATCGCTTGACATTGTATATTGAATGAGTACTTCTTGTCTCCAGTCAAACCTTTAGCAGATTTTTTTTTATATTGGAGCAAATCATGTGACTTTGTACCTACCAGATGGTAAGTGGTTTATAAATGGAGTCGATCTGTCACTGTTGTCGTTCCCACTAAATGTGTGGCTAAGAAATGGGCGGCAATAAATGAAATTGCATTACGATTCTACTCGCTGCTTTATAGTCAAATCAACTGCCCATTTCGTAACCGCAACGTAAAAGGACGACTACCATCTCGGCAACAAATTGATGCAGTTGTCTCTTGAAAATACGTACCATCACGGTTTCTTTTAACGTCTGAGACCGTCTAGACGGCCTAAGGACACTGAGCATCGGAGATTCATTTCTACTCGTGATAGTCGAGATGGTATTTTGGGTCTTCACCGAACAAGTGGCAAGCTCATCGCGGTGTTTGTAACCACTGATAACAATTTCACAAGTTGATCTTTTATTTTTTTATTAAAGCACAGCATGTAACTTTGTATCTCCCTGATGGTAAGCAAGCAGACTTACGAAGTCCATGAATGTGAACGATCAATACATTGTTGTTTAACAACATTGATAGCTGTCACTATGCCCCCGGCTAATTGATGTAGTTACAAAATGGGCGGCGACAAAGACGAATTTACAGTGACGAGTCTATTTAAGTGTTGTCCTGTCAATCGCCCGTTTTATAACCGCACCTTTAAAAGGTGGAAACCACTTCGCCAAGAAATCATTGCAGTCTGCTGAAGATTGGTTAACCCACAGAATAATAACGAAACGTGAATAGGTCACTCGACGGTTTTTGCATATTGGCGGTGGTAACGAGACCGGTCAGTGGGCCAAGCGCAGTTACCCACCTAAGGCTTTTCTATAAGTTCTTAGGTAACAACCGCACCCAAAAAAAAAACCATACAGGAATATAGTGAGGCAATTTTCTGAAAAAAAGCGGCCCCAGCCTAGTGGTTTAGTCACTGCGCAACTGATAACAAGGTTAAGCAGATGACAACAAGGCCGGCCTGGGATGGGTGACCACTTTATACAACGAGGCTATTTCATCATAAACACCGCAACAAGCTCTCCACTTGTTAGGTGTTGCCTCCGAATACCATCGGCGAAATGAGGATGGGTTAATCCCTCCGCTGGGACCCTGAGGCCGTATAAACGGTTCTCGGGAGCCAAATAGGCACCCGTGATGGTATTTATTTATTATTATTTATTTTCTGAAAAATAGCTAAACTATGTTATTTTCCTGTAAAGAGCTTTCAAATTTTTAGTGTACTCTAAATGACTCCCAGGCGACATCTATTATCGAGTACTATTACTTGTAAGTTTTCAGGAGTTTCGAACGCCGCCGCGCCACGTCGTTTATATTTTAGCACCTAGATGTCGCTTTAGTAGAGTATTATTACAAAATAAATGTAGATGGCGCTAGAAGTGCATTGTAATTATTAAAAAGTAACTGTAGAACTGTAAAGGTATATCAAGAAAAATATTTTAGAGCAAGCTGCTCTAGCCCACGTAGTGTAGGCTCCCTCCGTTAGATGTAGTGCGATTAGCTAGAAGTTATGTTTTATAAAAAAAAATACCACTGCTGAAAAACTGCAGTTTTTTTAAGTAGCGCCCAAGGATAAATACGAGTGTATAGCTAGAGAGCTGCCCATATGATATTTCATGACCAACAGACGGTTTCTTTTGAGATAAACGACGCGGTTACGAAATGGGCGGCAACAAGGACGAATTTTGCATTATGACCCTATTTAATAATATCTTGGCTGTTTTATCGTCAAATCAATTGCCCGTTTTGTTACCGCACCCTAAAACGAGATTACCTCAAGAAAAAGCCAAAACTGTTTTCTACGACTAAACTTTAATAGATATGAAAAAAAAATGGTCTTACCTTATTAAAGAGACAATAAACTATACAATAACTAAATATTTATCATCGTTTATTTTGGGAAAAAAATGGAAAGGTACAAAACGTACGTACGAAATTTTTACCAAATTTAAAAATAGAAGTAAAACGTACCAGCCAATATATCGGTCATGTTTATAACGCCTTCACAAGTTATAAAAATCTATGAATGTTTAAGGGAGTGTAATAATCAAGACCAAAAGGTCCATAATGTTTGCAAAATCTTTGATCAGACGCTCCTCTTAAGCTAAGCCTAAGTTTCTTAACTGCATCTTGTAGAAATACTTTAAGGTGACAATAAATCGAAGCTCCTGAAACCGTTAAAACCATTGATCCCGAAATATAAATATAAATCCATGTTTTTTTAGTTATTTCTCTTTTTATGGAATACCATGTGGTTTTTCCTTCAATAAAAAAAGGAAAAAAAGGGACGACATGATGACTTGTTATCTTTATCTGCCCACAGTGCTGGAGCGCCGCATTCTCGGTTTGTCATCATATTATGAATAAATTATGTACCTACTGTATTAATTGAATTTCAATGAATATAAAAAGTAAGGAAGTGTTAAAAGAAATTGCTATGAGTTTCTTACGTTTCGACATTGTCATTGATATAAAATAGTATACAACTGTAAATTAGGATAGATAACCACATAGGGCCTATTGTATATAAATGTGACAAATGAAATTTACAAATGGATGTTGTAAATTGCAGTTGTCATGGTTATAAAATACAAGTTTTATTTTATCTAAACACTATGCATTAGTCTCACTGAAATGTAGGATAAAATATATATTGCCCTAGTATAATGGAAATATTTCATATCGAAACTCCCCTCCCACCTTTATATATCCCATGTCGTATTTATTTTCATTTTCTACGAAGACAAAACCAAAGAAAGCTCGTAGGCGAAAACTGCCAATGACAAATTTATTGTCATTAAATTTAAATACTGTAGTTTATTTTATAGTAAAACCTCGGGTATATTTTATAAACGTGGCAATTGTAATTTGTGTTTTGTTTGTTCAAACAAAACATAAATATAATAAGATAAAAATGAAATTTAAACTTAAATCATTATGCAACATGCTGCAATATTTTCTGAAAAAAAAAACGAGTATTAAAGATAGTGAAGATATTTAATATCCCAAATAAAAAATCCTGCCTCAGTGGTTAAATTGGCCGTCGGGGTTCGTAATCCAGAGATCGTAGGTTCGATCATGATAAATAATATAGGTTTATTAGTCTAGCTAGGTGTTTATAAATTAATGGCGCCTGTGTATAAATAAGTAGATGACAAACAATGACACATTTCGTAAGGGGTGACTGGAACCTGGTTGACTCGGTGGTTGAGTACCTTGCCGCGAAAACGAAGATTGTGGGTTCGAGTCCCGACCACCTTTTCATTTTCATTCATTGCATTTTATATTTAAAAATTTCAATATTATAATATTATTCAAATTATCAATGTATAAATGTAAGTTATAATGTGTGTTAGCGTTGTATTATTAGACCTAATACAGACCTAAAGCTTAGTTTGTGAGGAGGGCTAAGAAATATCGCTATCAATTAAAAAAAAAAATACTTCCTCTTTTTTTATAAGTATATTTCATTGATTAAATATTATTTAAGATTACAATCGGATAAGAGGGCATGTGAATATTTATTCTCAATGACAAATATTCTAAGAGCGAGTTCGTTCGAGCGTTATATTTGAGTTGACGTCTTCATTCCTCGCTCTTCGGCAACTGAGGAAGCGATGGACGAAATAGACTTATTATAATATACATGGTGCTTAAATAAATATATATATCATCTAAACCCTCAAGTGACCTAGTCATGTTTCGGTTTTAGGCTGTGGGTTCAACGGTTTCAGAAGGCTTCTGATTAGATTTCTTATCGAGGTAGACCGTTGATTTGTTGATAATGCAGCAAGGTTAATTTGAGGCCGCTCATTTCGTATCACATCATTTAGCCGGCATAGTGGGAGCGACTACTGAACTTAAACCAATGTGTTATAATGCCAATTCATGGCATGGTCTTTGTAGAGCTGCTTACCATTAGATAGATAAAGAGTCGATCGCAGCTCCGAAAAAAGCTTACAATGCACCTGGTTAAACTGTACCAGTTTAGGTTATAATGATTACTTACTAAAGTAATCATTATAATGTTTATCAAGTTGTATTTAATCACAAAATTTTATCGTTCAGTGTAATTGAGCTTTATTTTTAGTAACTAAGCTTTCATCTACCAAGCTCTTTATTGAGTTTAGCTTTTATTTACAAAACAGTTTTATTCAGTAATAAAATGTTTATTTTTACATAACAAAACTTTTAACGCAGCTTTCTTAGTACTTTGTAAGGCAGCTTATTTTGTACTTAGTATATGTATAACTAAACTTTTTTATTCAGAACATTTCCTTTCAAGTAAACCTTTTAATAGTAAATTTTAACTCTTACACCAATTCCAGATATTAAACTAAACAAATTTCCTATAAATATCGTAAAAGATACTAAATAATATAAACCTACCTCCAACCCGACATTAATCTAATAAAAACTAACACCTTAATTTCTTAATTTAAACATTCATCGCAGCCTCTTCGGTACATCATTATTATCTACCTTTAATTAACATCAAGATACAAATCACATCAGTGTTATAATTATTACACCATTAATTGACGTATAATCGTAAAACCTAACACAAAAATTATGCGCGTCAGGATAGCAGGGCCAATGTTTTAAAAAGTTGAGGCCATTCAAGTCCATAAACTTAAATTTTAAAATTGTATAATGATATGCTAAGATTGCTGTGCATGATCACATAAGTAAGTTTTATTTATATTTGTTTTTTTTAATACAAATATGAAGGAAAAGCGGCAATAAAAAGCGGCCCCAGCCTAGTGGTTAAGTCACTGCGCAACTGATAACAAGGTTAAGCAGATGACAACAAAGCCGGCCTGGGATGGGTGACCGCTTTATACAACGAGGCTATTTCATCATAAACACCGCAACAAGCTCGCCACTTGTTAGGTGTTGCCTCCGAATACCATCGGCGAAATGAGGATGGGTTAATCCCTCCACTGGGACCCTGAGGCCGTTTAAACGGTTCTCGGGATACATCACGGGTGCCTATTTGGGCACCCGTGATGGTATTTATTTTTTATTTTATGAAGGACATTTAATTTAAATTGTAAACTGAGATCTCAGTTTGTACTGTGTGTTTTGGAACAGCAGCTATAATACATATTATCTATAGGCTATATAATATCACGCTACGACCAATAAGAACGAAGCATCAATGAAAAATGACGGGAAAACGGGGAAAATGTGTTTCTTGTGAGAGCTTTCGTTGTGTGCGCTCCTGTGTAAACGGTTAAAGTTACGCAGCCGAAGTTGCGCGTTTAATAAAAAAAAAAACATTTTGTTTGACAATACCACTATAGTGCCTAGAAGAGCTCGTTAAGCTGTTGCGCCATTTAACTATATCAACTAGTGAAACTTGTTATAGATTGTTTATTGAGGATATCCAAACATCGCGACAAGCTGCTACTTGTTCGGTGTAGACTCAAAGCATATAAGTAGAATGCCATCGGCTAAGACGAGGTGAGAATAAATCCCTATATCTGGGTACCCCGAAACCGTCTAAGCGTTTACGGGCGACGTGAGGACCTGTTATTACCTATAACCAATTCCAAATAATAATAAAAAACCTAAGTATAAAAAAATATAGTATAAAAGTGTAGGTATTAATAAAATTACAATTTAATTGTGGTCGCGCCGTTCAGACGCTCAACAAAATCTGTCCATTTTCGATCCTCGACAGTTTATGGTCATGAAAAAGGTAAAAAAGGCAGCGGAGACAAGATTTATTTATTTATTAACCTCAAGGAATAAAATCAGAGTTCGCTAGCTGAGACAATGCTAATAAAAGTGATGTTATTCTGACCAATTACTGACCATTAAACACAGATTTTTATGGCATTGTATAATTATCGGACATTGAATATTTTAAAAACGTGTAGGCGACTTTTTTTATTTGTGGCTTTATCAGAGATTTTACAGACGACTTGCATTTATCAAGAGTATGCTAATAGATTTTTTTTGTTGATCAAAATATCATTAAAAATATAGTTAAATATTTAACATTATAGGTACGTGGTGACCTGGTTCAAACCCCGGTGTGTACCAATAAGTTTTTAATCTAAAAAAATATATACACTTGTGATACAAAAAATAGGTGTTAACACCACAGTGCCTCGGAGAGACGGGTGTGAAGTTGGCAGCCAAAATCTAGCAGCCTTTATAACCCGACAACTTTAAATATGTTTTAAATAAATATTTGTTTTTATATAAATGCGATAATATATTTAAATTTTTAACAGGTACATAGTCTTAATATAATAATGAAGCATCATAAGAAAAAACTGTAAAAAAAAAATCTTATATATTAACAATTTTATTTTACATTAATTAACTAACCACTATATTTCGTTATATCGTCTATACTAAAACACGATTTAAATCAATTGAAATGAAATGAATGAAATGAAATGAAATATATGTTTATTGACACTAAAGAAAAATACATCAGTATTAGGTAATGCACATCAAAACAAGTAAGTAAGTATGTATTATAAGGTTTGGTTCCCTGTCCCCCGTGCTAGGTCGCCCTGTGTTACGGGGGACAGTGATCCCCGTCTTGAACGATCAAACTATCACAATAGGTAATATAAAACAATACTTAAAATCATAGCTTAAAATATATCTACTACAAAATTTACTAACTTAAATTGAACAGTGTTACAAATATATATATAGGTATTATATATTTGTAACACTGTTAAATGGCAACAATAAGTAATTTCGTGCAATTATTAATTAGAATGATATCTAGAATATGAAAAAGTCATGAGCGTCCTGAAATCTCAAATAACTTATGAAAATTCTTTACATATTTAAAAAGGCTGTTAGGCTTATAACTTCTATACTAGACATAGAATATCAGTTAAAATTGGTAAATAGTTGGAATACAAAACATAGAATAGTATAGACATAGCCACCTGCACTCCATTTTCCCTAAAATCCTGAAAAAAAACATTCATGTACTTTTGATTTGTGTCTTCAATTCTAAAAAGTCTGCTAGGTTTACTACTTCCATACTAGAGCTTGTATATGATCTTTTATAATTTAGAATAAAATGGAGCGCAGGTGGCTATGCCTATGCTACTTTATCTTTTATATTCTAGATTTACCATTTTTCATTGACATTCTATGTCTAGTATAGAAGTAAAGAACTCCAATCTGTTTACAAAATTTTAAAATGTATAAAGTAGTTTTTGATTATTTCTTTCAGAATATCAGGGAAAATGGAGCGCATGTGGGTACGGCTATAGTATTTTAGAGTTTATTTTTTAGCTAATTACCAATTTTTATCAAGATCCTATGTCTAGTATAGAAGTAGTAAACCTAGCAGACTTTTTAGAATTGAGGAAAAAAATCAAAAGTAGATGATTGATTTTTTTCAGGAGTTCAGGGAAAATGGAGTGCAGGTGGCTATGTCTATACTATTATATGTTTTGTATTCCAGCTATTTACCAATTTTAGTTAATATTGTATGTCTAGTATAGAAGTTATAAACCTAGCAGCCTTTTTAGATATGTAAAGAATTTTCGTAAGTAAATTTAAAGATTTTTTTTTGTAATTCAGAATAAAATGGAGCGCGAGTAGCTATATCTTTGCTACTCTATATTTTGTATTCTAGCTATTTACCAATTTTAATTAATATTCTATGTCTAGTATAAAAGTTATAAACCCAGCAGCCTTTTAGATATGTAAAGAATTTTCGTAAGTAAATTTAATGTTTTTTTTTTGTAATTTAGAATAAAATGGAGCGCAGGTGGCTATGCCTATGCTACTCTATGTTTTATATTCTAGGTATTTACCATTTTTCATTGACATCCTATGTCTAGTATAGAAGTAAAGAACTCCAATATGTTTAGAAAATTTTAAATTCATAAAGTAGTTTTTGATTTTTTCTTTCAGAATTTCAGGAAAAATGGAGCGCATATGGGTATGGCTATAGTATTTTAGAGTTCATTTTCTAGCTAATTACCAATTTTTATCAAGATACTATGTCTAGTATGGAAGTAGTAAACCTAGCAGGCTTTTAGAATTAAAAGAAAAAAATCAAAAGTACAAGAATGATTTTTTCAGGATTTCAGGGAAAATGGAGTGCAGGTGGCTATGTCTATACTATTCTATGTTTTGTGTTCTAGCTACTTACCAATTTTAGTTAATATTCTATGTCTAGTATAGAAGTTATAAAACTAGCAGCCTTTTTAGATATATAAAGAATTTTCGCAAGTAAATATAAAGATTATTTTTTTGTAATTTAGAATACTATGGAGCGCAGGTGGCTATGCCTATGCTACTTTATGTTTTATATTCTAGATATTTACCATTTTTCATTGACGTCCTTTGTCTAGTATAGAAGTTAAGAACTCCAATCAGTTTAGAAAATTTTAAATTCATAAAGTAGTTTTTGATTTTTTCTTTCAGAATTTCAGGGAAAATGGAGCTCATGTGGGTATGGCTATAGTATTTTAGAGTTTATTTTCTAGCTAATTACCAACTTTTATCAAGATCCTATGTCTAGTATGGAAGTAGTAGCCTAGCAGACTTTTGAGAATTGAGAAAAAAAAACAAAAGTACATGAATGATTTTTTTCAGGATTTCAGGGAAAATGGAGTGCGAGTGGCTATGTCTTTGCTACTCTATATTTTGTATTCTAGCTATTTATCAACTATAGTTAATATTTACGTCTAGTATAGAAGTTATAAACCTAGCAGCCTTTTTAGAGATGTAAAGAATTTTTGTAAGTAAATTTAAAGTTTTTTTTAATAATTTAGAATAAAATGGAGCGCAGGTGCCTATGCTACTTTATCTTTCATATTCTAGATATTTACCATTTTTCATTGACATCCTATGTCTAGTATAGAAGTAAAGAACTCCAATCTGCTTAGAAAATTTTAAATTCATAAAGTAGTTTTTGATTTATTCTTTCAGAATTTCAGCGAAAATGGAGCGCATATGGGTATGGCTATAGTATTTTAGAGTTAATATTCTAGCTAATTACCAATTTTTATCATGATCCTATGTCTAGTATGGAAGTAGTAAACCTAGCACTTAATGTCAGCTAGGAAATAATAAAAACAAAACAAAGATTTTTTCCTTTTAGGATTTCAGGGAAAATGGAGCGCAGGTGGCTATGCCTATGATATCATTCTAATTGATTTAAATCGTGTTTTAGTATAGACGATATAACGAAATATAGTGGTTAATTAATTAATGTAAAATAAAATTGTTAATATATAAGATTTTTTTTAACAGTTTTTTTTTATGATGCTTCATTATTATATTAAGACTATGTACCTGTTAAACATTTAAATATATTATCGCATATATATTAAAATCAAATATTTATTTAAAACCTATTTAAAGTGGTCGGGTTATAAAGGCTGCTAGATTTTGGCTGCCAACTTCACACCCGTCTCGGAGAGCACGTTAAGCTCTCAAACCCAGTTTCACCATACTTTTGAAACTGTTTATAGACGGGTTATTGAGTCTATCCAAACATCGCAATGAGCTAGCCACCTGTTCGGTGTAGACTCATACCGAGAGGTGGGAAAATCCCTCCACTGGGTACCCTGACGCCGTCTAGGCGGTCTCGGGCGCCGTAAGGCACCCGTGATGATATATATATATATTAATATTTAAATTATTTAATGGGTATTTTCATTAATTATATTATTATTTATTCATTTATATTATCACGCCTATTAACCTGTTAGATAGGGTATAGGCAGAGGGTATAAGAGAAGACGATATATATAAGTCCTTGTATGAACCCAACACACTACTTAGAAGTTTCGTTTATCTCCTATAGGACAAATCATGCATAATGTGTCCTATAAAAGCAGATGTATTTAGAAGGCTATGGTATATATATCTATTCTGATTACTTAATAAGTGAGCTTACTAATATTAAATATATATCATCACGGGTGCCTTACGGCGTCCGAGACCGCCTAGGCGGCCCCAGGGTACCCAGCGGAGGGGTTTTTAGGCCCACCTCGTCGTAGCCGATAGTATGAGTCTACACCGAACAAGTGGCTAGCTCGTCGCGATGTTTTGAATAGACTCAATAACCCATCTATAAAAAGTTTCACAAGTTGGTATTGTGAAACCGGGACCGACAGCTTAACGTGCTCTCCGAGGCACTATAGTGGTGTTGTCAAACAAATGTACATATTTTTTTTAATTAAAAACTTATAGGTACACACCGGGATTCGAACCAGGGACCTAAGTGTTTTTTAAAGTCCAAGGTCTAACCAACACGGCCACCACGTATATGAGTATACGTGAGATTACTAATTCCGGTATAAATAAATTATAATGATATAAAATATTTTAACGAAATTAAAATAAATAAATAAACCCAAGAGCGGCGGCGTTTTTCGCTCAGCCTCACCATTCAGAGGGGAAACGCCGCCAGCATCCTCGGCACATATCCTTGCAACACTGGCTTGGAATCCATTTTTTTTTTAAAGGTAAGTAAGTATTTTTTAGTTTATATTATAATTTTGTTTATTTAGGTAGTAATTTTTTTAAGTATATTCTTTTTCGTTTATCTTTAATTGGTAAAAATATAAATACATTTTATACAGTTTCTCTATAAGAATTTTCTATTTCGCAATTTTTATCTATTTATACCTACCGTTCTAAAACTATAACCAAGCATAAGAACTGTTCCAAATTTAAATTTACTTTGAAATGAATCAACCTGTAGAGATCAAGGAACGGAAATCAAATGTCAAATGTTATTATTAATGTTTGCTTAAACCGATGAAGTTGTCGATATTTGAAGACATAAACGTTCTTTTTGTTTTGTCAATCTGTCAGAACTCGATGGCGAAGGGTTATTAATTATGTTAAATAATTTGATAATACGCATATCGTATCACACGGAACGATTAACACGACCGATCTGGAGTTAAGGCGCTAATAGATACCAATGACCTTGAACGAGAAGCCAGAAATAAAAGAGGCCAAAAGAAGCTATTTAGCTGGTTTTCTGGTTATTTATTATCAATGACAATTGACTAGTGGCACGTTAGGAGTTGTATCCGGAGGCCGTAGGTTCTATTCCCACACATGAAAATAAAAAATCAATATATCAATTGACCGCCTCTGTAGTCTAGTAATTGCGCCTTTGGCATTGTATCCGGAGATCGTGGGTTTGATTTCCACCCATGGCAAAAAAATATTAGTACGTTTTTCCGTACAGTTTGTCTGGGTGTTGATATAATATCTATTAGGTATATTGTTGCTTCTGGTACATATTTTCGCTATAACGTAACGTTAATACGTGAGCTACCACCAATATGATATATTACAAATAACACCTTATTTACAAAAAACGATACGTTACTTTATTCTTAAAAATACAACAATTAATACTTTCTTATTGGTAAAACGAAACGTTTCTAAGGTATTAACGCTACGTTAAAACCATTGCAAAAACTTATGTATGTAAAGAAAAAGGAATGCAAAAAGCAAAAAAAAATCAGTAAATAAGCATAGCTACTAATCTTCCTCAAAATTAAATAAAATCATACAAAAAGGAATTAAGAGAAATTGTCAACTGTTATAAAAGAAAGGGTTCGGAAGGGATGGACAATTTAACACCTCAGTAGATAACCAAAGATAATTATAAAGCATTTCACAAAACGTTGTAGCACTTCATAAAAGTTTTCTTAAATATGCAATGAGGCATAGGATGATTGCTCCTTAAGTTTGTTGAAGTAGAAGCAAATGGGATGAATAGTTTTGTCTCCTTTGCTAATAGTTAGCAAATTGGGCGCCAAAAAAAATACGCCAATTCTGAGGAATCTAATAACTATTTAAAACACAAATCCAATAAGAATTTTAGTAAGTACCTAATTACATATATACATACATATCATCACGGGTGCCTTACGGCGCCCGAGACCGCCTCGACGGCCCCAGGGTACCCAGCGGAGGGGTTTTAATCCCACCTCGTCGTAGCCGATGGTATGTATGAGTCTACACCGAACAAGTGGCTAGCTCGTCGCGATGTTTTGAATAGACTCAATAACCCATCTATAAACAGTTTCACAAGTTGGTATAGTGAAACCGGGACCGACAGCTTAACGTGCTCTCCGAGGCACTATAGTGGTGTTGTCAAACAAATGTACACAAATTTTTCAAATTAAAAACTTATTGGTACACACCGGGATTCGAACCAGGGACCTAAGTGTTTTTAAGTCCAAAGTCTAACCAACTCGGCCACCACGTATTGTTAATCAAAAAAACTATAGAGTAGTAATATAATCAGAAGCTCTACCATGAGTTTAGCTGTCGTATTAACGTAGCGTTAATTAATACGTGGACTTCTTACTAAAAGGAAAGTTTAATTTGTCCTGTTTCCAAAAATAAAGCCACTCTATTGGTGGTTTCTCGAGTATTAATTTGTCCTGTTTCCAAAAATAAAGCCACTCTATTGGTGGTTTCTCGAGTATTAATTTGTCCTGTTTCCAAAAATAATGCCACTCTATTGGTGGTTTCTCGAGTATTAATTTGTCCTGTTTCCAAAAATAATGCCACTCTATTGGTGGTTTCTCGAGTACTAACGTCATAGAGTCTATGCATATAAAGCGTATGGGAATACCAAGAGACTATATAAATTGCTTTTTAATTTTTATTCAATTTATTCCACAAGGAATAGGCAAGAGTAGCTTGGACCATACAGCCTCGTCTGTAGTTTCATATTTAATTTTTGTCTGCATTTCTCTTCTATATTAAAATAAAGTGGTATTATTAATACTGTCACTGATAGAATACTCACTCCAAAAACAGGAATAATATTTGGCAATAAATTTTGTAGCATCTATTTATATATTTTGCCTAATAAGAAACACATTTAACTCATTTATTTGTTTCAGATTATTATTAACTCGAAATTTATTAAAAATAAAATATAAATAAAGAACGTTGCATTCCACAGATAGTAATATTGAAAAAAATCCAGACACAGTCCGATTAATTATATTATGTAGTAAAAATGACAGTTCGCAGCCAATAAACTATTCTATATAATATTTAATTTTATCGTTAGTTAGTAACTTACATATAGCATCTTGTTTTGACTTTTTATTTAACTGCACAGTTTATGATCTCCATATTACGCTTTAAATATTTAAAGTTACTGAAAAGTAAGAGTACATTCATTTAAAGTATTTTGCATTGTGTAGATACGTTATTGACGTTTGTGTAGTGAAGTGTAGCGAATTAATTATGTAAAAAGGTTTATAGGTATAATAGTACTACATTATTTTAAAATAATATTATCCTCGGAATAAAACTTGATTCCGCGATATTATCAGTAACATTCATATTACCTATAAGACAGATAATAAAAAATACATTAAGTAAGTAATCCACGTTACCTTGTACTCAATAAACAGCCGTGTGGTCCACCCTAAATCTGTTCTTATTGTTCCCTAAACATCTACATTTGTTAAACTAAACTAAAAATACAAATAAAGGACAATGAAGTATACAATAAAATCCGTCGGCCCAACTTGGTATAGCTTACAAAGAAGATTAGGGACCAAGCCTAATGTAGGTATCTTGCCATTTACCTGCCCCATCAATGGATAGATTGAAATATATTTTACCTTTAATCTCCGAACAAAAGGTAAGTAAAGATAAGTATGATACACGTATTTTGTTGTTTGGATTTTACAGTTATGTCCTATAAGTGGTACTTCAGGCGTGAATTAGGTTGCTTCTGTATTGTTGTTATTTACAATTTGTGCCGAAAAAGTGATTTTTATCATTTATTGTGGCTTTACATGTCCACGGTATTAGAGCGTAAGAAAGTCCTGAACTCTATTATTACTATGTAATATTTGTCTACTAATAATTCGCTTTATATTTAGTGTTACGGATTTAACAATAATGAAATAGAATTAAATTAAAACAAAAGCTTGACTATAAACCTTTCAGACGCAGCTGTAATCACACCTGCGGGGTGATTACGCGCACAACACTAAACTAAACTTGAATCGATATGATGCAATTCTGAGGTAATGCAAACCTGGTCACATTGATAGGCAACTATGTCATTTTGGTTAAAGTTTAGCTTAACGTTGTACGGCGTTACTGCTGTTAATAGTTATATTTTATCTCTAAATTGCTATACATTACTATATTTCATTGGAGTTTTTTTACAGTTTCAGTATTCAGATTTATTTTAATAAGTATTTAGGGAAGTAAGATTGCAGTTGCTTAAAATGTTCACTTAAAACTCGATTGTAACTAAGTACTTACAATCAATACGTAAATTTGAACACAATCGCAAGCGCATCTCAAAATTTCTTTATTTAATTATTATAGGCTAAGTCCCAAGGTGCTCGAGTGATGACCGTAGATAATTGGGAATGAAGTACAACGGGTCCCCGCGCCGGCGCACCTCCACTTTAATAATTTTAATCTCTTCATTCTAACGACCGGACGATGTAAGTTAGATATGACTGCTTGACTTGGTATGCGCTCTATTTAGATATATGAGCTTAGTCCACTGTTTACGTTATATGCTTTGTTTTATCGTCAAATTAAGTACATTTGAGATTCGCTTACTAAATACACACATGCGATAATACACTACATAATACGACATGCGATTATACATTAGGCGTTGTCCTAATTGGCCAAAGCTCGCGCGATTATGCGATGCGGTTTTATCGTGCGATGAAACTCTCGTACGAAAAGAAAAGTGATCGCACGAACGTTAATCAGGACATTCACGTTCATAATGTTGTGCGAGTAGTGCAACCAAACATTTGTTCTGCATTTTTTTATCACCGATGACTTTGGTATAATCAATAATATTTAATTCAAGAAGTAAATATTTTTTACCAATCTTCTAAAATATCTTGTAATATATTTTTATCGTGTCAAATTTAGTCACTACTTGTCAATCAATGCGGCCCCAGCCTAGTGGTTAAGTCATTGCGCAACTGATAACAAGGTTAAGCAAAAGACCTCAAGGCCGGCCTGGGATGGGTGACTGCTTTATACAACGAGGCTATTTCATCATAAACACCGTAACAAGCTCGCCACTTGTTAGGTGTTGCCTCCTACAATACCATCGGCGAAATGAGGACGGATTTATCCCTCCGCTGAGTACCCTGAGGCCGTTTAAACGGTTCTCGGGAGCCAAATAGGCACCCGTGATGGTATTTATTTATTTCGTCAATCAAAAATACGCAAAGGAAACTCAAACCAAGCTAAATCAATATATAATAATATGTTAATTGTGCTATGAGTTTATTTGGCTATGACATTATATTTTGTACCTATTTGACACTTATGGTCTTATTCATAAAATAATATTGAGTCCTCAAAGAACACTTTAGTTAAAACAGGTTTTGTCTCTTTTACGCATATTCATTTTTGTTGCTAAAAAAAAGAGACAAAACCTACTATAACTAAAGTGTTTTTTAATATTTTATGGATACCGGTGTTATTATTTAAATCGTTTCAGTGGGTCCAATAAAAAAAAACTTATAACCTTAATTTTTTTTTTATATTTAGGTGTAACTGAATAATAAATAAAATATGAATATAAATAAATAATAGGAAATAAATATAATAATAAATAAA
Source organism: Monopis laevigella (assembly GCA_947458855.1). Lineage (NCBI taxonomy): Eukaryota > Metazoa > Arthropoda > Insecta > Lepidoptera > Tineidae > Monopis > Monopis laevigella. Next base: position 24,367,956 of record OX381583.1, on the reverse strand, counting down.
TAATAGGAAATCAGCGCGTCTGTAAACAACATTCTTGCAGTCCCATACATTTTTTGTGTAAACTAAATAATGTATCAAGTGATAATGTATTATTTAACACCTAAAACAGCCTTAACTGAGGTCTGACGCGGACTCACGCTGAGAATCCGTTGTCTTACAGGTTTTACACTGTATTTATTTGAAATACATGTTTTTTATGCATTTATAAATAATAATGTATTAGGTAGACAAATAAATTATTTTCTTGATTTTTTTAATTTAATTTAGTTAGCTTAGTTATTTATGTCTAGAACTGTCTAACCTATTTTTTTTTCCACGAAGTGGAAGGCAAATATCATTCGACCATACAGCCTTAGTGTCTAACCTATAAATAAAAATCGGGATTTTTTTTTGTTAGTATCCAATACTGAACTGATTTTAAAAATCTTTTTTTTTGTTATTGTATGATTATCAGGTCATAAACTAAGCTCTATATAGGCTTGTTGTGTACCAGAAACAACGATATTTTTTTGTAAACATACAAACTTTAGCAAACTGTACAGTAAACGTACTATTATTGTATCTTTGAGTGGGAATCAAACCTTCGACTAACGGAAATTACGAATAAGTATATACTTTGAGAAATTGGGTAATTTTAATCCACGATTAATATATTTTTAAGAAGTAAATTCTATTGTTTTCAGTGCTTTATTAAATTATTCTACATTTAATATAAATTGCGATTTAAAGGAATCTATTATAGATTAAAATTAAATCTAGTTTCAATAGATAAAGAAATTAAATAAGTACCTACCTACAAACACTTAGGTCCCTGGTTCGAATCCCGGTGTGTACCAATGTTATTTAATACCTACTTAATAATAAAATTGTCCTCCATTTCCTTTTTCTGTGCTTGCATTAACCATTTTCTTAAATTAATTTTAAAACTAGATGGATTTTTAATATTTTTTATGCTTAGAGGTATTTTATTCCATAACCTAGAAGAGGTCAAGATGAAATGTCTTATTTTAATTTACAAAAAAACAAGTATTAAGATTTAATTCAACACCCTACCGCCCACGCTGCTGGCAACATTATCAAAATTAAACAGCAACATTAATAGACAAGACCTCAAACCAATAAAAAATACACCTCAACAGCTATTAATCTTCCAAATTCAACAAAGGATAATAATTAATGCTTACTCATTTTAGCGAATCAGATTTTGAATGGAGATAACAAAAAATGATATAATTTTAACAAATTAGGCGACAAACTCGGCACATTTTTAAACTTAAATATAGTATTTAAAGTTGGTTTCGGGATAAAATTATTAGTTTATGAAGTGCTTTAGTGAAGTGAAATATTATTATTTTTGTCTTTATCGATATCGATAAAAAATAATTATTGTAAAAATGCGTAAATTAATTATAACTCATTATTGATGATAAAATAATGAAATAATATGTAGGACAAACTAAGCTCTAGGCTCATACTATATTTACAATAAACAACAATACTAATACATATTATACTTTATAAATACTCAGATCAAGGCGAACCTTACATAAGAAATGTACTAAAATGATTTACCTTGAGTAGAAATCGAACCCACGACCCAATACACGACAAAGCGTAAGCGAATATATTTTTTTTATAAGCAAGCTTAGACATTATTTATCAACTAACTTGTAATTGGTATAAATGAAAGGATTTCACGATGTTATTGACAATGAACTTAATATTTAATTATTTTATTGGAGTACTAGCTGACCCGCGCAACTTTGTCTGCGCGTTTAAATTTAACCGTTTACGCAGCGTACGCTCTTAAAAGGAATAATTTTTCCCCGTTTTTGCAACATTTTTCTTTGTTACTCCGCTCCTATTAGTCGTAGCGTGATGTTATATAGCCTATAGCCTTTCTCGATAAATGGATTATCCAACATGAAAATATTTTTTCAATTCGAATCAGTAGTTCCTGAGATTAGCGCGTTCAAACAAACAAACAAACAAACAAACTCTTCAGCTTTATAATATTAGTATAGATTATTTTTTCACTAATTAATACGAAAATATATAACTTGAATGATCATTTACTCTATATTCATTTTATATCTTCACGCCAAGGGTTATACAGATACTATCGGGTGTTTGTCTACATGTATTTTGGAGACTTTTATTCATATTTAAAATTACCTGTTTGTTGTATTATTACATTTTAATGTTCTATAGTTTAACTAGTTCCAAAAACGGTGATAAGTTTTTGGGTACAATTTAATTTGTATACAATCAAACACGAAATTTATTAGCGTACATATTTTTATTTTTCTATCGCTTTTTTTCATGTGCGATAATTCAGTCATACTTTCATACCATCTAACAGTATTAATTACATTGTTCGGTGAAGACTCAAAATACTATCGGCAACGACAAGGTGGAAATAAAACTCCCCTGCTTCATAACCCTAGACATATTTTATAAGTTATTTAAAATATATATATCGATAAACATTAAACATTACATCACTAGCATATTACCGTCACAGGATGAATTCCGGACAGCGGCACGAATGAGGTCCATCATGAACACAGCCTGCGGCTACGACTCCCGACCACCACACGAACTCTGTGCCTCTCCCTCCAACACATCTCAAAGAAAGGGACAACAAACCGAAACTAACGAATAAATTTATTAAAACATCACGGAACCGAGAGAGAATATTTCCATTATCGACGTGTGGGACCGACACTGGGTCTTTCACGCCGAGTATGAATGACCAATTAAACTAAATTATACTATATAAATATGTACACTTTTGTTAAGGGGGTTAGTGTTCAAATAATTTAAAAAAATAAGAATACCTAATTATACCATATATTTCTATAAAACAAAAATTTTAAAGTAACTATGACTGCAAATATTTTATTCATTTTATAACAGTATCGAGAAAACAGACAATAATAATAACACCATAGATAATTAATAAAATTCAAATAAATATTACATAGGCCATAAATATACAAAAAAAAATCATTAAATAAATATAAATAATATGTAGGACAATTTACACATATTGCTTTGGTAACTATGTGTGCAACCATATAATACGTATTATATTTTATAAACACCCAGACCATGGCAAACTGTACAGAAAAGCGTACTAATATTTTGTTGCCATGGGTGGGAATCGAACCCACGACCTCCGGATACAACCAAAGACGCAAGGCCACTAGCCTACCGAGGCTGGCATTAAATATATAACTAATTAAAATCAAAATAAAACGATTTTAGACCTGAAATAAAGTGCGCAACAAAATATTTATACATAACTTTATTGTGTAACAAGTAAGTCAGTAATAGAAAAATAAGAGTAAAAAGAGGAGAATTTTATTAAAAGAATCATCAGTGTTTCATCAATGCCATCAAAAGTTTCTGTCCATAGCCTCTCAGCGCACTAAAATCGGCAAATATACTTATAATTTAAACTTAATGGGAACAGTAATATGCTTCATCGCGATACAAATCTAAGAGATTCGCGCACTAGAGACTAGCTGGCCGACAAGCCCGTTTGATCGCTATCGTACTTACGACGATTTCAAACTCCATTCATTTGAGCTAACTACGAAATTCGTACGAATACTAGTGCTTCAAAATTGGCTTCAGTATTTTTTTAACATTAAATGCGCTCGTTACATATAAGCTTTATCCATATGTAGTGAGAGTCTTGAGCGGCCAATCAAAGTCTCTAGTGCGTACTGACACAGAATAAATAACATTACAAGTAGTACTAATTGAATTACCATTGAATTAGTACTACGTGTAGACTTTGCCTGCAATTAATTCAGTTTTCCAGCTGTGTCATAGGACATATAATCTGCCTGTAGAATTTTCAGCTTATGACATACATTAACATATTGATTACTTACTGAAGACCTTTCAGAAGTATTTTATTTATTTAAAGTACAAATAATTCGTGAAAAAAATATATGTGTAAAATAGGAGATAATTAAATAAATTATAATTAAATACAATTAGACTTTTTTTTAAACTTCTCAGTAGTTTTCAAAAATATATATTTTTTGACTTCTACTACAGTAGTCGTCTTAAAAACGTTAAAGAAATATTTCTGACATGATATTTGTTAGTATTTTTACCTTACGTAAAATATTTTTCTTTTAAATTTATGTAAGATCATAAATGAACTTTCATTGCTGTTGGTTTTAAACTAAATTTAGGAAACTTTGTACAAAATACAAGTATCTTTCAATTAACTATTTGAATTAATAGTTCTATATAATACAGATTACTAGACAAGCAATTGCTAAAACTATACAATTTTATTTCTAGTTTTCAAGTTGGAAAAAATAGATAGTTCTTGCCTTGTAGTTCAAGAATTCAGCCGTTAATCTATTTTATTTTATTCAGTTATCTTCTTACCTAATAAACTTTTATAACTCTAAAACTAAAAAAATATAAAACACTATTATAAAAGCAATGAAGATCTCAATTTCGAGTCCCACGTTCCGGTACATCATAACAGCAATATCCTGTCCATTGATTGTCAAAAATTAGGAATTTCGGCAATTACGATCACCTCCCACGTTAAACACCGAAAAAACTTGCACCCGGCACCGAAATTTTCCTTTAAAGAAGATCTGAAATCGCTTTTATTATGTTTTTTTTTCATTGTCCCTTTGTAGAGGAGATAGCGCCGGCCCGTATTGTGTTATAGCATCCCGAAGTTCGAGGCGTTACATTGATGTAATAGGCGGCAGCGGTTACATATTTATTTTGTGTTGTTCATTCTAGTCTTGACATGTAAATAAATGAATAGCTGGCTGCTTATTACAAGCGTGGAGTTTATAGTAACGCCCATCCCCGTTAGCCTCACACGAAGAACGCCATTGTTGTGTGGCATTTTTACAATTTGATACAGTTTTTGTCTTTTTTGTTCTTAACAAATAAGTACTGATTATATTATGTTGGTACAAGCTAATGGGATGTTTTGGGGTACCGACCTTTTTTTTTATTTTTAGGTGATATGGAAGTACAGGTAGGTCCAAAATAATGCTGATAATTTCGTTGTTATAGTAACAAACGTTATGCCTAAATTAAATAAAATTAAAAACATACACTTTTTTAGAAGTATCTCTGTCTTCAAAGTAACCCTCTACTACTAACTTGGTATAATTTTCTACAATTTTCCAGACTTCTTTTTTTGGGCAGAATAATAGGTAGGTACTTAAGTTTTTTACATAACTTGTGAATATAAATAAATACAATATATAGGGTAAAATGACAAATATATATTTGAATGGTAGATCCTTTTAAAAACGATTTATCATTTTAAATGTTTCGATATTTATAAAATAAAAGATGAATTTATTTAAAATAAAATATTAAGTAAAGCGAGTAAGATTTTGCTCTAAGGAGTTTTATGTTAACCTTAATAAAAAGGTAGTCCAAGTGAAGAAAATTTTAGGTGGCGACAAGTTTAACGGCTATTAAATAACTTACAGCGCCCTTAAACCCTAAAACCTTAACAACAAAAAACAACTAATTTATGAATGAAACATTTTATTACTTGTAATACGAAAAACAATTCCTAAACCCTGAATGAAAGTGAAGTACAGTAGTAATAACTAAAACATTTCAGATGATTCTAAACTTTATGCCAGCGTCTTTAGAGTCCAATGATTGTGCTCCTTTCTTGCATAGAACTATACCAGACAAAATTATTACCTACAAGGGTACTGGCGCCAATATAATTACTTTATTACTCTAAATAGTTTATCCTTAAGTTAAGGATCAATTGCAACACTTTTAAGTCCTTAAATTGGTGTAAACAAGTTTAGTTAAATGTTTGTTATGCATTGGTTATTACGGAAGGGTTCAAAGAAAATTTAACGTTAATGCTGTTAATTTTATGATTCTCACGTAGATTAAATTATGTAAATCTACTTAGCTTTTGTAGCTACTCGCAGTTAAGTGTACGTACTCTTTTTTTTATTATCCACTGATAACGTAAGAATGACATATAATATAAGTAATTATTGACAATAAGTTAATAACAAAAATCTAAGATTAAGTTATCATATCGGTTTAGTAGTTTGCCGTGAAGCGTTTTACATGTTCGATGGAATTGCTTTTGCCTAAAAGTCCTTACATAGGGCAGTTCTTAATAAATTTATAGTTTATAATAATCTATATTTTATTAACCTATAGTAACTACTAAAACATGGGTAGTTTATTTGAACCATGGGTCAAAAATGATTAGTTCAACTCGAGTATTAACGGCTGTTATTTATATTAAAAAAAAGAGAATTAAAGAGTTTGCTGAAATCCATAATTTGTGAAAGTCATCATCGATGTTTAATAGATAAATGAGCCTTTTTCATTGTCACATTTTAAGGGGGTTGACATAAATATAAATTAAATTATACTACAAACTAAAGGAGAGCTAAGCTTAGATATATTAAAAGAAAAGGGTTTACAAGAAATTGGTATTCACTCACACCATGTATTTTGGAACAAATTCCATTTAATTTAATTGAAAGCTCAAAACTTTGACGAAAAACATTTACCAATCAAATCAAAAATATGAGTCGCCAAAAAATCTGGTGTAATTTAACTGGTCGACTGATCAGCCACAAAATCTTGCGTGCAATCGCTCCAAATTCTACGCAGAATTAATCAGAGCAGTGATCGGGTATAAGGCGAGTGAACTTGTACTGTTAACACACGCTCAACAAATACCTGACCCATTCTTGGGGACGTATATTAATGATATAGATAATTATATTCGCTCCTTTAATTGACTTTGTATGTGCGTTCATATTTAGGGACTCACGGATTTTATTCTTGTTTGTAACTTACGGCGCCCGAAACCGCCTAGACGGCTTCAGGGTACCCTGCGTTGGGGTTTTATCTCCTGTTCTCTAACGGGGTAGATAGAGACAACCGAGAAACTTTTAATAACACCGTCTTTTAAAACCCTTCCAATTTGTTTATTATACGTGTTTTGGTCTACCGCGGTAACGTTTATCTTTCACTTGAGGCTCTACCATGGGTTTGCGCATTGTAGAAACGTAACGTATTGATTTACGTATACGTGAGCTTTATTTTTGGTGAAAGCGATCCTATTGGTTGTTGCTCACGTATACGTAAATGAATACGTTACGTTTCTACAATGCGCAAACACATGATAGAGTCTCTGACTTTTATATAGGTATCTGATTCGTCAGTCCTACTTATTTTTTTCTAAATGCCCCTTAGGCCATAAGCAAGCCGTGATAGGATGTGTAATAATATTAATATGAAGGACATTACACACATATTACATTTACGATTACGCTACCCTAGTCACAAACTAAGCTTTAGGCTTGTATCATGTTTACCAGATTATACCTATTATATTTAATAAACACCCAGAGACCATGACAATCTCTATAGAAAAAGTCCCTAGTTTTTTTTTGCTATGAGTTAGATTTCCACCCGCCACGATATAACAAGGCCCAGATTGTAACTATATATTTCGTAATAACTACCAATATGTTAGTATTATTTTTACTTCCGCGTATTGTCATTATAAATTAATATTCAAATATAGCGCGTCTAAACGCGATTTACTTTTAAAATATTTAATTTTCCCGAAGATAATGGCGTTTATGCGCGATATATTTAAGTCTGTGACCATTACAGTATCTAACACTGTACACAGTGTAAGATAGGTATCTCAGGTCCAGTGTTGAAATCTTAATCTCCTGCGCAAACCATACGCGTATTAATGAAACACATTTATATTGTAACGACGCAAACTCTGTCTGTCTGTTTGTATGTGTTTTAATTAAATAACTTGCCGTGTTTATTATAATGAATGTCATATGTTTGTGCTATTATGTAATACAAGAGCTGTGAAATGGGATACTAGCTGATTTCTAATTGATAAATGGGTTTATGCTAGCTTAGCTGTTGTACTCGTTGTACTGTAATTGTAGATGTGCTCGGGACTTCGTCCGCGTGGAAAAGTTATTATTTTATCATACAAACTTTCATCCCCTATTTTATCCCCTTGGGGGTAGAATTTATCAAAATCCTTTCTTAACGGATGCCTACGTCATGACATCTACCTGCATGCAAAATTTTAGCCTGATCCGTCCAGTGGTTTGGGTTGTGCGTTGATAGATCACTATGTCAGTCAGTCACCTTTGAGTTATATATATATTTAGAAGAAGATAGGAGATATAGACTAGTAGATTTAGTAATATATTTCTTCACTTAGGTGTTCATAGATATCTGTAGTATCTGTGTTCATAGACTTGTAGCGTGATTTTCGTATATATTTACCAATATCAAACGAAAGCACAAATTAATTGCTGAAAATTTCAGGAATTTATTAAATTCCTAATATTACTTTTTTATATTGGGGCAGTAATTGTATACACCTGATGGTAAGCAGACCTACAAAGTCCATGAATGGGGTCGATCAATACATTCTTGTTTAACTGCATTGATCGCTCCCACTATGCGGCTCTATTATTGATATCTAGCGGTAAGGTTTCTTTGTAAATAATAAATAAATAAATAATTAAAAGCCCTACTTAATACTGTAAAGACAATCTTTAGTTAGGTACTGTTCAAAATCTACTTCTTTATATATTTAGAAAAAAAAATCATATTTTAAGTCGTAAAGTTTTATTTTTGATACTGGACATAGGTTTAAGATTTGGCATCAACCAGTAGTGAATAGCTACATAGATATATAATATGTTGTAGTAAGCAGAATCCATGTAGGGTTGAAATTCCAGATGAATGAAATATTCAAGGATATATAAAAAATCATTTTATATTTTAGTTTTTTTAATGTTAGCTCCTTGTTTAAAATGTTTATTTCTAAAAATATAAAAAATAAATATCATCACGGGTGCCTTTTTGGCTCCCGAGACCCGTTTAAACGGCCTCAGGGTACCCAGCGGAGGGATTAACCTGTCCTCCTTTCGCCGATGGTATTCGGAGGCAACACCTAACAAGTGACGAGCTTGTTGCGGTGTTTATGACGAAATAGGCTCGTTGTATAAAGCGGTCACCCATCCCAGGTCGACCTTGTTGTCATCTGCTTAACCTTGTTATCATTTGCGCAGTGACTTAACCACTAGGCTGGGGCCGCTTTCTTAATTGCATATTAAACCATTTATAGTTATGCTTACTGTGGATTAGCTACGAAAGATGAGGTCGTTTGATACAGGTCATTATTTTATGGTCCTATGACAAAATTGTAATGAAAATAAAATAATAATTTTAAAAAAGCTTTATTAGGGTTCCATACTTTTAAAAACGGGATTTACTCAGTCCAACAAGGCTGATAACTTAAAACCGGTTGGGGGAGAAGGTTAAAACGATAGAATAGTTGTAGATCTTAGCGTCTTCTCGGTTCTATATTTAAAAAAAAAGCTCCAAAGGGGGAATGGAACAAGTTTTATTACATAACAAAGTTAATATCTTAACATCTATTTGAGATTAGTATCATTACGGTGCCTTATGTTGCTTGAGACCGCCTAGACGGCCGGCCTCAGGATACCCAGCAAGCGAAGGAGTGTAAACCCACCTCATTGTAGCCGATGGTATGATCTATACAAAACAAATGGCTAACTCATTGCGATATAAAAGTTTAAATTTAGAATATTTGTTATTATTATAGATTAAATTTTTTTTTTTCAGAATGTTAGGTTTGTAGTGAAATTGTTTTGATCCTTCAGTGTGTTTTCGATGATGAAATTTATGTTTAACAAGATCATAAAATATCACTGAACTTAGTGTGTCTGTACTATAGAGCTTTGTTTAGTAAACTTCCGGTAAAATTAAGTTGTGGACAACCCTAACCCAAAGTTTTGTTGGTAAAAAGTTACATAATTCGATTAACACACGACTTCTCGAGAACAATGGGACCCATTCATCAAACGTCAATTCCCAGTGAAATCTATTGACTTCCATTTTTAAGCTGTACTTTAAATTCTTGCATTGATTAACTCAAGGTACAGACGCAATTAGGTAACTCAGGAACATGTAAGGAGCATTTATGGAACGCTTCTTCAATGAAAGATGGTATTGCTAGCTTGAATTTTATAGTACGAGAGGTGACTGCAAGATTTAGTACTTCATTCGTTACTAAGTTACGCCATGGAACATATTTATAAAAGTGATAATATTGGGGAAAAATGGAATTTTACATGTTACTTTGTTACCAAGATAATCTTTATCTTATTAGTTTTTGGGGCTGACATCAGTCAGGACACTTCGACCCAGTGGGATCTTTTGCGTATTCCCCAGTCCTTTACCCCTCACTCGTCCTTCCCATCCTCGAATATGCTGCAGACATATTTGAGGACGTCCTCCAGTTTGAGGAGCCTGTAGCTTTCCGGTGCCGGGTAAGCCTGTTGCAGGTATTTTATTCTGTGTATGGCCCTTGCATCGCACTGGCATAGTAGATGCTGCATTGATTCTAGCTCATCAGAGCAAAATCTGCATCTGTACTAAGTACTAAGATAATACTTATGGTATTAAAAAATATACATATATATTGGTATTACATAGGTGCGTTTCATTGCGGATGACTTGCGACGCGCCTAGACGGTCTCAATGTATCCGGCGGTGGCATGTGATATGCTCACCCCGATGTTTTGTATAGACAGTTTCTCAAATTGGTATAGGTAGCGAAAACGTCTACACTGAACAAGTGCAACGCTAAAGTATTTTGTATAGACTCATAAACAGTACACATCACAAATTGCTATAGCGAAACTGGGACCGACAGATTAACTTGTTCTCCGAGTCACTATTTTTACCAATTTATTTTTTACTTTTTGACAATTAATAACTTGGTATTTTGTAAAAATTGCTATACACCGATATTTGCACCCAACTCGGTCAATCGGTCAAGAATTATTGCTAGTGATAGAAAAAAAATTAAAGAAGCTACTAGGCAGGCATGTTTTCTGATGTAGTCCTTCTTGTTGTCGCCGCTTGTACTATAACTTTGTAACATTCGGTTGCCTACGTCTGAATAGCCACAATATTACTAGGTACCTAACCTACCTAGCCTAAGTATGTACCTACATAACTGGTAGACGTGACGTTAAAAAAAAGTTTAAACAAAAGAGTTTTTAGAATTAGACTTGGTTTTAAACAATAATAAAGTAATTAAACAGAACACGTCTCTACACGTAGCAGTACAAGTCGATCGCTATCAGCAAATATTCCAAGAACATCTTTCACAGGCTACTGCGAAAACAATAAATAACTTAGGTATATAAATATTATGTTATCTTGAATAAACTTAAAAAATAACTTTCCATGTCCACCTGCCATTTTTGTTTACTAAAAACAATAAACGGAATAACAGTGTGGAGTTAATCCTATTATATTAAAAACTGGTTCAACAAAGCTTTTTACAAAGACAATAAAGATTTTTACCGCTTATTTGAGGGTGGTTCAGTGTCGGGTGTGCACAATGGAAGGTATGACGCTTGGCTCTTTGTTAGATAACCCATTTGGCCACAAATTGCCTTGCTCGTTACAATTTAGCATTATTCTAGTCTACATTAAAAAAAAACTATACAATAACTTTGAGTGACTTTGACAATCATATCTCTTATAGGATTTTGAGGTACTATTTTTTTATGTACCACCTTAATTGACGGCCTCAGATTACCTAGTGCCAGTTTTATTTCTACCTCGTAGTCGTAACCGATGATATTCTGAACAAGTAAACATTCTACACGGAACAAGTGGCCAGCTCTTCGCGTGTTTGAATCGCAAATCATAAACAGTTTCACATGTTAGTATAGTGAAACTGACACTGACAGCTTAACGTACTCTCCGAGGCGTACACATTTGTTTAATAATAAACTAAATAATGTCTAACCAACTACCACAACCACCGCGTTTTATTTTATTAATAACGATAGTAGTAAGTAAATGTATCATAATTATAAATAAGCAATAATTAATAAGGAAATATTGCCATGTAAGAATTATTACTTAGCTAGTAGTACGATTAGAAGTAAAACATTGCGCTAGTCTTTATATAATATTCAAGCTATAAATAATAGTAATGCTTGTTATAAATAATAGTATTAGTAGTATTTTAGGTACTAAGCACGTGTATTACAATACTGACTAAATGAACAATAACTATTTAGGGATAATTCCATATAATCCTTATATATAATACTGACTAAATGAACAATAACTATTTAGGGATAATTCCAGTATCCTTATATATAATACTGACTAAATGAACAATAACTATTTAAGGATAATTCCATATATTCCTTATATATAATACTGACTAAATGAACAATAACTATTTAGGGATAATTCCATATAATCCTTATATATTATAGCGGTACGATAGGTCCACATTTTGTTACTTCAAATAAAACACATTCTTTATTCCATATTCGAAAAGATTGTAAATAACGCAAGCTATGTTATAAATAATAGTATTTATTAGTAGTCTTTCAGGTACTAAGCATGTGTATCATACATAATCCATGAAACTAAAATGAACAATAACAATTCATGTCCTAGTCATGTTCCGGTTTTAATCTGTGGGTTTACCGGTTTTTAGGAGACTACTGCATTGATTTCTTGTCGAGGTGGTAGTCTCTTTTCAGGATGCAGCTACGAAACGGATGCTTAAATTGATGATAAGGCAGCGTGAATATTAAAATATACTCGTAATGCAATTTGTCTCTGTCGACACCCATTACGTAATCGCATCATTTAGCCGGCATAGTGAGAGCGATCAATATTGTTTGAGAACCATTATTGATTGACCCCATTCATGGACTTGGTCTGCTCACCACCAGGTAAATAAAAAAGTCACATGCCGTGCTCCAATAAAAAAAAATAAAAAAAAATGCCAGAGAATGTATTACTTAGCTAGCAGTACGATTGGTCCATATTTCGTTACTTCAAATAAAATACATTCTTTATTCCATATTTGAAAAGATACGTAAATAACGCAAGCTCATCGGATTCGTAATCGAGACATAGATGTTCACAATATAAACTATAGACCATAATAAAGGTGTTAATGTTAAAAAAAACGTCAATATTACACCAATAAAAGAGCACTCAGTTTCACAAGTCATGACAAAAAAAATGGACGACTAATATCTTGATTAGATGTTTGGACTAAGTTGAGCTTAATTACAGTGTAAAGTAAATAAGTAAGAAGTGTCAATTATTATTCTATGAGATTGTGTTAAGTAATCTCGCAAACAAAAGTTCTTATAACCAAATGTCATAATGACCAAAGGCATAACATAAAAAATAATCCCGTATTTTACGTTATATCCTCAACTCCACTTTTCAATTAAGGAACTTTTATCTCATTCTTTCTTGAGACTTGGTTTAAGAGACAAACGCTTCTTGAATGAAAACTAATTGAGGATAAACTTTAGTATAAGAAAATATTGTCTTGTTTAGAAGCTCACGATCTTCACGCGAAGCTTTAAATATTTCCGACATTAGACCTAAAAAATACGCAAAACAGAAAAATTAAGGAGATTACTGTTACATAACCTGTCAAACAGGGTAAAAAACAGGCCTAGCCTAGTGTGGGGATTAATGATAAACGAAAGTTTATAATATTTTCAATGTTAATAAAAATATCTATCTATTTCAATCTATTTTAATTTATTTAGAAATTATGGTATGCTTTATAATTATGGTATTTCCAGAATGTTTATATAATTCAAAGTTCAAACGCTTTATTTTAAATCAATGATTAGCAGTTTCTAGTTTCACAAAAAAATCTATATATAGAATATTGTCCTAATCACTAACTTAACTCTAGAGTTGTACTATGCATACCAAAATAACGACGCTAATTTAATACATATAATATATATATATATTTTTTTTTGCCATGGGTGGGAATCGAATCCGTGAGCTTCGGATATAAAGCCAAAGGCGGAACCAAGACGAACGGTTAGCAACAACATGAAGTGACTTCTAAGACAGGAAAGTCTGACTTCGAACTTCAGTAGAAATAATTTCGACTCCTGTTAAATTAAATATTAACCAAGATAATACTTTTGTAGGCGTCTGTACACCATTATGTGAAATACTGACTCATTATTACAACTGAGAGTGGCGCCCGCTCCCACAGATAGATACTTCTCTCGATGGCAGTCGACTAAAATATTTTTCTTTTTTTTTTCAGCGGAGGCTTCGATTCACACGGTCTCGATATTGAGATATTTTCGTCGTCTTTTGTCCAACATCTTAAGCTAAATGCCGGTTATTATAAAAGGCATGATTTTTAAATTGTCTGAGGCCTTACCCGGTAATTATGGTTCTCACATCAAATTTTTTTTCGGAGGCGTTTTTTTTTCTATTTCAAAAGTGATCTTGTAGGTATTTAAGCTGTTTAAATTATAATGTGACTTAATAATTTATATTTGTTATACCTGTTTTGTCTAAGTCTATACCGAAGAAGTAAAGTGCTCGTCGCCGTACAAAAAATACTTTAAAGTTTATAGAATAGGTATACATAGGCATTATCCACCAGAAAGAGAGAAAATTTCATAAATACTTTTTTTTTTTTAATTACTGCCTATAGATTTTTTGTTATCGATTAATTTTTAAATTTACATAGAATAAAATAAAGTTTAACTATCACGCTCTCCTAATCTATAAGTACATATCTATTAAGAATAAAACTTGTGTTGAAATAAACCATCAACAAAATATTTAATTGACCAATAATTTAACAGCTAACTAGGTATGCAAAACTAATTTTCGTCTACAACATTATTTAAAAATTATTTTAATAACTGTCAAATATTTATTTTCCAATTTTAAAAGCATTAAAATGTCAACGCCAGAGTGGATTATACATTAAGATAATATCTGAGTTTATGCTAATTTCCTATCATCAGTGATTTTAGTACCTCCCGTTTGGTCGGTTATCGAAATACCACAGCGCGTGACCATGGGTGGTAAAACGCGAGGCAAGTTGTTACCTGACTTTAATAGTGATTAACATCTCATCCATATTATTTTATGTTATAATTTAGAAAAAAAAATGGTAGCTTAGAAAACATTATTACAGTTATGTTTAACTGAAAACGATATCTTGGTTTATTCTTTAGGTAGGAGAAAGGTCTCTATAACATCATTGCCGACCGACCGGTCTCGTTACTACATATGCAAAAACCATACAGATGCAAAAACCGACCTAGACATGTTTCGGTTTTAGTCAGTGGGTTCACCGGTTTTCAGGAGACTACTGGCTCAATTTCTTGTCGAGGTGGTAGTCTCCTTTCAGAGTGCGGCTGCGAAATGGGTAGTTGAAGTGACGATAAGGCAGCGAGTATTTCAAATATACTCGTAATTCAATTCGTCATTGTCGCCCCCCATTTCGTTGTCCGTAAACCCTAGTGGGTTTACGGATTATTGATTATGATTTTTTCAATCATTAATTGTTTAAGAATAATTATTGATTGACCCTATTCATGAACTTTGTAGGTCTCACCACCAGGTAGATATAAAGTCACATGTCGTGCTTCAATAAAAAATAAATAAAAAAAAACGCAATCAAAAGAGGCCTAAATTATTTTAAATTAACGTTCAATTAAATACACCATGTACCTATACATTTGACCAATACATGGTGACTGTGAATGGTTGTACTTTGGGCTATTTTGGTAAGGTTCCACTGATCAAATCGAACAAACTTTTCATGTATCGCAAATGAAAAAAAAACTAGTAATATTAAAATTACCTAAAATTATTTGTATGGAGAAGCCTAAATGTTTTTTTCATTTGCAATGGTTCCATGGGAAAAGTTGTTCGAATTGATCAGAAGAGCCTCATATTAGGTCAAACACAGTATAATAAAATATACTCGTTATGTGAATTCGGTAATATGGGTATGGGCTATGCAAAGTCAATAGTGTTCTAATAAAAATCTTAATATGTTTATAAAACTTCATTTTATAAGTATAGATTGTCAGCTTGTAGTGGAATACTATTCGAACCATTGGAAGGGATCTAAACATATTTAATTCTGTGCAGAAGCATGACGACTTACAACCAAAGCTCAACTTACTCTTTGTATTTACCTGTTGGTAAGCAGATCTACAAGGGCCTTAAATAATAATAATAAATATGACCGCATTTTGAAAGTATACTAAGTACACGTTGACAAGAAACAATGTAATAATCAATAATCTCCTGAAAACCGGTGAACCCACAGTCCAGTTTTACTGATTTTTAAATAAAGTTTTAATTGTGAAAATTATTGGTATTTGTGTGGGACTAAAAACGTAAATAATATTACTAAGCTCGATTAAAAAATATATCTAAAGATCTCTTTATGCTATATAAATCTTAGACCACTATGTTAAACTAAGAATATGCCAAAATAAAAATACACATCTTTTATAATAAAAAAGTGAGATTTATATTTTATTTTAATGGCTCCAAATATTTTCTAATCAAAATAATTGTAAAATTTGAATCGCAGCGGCCTTCTTGATTTACGATTTTGAACCTTATTTTTTACCACTAATTTGGCCGGAAACAGGTAGGGTAACAAAAAAAATACAATTTCTATGTATAAATTTATGTTTTTATACAATCAAAGTATTGTGTATTAACCCACGTTGTCGATGTATTGTGGTATGTTCGCGGTGAGCGCCAACACCGCGGACACACGGGTGAGCGGCGCGAACATAGCCGCACATCTTAATTATATTAAAATGTGCTGTTCTACCACTCACGGATATACATCGCGGTAAACCATAGATCTAAGAAATTATTAACAGTATCCATGAGTTATTTTAATATATCTAGAATAGAAGTAAGATGGTGAGACCCAGGAGGGTGATTACGCGCAAAACGCTAAGCTAAACTTTAATTGATATGATGATGTAATTCTGACGTAATGCCAACCTGGTGATATTGAAAATTGATATCTTCAATACGAAATTTGTTTAACAACATTGATCGCCACTATTCCGCTGATTGGTGCGGTCACCAATTTTGACGGCGACAATGCTACATAAACGAATTTGCTGTACGAGTCTACATAAAAATCATCGCTGCTTGAAATTTATCGTCAAATCAAGCTGCTTGTTTCATAACGGCTCCCAGAAAGGTGTCTTCGAGTTCGACAAGAAATCTATGCAATAGTCTCCTGAAAACCGGTAAGCCTAAGAGTAAAACTGAAACATTACGGTTATTGCATGGGGCGGTAGTAATGAAACCAGACTATCATTCTGACGATTCAACCCAGTCTCAGGAAACTAAGTTTTAGCGATCGGTGTGAGAGCTTATGCGCAAGGAACTAACATTCACCAGCCTCCCTTCTTAATAAATACTAAATAATAGATCTCGTCTTGAAAGAACCTTGACTACCAAGTGTATACTTATCCGCCTCTAGGGTTACGCCGTTACCGTTGTATACAGGGATCGTGGGTTCGATTCCTACTTATGTTATAACAAATTAATTCGTTCTGGTTGGGTGTTTATAAAATGTATTAGTATTGTTGTTTCTGGTAAACAAAGTATAAGCCTAGAGCTCAGTTTGTAATTGAAGCAATGTGAAATATCTTACATATCATTATTATAAACGTTTTAAAGAAGAATTTTTATATCTGATTCATCAGTGTTATAATATTAACCCATGCCCCATTATTTCAAATCGAAACGAAAGTATATTTACCATAAATATTCATAATATTCGAAAATAGAATTGGACGTAAAAAAGCTGTATCTAAATTTAAATTAGTCTATGGTGTAAGGCTTCACAATGTTAGCGTGGATGTGCGGTCTGCCCGCGGCTAAGAAATGCTTGACGAATCAATCGCTTTATTGTTTCCTTCTGCACTCGACTTTATTTTTCATCAACTTTAAACTTTATTTTTGCTTGTAAATGTTTATTCTTAATTTTACAACTTAAGGCACAGAAGGAGTTTTGAGAAATACAACTTTGTACTAAAGCTTCCTCAGAAGTTTTTTGTACTCGTTTTATTTTTGATCTTTTATAAGTAAATTTACCAACAATTAAATTACCCATATATTCATGCAAAACAGAGGCAGAAGGAGTAGGTATGATAGAAAAGTTATCGATCTTCTTTCTTCTTCTTCTCTTTGAGATGGATAGGAACCACAGTATAGAAACAATTCATATTTCAGTATAAATTTTCCGCCTTCGTAGTCTAGTATCGTCCAGGTATCCGGAGATCGTGGATTCGATTCCCACGTGTTCTTCGGTATATATAAATATAGTATCTATAATAGATACCATCGGCGACTATAAGGTGGGAACAAATACCCAGCTGTGGGGTACTCAGCACCGCAGTGTTGAGGCGCCCGCGCCGTTGGTAAAGGATCTGTGTGATGATACATACTTTAAAATATATACCTACTCAACAGGATTTACTTATGAGTCAAGTTTTTTCGTCCTTCATTTTACACATAAAATTTCCATAAAGAAGCATCCTGATCCAAATCCCTGTAATTACAGAAGAATTCATAACTTCTTTTAATAGGTGATTTGGATGAACGATCTACCGCCTGAAGGCTTTATCATACTTCTGACCTCTTGGTATACAGCGTGTAACAGAAATACTCCTCGATTAAAGACTCCTTACAAGATTGAACCGTTCTAACAATTATTAGCTTACTCAAGTTAACTGCTTGGCACAGACCTCTTCCAAGGTTTTATTTTATTGGAGCACGTAATGTGACTTTGTAATACCTGGTGGAGTGTTGCTATCATTCCTGGACATTGCATACTGGTTAACATCAGGTAGATGCAAGGTCACATTTGAGCTCTTATATAAAAATAAATTTTAAAAAAGACCTACAAAGTCCACGAATGGGGTCAATCAATAATTGTTCTTAAACAATATGCGACAAAGACGAATTGCATTACGAGTATATTTTAATACACTCGCTGCCTTATCGTCAATTCAACTACCCATTTCGTAACCGCACCCTGAAAGGAGACTACCACCATGACTAGAAATCGATGTAGTAGTCTCCTGAAAACCGATGAACCCATAGACTAAACCCGAAACATGACTAGGTCATTTGACGGTTTTTGTATCTGTATGGGTGTTACATCTGCAATCTCATTCCACTGTCGAAATGTGGTGGAATGAGATTGCAGATGTAGGGCGGTCCTTCCTTCTTGATTTGAGGTTTGGTGAAAAGAGACAACACATACTTCATGTTGGAGTAGCATTTTTAAATACGAGCAAAGCATTGGTTTGAGCTAATTCCAGTACTAGTTGTGAATGATAATAATAATGTAATGTGCATTATTATAGCAGAACACTGATTAATGACAGAACACTGATTAACTTAAATTAAAGTACTATATATTAAAGATTTTTGCATAAAGTATTGGTAGATGAAAATTTATGTCTTTTTGTCGGTTTATTTGCTCGTTTCTACGGGCATCACGTAATATCTACTCACTGGATTAATAATTGAATTACTGAAAGATAACAATAACCATAATAATCTAAATAATATACAGTCGTTCTATTTGGAGTGTACAGGGATTTTATTACACCCTGTATTTCATCAAGGTGAGGAGTCGACCTTGCGTACCGACTGGTGTGAAGTGTAATTTAGAATCAAACTTGTTTCTTTAAGTTTTTGCGCCATTGCGTGTCTGATGGACAACAATTGAAAGCGAAACTTTATAAGCTTTTTATTGGAGGAGGCGATAAAAACCAACGGCACTGAACTAGTGTGATATTCCGTTAGTTAATAATAAATTAGTTACTCAATTGATGATCAAATTAATCTTAGATTAAATAATAGTTTTTAAGTAGTTGTTTTCACTTTTAAGTGGAAAGTACGTTAAACAGGCATGTTTTTTGTTAAGGCAAGGTTTTAGAGTAAGCCAGTAATATTTGTTTTCTAGAATATATAATAGAGGCAATTTCTAAAATTTTTAGTTCATTGCGTATATATACGTACTATACTTACAGCATTTGGCCACATATTATGTCGAATTGGGATAATATTTTATTAATTTAATTATGGCGCTTAATATAATAATAAATATAGGGCCTCACTTATTTTTTGCACCAGGGCCTTTGGATACCTAAAGCTACGTTCTGTTTATATTAAGGGCTTCCAACTTCCGAAGCGAAGTTTCTAAACACCATGTACTACTACATGGTTATTTAGTATTTATATATTCTTGTTATTTATACGTAAGAGAACTAAAGTCACCGACATAGCTCTGAAAGTTAGTAAACTGAAGTGGCAGTGGGCCGGTCACATTTGCCGCAGGACGGATAACCGTTGGAGCAGGCGGATATTGGAGTGGAGACCACGTCTTGGCGCACGTAACGTAGGACGCCCCTCAGCTAGATGGACTGATGACCTGCGGAGGGTGGCTGGCAGAGACTGGATGCGAAGAGCGGAGGATATACTAATATTATAAAGCTGAAGAGTTTGTTTGTTTGGTTAAACGTGCTAATCTCAGGAACTACTGGTTCTAATTGAAAAAATATTTTAGTCACAGTTATCGAGGAAGGCTATAGGCTACATAACATCATGCTACGTAGGACCAGTAGGAGCGGAGTAACAATAAAAAATGTTGCAAAAAAGGGGAAAATATATTCCTTTTGAGAGCGTAACGTAAAAGGTTAAACGGTTAAGACAAAGTTGTGCGGATCAGCTAGTTACTAATATTATAAAACTGAAGAGTGTGTTTGGTTGTCTGGTTGACCCCGTTAATCTCAGGAACTCCTGATTCGAATTTAAAAAAATATTTTAGTTTAGGATAGCCCATTTATCGCGGAAGGCTATACAACATCACGCTACGACCAATAGGAGCGGAGCATCAATAAACTATGTTGCAAAAACGGTAAAAATGTATTCATTTTGAGAGCTTCCGTGCGTGCGCTGCATAAACGGTTAAAGTTTTGCGGACGAAGCTGCTAGTTTTTTTTATAAATTCCCAGGATATTATTACGTTGAAATTATAAATATACTTATTAAGTATTATCCTTATAAAAAACACAAGTTCATTAGAACACAAAGTAAGTATTAACTTAACCCATTGCTAATTTAAAATTAATATTTACACGATAATAAATTACAATCAAAT
Organism: Monopis laevigella; assembly: GCA_947458855.1. Taxonomy (NCBI): domain Eukaryota; kingdom Metazoa; phylum Arthropoda; class Insecta; order Lepidoptera; family Tineidae; genus Monopis; species Monopis laevigella. Next base: position 24,346,826 of record OX381583.1, on the reverse strand, counting down.
AAAAAAGCTCACAATTCTATGAATACCTTGGGAGGTAACAGGAAATGATCATAAAACACCTGATGGCAGTCTGAACAAACCGCATATGTCATAATTTTGAACCCCGCTGCTTTAAAAAATACTCGCTTGAAAAAAAAACTCACGAACGACCGCCTCTGGAAAAATTATTAACACCTTTATATGATAGCACATATTTGTGTAACTTTTGATACTAGTATATCTGAATAAAAATTGTGGTTAAATATATAAAAGCCCATAACAAGTGATTAAAATATATATATATATATATATAATTGCTCACTCGGTGTACAAATATGTTTATATTTGTAAAACAATGTAGGGGAACAATTGGGAATATAATAATAATAATAATTCATTTGACAGCCTCCGTGTGCCTTTTCCGTTGTATCCGGAGGTCGTGGGTTCGATTTCCACCTATGGCAAAAAATATTAGTACGTTTTTTTTCTGTACTGTTTGTCAAGGTCTGGGTGTTTATAAAAAATAATATGTATTATATCGTTGCTTCTGGTACACATAGTACAAGCCTAGAGCTTAGTTTGTGACCAGAGCAATATGTGTAATTTGTCTTACATATTACTATTATTATTTATTTCTTACAAAAGCTTATTAATAATTCACAGCATTCATAATAATAATATAATTCACAATATTCCAATATATACATGGTGACTTTGAAAGGATGTACTTTGGGCTAATATGAGGTTCTGCTAATCAATACGAACAACTTTTCCCATCGGGCCATGTGCCGCAAATGAAAAAAAAAATTGCCTTATCCATATATACTAGTAATATTAAAATTACCAATTTGTTTGGGTAAGCCAAAATTTTTTTTCATTTGCGACACATGTTTCCATACGAAAAGTTGATCGATTTGATCAGCAGAACCTCATATTAGCCCAAAATACATCCTTTCAAATTCACCATGTATATAAGTGTAATTAACTTAATAATAATAATTATTATATTGCGGCATAAAAAATAATACTACATTTAAATTTGCTTTCCAACTAAAGTTAAAGTTTTCTTAAAATATTATTAATTTAATATATTGGTTTTGCATGTAGTAAAACGGGCAACTGATTGGACGATAAAGCACCGAGGATTCGTAATACAAATACGTCTTTGTCGCCGCTCATTTAGCCGGCATAGTGAGAACGATCTATATATATTATTTAATTTAATAATGAAAAACGGTAGTAAATTTAACTATGCTCCAAAAATCTAGTATTAAAATTTATATATTTTTGCTTATTTCTATAAAATTTGTATAACAAAACTGTACAATCACAAAACAGCGATATTAAAATGCTCGTACTAATATTAAATGAAGACCCTAATGGCAAATACGATACCTATTTCATCTCCAAAGGCTGTGATTTTATCGCTTCTAAATGCGGTCAAGAATTTAGGAGTATTTTTTTGTGATCGAAAAACAATGTTTTGTTCGACCATTAGTGAGACCCAAAATTGGTGTAGGTATTAATAGAGATGAATTTGTAACATTTTTCGCATATAAATTATTTGAAGTCGCACGGTGAGATATGTGAAGCGTTTGTCTGTATACTGACCTCCCAGAGTGGAATGGTTCACATGAGAACATTCAAGATTAAAGAATTTATCCTGAACATCAAGTATGGCTAAAACATCAGTCCCAGTTTCACTATACCGACTTGTGAAACTATTTATGTTATTATATATTGTCCGGTGTAGCTTTAGAATACCATTGGTTACGACGTGGTTATAATAAAAACCCCTTCGCTGGGTACACCAGTGAGGGTACATATATTAGACATTGTTAGACCGTGAAACAATTTATAAGTCTATAATTAAACACTGAACTGTACTTGCCACTTATTCGGCGTAGATTCAAAATACCATAGAATACAACGAGGTAGGAATAATACCCCTCAGCTGGGGGCCCCTGGGCCTTAGAGAAAAACCACTCCATTCCATCGATGGAATCGCCTTCAGTCAAATGTATTGTTTTTGACAGTTGACAGCGACCGTCACGCCTAGAGGGCCGACTAAAAACTGACAAAATCCATATTAATTTAACTGATAGCAATTCCATCAACGGAATCGTCAAAATTTCTTTAAGGACCCTAAAGTCATAACCAGCGTCATCCGTGATGTACAAATTTACGTTCCGACATACTTAATGAAGTGTCTGTACAAAAGAAAACTAACCGGTATAAAGGAACCCACTGAAATGATTTTATGTGGTAGTCTCTTTTCAGGGCGCAATTTCAAATATTTGACAATAAAGCAGAGTCGAATTTAATATACTCAAAATGAAATTCGACTCATAATGCAAATTCGCTTTGTCGCCACTCATCTTGTAATCGCATCAATGCAGTTAAAAAAAGATATTGATGGACTAATCATATGCCGTGCTCCAATATAAAAAATTCTCGGAGTGTAAAAGTCATTTCACTTCTCAGGTCTTTTATCTACTCAATACAAGTGACCAAGCAAGACACCAACATCCGTTTACTGATAAAAATATAAATTAATATTTACGTTTAGTAACGCATCCATAAACACGGCCATCGATATTCCATTCGTTAATAATTCCATCAGAACGACACCACTCCCAACTGAGAACGGATTAAGTAAGGATGACATCGTATATTTTCATTATGTCATTTTCAATAAGCTATAGCATCCAAAGCGGAACGAAGACACGAAAAAACGAAACGTCATTTTAAGAAATAAATTATCAGCTCCCGAGTTTCATAAGTGTTGAATTTAGCATCTCCAGAAGAATTCCTTGCAGCATGAATATGGCTGGCTACTTATTTCCTTGTCATCGCCATAAAATCATTGTGTTTTTTCTACATAAGGGTGCTTCGCCCTGGGCGGCGGCCACACGTATAGACCGAACCGTCAATGGATATAGACCGAACCTATCTGTAAACATAATAAAACGTAATATCTATGCTCACTCCGGGCAATAAAGACACAATGAGCATGTACTGTAAAAATGATATCTATTACTGTAGCTTTTATGTGAGTTTTAACTTTATTTAGTTGAGGATTAGGTTGGTTTTTGTGTTTTTAGGTGATCACCGGACGTGGGCCTGTATCTCATTGTTGGTTTATAGATATTTGTAAGGTTGCGTATTGTCTATGGGAGTGTTATTTGCGTCCGTAATAGTTGAGATTAGATTGTGTGCCCAAGGATGGGAGAGCTGCCGTTACCCGTCCGTTGTTTCTTTGGTCATTTTTCGTTTTAATAATAGATAATAATAATAGGACGGACATTTCACACATATTTCCCTGGTCACAAACCAAGATTGGACTATTTGTATCAGAAACAACCGATATATATACATATTATATTTTATAAACACCCGGACTATGGCCAACTGTACAGAAAAATGTAGATACTAATATTATTTTGCCATGAGTGGGAATCGAACTCATGACCTCCAGATACAACGCCAAAGGCACAACCTTGTATACTACTATGTATGACAGTTTTGGTCTAATGGAATGAAAAGTGATATAGAATAATGAAAATAAAATGTCTTCTGCGGAAGATAGATTTATATCTCAGAAACCATGGAATAGAGCTTACAAAAAAAATCTGAAAAGTTCTATCTCTGAAAAAACAAGTTTATGATCAATGATATTATATTATATTTGATCATAGTAACTGACCCTAACTGAACTTAAGCTATGATTTCCGCCTATGACGAAAGGTGAAACTAGTGTCGACAAAAAAGCTAGTTTGTTGGTCTTTGTGATTTGCTTATAATACATAATTAGTAGGTAACCAGTATCATACCTACATAAGCTAAGTAATAGCAAACTAATATTATAATTATTTACTGATAAATCTCCACCTAGGCTGGGCACACACTCATGGTCGGATTAATAGTCGTTGCTTAGCCTGAGCCATTTCTTGGAACTATCAAATTTTATTATTTTATTTTTTCATATGCATATGCATATTTTTGACAGTCCGAAGCATCGGCTAAGCATTAGCAATTTCTTAGCAACGACTATTAATCCGACCATTAGTGTCTATCACTTCTCTACTCGTCCACAGTCGTAAAACTCTTCTTATTGCTATGCACAATACTTTTAGAGACTATAATATTAATTTCACTATCTTCCAGTGGCAGATTTACACATAATTTTCTATCGTATTTAAATTGGCAAGCCGCGGCAAAATTAAAATTCACAATTCCAAAACCTAGTTCATAGTAAAACTAATTACTTTTCCTGGTTCGAATCCCGGTGTGTACCAATGAGTTTTTAATTAAAAAAAATATGTACAATTTTTTGACAACATCACTATGTGTGATGTTGTCGGAGAGCACGTTAAGCTGTCGGTCCCGGTTTCAATATACCAGCCTGTGAAACTGTTTATAGATGGGTTATTGAGTCTATTCAAAACATCGCGATGAGCTAGCCACTTGTTCGGTGTAGACTCATACCATCGGCTACGACGAGGTGTGATTAAAACCCCTCCGCTGGGTACCCTGGGGCCGTCTAGCTAGGCGGTCACGGGCGCCTTAAGGTACCCGTGATGATGTATGTACTAATTACTTTTATATGTAAATGGAATAACTTTATGATTTGTTCACCATTTCTTTTAATGTATATAAAATAAAAATAATTATGGCCGCCTTAAAAATCGTCGCCCTACAGCCTACTCAGCCTACTGGTAAATCCATCACTGCTATCTTCCATCGAATTTAATTATGAATTAAAGTTTAAAAAAAAAAGTAAGTTAGGTAGCGTATAATCAAATTCATTAAATACAATACAAACTCTAGGGGTAGTTTTGTTATTGTATAACTTTTGTCACCAGAGACAAAGATTTTCAGCAGCCATTTTATAAAGGCCTTACAAGAAACATTTATGTTAGTTATAAGTACATTTTGTGCGCTTCTGGCATCCCATTGGAAGTAAACATACCGTGAAGCTGTGACCAATTTTAAATAAATTGTTAATTATTGACCATTCTGCGAAACTCACTTCAGTAGTTGGTCATTCATTATGACAATACGTCCTTAAGTGACCATAATTATTATGCTTCAAAATTATATTTAGGTAGGTACGTCTTTATTTTACCATACGTAATTTCTTTATATAGGTTATGGAACCAAAAATCATACTTTTTATTCAAACCTAAGAACATTTTTTTATCACTTAAGCATATTTTAGGTAGGGCAAATTATATAACTTCGCTAGGCAGACCGACTTGCTTCGGTTCAGTTACAAAAACCGTCATATGACCTAGATATGTTTCGGTTTTAGTCTAGTTCACCGGTGTACAAGAGACTACTGTATCGATCTATGGTCGAGGTGGTAGTCTCTTTTCAGGGTAGGGTTACGAAACGGGCAATTGATTTGACGATAAAGCAGCGAGAATACTGTAAGTCAAATTGGGCTCCGTCGGTTCGAATCGTCATTTCGTAGACATTGTAAGTTCATCATTAGGGTCGTTTAATACACTATTATAACAGGATTGGTCGCTCACACTATGCTGGTAAAATTATATGGTTAGGTTAGCATTTGCATTACAATTCGACTACTCCTCGCCGCTTTTTCGTCAAATTAACTGCCCATTTCTTCACCGCAGCCTAAAAGGAGACTGATTTCAGTAAATTCGGCAGTGCCCCAGTTGTTATGTTAATAGGTTTATGTCACATATTTTATTTCAACCAATTGAAATAAAATATGCGACATAAACCTATTGCAAACTTAAGTTTACAAGTAAAGTCAATTAGTTGGGGTGAATATTTAAAAATAGAACACAAACATGTGGTCACAAGTGGCACGTGCTATATTTTGTATACGTTCAAAAGACTTGTAAATACCTCTATGTATATAGGTATGAATATAATGTTTAACGATTTATATAGACCGCCTCCATGCTCAAGTGGTTGCGCCTTAGGCGTTGTATCTGAAGGTTGTGGGTTCGATTCCCACTCATGGCAAAACATTAATAAGTAGTACGATTTCTATACAGTACCGGTCTGGGTGTTTGTAAAATAGAATATGTGCCTATTGTTATTCTTGTTTATGGCATACATAGTTCAAGTCTAGAGCTTAGTTTGTAATATGTGCAAAAATATCCTACATTATTATTTATTTAGATTTACCTACAGACGATTTCACTTTTTCCCAATTGTTAATTTAGTGCCATTTTACTACCATCATCTATCACGCGTGCCTTTTTGGACCCCAAGAACGTTTTAAACGCCCTCAGGGTACCCAGCGGAGGAATTCATCCCATCCTAATTTCGCTGATGGTATTCGGATGCAACACCTAACAAGTGACGAGCTTGATGCGGTGTTTATAAGGTATAGCCTCATTATATAAAGCGGTCACCCAGGTCCTAGGTCAGACCTTGTTGTCGTCTGCTTAACCTTGTTATCAGTTGCGCAGTGACATAACCACTAGGCTGGGGCCGCTTTTATATTTAGCTAAAGCTAGCTATTATCTACTAATACGGCTCTATTCAGAAACAATTCGCCAATCGCATATCAATATTAACGAAATATTTCTTAACCGAGCACATAGTGTTTATTACTATTTATTATTTAATTAATAATCAATAATATATATAATATACCTAATATATGTATATATATATATATATATTTTATTACTTTGCAATTATTCCGCTTATGATATTATGATGTATATATAATAAATCTAATTGATGGCTACAACGAGGTGGCATTAAAACCCCTCCGCTGGGTACCCTGGGACCGTCTAGGCGGTCTCGGGCGCCGTAAGGCACCCGTGATAATATGTATGCGTATGTAAGATAATAAATTTATCAGATAATTTATTTGCATAAAAAGTTATTATCCAATAAACCAATAAAGAAGAAAAAAATATTAATCATAAAATAATAGAATAAAACAAGATTATTTGTAATCCAATTATTAACATTCCACATTCATAGTGAGTAGATTTAATTTGACTAGAGGCGCCTTACCGCGATCGCGTCGATTGTTCGTGATTGGTTGACGAGGCCACTCCCCCTGCGCCGGCGCAAACGCTGACTCATCGCGACTCGATCAATGAAATCTGACATCAATTATTACACGAAAGCCTTACATGATATTACGCCACTTTCGGTTATGATTTCAATTATTTAACATCTCAATCATAACCTCACTTTTGCATGTTTTGCTAGGTTCAATAGCTTTTTTGAAACAAAAGATACAGGTAGAACTGCTAATAAATCTTTAAATAGGTAGCTGAAAGTAATAAATAAGAAAATAAACTCTTAATTTAAAACGTTTAAAAAACGATAAATTTCATCTTTATACTTACTAATTATCTACTTCATAGTACAAGCAGTTAAGTGCAAAATGGCTTCCAATCTAGACAAGACAAGTTGATAGGACCAGGTTTTTCTAGACCAGTATTATTACGTCAGTCCATCTGTTCTCCACTTGCCCCTCGAGTCCACAAAAACTGGTCCAGCAACTTCACAAGGCTAGAAAAGCAATGTCCTCTCGCTGTATGGGTGGGCTTTATTATGTACCTATATGATATTTAATATAAGTATAAGTAATGCCATATTACAATAAAATATTTAAAAAAAAATCATACCTAGTACCTACCTACTAGTAGCAAGTACCTAAATATTGAAAAACGGTTAAAAATGTTTAAAGATTCACTTAAAATTTTAGGATCTAAAATCAGAAATAATTTGGCCACCAACGCAAATTAAAATATAACCTAAAAAACTAAATATCGATCTTAAGCCAGCAATTAGGTTAGGAATTCTGGATGAAACCAAAGCTAAATCTTCACAAAAAAAAACGTATGACCTAATGGGCAGGGTTGTGGGTCAGGTAGAGGAAACCACCTCCCACCATCTCGCCCCGCCCGCGGCTCCGAGAGATCTCTCGAGCATCGGCAGAAGTGCTCGCAGCTTGACGCGGAGAGCCGACTCGGTTTTATCACTCAGATGTCATATAACGCTCTGCGTGTCGGGTTGGACCGCCCCTTGCAGAATGAAGTGTTTGTGGTTTTTAGTGTTGACTTTTTTGTGGTTGAAGTGCGACGGTGCCGGGAACAAGCCGCGACGGGGCCGAGGCAGTATGTGGTGGTAAGATTCATTTACGTATTTTATGTAAAATACTTTATAAACTGTCACTGATAAAGTGTATGTATGTGTTTTTATCGTGTTTAAGTCCTAGTTAAAATTATTATGAAAGTTATTCTTGTCCCATTATTTAAGATGAGACTATTACTAATTATAACCTATAAAATAAAACTACATTGTTAGAACTAGGAGTTAATTAAATCGTCGTATATATAGTTATTTATAACATGAATTTATATTGATACAATATTAACATTATGAATAAATTATAATAAAAAAACTAATCAAATAAAAATTATAAGTATCTAAAATTAAATTAAATAAAAAATATGAAACCAATAGCACCAATAACGGAATTTACTTATACTTAATTTTTTTTTCCTGAATATCATCTGGCTGGTTGGAATAAAATGAAAAATGTATTTTTTTAATTAAGTTATAATAGATTTTTAAAAAAGTTTGACTAAAAATATTTTATTTAATAAAACATATTTATTTTAAATTTTATTCTAGTAAGTAATGAATGGTTGATATTTTTTTTGGTATACTCCTAGAAGTTTCATAGGATACCTACCTAACTAATATGTTTTAATATCTCCAGTTCTCCATTAAAATGATTACCATTATAATGAAATACTTAACTATAAATAGAGGGCATATTACTATAGATACCTATAGAAAAAGATGTGCCAGTACACGGATTGTACCTAACTTTAATTTTTAATTTATAGCTCGGCTTTTATTAAGTATTAAAATCAATAGTCAATTCAATTTACAACCCATAAAATATCCATATAGGTACTCGTAGCTGAACAAGAAAAGGTTAATTAATTAAATACTACTAGTCGTTATAACTATAGGTACATTACTTACTAACTCTTAGTTATTTATGCTATGCCCACAACAGATGGTCATAGGTTAATTAAACGGAGAGTTAATTGAGGAATCATAGTTACGATCGTAAATGTATTTGCGAATACTCGTTAACGACTTGCTAAAACCTTCGACACTCTAAGGTCGAGTAGCACCATCCGTCTCTAATGTTAACCGCAGTCATTTTTTTTTTATCTCTTTTAAGATAGTAGTAGTTCTGTAGGTATACTTATAATTAATTTTATAGATAGGTTAAGAGTACTGTGAGTAATCTATGCTGCGTTTGATTAGGTAGTTATTTTTGCCCTTAAATCCATCTGACATAATACATTGCTTGTATTATTATAATACCAAAACAATGAGCTAATGAAAAACATTCAATATATGGCGTTTGGTCGATACACCCTTCTTCCTTTTAGTTGACTTTAGGTATTCATTAAAAATCCCAGTAGGTATACCTATACGAGTACATATCTTATATTTCTTATAATTTATTTTATGGAACTCTCCCTCTGTTAGCTTGGGCAGGGAATTACTGCAATCGCCGCGTGCGTTGGTATATATTTTCGAACAAAATTTATTATGTAATACTTTGAAAAAATGGACTTCAATTATTTTATTAGTAGGATTTATATTATTAAATATGGATTATTATTTATTATTCGAAGGTAAAGTTACGTCGGCGGGACTATGTGGTAAAATCTCTTTACCATTCTAACATCCGTTAATCAGTAGGTATAAAATTGTAAGTTAATATAAATGACAAGTGATCATCAAATTAATTAACTAGGGATTTGACAAAATAACTTTAGTTTTAATGTTAAATTTAGTTAGTGCAACTCAACCTTAGCTACTCAGATAAAAAGATCATAAAATTTTTAGCGTCTTCATAAACAGTGTCTTTCCTATAGAATTTAAACTTTCTTTTAAAGACTTATGCAATCTATATCTATATAGACCTCTATAGTCAGTAACTATGCCTACCTAATATAATGTAAAATATTGTTACAAAGTTGTTTTAGCTGTCGTGTAACAATGTATTATCACTTTGAGGCTCAATATATTAATAATACTAATATGTAGAACATTACTAGTAATCTTCTACCTAACTATTACACAGAGTTATAGTTCCAATTTGAGCAGTATTTTTTTTGCGATAATAAACCTATTCAGTTTTATTTATTTTATGTGTTTATATAATTTTTTGATTGTTTTTTTTTAGTGGGAGTAAACTTAAGAATCTATACAGAAATGTTTTAATAAACAAGACTAATCTAAACCTATGTTTTTTCCTGTTACATTAATAAGAAACAAAAAACAAATTTAATTAGTAAATATATGTAAATTATTTTTTTTTTGTTCATTTCCACTAGTTCAACCATTGAACTACTAGGATAATTAGGTAGTATATATATTTTTTGTTCATTTCCACTAGTTCAACCATTGAACTACTAGGATAATTAGGTAGTATATATTTATATATTTAATTTTTTGTTCATTTCCACTAGTTCAACCATTAAACTACTAGTATAATTAGGTAGATAAATATATGTTTTTTTCGTTTATTTCCTCTAGTTCAACCATTGAACTACTAGGATTTTTCTCCTAATAATTCTATTACCTGCATTTTTTTGCAGTTCAACTAGTCGGACTTAATAGTTGTTAAATTAAACTAAAATAAAACGAAAATGAAATGAATAGACTTATAAAAAACTTAACCTTTTAGTTTTTGTTTTATAACGAACATAAGGTAAGTAGTGTTATTATTTTTATTTGTTTAATTATTAAGATTCCAGTGCTGAGACGTGGTTGATGAGATTTCAAGACCGGGTGTTATTTGCTCATCATATCTCTTGTGTTTGCAGTTCACTAATTCCCAACTTCTTTACTAAAGACTAATTTACTTTATAGAAAGACTAAAAATATAATAAATGTTTTTTTTTAATCCTGCCATTCCTTACCTTACCTTATATCTTTTATATGTTGTAGGTAAAATAATGGATATAAAATGCAAATATATATACTTGATTATTAATTAATTTGTTCTTATTAAAATGGTAATAACTTTGTTATTGTATGATTTTATTTTATTGAATAAGTAAATAACAAAATTATTAATATAAATTGAAAGTTTTTGAGAAGTTTTTAAAGAAATCTTAAGATTCTTTTATCAGGTTGTGGATTATTTTCACTGTATGCTTCAAATATCTAACTATATTAAAATTTCACCGAGCTTTAAACGTTAATAAATATTTTTCCTTACGCAAATACCCTTTGTTTTAATGTCGTCCAAAAAAAATCTATATCACTGACGAGCTTTAAGTTTCCTTAAATATATTATTTCAAGATAATCTACATTTTAATTGTGACACCTTATCATTTTAGTTAGGTATTCAAAGAACAAAAGTTCCATATTACCTCATCGACGAGCTTTTTTAAGCTTTTGAAGAGTGTCTCATTAAATGTTTATTAAAATTTCATGGTTTAATTTCACTGTTTTATATAAAACTATATAGGTATTATAAATCACCAGCGCTTTAAGCTTATAAATAATTCCCAGCAAATACCTATATACCTTGAGATAGACCTTCATCAGATTTTTAGTAAATATTTCTTAGTACCATCATCTATTTTCACTGTTTCAAATCGAACTATATTCAATCATTAGGGAGATCTTTAAGATATTAAAGAATTCCCGGCAAATACCTATACACCGACCGTGAGATTGCTATATCAGATTTTAGTACCACCATTCAGTTTCACTGTTTCAATTCAAATTATACTCAATCATCGGCGAGCTTTAAGCTTGTAAAGAATTTCCGGTAAATACCTATATAATAAAAAAAAAAAAAAGTTTTGAATAATAAATAATTCATAAAAACAAAAACATGACAATGTCATATCTACCACTTTCACACGTTGACACGTTCCACTATCAGCGAGAGATTTTCGTCGCGTGCGCATTGCATACTAAGAACTTTTACTTTTTCATATAAAACACTAACTTTTACACATTTATTATAAGTAGCTACTTACTTAGGTTTACACGTAAGTTCTTTAGATTAAATACCTACATATGAAGAATTATAAAAAATCAAATTAAGGGGCTAAAAGTTTTTTTTCGTTTAAGGTTTTTCCATATCAGGTTAATCCAAGATGATTGTTTCCTGGGATAAAATGTATCCTACTTATGTGATACGCCAGATTGTGCACTGTGTGCTAAATTTCACCTAAATCGTTTCACTAATTTTTAAATGATAAAGAAAGATCTAACCTTTATAATAAAAGTTTTTAATATAATTCCTAGATGAATTTTAAATATAATAATATAAATATAATGTAAGTAGTTAAAGTTTTAATTATAAGCAATAAAAATAACAGTTGTGGGTGAGTGTGCAATAAAACTGTACAAAATTACAATTTTATTTTATTTTATTAAGAACTTTATTTACCAATAAGTAATCAGTTAATTATAACTTACCTAATTCAGATTTTTAATATTTAATTTTAATAATTGGCCTATAATTTTATACCTACGATTAAAAGTTCAAGCATACCTATTTTATATACCTTGGTTAAAAAACTTAAGGTAAATAAAAACTGCCATTATTCACATATACTGCATTAATTACTTTAACTGCAACATACCTACTTACCCATAAGTATATTTTAAAATTTATTTATTCGTTATTAAAATTAAATTATTAATATATTTATGTACCTACATTATAATTATTATTATTAATGAACGACCTGAATTAAATTAAAAGTAATTGATCTGAACTAAGGACAGAAATATGGTCGGCCTCGCTCTTCCGGCAGCTGTTAATATTTTGTACAATTCTCTTTTAAGTAGATAAGTGGCTTATAGAACTTAAAGTTGTATTATGAATTATTAATACCTATTCTTTAAGTGCTTTAAAAAAATATAAATTATAAATACCCAGATACATAGATTAAGTGAAAGAAAATAATAAGTGTAATAATACATTTTACAAATACAGTGAGGAGAATCTTTTATATTTTATTTTACTACTTTATTATAAATAAAGTAGTAAAATAAAATAAATACTTTTCCAGGAAGTACGCAAAATTTAAAAATGGCGTTTATTTCCAAATTTAGATACCTACATAAAGCTCAAAAAAACTTTAAAATATATACCAAATAAATTCAAAATAGTAAATTCTATGAATTAACAGTGCTACCGCAAATAAATAAAATATACTAATCTAGAATTTGTAAAACCAAACATAAGTAAAAAAAAAAACAGCAACATAAAATAAAATTATTCAACCTCTTTAATTCAACGACAAAACTCCAAATTAATCAAGTAAAGATAAAAAAATCCAATCTCTCAAGATCTCACTGTTTGGTATTCACCATACGTTACCCATATTGCATTACTGGTGGGCTACACGCAGGTTAGTGCTTAAGGTATTTTCTTGAAAGATATATTTTGACGCCTTCCTTCTGACAACATACAAATATTATTAGGTACAAACTTATTTGTATTCAGACGGCGTTTTGTAATAATTTTCCTTTGTTTTTACGCAATTAGGGTTTTAAATTTATGCATCAGTTTGACAAAATTAATTGTGTTTACTTATGATTAGTCAGAATTAATTGTAGTAAATTGTATTAATGAAACTGTTCAATTAAATGATATATTTTGTAATATAACGAACGTTTATATTAATATAACGCTAATTAACCAACCTTTTTAAAAATCAACCGTCCTTGATATTTACAGGTATGTCTGTGATAATGATTAAAGAAATAAGTTTTAAACTTGTCTGTTAGCGAGATATATCTTAATGCATATAAATGAGCTGTCCACTCCAGGTGTTAAAGATCTCAACTCCGAGAAACCAAAAGGAAAGACTAATGACAATATTAAATATGTAATAAGCTAGATAAGCTCAGTTCAAAATAAACACATTGTCTTAAAAAAATAATTAAGTGACCCAAAAAAGGACAAGGAACATAACTACGGACACACAATGCTCGGCCAAAAGACAATATTTGTTATTTTGACACATTCACACAAGTCTTTTATCGCTGTGCAAACATTTAGTTTACTCGTGAAAGCCATTGACGATTTTTTCCCCGTGGTCCTTGTGTTTTCATATTTGGTTTTCTACCTACGTGTCGAGCACACTAAAGGATTTATCTCAATGGCCAAATATGGACATCCTCCGTGGCAGGTTTTTGCCTTAAAGTAGTTGGAATAGGTGTCGCCGGTTTTCGAAGATTTATAGCTCTTGGAAACCGCTTCTGATTGATTTAAAACCATTAACATTGGCCAATCGCTCATTATTATAGACTTCCTTTTATCTGACCAGCTCGATGAAAGCTATAAGCGTGCAAATGGTCAATTAAATAAAGATAGATAAACTAAAATAGAATGTTAAGCTTTTTGGGGTTATACTATTTATTGGAAGCAATAAAAATAATTCAAGTTCGATGTAGGCACAAAAAGTAGGCTATAATAATTTAGTAATAAAAAGTGACGTGGCCGTCGCATTAAGCGATTAGACGGATTGAATTAAACAGTCGACTAATATGGTAAACGCGTCTTGACAGCGCGCCACCGAACTCGCACCGAAACTAGTTGCCAAAGCGATTACAATGTCATATCTAAATATATTTATGTGTATTCAATTTAGTTTTAAATTTGGTTGCTAAACATCGTTCATTCAACCGATTATCTCAATGTAAAATAAAAGAATATAAATATGTTATAATAGATGGTTCTATAATTAACAATTTAAAGTTAGTTACATTAGATAAAAATATGTTAGTATTGTATTTTTTAATAAACCGGCTAAGGAAATGAGAATTTCCTACGAAAGTGTTCATATTGACGTAACACTCGACTACAAAGTAAAGCAAATAGAAAAGTAATACGTTTTCCAGAGGTCCGCTCACAGAACTATGCGCTAGAGTGCGTCGGTTTTTTGTAATAGAGCCGCGTGTTGTTGGACCGCAGCCCGTGTCAACAGCCGTGCTCTCGTTTCTCAGGTCGCTGTCGAACAAACAGCCGGCTCTCGAGTGCCGGATTAATGCGCGCCGCAAATATTTATCTAAACGTCTGCGGATTGACAGTTCGGTCGTCAATTGTTTGTTGTCTTTACCTTTTCAAATGACCATTTCATTTCAAACGTCTTCTGCACCCATTGCCTTAAGTGGCTCTGGGATTATGGCTGCTTTGTTTTTTAAATTCGAATTCTCAGCGCTTTGTAGTGTTTACATTGGAGGCCGAGTGTAAACTGTAGCTCGAGGATCTTTCGCATCGTTGGCTACGGTCAATCGTTTTGAACTTATATTATTTGTATATTAATAAATATTATCTTATTCTATTCGCAGGGGCATTGCGAAAGCCGGAGAGCCTAATAGCTTATCACCGATGTCACCTGGAGTGCTTTACATGGATCCGGCGGTGCACGCCACGCTGAGGAGGAAGCAGCGAAGACTTGCACGAGAGAATCCCGGCGTACTAGCGGCTGTAGCAAAGGGAGCTAGCATGGCTGTTGCAGAATGCCAACATCAATTTAAAAACAGAAGGTGGAACTGTTCAACGAAAAATTTCTTAAGAGGGAAGAATTTATTCGGCAAAATTGTAGATAGAGGTGAGTTCCTAAGAAATTCTATTAATAACAATTAACTATTTAAATTGTTAAACACGCATCCTTTAAAAAAGTGTAAACAATACACTTAAAGATTAAAGTCAAGAGTGCTAAAGAAATGACAATACCTTGAGTATTTTAAACGAAATTGAAAACTATTTGCAAAAAACTTTCTTCTTTATTCTTCTTTTAAAAAAAAAGTGAATGTATGGCCAGATAAAAGACTGAATGTTTTGTGTGATCCCTAAGTAGACGAGACTAAAAGAGTGGCTACAAATTAAGTGATATCTGTAGCCAACAACCCTTTTCACAATGCTTATCTGTTCATCGAGGAGGGTAGCGCTTCGGGGGCAGCTATAAAAGAACCATCAAGATAACATGTCCCAGATCAATTACAAAACCCAAGTTCGAGTTTTCGTTTACAACATTTTATTCTTTTTATCCTTTTAGTTTAACTATAGTATGAATTATGCCTCCTCCTAAATTATTAGCCATACATTTACTGGATTGAATGAACAAATTTTTTAACAACGATTCTTAAAAACATGGGGACTATTGTGCTAAACGTCCCAATCCATTTGCAAAGCTATTCAATATATTATTATCTGTAGATGGGATCTGAACATGATCCCCTATAAGTCGAGTGGAATTACATTACCTACTGTTATTTTTGATTATTTGATATTATAAACTTGTTTATTTTTAATAAATTTATATAAGTAACTATTTTTTTTACATATTAGTCGTTTTTTTAGTTTAAATTTGTTTTAAAGTTTGAAGTCATATCCAACGTCAAAATAAGTTAAAGAATCTGCAGACATCCTCTCACCTGGAATAGAATTCGTGTCCCCCATCGGTGTCGGGTGTCGGCGCATTGTGTCTGATCCGGCTCATTATGACCCTCGGAACATCTGGTCTCTTGTTACCCAGCTATTGTACGGGACTCGACCTGTTAGCCAATTTTATGATCCCATTTTATATCCGTTCTTCTGGATCCGCTTTTTCTATCCATTAATTGAATAATGGCAATAAAATTTCATTTACGTTTCGCGTTCCGAATTATAAATAAACCGGATCGGTCATCAATCATAAAATAATAACAGCAAGTAGCAAAAGCTTTTCTAAGATCAAAGTTCACGGATGAAGCACCACAACGCATTAGCAAGGGTTATCATCAAATTAAGAAGGAACCGGTACCGTCCATCATTATTTCACATTCAGAATGCTGTACGGATATGTTCATTCGGTCTGACCGAATGGTGTCTGGACCGGTTATTGACCCGATCGCAGTCGTCTGTTAATGAATTGTTCAAGCATTTTTGGTGCCATTCAAAACGTTTCTATTAGCCTCGAAGTAGCGTCTGTTAAAAGTGATTTCAAAATTTACTTTTCAAAATTAAAAAAGTAAAAAATTGTGTTCTATTTTTACAATATGACCTCTTTGGACAGCTACTTACGTGGATAGTCATAAACAAAGAGTAAATCCAATCTAAATATTCATGAAAAGGTTAATTGGTAAGAAATTGCAATTAGATTTATATGTTTACACACTATTAAAGCGGTTAGGTTATTGATGGGATTATAAAAAAAACTGCGACCGAACCGTCGGAGTGGCCTGAGGCTGCGTTCCACTTGTCCTATGCTATAAACAAGTAAACGAAACGTATGTAGCAAGATTTCTCAAGACTACACTGTTTTTTATTTCAACATTTGATTAATTTGCTTTAATTTTATAAAACTAATTTGCAACGTAACCAATAACGGTAAATAAATAATAATTACTAATGTATCGATTAATGTATCTCAGGCATTCCAAATTGAATCTCAGAGATAGCATGAGAGGAATCGAGACCACCGTCGTAATTATATCACTTTTTAAAAGAAGCAATACGAGGAGTGCACAATTTATGTTATATGCGTGCGCATTTAGAGTGTATTACTTTATTAAGCTCAGGCGCAGAGCGGGCGGGCGATCCGCACACTACAGCCCGCAATCTCCGTGATAAACACTTATACATAGCAATTATGTTCATTTGAGGATCACATAAAACCTCCGAAGCGATCGCCGCGGGATCGCGACTTGGCACGCTTAAATTAAAACACAAAAAATTATCGCAGATAAAATTGTAATCATTGACAACGCTTTTTTTTTCTTCAACAAAAGATAGCCCCGTTCCAATAATGAAAATACAAACATACAAAGACCTCCCGGGACGCTCCCAAATAATTACTAATTTACACGTCGACACGCTATTGACGGACGCGACATCTCCACCTCATTGTAGTGCCAACCTCAGCGAACATATTAACACGGAATGATGACAGCCATACAAAGGAACTTTATCCGAAGAGCCTTTGTGAAGTCCAGAATAGGAGAATATATGGTCCTCGGGCGACGGCCGGACCCCCGCGGCGTAGTTTGGCGAGCAGCAGTACTCTTACACGGTCCACGGGAGCCACATTTACACCTAATGCGACTCCTAATAGCAGGTAACGCGGCCAATAAAACCCGAACCTTTTTTAAAATATTTCCTGTTTTGAAGTGTTTCGAATATCGAGCCCCGAGATTCCAGCGCCGTGGGTGGACAAAACGTATAAAACCATCGGGTTCCAAAATAAAACGGATATAAAATGCCCTCGACGAAATATTTAATGCTCAATTAGATAAGCGTTTTGGGTTTTGTGGCGTTTCAATTGTTTTTGAGATACACGCGTTTTGTAAAATAAGAGCTTTAAGTTTTTTTAAATAAGTATATTACCGCGCGGACGGGCGGCGGTGACATGTTCGTTTTTACCGTCGTTTTTGGAGTTATATGTGGTTATTTCGGTTCTTTTTATTACTTATCGACAGCTCCTTTAAAGTTCATTTATTTTCTGTGTATTTTCTGAGTTTGGAAACAAATGCGCCGGTCCATTGTCCGGGGCGGCCGGTGGCGGTCGGTAGCGGGTACCAGCGACGCTTTGTGCCACTCACAATGAGTGATATACGAGCGACATCGTTCTCAATTGTCGCAGTGGAAGCCCCGAGCAATGCGCTCAATGTGAAATTATCACCCATACAGGGCATAACGAAAATGAATTATTGCTTTTTATTGCCTCCGTAGAATGGTCCGCAAATTACATTGACAATTACCATTTCTAGATACCTCGAGCGTTGTCTCTTTGTGCGAGTTTTATAATGATAGGTTTATTTATTTTATTATTGTCAACATATCTTAATCTTTGAATGTCGTTTAAATCTGTTATTTTATTAATTTCGTATAAATCGGTTCCACTTCATTTAATTTGAATAAGTTATTCGTCAATAGAGAATCGCGTATGGAACCAGTTTGGGCCAGGTAAAGTAGTCACGACACAAAGCGAATGATTTATGAGTGTTTTGAGTAATTACGTCTCATCAAATTTGAATAAAGCGACTCGCCATAAATATACGGAACGAGAGACTCGGTCGTCCGACGGAGCCGCGAAAACCTCGTAAGTCAAATATTTCAAATTAATCTGTTTGAAACACCTCGCCCGTGATGACTTAATGCGGACACGAACATATTTAATTAGTGCATTAATTTTGAAATATTTAATGGTATAATAATGTGGCCAGGTGTTCGTCAAGCGTCAACACTGATTACCTTCAAGTCGGTCCCGAGTCCAGCCGCTTCAATCATTCGTGCTTAACCTTTTACTAAAGCTAATTCGATTCCTTTATTACACAAAACTAAGCTTTTATTATTACGTACGATAATAAAATATTTTATTGGTTTTCAGTAAATATTAATAAACACATTCTTTTATTTTTGAGTCGACTTAAAATATGTTCTGAACCTAAACGTGCGTCGTGTTAGAGTTATGCTCGGCCGGTGTCGGATTAGCGTTGTTGGGTCGTTTAATTAGGGCCATAGAAGGAATTTACATTTTATTTAATGCCATGACTAATGCGGTCCCCCGTGGGTGAAGCGGCTTTACATTTGTCATCATTTTTCTATGTCGCGATTTATTCGCGAGCTTACGGAGACTTTATCGTGCGAGTTCGTCTTATTGGGACGCCCTTTAAAAGTTATAGCTAGGTTTTTTTGTTTAATGGCAGACATAAATCTTTTCTTAAAAGGTTTGTGGTTATTGAGACGCATCTGTTTGTTGACAGATGTGTCGACAGCTCTCGTGGTCGTAGGTCGTGTGCGCCGCACGCAGTCGTGCACCTGGCTGCGGACCCCCGTCGTCCGACTCTGCCTTACCAACTTATAATAGTAGAAAACAATCTCGGATCCAATACAATCTGAATTAGGTTGTAGAACGTAACCGTAGCATGGCATACACTCGTGACAATGTAATGTCTGTCGTCGACAAATGGGATCAGCTAAAAGCCATTACCTCGCATTTGCGTGTGCCATATATAATTGGGCCGCATCTATTCCTTATAGTTAATGTGAGAACGTTTCCAAGTCATTACTGAAGATGAATGCCCGACCGAGTCGCTCGATCGTCCCGGATCCGTGAATTAATTTAGCCCGAGCATTGAATGATGGCGAAATTGACATTAAAATTCTCCAGAGATCGTCTCAAGTAATTGCTGAATAAAATACTTTTGTATAACATCCCAAAGGGAATCACAAAAACGTTGCCCGTCGTCGAGCCGCGTGCGTGCCGGGTAATTTATATCGGCGCACGATGACAACTCAATAAAAAAATGATTTCATTTGCTTATCGAGTCCTTAATAACGCTGCGCGGGCGCTCCGAGAGGCCCGTTCCACATATTATTATTATAAATAACAACAAATACGCATTCTTTATATTGCTTCCCCGCGAGTGGATCGTTTTTTCCGAGTGGAATGTTATTGGTGGGCGCTCGAGGTGGCCGGAAGCCCACCTGAGGCGCTGGGGCCGCGGACAATATTTTTACGTTATTTTCGTAAACAAGCGGTTTATGCGAGCAGGTGAGATGTGATTACGGCCATATTAGAACGGCGTTAATTACTAATTATATTTTTATTATAGTATTCTGCGCGGGCGGCCGCGGTCCGCGTATTGCGGGTTACGTCCTCTGAGGAATTTCGTCACAATCTTATTGATGGCGCTGTGTGTGGTAGTACATTTATATAATGTCGTCATACATATGGTAGTTTTATTGCATTTGTCTTTATCGAAGCCATCACTTATAATTGCCAATTAAAATAATAAATATTGTCTAAACTAAACGTCTAATTTACTTATTTTAATACATTAAATTATTGATATAGACATCAAGAGAATTTGTTTTCTAATAGGTAAATTTTTCATTTCTGCATATGATAAAGTGATCGTTACTTCGGACTTCTAGTAGACAAAGAGCCTCGTTTTTAATGGTTAAAAAGTACGCGGCTATTAAATCGATATTAACCGAGAGAATTCGACGAACGCGCCTTACCCGATGTAATGATCGAATTTATAATCTCTCGGGTGGGTCACCTCTTTTATTTTTCAATCGCTGAGATATACCCTCTCTCTTTTAATTGTATTTTATGAGTATTTGATTCTAATGCAGGGCCATTAATTATTTATAGTATTCGATACGGGATGAGAGGATTTATGTATTCGTCGTTGCATTGAGATGAATAAGTACGATGCAATGATTGCTTTAGCCATTGTTATTTGGTTTTATTGCCGTTTCTTGGGTTTAGGTAACCGAGTCTAATCACAATTATTTCGTTAGGCTGTGTGAAAGGAATGTTTGTTAATTTATTTTGAATATTTATGTATGCAAGTATTAAATGAACATAATTTGAAGTTTGTTTTCTTCGTCTTTAATTGCTGTGTTTTGTGAACCCATGTTCACAAAACATTCATTAGAACAAATAACAACTTTCCTATTTTTTGCATATATATCTAATTCTGAACTGATGTCATTTAAAGGGGTTTCGTACGTTTTTAAAGAAATACCGATAATTGGAAAAAAATACTCATATGCAACCAAACTTTCCAACTTTCAACTTTCCAGAGACGATAATTTATTTTTAAACTTTCCCCTTTTTTTATTCAGTGGTACCGAGGGAACCCTAAGTTTCCTTAAACCGTAACTTTAAAAAGTTAAGTTAAGTTTAACCGTTTTAAGGAACCTATTGGAACTATATTAATTCAAAGTTTTCTTTCGCAGGATGTCGAGAAACTGCTTTTATCTACGCAATAACAAGTGCGGGAGTCACACACGCGGTATCACGAGCGTGTGCAGAAGGTGCCATCGAATCCTGCACCTGTGACTACTCCCACGTTGAGCACCCGCCCCACCGAGCCCGCGCCGCGGCCGCAGCCAACGTCAGGGTGTGGAAGTGGGGCGGTTGTTCTGATAACATTGGATTCGGGTTCCGATTCAGTCGGGAGTTCGTCGATACCGGGGAGAGAGGAAAGACGCTAAGAGAGAAGATGAATTTACACAACAACGAGGCAGGCCGAGCGGTAAGTTGTTAATCTAAAATCCTAATTTCCCCATTTTGTTCATTTGGTCTAGAAATCTCATAATTTACCACAAGTCAAGTGTCTTTATCGGAGCTAAGCTACTTCACTTGTATACTATAGGGATATTATACGGCTCTAACGACATCTGTCATCGTCGCCGCTGTTTACGATAACAACGCATATTATTGTCATAGGGTGCTCGACGATCAATCGCCGTCCACTTAGCTGGTGCGGCGCGAGTAATATTAATTGCGCGAGTCTCGAGTTCGGCCCATCGCGCAGTCATTCGTCGCGCGACACCTCCCACTTCACACCCTCTATCATATTTACATATTCAGTACCCTTCGACTTAAATATTGTCGCACGCAGCGGCCTCCTCACCGCCACCCGGTTTCGTAAAGGTGCCAGCTTAATTCCTGTCACGGAGGACGGTCTGGGTGTCCGTCTGATGAATATTCACAACATTCCATCGATTGTTTGACAGATATTTGGATACCGGAGAAACGGCATAACGCCGACGACTCACTCTCACAATGAGCTATTCTACATGAGAATGAATAAATACGCGGCCGCCGCGTCCGACGAGAGGCTCACGACGATAGTAAAATATTTACTGTCTCTGAGCTCGTGTCATTTATCTACCTTCTATGAATGATGAATGTCTCTAGAATTTGATTTACGATCCGTCCTCGATCGGTGACGCCCGGACCGCCTCCTCACAATTTGTAACAATTTGCTCGATCGTGAGATTCGATCGACGAAGTGCACAAGTAGGATCATCGATCACCTCTATCGCCTTATCGGAGGAATTTAAAGGCATTCAGACATCATCATGCCCGGCTACGACGATTTAATAATTATACTACTCATTAGGCTTGGGACGATTTTAATATTATCTTATTTTGTTGCAGCATGTCCAGACTGAGATGCGTCAAGAGTGTAAATGTCACGGCATGTCCGGTTCGTGTACAGTTAAGACCTGCTGGATGAGATTACCCAGCTTCCGTTCCGTCGGTGACGCTCTGAAAGATCGCTTCGACGGCGCTTCTCGAGTCCTGAATTCCAAAACGGATCTTGAAGTGCCACTTCAGAGGAACGATGCGGCGCAACATCGAGTGCCTCGAAGGGACAGATACAGGTTCAAGCTGGAGCCGAACAATCCGGATCACAAAGCGCCCGGGACGAAGGATCTAGTATACCTTGAGTCGTCTCCGGGATTCTGCGAGAAAAACCCACGGCTGGGCATCTCGGGCACGCTCGGTCGCGTCTGTAACGATACCAGCCTCGGAATGGACGGGTGCGACCTCATGTGCTGCGGCCGTGGGTTCCGCACGGATACGCTCTCCGTGGTGGAGCGCTGCAACTGTACCTTCCGGTGGTGCTGCGAAGTCAAGTGCAAACTATGTCGAATCGAGAAAGTGGTTCATACGTGTTTATAAATGTAAAAACTTTAGACTATACTTGGTGAGTTGTGATCGAATCAGAACCGTCGAGTGGCGATCGGACTGCGATCGGACGGCGCACAGTGGGGTATTTCTATTATCTGAGCGGCCAAAATTATTTTTTTAGTTTAATTGATTCAAAATCAATTCCTAGGTTATTTAATTGTAAATTAGGAAAAATAAAAGACTATCCTACACATTATTTACATTTTATATTTAAAAAAAATCTTATAAACTTAGAAACTAAAAAAAAATTAGACTAACTAAATAGAATCCAGCGATATTTCCGATATATCACTATCAGATAATTCTTCATCAGAAAACGTGTGTGCGATCAGGTTATATTCAGCCGGAAGTAACATTTCTAGGGTTTCCTTTAAAAAAGGTTTGCTTATCTTATGATGACGTTCTGGTCTCATACCAGTTATAACAGGATTAGAACTTAATAACAGACGGTTAAGCACATCCATATTACAAGATATTCTTGAAAATTTTCGAGCGAAGTCTTGTCGATACGATCTTTTATGCTTATTGCGTGCTTCAGCCGCCTCTTCCGATAACTGCCCTATTGGAAGCAATGCTTTTTTTATCACCTCGGATCCATGTACTAATATTTTATGCAAAGTTGGCGTCATAGGATACCATGGATACAGTTTAACATAAAGCTCTGAAGTATCCTTTGCATAAATTGAAAATTTTTCTATGTTGATTTTATGTCCACTAGATAAAGTTTCTAAAATAACTTTTAAGCGATATATTAAATTTACGTTAATGCCGGTAATTTCTGCTGCTAAAACATGGTCCGCAAAAAATCTTCGACTAGTGTTACCAAATCCTGGCTTAGGCACGTCTACAATTAATCCCATCTCAAGGAGAAATCTATCCTGTATTTCCTTTTTTCTCTGATTCGCTATTTCTTTTTCAGCAACTTTTCTCAGTTGCCACTTCTTTATCGGTAGTTTGTATGAAAGGTGTAAAATTGTTTCAAAAAATCGTATCCTGGCATGCAAAATAGAAAGACCAAAATCAATTGTCTCAGGATTTGATTTCATTTTGATATTTAAATTGTTAAAGTCTTTAGATGTTAGACCGCAGATATAACATCTCATTGTAGATGTCGTGTTGGTGGCAGCATTACAAACCTTCGCGTCTACCATGGTAAGCATGAACTTTTGTTTAATAGGTAGTGTCAGCCATCACCACCTTTGTTGCTTGTAGTTCATTAATGGCATTTTTAATATAATTTATTTCATCGTTGGTAATATCTTTCGATTCTTTAATAAATCTATCCTGATGGGTCGGCAATATCGTGGCGAGGAAGGTGTTGGGTTCTGCCAGACTACCTTCTTAGTGTTAGAGCAAATAAGTTGAAGAGGTACAAACGAACTCTGAAATAAGTTTGCATCGGAGTCTTTTGCATTTTCAAATTTTTGTTTATATTGAGCTTGTTGGGCTCCGTCACAACCCCACTTACACATTAAAACTAAAGTATTTTTTTCTTCTTTGTTTAAAAGTTTTAATACTTCTTCTAAATGTGTCATCAATCGCGTTACTGTGTGATCAATTAAACACTGCAAATTTGTTTCAGCACATGTTTCAGTTACCCGGTATGATTCTTTAACAGGATAACACTGTAGTTTAGCTTTTTGTAGTAAGCTGTAACATGGAAAAATATTTTTACAAGCACTTCTTATTATTTCGTACTGCCTTCTGGAAAGCCCTGCTTCAACGAAAATAGACAAGGCCTGTGCTGGAGTCAAATTGGTTGCTGTGGCTTTTGCTTGTTGTTTATGAATACGAGCGTATGCTTTCTTGTATTTTGTGGCTCGCTTTGGTGAACTCAATAAATCTTTTAATACAACAGAAGCATCTCTCTTACCACTTTCTCCTAACTTTGACATTGCAGCATAGGTAAGCAACCCTAAGTCCGTAAATTCACGTAATTTTACAGTTTTTCGTCTCTTGCTCCTTTCGCTTGAGTCATCAAATAATTTATATGGGCGCCCTGGCCCTGCTTCTTTTGGCCTTGGTATGGTGAATGTGCCTTCAAGCCATTCTGCATTTTTTCTTAAAAATACTTCCTCTCTCCGAAATCCATCTTCGCTTCATTTAAGACTTAAATCGTGAAAAATTATGTTTAATTTCATGTACATGCTCCTCAGAGAAATCTCCTAACTGT
This sequence comes from Monopis laevigella, assembly GCA_947458855.1. Classification (NCBI taxonomy): domain Eukaryota; kingdom Metazoa; phylum Arthropoda; class Insecta; order Lepidoptera; family Tineidae; genus Monopis; species Monopis laevigella. The sequence goes on along the minus strand of OX381583.1, from coordinate 24,321,172 downwards.
AGAAGATAATTTTCCAAAAAATCTAATTTTTCGCCAATAGTACATAAATTTTGTTGCTGCATAGTAGCAAATAATTGTTTGCGGGTAATTACTATGACGTTTGATGATCCTACAACAAAAAAACATAATTTAAAATATAAAATAGCAAATTCTGATTTTTAAGTATTCATCACTACAAATTTTAAAATATCATTTTCTTGGAAAATAGCAAGAAGTAGCAACCAATATTTTACTACAGTATGGATAATACCATAAGCATTATATAAATATAAAATCTTTGCTGGGACACCTTGGGAAGTTTAACTTTTAGAATTTACTATAAAATATTTACGAAAAAAAATTGATAAAATTATACTTAATTTAAAATATTTTTTATAAACTTCATATAATAGTTATTATAATAAAATCGTATAGTTACAAGACACACTTACCTGCTCTATCACCTTCCATATTGTTTACTCGTAATAATTAACTCAATTAAAATAATTCAGATGGTTAAATGTAGAATTGAATTGAAAAGTCGATAAGCGATACGGGCACTCAGAGGGACGGTCAAGTTTCGACTGACCGTACGGGCGCGTGGGAGGGCGGAGGGGAAGGGGAAGCATTGTTTGTAGCGCGCACACTATTCAACTATATTAGACTAACGGTTTTTTTTATCTACGTAGGAGTTCAAGAAATCGGATTTTGGCCGCCCAGATTGTTAAAATACCCCTTAGTGCGGCGGTTTGGCCGCAGGCGACGATAGCGGACTGCGGTCGCTACGCTTTTGACTTATGTAAATAGTTATCTCTCTCTGTTTATTTCTACTTTCCCCTAATTAATCCGGCGTGAAATTAAAGTAAGCGATATACTTTATTAACCTCGGCCCACTCGTTCGTATAATTTATTCGGCTATTAAGTGCGAACATGTGATCTAGTACCGATATTTTTTGTCGGACGCTGCGTTAGGTAAGTAATGAGACCAGTTTAATGACGATTTGTTTCTGTCAGTCTGTCATCCGTAGTTTACAATCGAAATTAGTTTTATCGCTTGCCTTACGCGGCTGGGTGTATATTTTATTTATTTACAGACATATCGGTAGTTCGCATTACGTAACTGGCTGCCGCGTCCGCCCCTGCTTTTCCTATAGAAGCAATCTTATGCGAAGATTGGAATTATTACTTTAAACGGTATTAATTAATATCGTTTTTAAGTTTTTTTATTTGATCTGAAGTAATTTTAATGAAAGTTTATTCTTAAATTTCTTCATCAATTTAAATATTTGTTTTACATAGCCATAACAGCATAACTGTTATGTCGCAGCTGCGGAGGTAAATTATCTTATAATTATAATTTCACATTATGGGGGTCGTCGATAGGATTTGGGACTTAAGTGATAAGCATAAGGTTCCTTCTCGGGAGTCTCCTGAGGCGGCCGCGTTATCAGCGCGGGAGTAGCGTCATCGTAAAAGTGTCCCACATTACGAGATAAATGGTCTCGGAAATTTTAATTAAATATCGAAAGAATTAAATAATCAGTATTATTCGTGCATATAATGGTATGTATCGACTCGGGTCGATTGTGAATGCACGCGACAGTTGAAATTTTGTTACTTAATTTATTTTTGTATAATTTGAAACATGTCTGTAATTAGTAGATATAGCTCGTGACATGGATCTCTATATTATTATACTATGTTGTATAAAACTAATAAAGACAATTAAAATCGATTGACGATAAATTCGAAAGTGCTTAGGTACTTGTAATTAAAATTATTTCTTATTGGTTTACCCGTGGGTATGATTGTATTATTTTTAAAACGGTCTTAAATTTATTTTGGACATTAAGGGAAATAATTGTGTATGAAGCGAAGTGTTTGAAATATTGTAGGCTTACCACTTAGGATGGCTACGCAGCGGAAAGCTTTATTGTCTTGGATACGTGAGGTGTATTCCATATGTGATATAGGTAGTTAGTGATAGTATATATTTAACTTTATGCGAGAACTATTTAATTATTTATTTCCGTGTTCAATGTTTAACGATGAGGGATAGAATGGACTTACTAAATAACGGTGTTCTTTTTACGACACCCTACCTGTAGTAGATATATGGAATTTTTGAGGAAATAACTATCGAGTCGTTTTAAATTATTAATTGTAACTACTAGTAGATATTTAAGATGCAACGACATTAAATGTATTTATTGTGCCAACTTTGTATATAAGGAACATTTTTGATGTGTAAAAAATCCGTAATGTCCAAAATGTGGAGTAACTTAACTCGCTACTCGTCATTAGAAATGCATGATGCATTTTTAATGTTTTAGAAATATATAAAGCATCGTTAGATAAAAGTTGATACGATTTTTATTTAGATTTTTTTTATCTATAGTTTACTTTTTTATATAACAAAATATAAACATTAATAGTTATATTCTTAAATTTTTGCTTCACTTCTCTGGGCTACAGACCACTTTTTAATTATTGTTGGTAAATATAAATAAATAAAAACCCTTTTATACTATATTTTTATCTTTATCTAAATGATAAAGTAACTATTAATGGTAATAGTATAAAATAAACCAATGGTACAACTGGCCCGAAGCCACTATTTTAGTAGTACCTCAATATTTTATATTGCATGTTTTTTTTAACTTGTCGTTGCACCTTTTTAAAACAATTAGATATCGTAGCCAAATCGTTTAATTAATCATTTAGTTAAATCTTTAAATTATATATTAAGGGCAAGATTTTCCTACAAGCCAATCATGCCGCCACAGTAGTTGGAGAATACGAATAACCTAAAACAAATTAATAGGCTCGCAGTTATTTTTTGGAATGTTTTGATTGTTTTTGTACAGACATTAAATAAAAATCACGCCCCGGACACTCGACTAAAGCGAGTGATACTGGTAACCCTATACTCTGGCATGAGCCAAGTTGCGTTTGTACATGTAGACACTTAAAGTAAGCTGCGTTTATACACGTAGGAACACACGCAAGCGTAACAAATAATCTAGGGCTGACACTGACATCGCGAGCGCTTTTAAAATGTCTCTAGAAGTGTCGGTTCTGTTCAGGAGGCGAAGAGTGTCCATTCTACACCGTTAGGTATAATTATAAATTCTGAATTTAGGAAGTTAATTAAATAATTAGGATTATTATTAAATTGTAAATTAAACGATTTGGCTATCCAAGTATGAATGTTCTATAAATATTACTATATATTGAATATAGTGGATATTATATTAACGTGCCACATAAACACAAGACTGAACGTCGTTTTAATATTGTAGTTATAATTTAAAATTCAGTGAAATGTGATAGTTTTATTGTTAATGTAGCATTATTTAAACGATTTTCGAGAATTTAGGTGCCATTTTTAATATCTTTTTACACATGACATCTTTTACCTGCACCTCTTTTTTACAAAAAAGCTATTGTATTCATAATCGAGTTGTACATTCAAAAAAATAAATTAATTTTATTGCTGTAAATATAGTTTTTAATAGAATTTCAATTCTAACTTATTTATATTATGTCAATGTATATTTTTAAAGTAGTTTTAACAGATACGAATCAGCTGAACTTAACTGAATCTCAATGCCTTGTATATTTTAAACAATAGGTAATGTATTATACTTACTTAAACTATAAACATTGCGTCCAGTGACCATTTTGGTACCATAATTACGTTAAATATATTATTTTGGTTGTATATATGAGGTAGGAACTTATTTATGATTGAAAATATTGATTACTTGTTACTAAAAATACAAAATTGATCAAAAATACTTGAAATTTTAATTCTTGGCCCTTTTTTTACACTACATACATACATATACATATCTTCACGGGTGCCTTACGGCGCCCGTGACCGCCTAGACGGCTCCAGGGTAACCAGCGGAAGGGTTTTAATCCCACCTCGTCGTAGTCGATGGTATGAGTCTACACCGAACAAGTGGCTAGCTCGTCGCGATGTTTTGAATAGACTCAATAACCCATCTATAAACAGTTTCACAAGTTGGTATAGTGAAACCGGGACCGACAGCTTAACGTGCTGTCCGAGGCACTACAGTGGTGTTGTCAAATAAATGTACATAATTTTTTTAATTAAAAACTCATTAGTACACATCGGGATTCGAACCAGGGACCTAAGTGTTTTTAAGTCCAAGGTCTAACCAACTCGGCCACCACGTATATATAACTCTTTCCTTATAATGATAGATATAATTCATAATACCTACAAATTTAGATTTGTTACTTTTCACGCTGAAATAGATCCTGTAGTCCATTTTTGTGGGTACCTCAAATTTAAGGTACGTATTCATATATCATTCTGATTTAATTAAGACACTTACTAAAGAACGTCTTTACCATTCTGTCTGTAAATACGGGCGTAAGTGTCCTAGTCATGTTTGTCTGTGGGTATTTGTTTGAAGAATACTTTTAGGATGCGGTTATGAAAGAGACAGTCATAAAAACGACAATAAAGCAAAGATAATATTATTAGTACTTGCAATATTATATTTTGCAGTCCGTTTCGTAAACGCATAATGTCGCCGGTATAGTGAAAATAACGTTGTTATTATCATATTTGCACATATTGCCCTGATCACAAATAAATCTAAACTTGAACTATGTGTATGTGTACTAGAAACAACGATAGGTACTAATACATATTATATTTTATAAACACCCAGACCATGGCAAACTTAACAGAAAAAAGAAATCTGGGTAATAATATTTTTGGCTATGGGTGGGAATCGAACCCGGACGGAAGCGGTCAATATTATATAAGTACCCAAATATAAACTACTTTCTGAAAATATTTAGTAGGTAGTACCTACATTATGAAGGACATTTCAAACACTGCCTTAGTTACAAACTAATGGCCTTATTCATAAAAAGTTATTAAGTCATTAAAGAACACTTTAGTTATAGAAGGTTTTCTCTCTTTTTAAAGTAACAAAAATGAATATGCGTAAAAGAGACAAAACCTTCTATAAATGAAGTGTTCTTCAAGGACTCAATAAGTTTTTATGAATAAGGCCATTAGTATGGAAACAATGATACTAGTAATAATATATATTTTGCCATGAGTAGGAATCGAACCTACGCTCTCCGGATACAATCACAACCTACGACCACCTTCGTGGTTTTAGGGGTAAGTATAGGTATAAATATAACAGTTAGGACCAAAAGGTCGTGAATGCATGGGAAATGTTTGATCAGACGCCTGTCTTAAGCTTTCGTTACCAGTTTCACTACAGCAACTTGTGAAGGAATTTGTAGATGTGTTCTTATATATATATATATATCTTCACGGGTGCCTTACGGCGCCCGAGACCGCCTAGACGGCCCCAGGGTACCAAGCGGAGGGGTTTTAATCCCACCTCGTCGTAGCCGATGGTACGAGTCTACACCGAACAAGTGGCTAGCTCATCGCGATGTTTCGGATAGACTCAATAACCCATCTATAAACAGTTTTACAAGTACCTGTTTACAAGATGTGTTCTTGAGTCTATATAAACACCGCGACGAGCTCGCTACTTATTTGGTGTAGACTGTATATAAACAATCGGGGACGACCATAGATAGGAATAAAACATCTCCACTCTGGGTAGTCTGACCTCGAGTGCCGCGCTCTAAGGCACCGGTATTTCATTGTTATTTTGGAGTACGGTATGTGCTCTGTTTCTCCCTGACAGTAAGCAGTCCTATAAAGTCCATGAATAGGGAGGATCAATAGATTGTTGTTTAACAGCATTGTTCGCTAATCTAGATGATACGGTTACAAAATGGGACAAAAACAAAGATGTAGCTGCGGCAACTATATTACGAGTCCACTTTAATACCCTGTCTACACTTTATTGTCAAAACTATCGCCTGTTTCGTAACCACACCCTGAAAGGAGAATATCAACAAGAAATTAGTAAACTAAGAGACTAAAACCGAAATATGACTAGGTCAATTGACGGTTTTTGCATGCTAATGGAACCGGAGACTTATTTTACAAAATTAATTGGATATCAAAGGCTTATAAAAGCACAATTTGACTCATTATGCATGGTGACTTTGAAAGGATGTACTTTGGGCTAATATGAGGTTCTACTGATCAATACGAACAACTTTTCCCATGGAACCATGTGCCGCAAATGAAAAAAAAAATTGCGTTCTCCATACAAACTAGTAATGTTAAAATGACTAATTTGTATAAGGGAGCCAAAATTTTTTTTATTTGCGCCACATGGTTCCTTGGGAAAAGTTGTTCGGTTTGATCAGCAGAACCACATATTAGCCCAAAGTACATCCTTTCAAATTCACCCTGTATATTGAAAGTGTTCTATTATCTCTTATTACCGATATTGTAGAAAATAATACTAAAAATGAGTATACTGGTTGGAATCCCGGTGTGTACCAAAGATTTTTTTAATTTAAAAATTATGTACATTTGTTTGACAACACCACTATAGTGCCTCGGACAGCACGTTAAGCTATCGGTCCCGGTTTCACTATACCAACTTGTGAAACTGTTTATAGATGGGTTATTGAGTCTATTGAAATCATCGCGACGAGCTAGCCACTTGTTCGGTGTAGACTCATACCATAGGCTACGACGAGGTGGGATTAAAACCCCTCCGCTGGGTACCCTAGGGCGGTCTAGGCGGTCTCGGGCGCCGTAAGGCACCCGTGATGATATGTATGTTATAGTAAAAAAATTGAGACAATATTGCTTAGTAATAAACCCGCAGAACTTTCCATTCCGCACTATAGTTTACTGTTATATTCTAAAAACTCTGGAGGGCAATAAATATTTTATGACGGTGTTATTAATTTTAAAGGCTTACGGGCTTCTCCTTCTATGACGTCATGCTACTAAAAAAAGAACATTTAAAACAAAAAACACGGCATTTAAACAGGGAAAGTCCGAGTTGTTAAGCATCATTCATGGACTCAACTCATTTTTAAGGCTGAGTTGCACCAAAGTTTCCGTTAAAGTAATTGTTACGATTACGATTAGAGTTTAAAATGGCGTCGAATGTACCAGCTGTCATTCGACTTTCAAAATAAATCTGGTACATTCGACGCCATTTTTTAACTTTAATCGTTACATTTACATAGAGTTTATTTTCGAGCAACTGAGCTTTAAAGTAATCTTAACTTACCTTACCTTGGTCGGCCCCAAAAAAATATCAGGGGCGAGTTATTCGTTATCGAGTAATTCAAAATTGTTAATAACCTACCAACCTTATAAACTACATGATAGCCCAACGAAATTTAGCTTAAATCTACTAACATCAAAATAAATATTATCACAGGTGTCTTACGGCGCCCGAGACCGTATAGACGGCCTCAGGGTGCGGTTTAAATCCTACCTCGTCGTAGCCGTATGTATGAGTCTACCTACACCGAAGATGTGGCTAGTTTTAGTACAGCATCAGTGATAGTTCACAAAAACCGTCAAGTGACCTAATCATATTTCCGTTTTAGTCTATGGATTCACCGGCCACTACTGCATGGATTTCTTATCGAGGTGGTAGTCTCCCTTAATAGTGCGGTTAGGAAACGAGCGATTGATTTGACGATGAAGCAGCGAAGATATTAAAATAGACTCGTAATGCAAATACGTTTTTGTCGCCGCTCATTTAACGCTCGTAACCGCATTATTTAGCCAGCATAGTGAGAGCGATCAATATTGTTAAACAACAATGTATCGTTCGATCCGTTTATGGACTTTGTTCAGGTGGATGCAAAGTCACATGCCGTGCTCCAATAAAAAAATCTGTTTAGTTTATGGACAGAAAAGGAAAAATAGGATAAAAAATTATTTATTAGGTTAGTATCTACCAGCAGTACAAAAAAAGTGCTTATCTTCATACAATCAGGGATGTCTTTCGGCGTCCTAGGCCCGATATCGCCCTAGACGTCCTTAGGGTCCAACGAAAAGGTTTTATTCACACCTCGTCGCACAATTAATTTAGTAGAAACAGGGAGATTTATTTTCCACTATAAAAATATTTTGGAGACTTACACTGCTAATAAAATTACCTTAATCTTGCCATTTTATATATTATTAAACGTACTCGTAGGTAGGTTTGTATCATAAGTACTCGTATATCGTAGGAATCAGGCAATATGATAAATAAAAACAGATCAAAGGAAAATTAATTATTGATGAATCCCTAAATACAGTTTCATGGAAACCCTTGGAATCGGTATTGTCGTCAGATGCATGCATTTATTTCGGCATGATATTTTTGCTTATTAGTCGTAGTTACGAGTAGGTAAGTCAGCACATTTTTGTGCATTCTAATTCCCCCTACGTGCACTTTATATCAAATCATTTTGTATCAAATATTACATTATACATGCAAACCTCTCTGTCCCTTTACTATTTACTATTATAAAATAAACAAACAGCATTATAAATCCAGTCCAAGATATAAGACAAGAAGGTTACATCTTCATTAGACATTTAATCTCCTGTGGCGTACCGTGTAGATCCCCGAACACATATCTCTGCGCGCGCGCAGGCCACTGTCCGATATACTGTACGATGATGTTTTCATCTCACAATTTATGCACGCAGTCACTAACGCGAGATGCAAAACGACACACTATCCACAAACAGTCCTAACTCCTTAGCTCTTCACATAAGCAAATTCAACCCAATCCTAACACTATTAGGTCTGTTTCAGATATCTAAATAAAATAGCTTGCAACTTTATTTTCTTTGCTACGAAATCGATCGTGAAATATTTATCTTTAAGGTCGATTTTTGTAGCTAGCTTAGGCATGAAAGTGAAAAGCTGATCCGTGTTGGTGGTCGCGAGGGCCTCGGTTTTGTTCCCACGAATATCGCCGTGCTCGCAGGAAAATTTATGTTTATGAACTGAGAAATCTGTCATAAGGGATACGAATGGCGTGGCTGAATCTGAAATAGCGTGAATAATTTTTCATAAGGAAGAATTTTTGCATTTCGAAAGTCCATTTTGTAATCGACAACTGGGCTTTAAATTAATTATGTAGACTTTTTTCAATTAGATTTTCTTATGTAGATAAGTATAGCCGCTGTATATATCACTAATACAATAATAAAATACCTATATGTTAGTTTTAAAATTCACATATTATTCGACCACTTTGGGCATGTAACTATTATTTTATCAACAATTAAAATGTCTAGATATTCATAGTCTACGAGCGCCTTAGTAGACTAGTGGTAGCGCCTTTGGCGTTGTATCCGGAGGTTATGGATTCGATTCCCACCCATGGCAAAAAAATATTAGTACATTATCTGTACAGTTTGTCTTGGTCTGGGTGTTTATAAAATATAATATGTTTTATAATAATAACAAAATAGAAAAAGAAACGCTAATGAAAGCATTATCCGTCCATATAAAAAAAATAATGAAAATTATTTAGAAATTATTATTAAATATCCTCGTATTCAACTTTAAAAATTAGATATCTCCCAAGAACCGCAATTCAGCATTCAAAACGTGCCGGTCATACATTGCAGGTCATCACTCTATCTAGCCGCTGAATGTCTTACTATTTGCCACAGGGTATGGATCTCCTTGCTAGGGTTTATTTGCTTGCGGCGAAATAAATAAAACAAAGCTTCATTCACAATTAAATTATTAATAAAAAACAATTTTATTAGACAATTATCACAATATCATAGACATGTCTGAACGTCCTTCCTTACATAACAAGTATCGCATGTCACTACACAACACCACCTAAATTCACAATTACAATTCTCACTCTCCTTCACCACTTTTCTGGTGAAACCTCTTCTGCAACAGAGCTGGTCACAGCTATCAGTGCCTGCTGATGAAGCATTACAGGTCCTGCCTTCTGTTCCAAGGGATCCGGTTTTTAGGTTGGATATGCAGAAGTCTGGGGAATCTTCAGAGTAGATTATGTCACGTTTTCCAGGTCTTTTTATGCTGGAACTCTCTGGCATGTAGTTGTCTCCGTCGTTACTCGCGATTACCTGGTTTAGGAAATTTAATACAGATTAATAAATAGCTTTAAGGTTTCATGTAAGTTATGCAATATATAATTAATAATTGATAGATTTTGGAGCTAAGTTTACATTGAACATGTAGTGTGGTTTTTCTGCTAAATTGAAAAGTTTATTTATAAGCTGTCGAAATAAAGCCATCTTTTAATTTACGAGATTTGATAAACAGTTGGAAACCGACTTAATTGTATGTATGTATGTATCATCACGGGTGCCTTACGGCGCCCAAGACCGCCTGGACGACCCCAGGGTACCCAGCGGAGGGGTTTTAATCCCACCTCGTCGTAGCCGATGGTATGAGTCTACACCGAACAAGTGGCTAGCTCGTTGCGATGCTTTGAATAGACTCAATAACCCATCTATAAACAGTTTCACAAGTTGGTATAGTGAAACCGGGACCGACAGCTTAATGTGCTCTCCGAGGCACTATAGTGGTGTTGTCAAACAAATGTACATAATTTTTTTAATTAAAAACTCATTGGTACACACCGGGACTCGAACCAGGGACCTAAGTGTTTTTAAGTCCAAGGTCTAACCAACTAGGCCACCACCTATATTAGTTGTATTCGGATATTAAGGGTAATAGCTAATTAAGTATAGTTAATAAATTTCCAATTTGAGAGATCTGATTACATAAGTTGATAAGTCTATCATTATTTTTGCCTATCACTTCAATACTCTAGTTAATAGAAACGTGAAAATTTTGATATACCTTAGCCTATTAATTCATTAAACTCGATCCCAACAATCTCTCAGAGATCTATGCTCAGTCCCCTCTCTCTATTTGTAATTGCTTCTTTTAGATTTATTAAATTGACGTATATTTTTTTAGTTAAAAATTTTCATGTGACATGTCAATAACATTTTTGAGAGCTTTTTTTGTGAAATCCGCGATTTTAAATTATTTGACAGTTAAGTACTTAAAAATTACAAGCTTCGTGCTTACGATTTGCGGGCTTAAAAAAGGTATTCCAAAGACAAAAACACAAATAGCAAGACTAGCTCTTGGTCAAGTATAAACAGAAAATTGTAGCAAAAGACACAAAACCAATAATATTATAAATGATATACAACTTCTTGAAGGCCATAAACCAAAATAGAACACATCCTGACCTTAGCTGCCCCCTCGAAGCGGTCTCGGAGCCTGTCCCCCACCTCCCGGAAGGTCGGCATTCGCCACCAGCACGTCTGCAAGGTACAAGACCCTGACAGCCCGTGGCACTTGCATTCCATCTTCATACTGTTCTTTATCACCTGTTATTTACAAGATTTTATTGATAAATTTATACTTAATAATAATAAATTTAGAACATTTCACACATATTGAAAGTATAGTGCTTCTGATTTTATTTATTAAAGCACGGCTTGTGACCTTGTATATGCGATGATATATGATATGGTTACGGAATGGGCGGCGACAAAGACGAATTTGCATTACGAGTCTATTTAAATATCCTCGCAGCTTTATCATTAAATCACTGCCTGTTTCGTAACCGCACCCTAAAAGGAGACTTCCACCTCGACAAGAAATCGATGCAGTGGTCTTTTGAAAACCGGTGAATCCACAGACTAAAACCTAAACATGACTAAGTTTTTGTATGGTTACCCTAGTTAATCGAAAATCATCTATTAAAAAAAAATGCTGTTTTTTGTAATAGGTTACCATGCAAACAAAACAAATACTAACCAACCTCCCAACGTTAGAATTGTGTAATTTAATGAGAGTCTTAATATCGCTTCTCTTCCTGTACCGTATGTCCATAAACTCCCGGGACTTCCTGAGTCCAAACCGGATGTTGTCGCTACATCCGCCCCATTGCCACTGGTCAGCTGCCCCAGAGGCTGGGGCGGGCGGCGTTGCTGCCGACGGCACTCCTCGTCGACGAGGCTTGGGGGCACCCTGTTAATTGAAAAAGGAGCATCATCATCATTATAGACTAGAAGTAGACTTTTTTATGGCATTTAAATCTAGACCTTTTTGGTCACTCAGTTTTTGCAAATGATAGACGCTAGTATAGCTGACCTATCGTGACTGACCTAGCAAAGCTTATATTTAAGATACAGTTCGATCCTACCACCTTTTAATTGTCCTAAGATCTTGTAACTAAGTTTTCTAAACACGGTCTCCTATATCATATTTCGCCTGATTCCGGGGGTAAAAAAAATTAGTTAACTAAGGGTAGTATAAAGATTTTTTTATAAAAACAATTAATTAGGATGAATTTTATATTTATAACACATTTAAAAAAATACTTTGCTAGCTGGTTGTTAGAACGTAGAATTTTACTTTACCTTACTTAGTAACTATTTGTTTGTAGAAGTGTAAAGAGAATAAAAAGTAAGTGACTACCTTTTCACAGGAACATTCGAGGAGCAGTCCTGACGTACAAGCTCTGGTGATAGAATAAGTTACACCAGCAGCTGTGATCGCGTGAACAAACCCCGTCTCCCGAGTATCTGATGACAAAATTATATATTACCATAAACAATTAGAAAATATCCATATTATACGCAACTTAATGCATTTCAATGCAGCAGCTGCATTATCGTGTTCAGTACTCAAATGGAAAGTACGGAGTCTCATTATGTGGAGATTAGATAAGCAGTAAAGTTTGCGCAATGCGGCTCGAGTGACAGCAGCGTCAGCAGATCGGCATCGGAGAGCCTATCGATCCCATGCTAATTGGGCCAGCGCGCGTCCCGGCCGCGAAACGCACTCGCCGCGTATCGTCGCGCCACATTCCGCCACCCGTCCGCCTCAGATACAACAAAATTTATTGCACGAACAATTTATATAATTGACGTGCGACAAAAAGCAAAAATACATACTTACTCGTCCACCACAGAATTCGGTCGGATCACTGTAATTACTGCGCGTCGATGCTCCTTATCGCGACTCAATTTTCATAGGCATTTTTATCTCGAAAGAATTTCAGAAGGTCTCGCCGAGATTTGTCCTCTCGAGAAATTATGAGAAGAATGTCAATTTCGAAATTTTTCGCTAGTCGTTTAGCGATGCTCGACTGGAAAAAAACTAGCGGAGGTTGTCGTCGGGTGGAGGGAGCCGACGAGCGCATGGGAACGGCGAGGAGCCCATACTCCCCGAGCATGCCACGCACGCCTTTTTTTCTATGCGGAGACTCCGCTGTCGATAGAGGCCGGTGGGTGCGACACGCCGGGGTCGTCATTATAAGCGGTGAGCTCAGAGCCGAGCATTCCTCGCGCTCCTGCCGCATTATGCGCCGTAATTATCATAAAACGCAGCGCCGACTCGCAAATATGTCGTCGGAAACGAGGGACATGACATTCTCATCACCGAATGATAGGTTTTTGTCGTAAGCACGGGAGGAACGAGCGTCCGCACGGACTCAGAGGAGCAGAGCGGGCGTTATTTGGGTGCATCGTCACAAAGGCCAGGTGAACGCTTTTTTCTCTGCCACGAGCGATCGAAGAATGTCGGTATTCGTGTTCCTCTGAATAATTCAGAAGACTTGTCGATCGATCAATAAAACCGATGGAATTAAATTGATTCACACTTGATGGGCATACTGTAGCCATAAAACCGGGAACTGGTCAGTTTTTGCGAAGTCCAAATACTTGGAAGTCATTCCTCCATTCACGGCCAGTCAATCACTTCACCGGGAGCACGTTCGATACGCTCATAACACGATCAGCGTTCATGAAATATCTGAACATTGCGATACTGCATCCGCTGATTGATGACTTTACTACGACATCAGCCTTTTGCACTTGTGCAATTGACATAATTACTTTTATTTATTTTATCATAACACGATTTCCAGAGTTTTTTTTGTCTGTCATTAAAAATAATTTCTGTCATAGCTTGTCTGTTAAAAGGAAATCTGTAACATATTATCCGCATGGTGGATGGATGAAAAATAAAAGGGGAGTCGTTGACCCAAAAATCATTATTCACACGAGAACGTTAATAAATATTGATAGACAACCAATCTGTAGATCTATCCATAAAACATTTAATCCTATTGGCATCTAGCCATAACAAATTAATAACAGGTCAACCGGTAACTGATGGTGGTTATTTAAATGCCGTAAAAAAATATAAAATTGCAGTTTTAATTAGCATTAAATAATGTTTTTTTTTATATAGCTCAGATTTGCTATATTCCTTATATCCGAATATTATATTTATATATCTATCAGCGTAACTCTTTTTATAACTACAGTAAATAAATATAATTTCTTTTGAATGTTTGCTGGTTTTGAAGAAAGTACCTTAGCACAGGAATCAGATGGCGTTCATACAAAACTTTAAGAATATTTAGTATCTCAATAAACCATAAAGAAGAAACATTTTGAAAGTGAATTAATGTAATTAGGGGCAGTTAATAATAGATACAAATCTATAAAATAAATAATAACTATCATCGGTACCCAATTTCCAGTTCATTCATTCGCCACGCTCAGTGGATTGCGATAATTGCATTCATTCATTATACGTATTGTACTAAATGAACAAAGCAATGAATGAGCGTTCATCACAATAACCTGTGCCATCATTATGATCATGTATCGATACTTTATCTGCTCCATTACGTAAATCGATTCCAATATTTAACTTTTATTATATAGTTGTATTTATATTTGTGGCTTAAGTTATTTATTACCTTTTAGTTAATAGATTCATTTATTATCTTGGTATTAAAAGCATTATCTTCTATTCAATTTGCATTTATTGTAGGTATTATTATTATGCTGTCTTTTGGATGATTTTGGTTATTCTATTTGACACAGATTTAATTAGCATTTAGATATCTTAGAAACTGCTTCATCAAAATCTTCATTGGGTACATATGTTAGGCAATTAAAACAATTTCAAACTAATATTCGAAAAGAAAATTTAAGAAAAACTGTTGGTAACTAATTAAAAGTTTTTTTTTAATTTCCGAGTATTTTCAAGAGATCTATATCTTGAAAAATACTTAATAATAAACTACAGATGATCTGCGTACCTTGGCTATGGGAAAACAGATATTTACTTATTCGGATATAATTCACAAGAAATTTTGTTGACATATAATATCTCAACATAGAATCTCTAACGAATACCGCAGAAGTCTACTCAAATTGGACCGATAAGGTATACGGAGCGCAGCATCGGCTAAGATCATCTCAGCAAGACCATATGTGAAATTGTTCAACCTTTTTGCAATTTTAATTTTATTTATAAGTTGTGACCGGACGTTCCCGCTAGACACTGATAACAGCCGTGCGGGGCAGCTATCTGATATTGATC
The DNA here is from genome assembly GCA_947458855.1 of Monopis laevigella. Lineage (NCBI taxonomy): Eukaryota > Metazoa > Arthropoda > Insecta > Lepidoptera > Tineidae > Monopis > Monopis laevigella. Next base: position 24,305,876 of record OX381583.1, on the reverse strand, counting down.
TGAAGCAGTCAACAGAGCCTTATAAATTAACTGTAACCAGCTCTGTTGAAGAATTTTAGATTTCAGATGAATGCGCGCACGCAATAAGTCGGTGCTTCGACGTGACTTTCCCGGGCCATAAATTGTTGAAGCTAAAAATACTTGTAATGAGAAGTTCTCGCTTTATGCGCTATGACTGAACAGATAGCATAAGAGCATATTATTAAGTGCATTTACTTTGTATAAAGTTACTTTATATTAAAATCTTATGGCTAGATAAAGGATAATAAAATGACGATTAGTTTTTGCTCGATTGGTATGTGTTTAAATTAGGTATATTAAATGTATGAGATGGAACGTGAATTATGATGAAATTGAAGTATTAAATATACATAGTTTAGAAGTTAGTAGTTAAATTTATTTAATCTATGAATGTCATAATGACCACAAGCTATAAATGTTCTAAATATACATACATATCATCACAGGTGTCTTACGGCGCACGAGACCGCCTAGACGGCCCCAGGGTACTCAGCGGAGGGTTTTTAATCCCACCTCGTCGTAGCTGATGGTATGAGTCTACACTGAACAAGTGGCTAGCTCATCGCGATGTTTTGAATAGACTCAATAACCCATCTATAAACAGTTTCAAAGTTGGTATAGTGAAACCGGAACCGACAGCTTAACGTGCTCTCCGAGGCACTATAGTGTTGTTGTCAAACAAATGTACATATTTTTTTTACTTAAAAACTCATTGGTACACACCGGGATTCGAACGATTCTAAATATGCGTTATAAAATTGTATACCTCCTAAAGGATGGATACTTAATTATAAGAAGGTACAGGTAGGTAGATACTAACAAAATAAATCGCGTATGTATTACTAATGCAAAAAGTGCGTAAATATGGAACTAGCAAATTCCTTCACGTGCAAGTTCAACCCCATTTCTCTTCGAGTCAAGAGAAATAATTTGTGTTTGCGCAGAATTGTCAAGTATCATGTGTCAGATCAGGCAGCGGAACATAAAGCAGCATGTCGTGTCATGTAATGCGCCTACGTGCTTCCACCCTTCTGCGATCGTAAAATTGTCAGATTTACAGAAAGCACAATTATGCTCGAGAGGATCATCGGCTCGAGATAAAGACGGACGACAACTTCCATTCGGTGAGCTCACATGCAAATAAAGTAATTTGATGGCGCTCAACGACTCGACAAAAAGAGCAAAGATGACTTCTTTAAGCGTACATCAGCTTTAATGCGATACGAGCACAATACATCCAGTTGTCAACGCGACCGCATCGGAATGTTTAAACGAACGCGAGCATTTTATCTCATCTGATTAATTCAAATATTTAGCGCAATAAATACGCGCAAGGAGGAATCGTCGCTGTCCGCGAGGACGGAGGGACTCGTAACGCTGTCCGGCCGTCGCCGTCAGCGGCCGACGCGACCGTGTCAGCCGCGGCCATTGTGGCCTCCGATATACGAGCGGCGTGCTGCTGCCCACAACGCTGATTTATCGACGGCCCGCGACGGTCGCGGCCCGGGAGCGCCGTCGTCGCCGATGCCGAATAAAGCGCGACGCGTTCTCACGCTACTGAACGCACGCGAACTCTCCCATCTCATACCACAATTTAAATGGAACGATCGTTTCTCATCCCTTTCCCCCGGATATTTTACGTCGAGTAATACGATACGACACTGTCCGGCTCTTTCTGCGGTTTACGCGATCTTTTTTTTCCGCGACTCGCTATTGTTCACTTGTCAATTTCTTTAGCTAATGCGAGTAAACGTCTCATTATGCGGTGCCGTGCGTTCGCGACGCGCATTGCGTGTTGTGACAGCAGCCACCCACCGGAAAGGGCCGAGCGTCATTCGGCCGAGTACAAAACGCGAATGCTTCATTCAATGATCGTTCGAAGGCTAATTTGAATGGATCGTGTTCATTTTAATGGGAATAATTAGGCCCGGTAATGCGTTAGGCGGTCGAATGAGAAATATAAAATATCTCTATTAGAACGTTGACTTCATGGCGTCGACTTTTGTTCCCGAGTTAACATCTAATTAACGCGTTCTACGGAGCGGGCGAGTTGTTTCTGACGTTATTACACCGCAGAACGGCTTATTTGATTTTGGAAACGGTACTTATTTTGTATAGGCAGTTGTTACAATTTTGTTATAAACCGATCGACATAAAATTGACTTAGTTTGGCATTTTAATTTGGCAAGACTTGCTGACAACCTCCAGCCCATCAGACTCTCGCGCCCGCCTGTCTCTCTCAGGAGTGACGGACAGCCGGTCGACCGTCCATGTCCGATAAAAAATACACTAGGTTCAACCGTCAGCCTGAAGTGAAAGGGTACTATGTGAAAACCGAAAGCTAGAAAGGGATTTCCGAATGTCATCTGTCCGGGCACGATGCGCAATCGTACGTGGAGCGATGGCTGGGAGATATCGTCTGTAGCAAGCATTTTGTGCTTGAGACGTCGATTACTCCACTCGTGCGTTGTTTGACTTTCAAATAAAGCACGGGCGTTGTTTATTCTGCAGCGATCCACGGAGGCAGCGACACGCTCTATATCGAGAACTTATAAATATTTAGGGCAGTCTTTATTTGGAGTTACGAGTCGTCGTTTGTCAGATGCTTTAAGTAGGAAGGCTTTAATGAATGAGGAAGATGAAAAATTCAGCAGCCAGGATATTTTGTAGAGGCTTAATGATAAGATCTTGTTGATGTTGTCGTACATTGTGTTTGTACGCAGTTGTTTGTTGATACCTGTTTTGAAAAATAATACATACGAAAGAGACTTTCAGTTTTGTAAATTAAAATAAAATAATATTATTAAATATAATAGTTATCAAAAAAAAAAAAAAATTTTTTAAGATTTTATAATAAAAAAAACTTTTATGAGCTTCTTTCGATTTGTAACAGTTTTATTTCAATTTACGAAAGAAAATATACCAATCATCTCTAATGCAATTTAAATGTATAATAAATATCTGTCCGCTTGTGTGCTTATAACTCGAGAACTACTTGTCCGATTTTCTTTATTCTTTTTTATTATTAATAGTTCTTTGGTCAGGTTATAAATCGTTACGGTAGGTATCATATTTTTATAGGACTTTCAGGAGTATTAGAGATTTGCAACTACTCTCTATTCAGGTTTTGGGTTCTGTAACTACTCTCATCAGCTTAAGGGTGATTTTCTTGCTGATGCATACACCTTTATTGAAGTCGGTTTGTTAAATTGCATTTTATCCGACTTCAATAAAAGTGGATTTCTTAATTCGTCGGGATCTTTTTTTTTTCTTATATGTAATTGACACCACATTTATTTATATTTACTAGCTATTTTCACTGCCATTCCCTATCAATTCAAAAAAGTTTATCCTAATATCCTGCTTATTATTATGTATGTTTTTTTTTACTGGAGCCCGCCATTGACCTTGTGGACCGATTGGTCCTACCGTCGATTTACCTAGTGGTAAATAAACGTACAAAATCCATCAATGGGGTCGATCATGCATTGTTGTTGTTATATTGTTGGGGTCGATCAACAAAAAACCGAAACGTGACTAGGTCACTTGACGGTTTTTGCATCTGTGTTAATCTATGTCGTAAGTATATTTATTTATTGTCATTTAGCTGGCATAGTGGGAGCAATCAATGTTGTTTAAGTACAATTAATGATAATAGATTCAGAATTCGATCATATCGATTAAAGATTAGCTTAGCGTTGTGCGCGTAATCCTCCCGATGCTTGTCAGTGTTTGGTGTTCATTTAGAAAACCATCGGCAACGACGGGGTATGAGCAAACCCTTTCCAAAAGACCGCGACATCCACCCGTGATGATAAATTCCAAAAAAAAAACGAAGCCTCCGCGTAATTGAGATTAGATAGTGACTAAAGCCTCATCTCTTGCGTCCAATCAAAGGATGCAATTAAAAACATTTACGCGTCCAGGGCGCCAAATATGTCGCCCACTTTTTTGTCGATATAAGGCCATTTTGTTGGATTTATGAACGGGTCTAAGGAACGTGTGAGGTCTGGTAGCGTTGTTATCGTATGATAATCTTTATGGAACCCCTGCAGGTCGCCTGTCGACACTTAATGGCTTCGACAGAGATTAGTAAGGGGTCTATTAAATATCCCCATACAATATTTTGGAAGTCCGTTGTTCGAATTCTGTTTGTGGGTTAGTTGATAGCTTAATTAGGTTGTTTTGTATGCCCCACATAGACTGCGGCGGTGGTGTCGTGGTATTTACGATGTTATACAGCTATTTGTTATTTATGACTTAATGTACTGTTTTTAATTTACTTTGTATTTTATAAGCTTGTCTGTGTAGTAATATATGTTTGTCCTGAGGGAATAAGCATTGGGCGAAAGGTTTGTTTATTTTCTTGTTTATAACTCAATTGTGTTAAAGCTAATTATTTGGGAAATAAATTAAGTTTGTTTGTACCGCCGAGGTTTTGTTTAGTTTATGCCCGTAAAGATTTCTAATTCATGATGCTTGATCAAGCTATGAGAAATGAATGAAACTTATCGCCCTCTTCACGGTGTTTATTAAAACAATATAAAAGTTTAATCGCACACTGATTTGACGTCATTTGGACGTATGTTAATCCTGGTGGTTAAACAAAAAGTACTTATATATATATATATATTATGTGGGACAAATAACACATATTGCTTTGGTCATAAACTAAGCTCTAGGCTTGTACTATGTGTACCAGAAACCATGATATAATACATATTATATTTTATAAACACCCAGACCATGACAAACACAGAAAAATCATACGAATATTTTTTGTCATCAATCAACCTTCGGATACAACACCAAAGGCGCAACCACTAGCCTACGGAGGCTGATATATATATATATATAATTAATATTTCGTGAGATTAAATTATTATACATAAATACTAGCTGGTGATGATTTTTTATGAACACATATTGATTTCTTATCAAAAAAAAGTTCAATATTTCGTTTTTTTTTATATCCTTAATCAAATTGAAAATTATGGGTTCTCCATAAAAATATTCATCCCCTATTTTACCTCCTTCAAGTATTATATTTGCGACAATGTTCTTCTCTAAGGTCCAATCTATCTCTATATTAAAATTCATCAAAATTGGTTCAACATTAAATCTAAAGAAACAAATAAACACAGTTACCTTTATATTTATAATATGAAATATATAGGTTATATTTTATCACAAATATCTGAAATAAACATTTATAAAAGAATTTAGTAATTGATTCGACAAAAAAAATTAAGCCACCGTTCATTGACTTTAGACATTGATATATAGAAATTTAAATAAGAATGAAATCCTTTTTTCATTGATAAAGTTTTGACATGAAAAAAAACGGAATTGAAGAATGCACTGACTTACTAATGAAAGGAACCAATTAACGCTGATTATTTTTTGTTATAAGTAACACCTACAGGATGATACAAATTTTAATATTCATCTTATCTAATATGTTTTTTCTATACAGTTTGTCATGGTCTGGGTGTTTATAAAATATAATATGTATTATATCGTTGCTTCTGGTACACATAGTACAAGCTTAGTTTGTGGCCAGAGCAATATCTCACATAAAAAAAAACGAGAATCGGCATATCAAGCCGACATAGAGGAGACAACTAGTAGTCTTAATATTTAATTTCGACTGTTTGTTGTTCTCACTCTTGGACTTTACATGCCGTTTACCACCGGTGGGTGTAGAGTCACATGCCGTGCTCTATTAAAAATAAGTTTATAGATACAGCTATAAGTCATGGTCCGGTTTTAGTTTATGGGTTCACTGGTTTTTAGGAACTTACCTTCTTACTACATTGGTTGTTTGTCAATGTAGTAGTCACCTTTCAGGGTGCGGTTACGAAACGGACAATTTGAGGATATTAACCGCGAATATATTAATTACACTCATAATAACAGACGGACTGTTATTACGAGTGTAATTAATATATAATAATGTCGCAGCCTATTTCTTAATCGCATTATTAAATCGGCATAGTGGAAACGACCAATGTTTCAACAACAATGAACAATGATCGAGTACATTAATGGACGTAGGCCTGCCATCTTGGAAACGCGTATGTATTATTTAAAATTCTTTATTGCACTTAAAGATTTATACAAAGGCGACCTTAATGCCTTAGGCATTACCATATTATAAAATATAGTAATGTAAAAGTAGCGATTAAATTGTTAAACTAGCTCACCCTGTATCTGACTTTTTTCTTGTCGCTTAGTGATAAAAAACGCCGGGGCTAATTCAACTTAGTTGGCAGTTGCACCAGCGCCACCCAAAACTGGCTGGATCAATTTATTGGCTTTTAACCTAATTTGTTGACCAGCTCGCCCCCGATGCCATTTGGATCCAAACATCGTCTCCCACGCACTAATAATCTTTGTTTTACTTTTATAAAGTATTTATTAATTAACTAAATATAAGAAGACGGGTCTCATACTTGATTTAGTTGATTCATTTGTTTTTATTGCTTTCTCTTATTTTGTTAGTCTTGTTTCGTGATAATATTTTTCTAATAGAAATCTATAATCTATTGGTTAAGAACTCTTATACGATAATTATGATTTTGTTCGTATCCCAGGCCGATTTTTCTTCGGAAATCTATACTAATATTATAACGCTGAAGAGGTTATATGTTTGGTTGAACGCGGTAATCTCAGGAACTACTAGTTAGAATTAAAAAAAAATTTTAGTGTTGCATAGCCCATTTGTCGAGGAAGGATATAGGCTATAAAACATCACGCTACGATCAATAGGAGCGGAGCATCAATGAAAAATATTGCAAAATCGGGGAAGTTTTATTCTATTTGAGAGTTTCCTAGCGCAGCGTAAACGGGGTCTGCTAGTATTATATAATAGGTAGGTACTTAATGTTGTAAATAAATTAACATACTCAATGTTGTAAATAAATAAACCCTAAAGTCCCTGGTTCGAATCCCGCTGTGTACCAATGAGTTTTAAATTAAAAAAATTAAGTACATTTGTTTGACAACACCACTATAGTGCCTCGGAGAGCACGTTAAGCTGTCGGTCCCGGTTTCACTACCAACTTGTAAAACTGTTTATAGATGGGTTATTGAGTCTATCCAAAACATCGCGACGAGCTAGCCACTTGTTCGGTGTAGACTCATACCATCGGCTACGACGAGGTGGGATTAAAATCCCTCCGCTGGGTACCCTGGGGCCGTCTAGGCGGTCTCGGGCGTCGTAAGGCCCCCGTGAAGATATATATCTATATATAAATAAATTAACAAAATTTATTGTCCTGAAGAATGTCTACTAACTACAAATAAAAGTTAATCTAAGTATGTTGAGTAGGATTTTTTTGTATTAGTAAATAACGATATTTCATATGTTTTCAATACCAATAATGTTTACAAATATTTTTATCAGATTATTTGTATCAAATTACGCTGTATGCAGGTTTTAGAAAAAAAAACTCGTAAATTAAACTCGTGTCAACGTCGTAAAATATACTAACATTTTATATTTACCTCACATTTTTTAACTGCATTTAAATGTCAACTCAAACCCTTTTCTGGCAAATCTTATGAGTTATATTTGAAATAAAATAATGCAAATTATGTTTCAATTTCTTTTAAAGTTTATAAATATTTTGTGGAATGAATTTTTGACAAATACCACTTAATTTACACTAATGAAATCGGAATGAATGCGCGTCGACATAATTTGGACGGCGCTCTAGTGCTGTATACATTAACTTATCGATAAAATCGTTTACTTATTATCATTAAAGTTCCTTCTTATAAGTTTGAGACACGTAATATTCTTTTATTAGTCTGTGGGTTTGAGTAACTCTAAGATCATTCTCAACAGTCACCTATAAATAATAACACCAAAAAATTTTTTATTGTAAACGTAGCTCTTGTTAAGTAATCGAAAATTGTATAATATCAATTTTATAATGTCAATCACAAACTCTTACGATATTCTCGTAGGTTTAAGTTGATCACTGTAAGAGCTCTCCCAAAAGTTACCTATACATACACATTACAAACCACATCGCATCACAACTACTAGTAAAAAGTAACACTTTTAAATACTCATCCGCCATCACAGTTTATCAGAAACGTACCTCATTAATGTTCTAAAATAATAAGTTAAACAACCGAAGAACAAAAACGTAGGAGTAAAACAACGTAAATTGCGTAAATGGGTCTCCATAATAAATGTACCTCAGCTGCTAATACAAACAGTTATTCAATAAATCAATCTAATGTATTTTTTACTATAATTCATTCAGACAAAACTTTTAACAACATCGATTATGTCCCAACACTATTAGAGGGCATTTAGATAAACGAGCGTGCGCATAAAAATCTGCTTTTTGGAGCTAATCGAATTAGTCCGCGATATTCATCTGGACAATTTAACACATTTTGCATCCTCCCTGGATGATATAGTTGCAGGTAGCTGTGGTCGGCCTCGGATAAGATATAGCGAGGCAATACTTTGTATCTTTTATGTTGCCTTGATGAAATCATCGACTCCATTTAAATAAAACTATTGGCATTTTAAGTATTGTTCGGATTTTAATGTCTTCTTTTTTTTAAGCATCTAAATTGATTCGGGCGGATTGGCCATTGACATTAGGTTGTTCACGTTTAGATATCGAGTTGATATTTTGATAGCTTATTTATGAACGAGTATTTTTATTTATTTTTATCTTCGAGTCGTTATTATAAGAGGGTTAATGACGAATAAATTATGATTAGGTATTTAAAAAAAAAATACAGATAAGTACATAATTTTAATTATCAGTCTATAGATTCAAGGTTTGTATTTAGGTAGTTTATAGATTTGAGGATATTTAACAATTTTATTAATTAATTATATACGTGGTGGCCGAGTTGGATAGCCCTTGAACTTAAAAACACTTAGGTCCCTGGTTCGAATTCCAGTGTGTACCAATGAATTTTTAATAAAAAAAAATATGTACATTTGTTTTACAACACCACTATAGAGCCTCGGAGAGCACGTTAAGCTGTCGGTCCCGGTTTCACTATACCAACTTGTGAAACTGTTTATAGATGGGTTATTGAGCCTATTGAAAACATCGCGACGAGCTAGCCACTTGTTCGGTGTTCGGTGTAGACTCATACCATCGGCTACGACGAGGTGGGATTAAAACCCCTCCGCTGGCTGAGGCCGTCTAGGCAGTCTCGGGCACCGTAAGGTACCCGTGATGATATATACGATATATTATATAATATTTTTTATTAAATAACTTTAGTAGTATATAAAATTTGATGGAAAAGATTACTACATGGATACAATACATGGATTCCTAGCGTTGGTTTCAGGGTTTATTGTGTAGTGTACGTAGGTACTGTAGATTTACTGTACCATATTCTTTATACTTAACAATTAAAAATTATAAGTTTTCCTTTTCCTTAAAAGGAAAATTTATCAGATAGTTATTGTACACTAAAATATATTAGTAATGTTAGTTCAAACAAAAAGTAGATAAATGAGTGAATACAGAAGATACTATCCAAACTGCATCGCTGAGTGGTGCAGTATCGTCGTTCATTACGAAATTGATAAGCAAGGTCATATAAGGGTGATCCTATATGATTTTCTTCCTAGACAAATCTAGTAAGGTTATGACTTTTTAAGCAGATTAAAAGCATTATTTAGCGGCAATGCTCACCTCTCATGACAATCTGCTTAATGTTACTGCATGTCCCTGGGTAGTACAGAACTAATGAGCTGATTCCAGAGCAAAGAAAGGTGTCACTCTTAGTGATTTCCTAAAATTCTTCAGAAAAACACGACGAATGACACCTTTCTCTCGCTAGTTATATATTGTGGCTGTACTAGGCAACACCATCACAGCAGGTATTGGTCAAATACATAAGCAGATTTAAAGCATTTTTAGCAACAATATTTCTTGGAGTACCTTCCTCATACGGCGTTGATGAGAAGTGCAGTTTTATCGTCAATCACAGAGCTAATGTGCTCATTCCAGGCTGTTTTGTTGCAACAAACTTAAAGGAGACTCATCACAAATGCTATTGGTCAATTTCATAAGCAGATTAAAAGCAGTCTTTATATACTCACCTCTCATGAGCATCTTCCTCATACTGTGTTGTATAACCAGAGCATTGCAGTTCAATTACATATTTAATAAGCTCATTCCAGGCTTCCTCTTTTCATAATTTTATGGAGTAGCCAGTTTCGTTGCGACAGATCTAGGAGAAATCCATCTTACAGGCTATCGATTGACTTCATAAGCAGATTACAATGACTGTTTATTTACTCACCTCTCATAAGAATCTTCCTCATACTGCGGCGCTGAGTAGTACAGTTCCATCGTCCATTACGGAACTGATGAGCACATTCGAAGGCACCCAAGCTGACTCCCTTAGTGATTTCCTGGAGAATACCAGTTTCGTTGCGACAGATCTGGGCGAGTCGACCCTTTACCCGTCTGTTCTTCTGGCAAATCATGTCTGGATCTAGAATCACTTCGCTGCCTGACGCCCTGTGAAATAAAATAATAATTATTATTTTTATGTGAGCAAATAAATAAATTATTATTATTGTTATAGTTCTAAAAATTACAATTCGACTTAATTTAATAAAAAGTATGGTCGTGAAATAAGAAGACGATACACACCAATTATATTTTGCATTGTATTAATCCATTGCTCATCATCATTCAAGGTTAATCTATCCTCGGTGTTTAAGCATTCCGTTTTTTTTTTAGCTGCAGCTGGATGTCAATCTACGTAGGCCTAATGATGATCTCCACCTCGAGACTTGTCTACTCCAACGTTATCCGTTATACGGAAGACAGGATATGGTCTTTTATATGGTGGTAGTTTGGCAATTCGCAGATCTATGAAACTTATTTGTTTGCTGATTTTCAATACACTATAATATGTGTCAAATTCTCTTAGTGTCCAAATACACGGGTTCCTAGGAATTATAAATATATTTCTTGCTTTTTTTATAATTGACAGCTTTTGGACTCAATCGTACCTTATGGTAAGCATCGATGAGGTTGAATTTAAACACGCTTACTCTGTAAATGCATCTACTCTAGACTTAAAAATATTGTAACTGTGTGTAGAAACAGAAGCTGCGATGAAACTACAAAACTCTGTCGTACGTTTTAAAAACGAAGATAAATATGCAAATAAATAAGTTATAACGTATTTATAGCCTACCTAATATGATCTTAACCTATATAGTTTAGTATTTCTTAAATTAACTATCACATGTAAATTATAAATACATTTCACAACATACCCGGTAAATTATTGTCAAAACAACCACTTAGCATACCCAACTCAGACATTATGAATAATACGCTAAAATATTGTTCTATGGATAACCAAAACGGTCGTAAAAATCAAATATTACAGAACTTAGTGTTACGGTATCGATAAAATCGGCTCATCAATTTACGATCTCGGGTCTCGCGTCGATGGACGAATACCAGCAGGTCGTGGTGAGTGACGCTCGTTTGTTTATATACTTACTGCTGAGTTCATTGTCAGAAATGAGAAATAGTCTATTGCGTAAAATTAAGACTTTTTAATTATTAACATTTAAGTACTGTAGTGGACTCTTTGAGGGTAGCCCAAAGACTGTAGAGATGCTTGTTTGTATTGGGCAAAAGTGTACATTTTTTTTTGAATAAGCATTCGTATATGGTATAAATATTCGTATTTCGAAGATGTGAGTTTCGGCTCTATTCTGTCTCTGCTTGTTTAACTCCTGTATCCTTAGAAAAGAACATATATGGATAACAAAATGTATGGATTTGACATTTCGGACGTCACCATGGAATAGAAATGTCATCTCTAGAGATGGTTATCGATATAAACACTAGACTAGTTTCATTTGTTTATATAAACTATATACGTTATTGGATTTGAATCACAAGTATTTTAAAGCTCTTAGGATAATCAAAGTAGATTTCAGCACGATTTGTAATTTTTGGCAAAGAAACCTGTGTGACTTGATATAAGGCAATATAATGTATATGCTTGAAATATAATAGCAGTTTCAAAAGCCATCTTTTTTTTATAAGAGCTCAGCATGTGATTTTGGATCCACCTGATGTTAAGCAGTATGCAATGTCCAGGAATGATAGCAACAAGCGGATGCATACAGGTGCACCGCTGGTTGCCATCATTATGCCATCTATAAAACATATTGGCATCTGTAAAACATTGACGCTAAAGTAACACCCCACTAATCATGAGCCTATGATTTGATCATAACATCACGGTTGCCTTAAAACGCCCGAGAAGGCCTCATGGTACCCAGCGGTGGGGTTTTATCCCCATCTCGTCATGGCCAATGGTTTATACCTACCCAATTTGATCGTAATTCTATAAGCTGAGGTTTGGCTATTCTAGCTATCACAGTCGAGTAAACATAGTTCCAAAGTAAACTATTTAAGAAGCATAAACAATAAAAAATAGTTGTTTAAAAGTTCTAGTATTCAAGAATTATCTAAAAACAAACATCTAGATGTTGACCTTCAACGTTTTACATCTACAGTAAAAGTCAAAGAGGTAAGTGAGTTACGATCTATTTCATCGAGATACGCAGTTTTCCTAGTAGTAATGAATTCGTTCACCCCGCTTCGATTAAACAAACCGATTCATGAAAGGAACATTTTAGTTTTGTATTGGCAATATAATTATTCCGGAATATCCTTATTGCAATTCAATTTCCTCTATAACAGTCTCTCTGTTCTTACTCTGTCTAGTCTATTGTTTTCGAGAGCGGCGACATCATTCGAGATGTCTTCACTCTTCACAAAATCTTTGTCCGCAATTTTTTTATATGAAAAAAGGCACGTCCTGTTATGTTACTATCTATTCATATATCATAATCCTTGCTTTGACTCGATCTTAAGTTGGTAGGTATCACAATATCGGAAATCACAGGAAAAAAAATAATTAACGATTTAAGTATTCGAATTTTCCTCTGAGTTCTTCCACAAAAAACTTAAATATATTTATAGTACGACTACCAACTAATTGCTTCTAACAAACTCACTTGAAACCTAAAAAAAAGAAAGATCATATTTTTGAAGTAATTTTGGATAAATTAAGAATTACAATAATAATAAAAAAACAACAAAAAGGGAATAAAACTTTGAAAGGAAATTAGTAATAAGATTAAGTGGAACTAAATAGGAAATTGGCCGTATAATGAGAGATCAGGATAAATGGAGAAAAATAGTCACTCTCTGGTACTCAAGTAACAAAAAAAAGGAAATAAGGCGGAAATAATAAAGAAAGAAGGGTATTAAACAGCTGAAAGAATGTAGACAAGAATGGCACAAGGTTTAAGTTATAAATGAAAAACTGGATAGGGCCTTAGCCAAACGGCATAAGGCAGAGGCTTGTCTGTTTCTGTTTTCCGGTAATTATAGGTATGAGATGACTTTATTTAAAAATCATTAAACTCATGCCTTCTTTTCTCGTAAAAAAATCTGATGGTTTTGTCATACCGAACCGTTGGAATTTAATTGAAACTGCAAATGTTTACTGTACACCGCCTACAGTGTCACCAAATTTGTTGGATATATATCTTTATAAGGAAACGTAAATTATACTTTATTTACGTTACAAATTAACATCGTTATAAAAATATCGGTCATTCTAAATTTATTACGAAATTCGTCATTGAAGCGAGTAACAATATACTTACTTTTAAAACCGTTATCAAATTAAAAAAAAAATGTCTCATCGTTAAATTATAAATTATTTTTGTTTCTAAAAATCATATATTGACAATATATTTAATCAACGAGGCAGTTTAAATAAGGTCCATTTACGCAGTTCCCATTATGTATCATGTGAAAAACCGTCATTCCAAAATTATTACCTAAGAAATGCATCCCACTTAATAGTTTTAACAAGCTCGAAATATTGAAGTTTGTTTAGAAATAAAAATGTAAATATTTATTTCTATTTATGACTATTTTCTCAATAACTTTTTTTGACGTATATTTACGATACGGCTACTTAGTACTTACCATGGTTACAATTCGTCAAAAAAATATTCAATCACTAAAAACGGACATATATAGTCTGGTTTTAAAATGATTCGACATTTTCATGTCAAATCGAAGGTGTGATCAATTTGTGTGCCATTCTTACTCCACAAGTTTATTTTGGCGTTGATTTAAGAGTTTCTAGGTGACACTAACATTTCAGCAGACTAAGAAAATAATTCATGACCTATTAAAGCTACGTTTTCGACTTTAACCGCAGCTGTTTAGGGTTCAAATTCATTGCGAAATTAGCAGTGGACGTGTGCCAACTAAACGATAGACCTCTGCCTATTTCGATGAATAAATTAGGTGTGATAAGTTGGGTGTCAATTAATTATTCTTCAAAGAACCATCTGGTTTGGTCGGCGACGGAGCGGAGGAAGTAGACGCACTAATAACGATTTCTGTATCACTTTCAAATATAATAGAGTTAGTGCCAAATGCAAATTTTCATTATCGTGAATTTTGTTTTTTTATATATGGTATGATATACTTGAAATTTTAATCGTGATGCACTAAAATGATCTAGTGCATACGATTAAAATGTCAACAAACGTTAAACATGAATTATTATTAATGATGAAATTTATGGATTAGAGTGGTATAAATTTTAAATTAAATTTACTCTACATAAAATAATTTTAAGATTTAAATTGTATACCTTGAGAATAGCAAATTTGTTCAACCGCGAACTGTCATTGTTTTATCTAGCTTTCTAACATGAAATCGACGCAGTAGTCTTCTGAAAACTCTTCCAAAAATATTTTGTTAAGACTTCTTGGACTATATTTATTCTCGTTGTCATATTGATTTGGGACAAAACTGTCATAACACATTTAGAAGATTAATTGTATAGAATAAACCTGTTTCAGCGAAACGATTATGAATGGAGCTATTAATGATTAAATCATTCAGATTTGGATTTTCAATCGAATAAACACCAAACTGTTGAGCGATGTCGAAACGTAGTAGATAATAATTGAAAAGATGTTAGAGTGTCGCAAAGTGAGGCCTAATTTTAACAAGTGTCCTAACCGGGATCGCTCAGTTGAACGTTGAGCGACTATAACTATGTCGCTAACTCGGTGCGACAACATTGCTCATCGCGTTCACATAAAGTTTAAAAGTGTTTACTGACAACCTGGGACCTGCAACTGTATTAACAGAGAGCGCAGTGACATCTATTATCAGTTCACTGGCATTAACATTGAAGAAATTTAGTAGTTTTCGATGAGATTATTAAAGTTAATTCGACGAGATATCTTTAAGATTTTTAAATATTTTTCTGAAAATTTAAAATAAGTCCTATGGAATAATTGGATCTTTTCAAATCTATAATCTCAATGGTTGTAAATTTGTTTGTCAAATGCACTTATGACCATAATTATTAATGGGGCCGTGGGGCTCAAAAGCTGGTAAAATAAATATCTTAAAATTGGTCTGTTACAGAAGATCAAAGGGCTGGCACTTTCTTCCCACAAAGATTAAGTCTAATTATACGCAGAGGAAATGTAGCGCAATGCTTCGATCAGCATTTGGAATAACATGAGGGCTACAGCTAGCAGTTATAGGTAATAATAATAACTGATTCATTAACCAGATTAACACAGTTTTACTGTACAGCTGAACTGCTCCTTGTCAGAACCTGTATCAGGAGCAGCCCAAAAGATAATACATTCCAAATGGTGACATAAATATAATGCATCAAGGTGGCCACGGACGAAATTGACATCTGTAAAAATGACCGAGCGAAATTACAAAGATTGTCAAGTAAGTCTGTATCAATATGTACCTTTCTGTATAGCTAGGAAAATATTATTCCGGCTCTATTGTTGTTGTGATTAGTTCATTTACTCATGGTACCTAAATAATTTAAAATCGTTGGTTATATTAAACATTTAACACAATATTAAGTGTGTGATATTTTATTTAAATTTTATCATGCATCCCAAACGAGCGCCTGTTCTATTTACTTTTCAAACCCTGTCAAAGCCATCACAGTGCGACAGTCGCGATCTAGCTTCATGTCGATTACTGGTGTTGACCGAAGACAGAACACCCTCTGTGGACGGTAATGTGTTTACAGTTAGCTTGTCATGCAGTCGCTAATCGAACCACGGTCGCAACTTAGCGCCTATCCTGGTGTCCTCAAACAAGCCCTATTCAATGACACCGTTGCCCCTGCAGCCTTGATTGCCCCGGAAGTCAAGGATTGTCCAGATGAATACCCTACAATATTTATTTGTGGAGTTAGTTTTTGAAGGTAGAAAATTTGGTGGCGCTAGGTTTCTTTAAAGTTTTTTTTAATATGTGCGACAAATTACACATATTGCTCTGGTCACAAACTAAGCTCTAGGCCTGTACTATGAGTACCAGAAGCAACGATATAATACATATTATATTTTATAAACACCCAGACCATGTACAGAAAAAAAAGTTTAATCGTAAGTTACTGATTGGCGAAGTTTTGTATCTGATAACAGTGATAGCTTAAAATAACTGACAGAAATATATATATATTTTTCATAAAAAAATATATAGTGGTATAAGTACAATGTTCCCACATAGTAATAACAGAAACAGTAAAATATTTAGACGACGATTCATGAACGTTTTATCAATATAATGTAAATAACTCGTAAATCTTAGCTAAAATAAATGATATGTGGTTAAACGTACGCCTATATCAGTTAATTTAAGTCACTCATTTCTCTTGTAAAGTTGATGATTTTAACTTTGACGAGCGATTTAACCGCTACCACGCTTTCAGCAACTCGGCCTTAGCCACAGTACAATTAATTAACAAACTGTTGGTAAATAAGGCAGTTTACAGGAATAAAAAAAACACATCTTTTAATATTCATAATCAGTTTAAATGTATAAAATAAACTAAGAGCAAACAGAAAATTAAACAATATGCCTACCTATAATAGACCTGGATAATTTCTCACCTCAAATAGCACCTATAAATCGCGTTAAAATTGTCGACTTGCCAAGAACTATGCGACACTATTGTCTATAGAGTTAGGTCATGGTTAGACTGACTGACTCACAGTATACAGTCGGCCACACAAGCTTTCCATTTAGATTTAATTGTCATTAAGTAGGTATACTAAATTTAAATTTCCAAACACAGTTAAGACATGTTAAAATTTTGTCTTTGTTTAAAAGAAAGTATGAAGTTTGTAAGTTTTGTGTAATGCCTATCAGTTGAAATGTTGGTATATGGCATATTTATATTGTTTTACCTATTTTAAGTTATGTATTGTACAGTTTTTCTCAAATAAATGAAAATAAAAATAAAATAAAGTCATAACTCTTTTAATCCGTCGGTAAATATATGTATGGTGTCAATTTGTGTTGTTCAAGTTTCCCTTTGTTTTTTTTTAGATATAATTCAATAATAATTTGCATTTATTGGAGTCATTTTGATTCTAAAAAAATAGCATATTTTTCAATAGAAATTAAGTGTTTAAAAAGCGGAATTTCGAAAAAAAAAAGAATACGTAAAAATTACTTAAAACTTACCGTAAAAAGTTATTTGACATTTACACCAATTTACAAAATGTTTATTTATACAATAGCGATTAATAAGCCCAACTTAATTCACGTGTGCTGCTAATATTTTGCTTAAAATAAATATATTCCCTCAAAAAACAAAAAAAAAAGTGATTACCCAAGAGTATTTTAAAATGCAGATCTTTCTATAATGAAAAGATAAAAATAAACAACTATATTTTTTAGTGCAAATCTAACATGCGGTCGACTGTACTAGGAAGCATTGTAACAACTTTGTCATTAATATATTAAGTCTTAATTTAACTTATTAAAATATACACGTAACTATAACGTATCAACAAGCAATAATCATGTATCTACTTGAATTACTATCTACTGTAGTTAGTTATACAGTGTGTTTCAGAAAAAATACTTTAAAAAATCTAATAAAATATTCTATATCGATAGGTGATAAAATCGATTGTGATATAAATATTAGGGAATTTTGATAATATTTTCATATTATTTACATTATCATTACTTCAAAATCTTTAACATATTAGTGTAATGGATTAACATAAATAGTACGATTTCTATTAGTAGGTAAAAACTTTTGTCCGCGAATTTCGTTTGCAAAAAAAAAGAAAATCTAAGAGATTTTTATTAAAAAAGCTCTTAATATACGTTTGGTCACTATTTTGGTAATAACTTTTGGTCAGTTTTTACCGTATGGCAACAATAATGACAACAACACTATCATAAAATTATTTACAGAGCTCGTAAAGCTATCGATCCCAATTTCATTATAACAACTTGTGTAAGTGTTATTTATAAGTATATACAAAAACTGCGACGCGATGGCCAATAGTTTGGCGTAGACCCTGAATTCCATCGGCTTCGGCGAGGTAAACTCCTCCTCTAGGTAGTAGTGTCCGACTGTTCTCGGGCGCACCAAAGTACCCAAGATGGTTACAAAAAAAAATAAACGAACTAACAGGGTTTAATTAATATGTTTGGTTTATAAAATTTTTAAATGTTTTTCCAAGTAGAAGTGTGTTAAATGTAAAAAAAAAACATTAACAATATTAAGTAATAATCATCGTAACAATCACGTGAATAACAATGTTATGTTTGTACTATAATATTTTTTATTACTTATAATAAATTGTATAACATAGAAGAAGCCTTAGACATTATCTATAAGCTAACTGTTAGAGTAAAAAAAAATCTTTAAAGAGTGCAGAAATATTTGTAGTTTATTATTGTTAATTTTTCTTTTTATTAATAAGTTTTTCTGTAAGTTACACAGTTGTTTAATTTTTACGAGTACCTACATAAAAAAAAAATCTGAAATAATTTAGGAACAGCCTGTACGCAAGTGCCCACTATACTATCAACAAGTCGGCCCTAATGAAAACAACGCTAACATCGAATATTAATATATCTTCGCTATAATTAACATATATATTTTATTATGTAAATTCAACCTTGTACCGTTTTTTAAGATTCCCATTGTTTCTCTACTTTTTTACTGATGTGGAAAGGTAATAATCTCATAAAAAAATTATAAATACGTACCCGAAACCCCTATCACGTTTCAGTCTATGGTATTCTGAGTCAAAAACGAACAAGTGGCAAGCTTGTCGCGATATTTAAACAGACTTACAAGCACTTTCACAAGTTGGTATAGTGAAACTAGGATCGACAGCCGAAAGTGTTAACTGACAAATGTATAGATTAAAATTTTTTAAAGCAGCTAGTTTAAATTTGTGACCTAAATGCTCTATTAAAAAACGTTTCACTAAACCAGGTGCATACCACCAGGTCGATACAAAGTCACATATCGTGACCCAATAAAATAACAATAAAGCCTCTATCGGTACCAGGGTTTAATATTTTTTTTATTCGTTCAACTGACAACCCATAATATTTTATTTCTATATTCAAAATTTATAATTTACTTAAATTTAAATTTAGAATGTTGAATTCAGAGTAGTATTCCATGGCTAAGGCTTCGCGTTGTAACAGATCTAAGTGCGACAAACAGTTAGCGAAGCCTCGCTAAACGCCCCACAAACAGCGTATGAGACGTCCCGTAGAGCGCGCGGGCGGTCGTACCTTCTCACTCACTTTCTTCACTTGACATAGGGGCATCGTACTTAAAAAGTAAGTCGAGGTGTAACCATGAAAGTACCAATAAATACGGAAATAGCCAAAGGCCTCAAATCGCCTTTCGAAGGAAATGTCAAACATTTTTGGTGCCACCATAAATGTTTGACTGTTCTCACTACTTGCATTTTTTTTACTGGAACATAGCATGGCATGTGACCTTGTATCTATCTATCTACCTGGTAATAAGCAGACGTCCATAGGGTCCCACTTGGCCGGCTAAGTGATTCGGTTACGAAATGGAAGGCGATAAAGACGAATTTGCAAGTAGACTCGTACTTTAGTAGCCTCGTTGCTTTATCTTGAAATTAACTGCCCGTTTCGTAACTACACCCTAAGAGGAAACTACCTTCTCGACAAGAAATCGATGCAATAATCTCCTGAAAACCTGTAAACCCATAGACCAAAAACGAAAAATGTATGGGTAACGAGACTGGTTGGTCTAGCTAAGTTATATAAACTTTTCTCCCAACTTTTTTCCTACTGGTTGTATTTATTTTTCAGGAGACTACGGCATCGATTCCTAGTCGATTTAGTTATCTATATTCACGGTGCGAATTCGAAACAGTCAGTTGATTTGACGATAAAGCAGCGAGTATATTAAAATATGCAAATTCGTCTTTGTCGCCGCCCATTTCGTAACCTCATCATTTAGCCGACATATTGGGCGCGAACAAAATGTTAAACAACAATGTAATAGACTTTGTAGGTTTGCTTACAACCAGGTTACGTGCCGTTCTCCAAAAAAAAAATGCAATACATGTAATTTCGATTCATAAAAACGTTCAATAATTTTAAAATATTAATTTACATGATATAAAAGCGTCATAATGTTGTACCAGCAGTTGGCCCGAAGCGCCTGATTTAGGCTCCAGTTGATTAATAGCAAATTAAAACCTCGGAGGTCGACCACTTACGACTTTATTCAATTTCATGGCTTGTGATTTATGATACATTTACCAAATTTATTGTGGATATAAACCACTGTACGGCATGCAATTACCTATTTACCATAGGTAATATGTGTTTATACACAATAAGGATATTATTATAATAATGAATTATGCAAAAACTAAACGAATTTCGAAAAATAAAAAAATACAATTGGTTTTGTTTTAGGTATTGGGTTCAGATATTGGCCTTATTCATAAAAATTTAATGATTTATGAGACAAAACATTTATTATATAAATGTTTTTAGCAACAAAAATAAATATGCTTAAAAGAGACAAAACATATTTTAACTAAAGTGTTTTTCAAGGACTCAGGACTCAATAAGTTCGGAGTTTATTACAATTATAATTTTGTCGGTCATTGTATTTATTAATCTTTCTGTCTCGGGTTTTTTTTTTTAATTATTTATTTCAAGTAAAAGAATAATAGTAAATGTATCTTTAATCTAATTACTAGACTTAAGTTTAATCTCTGACGAAAAAATAGGAATGATAACAGCTTCCAAATAAATGGATTATAATTTTAAATGCGGCTGTTTATCTAAAGTTAGTTCACTAAAGTTATCATAAAACTTATCCGTAAGTTTTCTAAAAATCGGTTCAACCGTTATAATAATCTATAGGTACTACATAAACTTGCGTAAAGGCACAGAAGAAATAATAGTACAAGTAGTAAAGGTGCGAATCATAGTTTTTACGAAACGGATGCATCAGTATTCGTACAAGTGTGAATGTGAAGGAAGCTAGAAAGCATGACGTAGAGATAATTCGACAGCCGCCGTAGCCTTTGGCGTTGTATCTGGAGGTCGTGGGTTCAATGCCCACCCATGGCAAAAAATATTAGTACGTGTTTTCTGTATAATTTGTTATGGTTTGGGTATTTATAAAATACAATATGTATTACATCGTTGCCTTTTGTACACATAGTACAAGCATAGAGCTTAGTTTGTAACCAGAGCAATATCTGTAATTTGTCCTACATATTATTATCATTAATTGTGAAGTGGCATTAAACTACCCTTACCTCTAGCTTATCCCTAAAAGATGGATACAGAGATGGTATGTACCTATAGGCCAAAAATTTTAGGACAAGCAGACATTTTTTTTAGCACGGGTGGTAACTGTGATTAAATTGCAAATAAAAAAAAAATGAAGATACAGAATCATTTCTAAAAATAATTAAATGATTAATTACTTAAATTATTACTATCTATATTGAATATATAGATAACCTATATATCCAACAACAACTTACCTATTTTATATAGAAACTTCCTATTTTATGTGTTTTTTGCAGCTATATTTTTATTTTTTATTTCTAAGTCTTTGTAGTTTGGTGGATGAAAGTGAATGTTATTTTGTACTACCAGCTCCTTCCACCTTACTTTACTTTAATCATTTTATTATATATTTTTATACACTAATAAAATTTTGAAATTTGACGGAAGTGCCTGTAACATAGGTCCCTTGACTTACCACAGGGGTCCCAACATGCAACAATGTCATATTTTAGTAAATAAACATTTTTTTTTTTTTTTTTTTTGACAATGCAAATTCAATTGTTTTCAATAGATAACTTGAAGATTTGAAGTACCAAGTCATTTCATCATATTATCTTGGACGCCTTTCCACGGGGCCAGGTCATTGCAGTAGTCTGGTAGATATATCTAATAAGTTACATTAGTCACACAGTCCAATCAATTTTAGTTCCGCTCGCCATTTAGATGAGCTCTAGAATTTATAGTCATGTCACCAGTCTAGTACTGGCCAACAGTCTAGGTGTCGTTTAATCACTTAAAAACACATATAGGAGTCTTCCTCGTCGTAAATTTTACCTTTGTAATAATCTTGTATGCTCTGTGTTCCGTTACGAATTTGATTTATAACACCTTTTAGCTTTGGTAAGATTAATTGAGTTAGGTAACCTAACTAAAGCCCATACCATATAATATTACATAACTTATACCCAATCTAAAATAAGTTCTTATATCCCAAATTAAACTCCTTTAAAATGAGAATAATAATTAAATTAAAGCTAATACTTATTCCTGGTTTAATTTACCAAAAACAAAAGTTTTCAGTTCAAAAAGGGATTAAGCAAGTTAATAGATGAGTAAAGGTTTCGACTGGTTTTAGAAAAAGTTACGGATAAACATAGAATAGCATAAAAAACTAATTAATTTAAGTTTTTAATGAGTTTTATTAAAAACTAGGTGAATAAAATATAATAATATTCAGTATTGGGTACTGAAATAATTTAAAAAGTTGATGTTTATGAAATTATAAAACAGGTCTCCTAAAAAAAAAGATTAAAAAATTTCACCATTATTAAATTTATTGACTAAAATCTTGTTTTCGTGATGTGGCGTGGCGCAATGATAAACGTGTAAATTTTTGTATGAAACCATAAGTATTTTTTATGAAGTAAAACGTTACAAAGATTGTGTGATAGATAAATAAATAGGATATCACGTAGCGGCAATTACTAGATCGTAACTCAATCTCTACGACGCGCTTTAGACTGCGTAGGCGGTCGCATGAGACACTCCGATTTGCTATCGGAGGCGAGTGTGAGAACTGGAAGGGACTCACCGGCACTGCACCAACACGGGCCCGAGCAGCATGAAGCACGCGACGACGACAGCAGCCAGCATGTCGCCTCCCCTACATGACTACCCCGCGACCATCTTCCGACCACCCAATCCTACCAGCCGATATACTCGATTCCGAAATCGAAACCGTACGAAGAGAGTGCGCGTGAAGTGCCCTGTCGGCGAGAGAGCGGACTCACACTGACGCGTAGGGGCGCACGCGCATCGCTTCGTGCTTTTCGCGCTATTTTGGCTAACATTTTTACGGATTAGCCTTCACGATAATTCGAGGAAAAATGGCGGGGATGGTTCGGCGCTCTCGTGATTATCGTATTTAGCTCGGAATTCCAATTATTCTAATTTTGGGTCGTTAATTTGTTAAAAATATTTATCTTGGATACGGAAACGCTAGCGGATTGCAAACGGAGAGGGTTTGATGGATTTCTTGATCGAGCAATCATCGCACAGAGAGCGTGTTAATAATAGTATATTTTTATTGTGGAGCTGAGCTTTGTTTAGATGAGGAATTCATAGGAAAGATTTTGTAATGAGAACCAGACGTTGCCTATTCCGTTCCAGAGAATGATGGACAAGTGAGTCGGCGGCGTCGGTCCATCGATCTATAATTAGCGCGTGCAAATCCGCTCTCGTGTAAACGGAACGTCGACGGCATCTCCATCGCCGGCGCCTGCGCTTCATCATCGTTTATGGGAGCTCTTCGCTCAGAAATGGGTTACTAATACGATTGAAGACACTTCTTACACTAACGAACAGATGTTTGCATGTCAGACAATCTGCCGCTTTGCTCAACGTTTATTGCTTTTTGATTACATCTTTTTTATGTTAGTACTCTATATTCACTAACAATCATGTTATTTGAGTTGAATTCTTGAAAGGTATGAGATTTTCTGGTTTATTGCAAAACGGATATTTCTTTTAATTCGGAATTCCTATACCGATCTAAATAAAGAAAATTGTCACAGTTTCAATATTGTTAGCTTGTTCGCTCTAGACTCAGAATATCGTCGGCGAAGGTGCAAATATGACCCCACCGCTGGGGACCTTAGACGTTATGCAGTCAGTCAGTCAGGCAAGGTCGTTCGTTCCAATGACTTGTCTCTCAACTATTTTCCTTATATGGTCTTTCTTATATTTGTCTAAACCTGTTTAGTAAATTAACCTGAGGAATCAAATGATCACTTACCGAAAGTAAGTTACCCCTGAATACTCAGGCAAAATCAATTGCAAATAAAACGCAATTACGAAAAATACAGTTTTAGAATTCATATTTTATTACTGTAGTATATAGTTTTAACTTATTTCGAAATGAACACTTTTTTTACCCTCGGAACCCATTCTACTTGCATAAAGCTTCCTAAAATAATATTAAAGCGCCTAATTTGATGCGCCAAGACGCACATTTTAAAACGGAATACTGTAAACTTTTTTTCGAAATTTAATTCGTCTCCTGGTTTACAGCTATGACTTAGCTCTTAGGTGGGAGGAAGGTCACTATAACTTCGTTAGGCTGACTGACTGGTCATGTTATATATAGATGATGATATTGCCACCGCCCATACAGAGGCAAAAACCTTGAAGTAACCTAGTCATGTTTCGGATTTAGTCTGTGGGTTTACCGGTTGTCAGGAGATTACTGCATCGATTTCTTGTCGACATGGTAGTCTCCTTTCAGGGTGCGGTTATGAAATAGTTGGTTGAACTAAGGCAGCGAGTATCTATATTAAAATATACTCGTAAAGCAATTCGTCTTTGTTGCCGTCAATTTCGTAATGGTATTATTTAGCTGCCATAGTGGGAGTGATCAATTATATTTAAGAACAGTTATTAATTGACTCCATTCATGGACTTTTTAGGTCTGCTCACCACCAGGTCAGCAGACCTAAAACACCAGAATGCACGAGCATGATAAGCTGGTGTAATTGTAAGCTGGTGCTGGTGTAAGGATAACCCACCAGAGCGACCAGCGTTGTTCCCCCCCCCTCTCATATTTTTGACTATGTTTAAAAGACATATTTCCAGATCAAACTTCTCCTATATTTTCTTTACATTTTTAAAGAAAAGGTGTTCCCTATTGTGTTCTCTATTTTTTTTTGTAGTTTTAGTGATTTTTTGTTATACTAAAAAAAAAATATTGCGTAGGTAAAAATATTTAAAATTTCAACTTTCACCCTCAAGCTTTTTCGAGATATTTATTTATTTAATGATCTTTGTTACAAAAAACAGCTAACAAACAGGACATTACATAAAAACATACATACGGTGTGACAAACATTAAGTTCATTAACCGTGATTGTTAACATCTTACATATTGAAAATATAAATGAAGGTGAAAGAAAAGTTTTAGTTATTATAAAGTTAAAAAGTAAGAGTAAGCAAGAAAGTAACACATAATGAAAACATTTAAAACATAATTTGACAGTACATGAACCTCTACAAAAACAGTTTTAGTAACTGTTTAATAATTCTCAGTAAGCCTGCAAAGTCTAGCTCTAAACGAGGCGCGAAACTCTTACTATCATTAACCATATCAAAATCGTTACTTTCGTTATAAATACACATACACATGCGAATCAATATATTATTAAAGGACACATTGTTCCTCGTTAAAGTAATGTGGAACAGACGAGGGATTCTGATAGACTACTAATGCCCGTTTTTTTTTATTGGAGCACTGTAAGTGACCTTGTATATATCTTTACCTGATAGTAAGCAGACCTACAAAGTCTATGAATGGGTCGATCAATAATAAATATATTGTTGTTTAACAGAACGAATTGCTCCTACTATGTCATCTAAATGATGCATTATGCCTCGCTGAGTTATATCCTAGGCATCCTAGCGCTTGTGTAGTATTAGAAATACCTATCACATATGCTCCTTGAAAAATCTTTTTAATCTTTAACCAATCAGTCATATTTACCAGACATGACGTCGATGCGTATGATTTCTTTGTAACTATTTAAAACTGTAAATGAAGGCCGAATTCTTGAAACAACTGGCCTATTAGTAAAATAAATAGTTACATTAAAGAAAGGTGGCAAATTCGGACTTCAAAGCTTTACTGAAAGCAAACAGCACTCAAAAGCATTTTACGAGGAGCTTTCCTAATGTATCAGAGCTTTTTGAATATTTATTTTACTTGCGTTCTTAAGCAATGTAGTTTTGCATTAACTATTTAAACCTACATGTCATTAGTTATAGTTATTTTGTAATAATAATATGATAATAATATTTAGGACAATTTACACATATTGCTCTGGTCACAATCTAAGCTTTATGCTTGTGTTATGTGTACCACAAGCAACGATCAAATACATATTAATATTTTTATAGTTATATTATAATAACTGTTTTTAGATACCCTGGGGCCTTGCTATTTTTATATAGGAGCACGGCATGTGACTTTGTATCTACCTGGTGGTGAACAGACCTAAAAAGTCCATGAATGGGGTCGATTATTAATTGTTCTTAAGCAACATTGATCGCTCCCACTAGCCCGGTTAAATGATGCTATTTAGAAATGGGCGGCGACAAAGATAAATTGCATTACGAGTATTTTAATATATTCGCCTTAACGTCAATTCAACCAGCCATTTCGTAACTGCACCCTTAAAGGAGACAACCACCTCGACAAGAAATCGATGCAGTAATCTCCTGAAACTGTTGAATCCACAGACTAAAACCGAAACATGACTAGGTCACTTGGCGGTTTTTGCATCTTTGTAGGCAGACGGTAGGATGTTCTACGAAATCAATTGTTTATCAAATTTAAATTTGACATTTTAGGTGGGAGTAAGTCTCTATAATTTGTTACCACCGCCCATACAGATCCAAAAACCGTCAAATGATCTAGTCATGTTTAGGTTTTAGTTTGTGGGTTCACCGGTTTTCAGGACACTATTGCATCGATTTCTTGTCGATACTACATGGGCAGTTAATTTGACTATATGAAAGCAGCATTACGAATCGTAATGCCAATTTGTCTTTGCTGCTGCACATTTCGTAACCGCATCATTAAGCATTATTAGTGGAAGCGATCAATGCTCTTAAAAAACAATGTATTTATCTACCCCATCCATAGATTTTGTAGGTCTGCTTACCACCAGATAGATACAAATTCACATGAGGTGCTTGACCACAAAAAAAAACTTATTTTACTTTGGTATGCAGTTTATATTCTCTCTTCTCGGTATGCAGTTTATATAACTCATTCAGTAGAATATTTCGATGCGATTAAACTATACGAATATTATACAGTAGTTTAATTTATCAAAATTCGTTTCGAATTCTGCTAACCAAATCGCCGATCGATAATTGCTTATATGCTATGTAAGATTTATATACTTGTGCTTTTTACCAATAAGTAGGTATTCAATGAAAAAAAAATGGTTAGAGCGAATACTGTCCTCGCATTCAGAGATTCGTACAACAGAAGAAAAAAAAGTGGATTTAAGGGAAAAAAATATTTTAGTAAGAAATGATTCTCTGTTGCCAACTAAACCTATTTCCCCATACAAATTGGTCATTTTAACATTACTAGTTTGTATGGAGAAGGCATTTTTTTTTTCATTTGCGACACATGGTTCCATGGGAAAAGTTATTCGATTTGATCAGCAGAACCTCATATTAGCTTAAAGTACATCCATTTAAAGTCACCCTGTATATATATAAACAGATAGACTGAGGGGCTCCATAAAGGTGACTTTTTTTTTTAAGTATCTTTAAGTTACAGTCTTTGCCATAAAAAAAAAATCGTATCACCGTGATGTTAAAAATAGCTAGCTACATAAGTAAGTGTATGTTAAAACGTTACAGACGGGTGTTCCAAAAATATCACATCATAACTATGGGCATTGGGATTGTTAGGAAGGTCTCTACAGCTTCCCTAAGCCAGCCGAGCGGTTTAATTATCACCACCTATACAGATGCAAAAAACATCGAGTGACCTACTCTTGGTGTTGGTTCATCGGTTTTCAGGAGTCTACAACATCGATTTCTTGCCGTAGTGGTAGTCTTCTATCAGGGGGCCGTTACGAAACGGGTATAGTGGATTGCAAATTCATATTTGTTGCCGCCCATTTCGTATACACGTCGGCATATTGGGAGCGATCAAATTTCGATCGATCCTCTAATGGACTTTGTAGACTACTATCAGTAATTGTATCTTATTAGTCGAAATACATATTTTATGATCGTAATTTTTTATATAAATCAAAAGGTATTTTTCCCCTACGGAACTAACTATTATTAAATTAAAAAGATAGAAACAAAAAGCTTTCACAAATAACTATGTAATAATAATAAAAAACTAGAAGAAAAAACATTTTCT
This sequence comes from Monopis laevigella, assembly GCA_947458855.1. Lineage (NCBI taxonomy): Eukaryota > Metazoa > Arthropoda > Insecta > Lepidoptera > Tineidae > Monopis > Monopis laevigella. The sequence goes on along the minus strand of OX381583.1, from coordinate 24,277,232 downwards.
TTATTCATATAAATCTTGATTCATCGATAATAATAATCTTAAATAATGTAACAAATCAATTAGACGAAGGCTATGCTAAGAATTCATTCACCTTTTTAGAGTTCATTGAAATAGTGATGAGAATTATAATATTTTAATTATCGATAAACTTCAAATATATTATAGGTATAGCCAATATTCTTTTTAGACTTTTTATTAATCGTAGTAGTATTTGTGAAGAATATAATATTATATATAATATAGTAATTATTATGTATTAAAGTGGTATCAAGTATTCAATTGTTACTAGGACCTTATAATCAAAATATACCTAGGGTCCATGAAAATAACATTAAATTATGTTTGTTAAATAAAAAAATATGATAATTTGACTATTAATTGACTGTCTGTTTAAAAGATTGCCTCTTTCTCCATCTAATAATTAATACTATGTTGAAATAAATTTAAATAGCTTCTAGTAAAATGTACTGGAATTCACATTTCAAATTGTTCCATTGACAAGTCTATTCAGAAGTCACGAAGTACGAGGTAAGCTTATGGCTGTACTAAATACAAACTTAAGCAATATTTTCCAGCGTAAAGTACAAAGAGCAGTCTAGTTTTTAATTCTCATTAAAATAGTTTATTTCAAACTTGAGATAAGTGACATTGAGACATAGATACGAAAAAAACTTCGATAATATCAAAAAATTAAAAAAATTGTAGTTTCATAATAATCTACTAATTAAAGTAACGTATTCTTTTAAAAAATAAGTGGCGTGGCGTGGAATGCCAAAATTGTTTGGGTTAAAAATTTAAACCAGTGCATAGGTATTATGAATCACACAAAACACTATTTCTATATCGTATAACTTATAAACTAGTTTATATACATAGTAAAATAGAAAATAAAATTCGAAAACGAAAAAAAAATATTTAAATTCATCGATAACTTTTCACACAACGAAACTAGTATTATCATGTCATCGATTAAAACATTTTGATTACCTTTCGACATTCGATTTGTGTGAGCCAAAACCAAAAACGAATCACAAGAAAGTCCGGCTTGACTACTACAATCATTCGTGAGCGACAAGACAATTTAGAAATTAAATTCTTAATATGATACAATCGATTATTTGACGACCAAATAGATTATTGATCCAAATTGAACTTTAAGATATTGTATTATTAGTAGTACCTATGATGATGAATAGTTTGTTTCTTTGGCGATTATAATAGGGACTATATAATTTCATTATTAAATAGAAAGAACATGAAATATATCAACAAAATTATATATTTTTATACTTAGGTCGATAAATTTGAAGCGCATGATATTATTTATCATCATATTTTTAATTCTCTACGTCTAGATACTTCTCTATATGTATAAACATCGACAGAAAGCGGAATAGACACGATGCCACCCTGACCAAATGACTTGGCAATTATCGATATTTTATACCGCAGATAAAGATCTTAGATTATCGATATGTCTGACAATATTGAGCACTCAGCAACCCTATAGAAATCATAATTTTGACGAATGACGAAAAATTTAATAAATTAGTGACATAATTAATAATAGTTCTATAGTGCATGGTAAGTAAACTTTTAGCTTTTATTTTATGTCATAGTTTAATGTCATTTAATCTACTATAAAAATTAAACCTACCAAAGAAAATATATAATATATATGTATGATCACGGGTGCCTTACGGCGCCCGAGACGGCCCCAGGGTATAGCGGAGGGGTTTTAATCCCACCTCGTCGTAGCCGATGGTATGAGTCTACACCGAACAAGTGGCTAGCTCGTCGCGATGTTTTGAATAGACTCAATAACCCATCTATAAACAGTTTTACAAGTTGGTATAGTGAAACCGGGACCGACAGCTTAACGTGCTCTCCGAGGCACTATAATGGTGTTGACAAACAAATGTACATAATTTTTTAAATTAAAAACTCATTGGTACACACCGGGGACCTAAGTGTTTTTAAGTCCAAGGTCTAACCAACTAGGCCACCACTACATAATATATAAAAATAATATATATTATTCATTGTCCACCATATCCAAACCCCGTCCCGGTCCGAAAGTACCCATTACACTGGCAACATTACCTCGTTGAATTGCCAGTGAAATACGTTGTTTAAAAAAGTAACCGGACCGAGAATCACCAGAGGCCTCGTTTAGACGAGCACATAACGCCTTTCCAAAGACCACGGATTCGGATCCCCAAACCCCAGTCGTCTCCACAGCAAATGGGACAAATACATTTTCAGGTTTCAAATTTATAATTTAAGTTATAGTTAAATAATAGTCACACATATTGATGTATATGTTGGGCCCTGCATTTTTTGCATGAATCTACATATAATACATTTAACTATTATCTAGCGAAAGATAGCTTAAAAAATAAAAATATAATTTTAACTTTAATGCACTTCCGCAAATAACGCCTGATTCAATTAATTATTTTATGGTTTTCAAAGTCTATGTTGATTATTATAATAGTTTCCCGTATAACTAGAAGATGTCAACTAAGTTCTAGGCTTGTACTATGTGTACCAGAAACAAAAATACTAATACAATTTAATTAAAAAAAAAGACGTTTTCTGTACAGTTTGTCATGGTCTGGGTGTTTATAAAATAGAATAAGGTACCAGAGGAGAATAAGGGCCACCTTATTTTAAATCGCTTTTTATTAAAAATAAATATTTCATAAAGCCGGCAAGTGTTGCCCTTTGGGACTTTAAAGATACATTAACAAAAAAATATTATGTTTCATACGCCGAAATTAATATAATATCATAAACAAAATAGTGGTATTAAAGCCCGGGTTGCTTATTAAGGGCCAAGCTTTTTTTAATCTTTACGAAAAACCATAAAACGATAATAAATATTTTATTGAATGCATTTAAATGTATTCACTTATCAATTTATACTAATATTAGGTTTATAATACTGTGGGAATAGCAATTTTAAGCCTTTTAACAAAAACTGGGCCTTATTATGCGCTGCATATGGGCCTTATTATCCGCGCTTTTTAAACTTATTTTTGTAATAAGAAACCCTAAGGATATGGATTATACTGGATTGGTCTTAGCTTTAGGCTTCCATGTATTTTGTTTCTTCTAATAATCAATAATATAACATCAACGCAAATCGAATTATTTCAAATGGGCCTTATACTTTGGCCCTTATTACCCTCTGGTACCTATGTATTATATCATTGTTTCTGGTACACATAGTACAAGCCTAAAGTTTAGTTTGTGACCAGAACAATATGTGTAAACTGTGCCAAGAAAAACAAAAAAAAAAACACGCAGACCATGGAAAACTGTAAAGAAAAACATTCTATTATTGTTTTGCCAAGAGTGGGAATCGAATCCACGACCTCCGCATCTAATGCCAATGGCGCAGGCCACGGTGGCGGATATTGAATATAATGACAGGTTTATAGTATATCTATTTATCATTATAACCTATGTTACCGTTTGATTGGTCGTAAAACCGATAGTAATAGCCGAGTCTAGGCATTAAGACTTATCTAGGTATATAACTTTATTGCTGATTAGGATGCGGTATGTATTGTTAGAATGTATTTACAAATATAATAAGAAAACCCGACAACAGTGAACACTTTTCCGTAGCAGGTTCCAAAATTGTTAAGTTATAGCTTTCTCCTGATTAGTGTTGCCAGATTTTTTTTCGACTTAATGGGCAAACAAATACAGTATTATATACGTGGTGGCCGAGTTGGTTAGACCTTGGACTTAAAAACACTTAGGTCCCTGGTTCGAATCCCGGTGTGTACCAATGAGTTTTTAATCTAAAAAAATATGTAGGTACATTTGTTTGACAACACCACTATAGTGCCTCGGAGAGCACGTTAAGCTGTCGGTCCCGGTTTCACTATGCCAACTTGTTAAACTGTTTATGGGTTATTGAGTCTATTCAAAACATCGCGACGAGCTAGCCACTTGTTCGGTGTAGACTCATACCATCGGCTACGACGAGGTGGGATTAAAAACCCCTCCGCTGGGTACCCTGGGGCCGTCTAGGCGGTCTCGGGCGCCGTAAGGCACCCGTGATGATATATATATATATATATATATATATATATATATACATATATATATATATAAATACAGTATTGCAGATTTTTTATCCGGGACATTAAAAAAAACGTGATTTCTGATGAACGAGCAATCAAATAATATTTTTGTATTAATATAATTGTATACTTATATTTTTTCTGAAATAAAAAAGCAAGGGGTATATTTATTTCGTACGACGCGACGCTCGGCGTTGTGTATGAGAACTTGTCACCCGTAGCACAAAAGAAATAATAGTACAAGTAGCCGTAGCACGACTGACTTAGAAATAATCAAGCACTGTTGAAAAACGGGACAAAGTCAGTCCCAGCGGGACATTTATAACTGTCATTGTGATGGCGAAGAATCTAGCACTGGACTGCAACAGGCTATTAAAAATAATAATAAATAAAGTTATTGACACACAAAATACATTAAAATGTTGTACCTAACTAATTATATATTATTTACAATTACAAATAACTGATGATCCCTGGCTACTGTGGTGGGTTACCCTGTGTTACAGGAACCAGTTTTAACCGCTTCATGCTTATATAGGTAGGTATAATATATACAACAAAAAAAAAACAATTGGAGAAATGATAAGAAATTACATGAATATCTAAATTAATTAATTGTGTGTGTGTGTCTGTAAAATTTTGTGTGCATGCATGTGTGTGTGTATGTTTTCGTGATAAAAATATACATGTTATCAAATAATAGCTTAATATGATACTTTAGAAGGAATAGGTAGGTCAATATGTAATATTTATAATGAAAATTATTTTTTATACAAATTTCTTAGGTATTTATGTTGGTAACATTTCTTTTTATATTTTTTAAAGAAATGGCTAGCAATTAGTATACTTAATTAACCAAGTCATTTCGCGTTTGACCTCTGCCAGTAAAAATTGTTATTTGTATAGTTTAATTTTGTAGGGCTCTCTCCTCATTGATTGCTTAAAGTAAGATTATTATGGATACTCCTTTGTTATTAAGGGGCCTGGAGTAGACTTGACGCTCATACAAACGTACTTCCAATATTACAACTTGGCTGTTAGTCGAAGTTCATTTTTTTTTATCATGTTCGTAATTGTAAGCAAAAATATTTCTGTTGTGGGTAATAAATATTTTTGTATTATTTTTTTTATTTCGAATAAAATAAAAGTAATAACCCAACACAAAGAGAATAATAAATACAATGACCGACAAAAATATTATTTTATTTCTGCGACGAACAGTAATCGAGTATTAAAGCGAAACGTTAAAGCTTATTTTGTACGGAGAAAGCAGATTTGCGATTACGAATGCAGTGTGCTTAAGATTGAAATATGAAAGTTTTCTGACAGTATATGCGGTAGGGTCGAGGAAAAGGAAGAATAACAGACACGAACATACTGAGTTTTCATCTTCGCACACTAATTTACTGGCAACACAACTGGATAGCACAAAATTAACGAGCAAGATGTAAGAATATTTATTTGTGCACGAGTGACAAATAAGTACAAAGAGGTTCGAATTATCGCACGTTTGAATTAACGAGAGTCGAATAATTGTGTTAATGAACAAATATTAATATTATTTTATATTTATATTGTGTGCATCCAAATATTTATAAATACATAGGCCTTAAATTAAACCTTTTACATAAACATAATCCTTTCTGATGTCTTATTTATTTTCAGCACTTGTTGCTGCTTTTATAACCTAGCTATTTAAAAAAAAAATTGGTAACATATGTAGGTACAATGTTTATTGGCTAAGTACATGTACTTAAATTAAACTATAATTATAGGTTCTTAACAACACCAAAAAGTTCATATTGTAATTTTTGGTACCTATTTTAAAGGTCAGAACTAATTCTGTATTCTGTAATACAGAATTAGTTCTGACCTTTAACATAGGTACCAAAAATTACAATATGAACTTTTTGGTACATAAATAACTAAACATTCTACGTATTCATTTACAAAAGGGTTTATAAGTGCCTAGGTAATTGGTGAAGAATTAGGTTTAGGTAATCCTAAAACTAATTCTCCACCAATTACCTATATAAATATAAAATAATATTAATATTTGTTCATTAACACAATTATTCGACTCTCGTTAATCAAACGTGCGATAATTCGAACCTCTTTGTACTTATCTGTCACTCGTGCACAAACTTTGCCCATATAAAAAAAATAAGACATTTCAGAATAAAATAGGAACATCCATACTATGATTTCATATATTTTACTTGGCAGCAAACAATAACTCGTAAATATTTATCATGCGTAATAAATGAGTATTTTTCACAAGCACTCTAATTATTATAGCAATTTTCAATTTGTTTGCGCCATTGTACTCCTGTTAATATGGCCGTTTATGTCAACCATTAACTTATGTTTTAACTTTAATTAGTTATTTAACTCTTGTAGTAGGTACCCACTTTTATTTTTTAATTAATTATTAAAATTAAAATAAGTTTAAAATGTTTATTATACAATAAATAAATATACAATAGCACCAAAGTCATTTATTCAAGAAAAAATATAATAAAAATTAAAGCTAAAATAAACCTATTAAATAATAACTTAAATATACTGGGTATTTTTTTAATAATGATTTTTTTGATGCCTCCAGTATTATTTTTAGAACATATTTTTAAAATAAAACAGGTAGGTAAGTATTTTTTTCTTCAAAAAAAAAGTCCAAAATTAAATTATTATATGAACAGACGTCTATATGCTTAAAATTACTCCTACAAATACATCTAACAAGTAAAACACAATTAGACAAGTGGTAGGCTTTAATTCGAGAGTTTAGTATGAGAGTTAATGTGATTTGTAGATCTTTTTTGTTATTTAAATTATCTTTGTTTTTGTATAGGCTACACTAAAAGGAAAAAAATATTGTTTCATTATTTTCATCATAGAACACCATATAAAAATTTTATCACCGTGACAAAAAACATCCAGTACAACTAAAAGGGGTAGGAAGTAAAAGAAAAAAGAAAAGGGCTAGAATAGTAGGTCCCTACCATAAGCGGCATGACATGTGCCCATGTTTCCGCGCTGTATAGCCATACCTACTGATCCTCTGTACAAAATTAAATATAGCGACCAGCTGGTGATCCTGTGTATATTTATTATTTATGAACTTATGTTCTACTTTTTAATTAGTTAACTCTTTTAATTATTAAAATTAAATTAAGTTTCAAATTTTTAATCAATAAAATTAATGGATAAATATAACCTAATTTAAAAAAATTCGGATAAAAAATTTCGTTAAAAGTTTTCCCAGAAATTATCCGATTTTTTTTTTGCATTTAGAGGCTATAAAGTATAAATAATTAAGTTTATTATAAACAAAATTAGATGTAATTTTGATATTTAAGTAAAAGTAATCAAAGAGGTCAACGAAAAAGTATTGATTATGACGTCAAAGTCGCCTAATTGATTAAAAGCAACTTTACTTACCAACTGATTAAAAGCAAAACTTTAGTTTAGTTAAAAATAAAAACTTAATAATATGACTCACTGAGTCCCAGTCGCCTCGTAGTCAGGTTTTCCCTCATTGAATAAAAGTGAATCATTTTATATATTATAGGGCATGTAATTACGCGCTCTGATTCACAATTTCTTTGGACCACTTTTTTTAGTGACGTATGCAGTTTTCTTGGGAACCCGGATCCTGACAGAAATAACTGTAGATCTTTTTTAGATATATTTATTATATTAATATACGTGGTGGGCGTTCATCCCGATGTGTACCGACTCATTGGTACACATCGGGTTCGAATCCCGATGTGTACAATGAGTTTTGTATTAAAAAAATATGTACATTTGTTTGACAACACCACTATAGTGCATCGGAGAGCACGTTAAGCTGTCCGTCTCGGTTTCACTATACCAACTTGAGAAACTGTTTATAGATGGGAGTCTATTCAAAACATCGCGACGAGCTAGCCAATTGTTCGGTGTAGACTCATACCATCGGCTACGACGAGGTGGGATTAAAACCCCTCCGCTGGGTACCCTGAGGCTGTCTAAGCGGTCTCGGGCGCCGCGCCGTAAGGCACCCGTGATTATATGTAGGTATGTATGTATATTGACTCAGTTGGTTTAACCATGTACTATTTTGTACAAGAGAGTTGGTAGAGCTGTAAGTCCTGATACCACTAATACCATCTTACAAAAACCTGCTACGTACATAGTAAGGAGTATATCTCCAATTAATTACAGAGTAATATAAGTTATAGGGAGATAAGATCTGTTAAAGATGAAAAAACTACATGCCTAGGTATATTAGATATAATTTAAAATATCTTACGGAGTTTTTTTATGTATAAATGTTTGGTTTATGCTTACACGAGCTTGTAGTGGTCAATTTTTGACATGTTTACATTATTAGGTCGACAATTTTCTCTATCAGTGTACCTACCTACAGTGTAAGCAGACCTACAAAGTCAAGAATGGGTTGAAAAGGGGAAAGTTTTTAAGAAAAAAATAAATCGTAATAAGATAATAGGTATTTAATTTGGATTAAAATGTTAATAGAAACCCTACATAAATAGAAAATAGGCATAGAAGTGCTATTTCTTGTGATATTAATTTATAGTAAACTTTAGTACCATTACTTTGCAATAGATGGCATAGGATTCAAAAGAATATAGTTGTACTCGTGCTTCACTCTTGTCAAAAACATATATATATCTGTAATTGTATTGAAAAGTTCCATAGGTAGGTAGGTTTTATTTTTGGAAACTTAAAATTAAAGTTTTAATTTCGTAGGTAGTAGCAAAAAATATTTGAACCCGAGCGTTTTCGCGTTTGTCGGGTTTTTGTGTATACATTTACAATAAAATTATTCCAAAATTATGTTTTGAATTTTAACTAAATAGTTACTACTCTAAAATAATTTATTAATTTAAATATTAAAAAAAAACAAAAAAAATATAATAAAAAAAAAACTTGCACTGCCCGGGAATCGAACCCGGGTCGCAAGAATGGGAATCTTGCATGATACCACTACACCAGCAGTGCTCTGCCATTCATGTGCAATTTATCGGATACAGTGGGAGAACAGCTGCGCGTGCATTTCTTTGCAATACATACTTCTACCCTTTGCTTTAGTTTGAAGCTGATTGGTAATTCAGCAATAAAAATAAGAATATTTTGTAAATTTCCATAAAAAATATTTTTATGATATTTTATTTATCATCGACAGTACCTACTTAATATTTATTTTAATATTTTAAAGTAATCTTTACAACAAAAATTCCAAAAACTTAAGAAAATTGTATTAATAACAATATTATAAAAAAATAAAAAATAATAATACATTTTTGGAAAATATAAATTGTGTATCATTAATCATAGTATATTGTTATGTAAAATATTTTGTAATTATAAATTTGATTTTAGTATTTTTTTTAAACACTAGAATACTCTTATTACTTATCTCATAGCTACCTATAGGTAATACATTTTTTTTTAAGAAATATGAAAACCTGTTGCCTGCATTCTACACAAGTTGATTGACAACGTCATTATCAAAAGATAGATCTCATACACCAATTAGATCAAAATACGCGTAATTTTTACGCTTTCGGTGAGCAATTCTCGCGCTTTCGACATTCATCTCGATTCGAGATTTTTAAATGAAAAATGACTAAATATGCCATTATTCGTTCAAAAATATCAAGCATTAAACAAAATAAATAATAAATATTAATTAATAAATATATAAATATTGAACGAAAAATGACATATTGAGTCATTTTTCGTTTAAAAATCTCGAATCGAGATGAATGTCGAAAGCGCGAGAATTGCCCACCTGGTGCGAAATTCCTTCTAATTTGACTTCAAGCGCTTCCCACAGAAAGTACAAAATTCTCTTGATATTCTGCATGTAGGGTGGTTCAGAAATTAAACGTGGTGGTTCTGTTCATGTAGCATGAGAAATAAAATTAAGATAAACAAACATAAATATAAAAAAATAATTTAATTACCTAAATAAAAATAAATAACTAATCACAATAAGATGAAACCAATCAACCAAATGTCTTTATTATAAATTATAGTAATAGTTATTACTTATTACACAAAAATTTCTTAATATATAGTCTACTATCTTTAGGCTATCTATACTAATAACCAACCAAATCTTAATTGGTTGGTTCTTTTTCCGAATAAACTCAAAAACTAATGAACCGATTAAAAGAAAGAGAGAACTTATAGAAAGCTACTTATTAGCAAGGGGCTGTATTTTATCTTGAATTGGATTTATTGATGAGTGAAACCGCCGAGCACAGTTAGTAGGCAGGTATACAGTTATAAACAGTCAAATAAATACATCCATAAAATATGAATAATATCAATCCTTTCTCAATCCTGCACAAAGCTCAAGACTGGAAAATATTCATGGATACATTCAAAATACATTACAAGATTCCAGACGAACTAGCAGTTTCAGCCTATAGACCAGACATACTGGTGTACTCTCGGTACTTGAAAGAAAGTAATACTTATAGAACTCACCGTTCCGTGGGAAACAAACATTCCTAAGGACCATAACATCAAGTCAAACAAATACAAACGAAATTACTAGAAACGAATTTAAAACTAAACTTTATGCAGTGGAAGGTGGTGCAAGAGGAATTCCAGCAAAGTCTTTGCACCATCTATTGAAGGATCTTGGCCTTCCGAGATCAGCCGTCGTCGGAACTTTTATGGAGCGTGTTTCCAAGATTGCGCTAACAGGATCATATAGTATTTGGTTGAGTAGAGAGGGTACACAGCAGGTGAGAGTACAAAAGGCCTTTAAACCTACTTCGCGGTCGCAAGTCCGGGAACGCTGCAGTTCATTCCCCTGCCTTTCAACCACGCGATGGGCCCTGCACCTGCACGGTGATGCCATGGTTAGCTAAGAACATTGTCGCCCGGTAAGGCACCTGTGATGGTACATACAGTATGTATACCTACCATATTTTGCATGTGCATACAGTGGAGAGGCGTTGGATTTTAGATTAATTACTGTAGTTACCTAGTAGATTCAAAAATAGTCAAATATGTTTAAATAGTCAACAGAATAATGTGGATGAATGGCGATGGTTCTTATACATCTTATCTTACCTACCTTTCCATTTTACTTATATTTTATACAACATTGAACTACGTTTACTAAATTAAAGTGCAGTAAAAAAGTGGTTATATTTCTGACTGTAACGGTTTTATGTACTCATTAATAAAATATGAACAAGTGTTTGGTGTAAACTCTATGTGGTGAATACCATCGACTACGACGAGGTGCACAGATAAAAAGGAATTCTTCTCGCGTGTTTAAACAAGGATTAAAAAATATATCGTTGTTTAACAATATTGATTGCTACTATAGGCCCACCAAATGGGAAGCGACGTAGACGTATTTTTATACAGCATTATTTTAATATCTTTGCTGCTTAATAAATAAATCGCTCGTTTCGTAACTATACCATGAAAGGAGACTACCTTCACGACAAGAAATCGATGTAGTAGTCCTCGGAAAACTGGTGAACCCAGACTATAACCGAAACATGACTTGGTCACTTAACGGTTTTTGCATCTGAATGGGCGGTGGTAACGAGTCCGAGCGGTCGGCCTAGCGAAAAGTGTAAAAAAAAGTGTAATAATATTGTTTATATTGTCTGGATTTTTATTCTGTTTTTATTATAGTGGGTACCAGAATCAACAATATTACCCCAATAATCTATTCTTATATAATTTTATATCTATATTTTAACTACCTATTCCTAACTCAGTCAGGGGTTAACATGCGATTTATTATTTTAATTTTGGTCACAATTAAAAGCTCTAATATTTAATTAAAAAGTCAAAAAAGTTAGGCGCCCCACAATTTAGTGAACAACTACAATAAGGCGCGGTACAGACCGGACGCTTAAGTATAAACACACGGATCGGAGCGCGCAATAAAAACGCTGTAAAATTTTGATGTTTCTATTCAACATAATCCATCATACTCTCACTTCACCCATTTCCTATGTTCGTCCCTCTCGCTCACCTGAGAATGGTTTAGATATTATCAATGCACTTTACAAAGAGCAGAAGTTTCGAGGCAACTCTGACATTTATGTTCCTCTGAACGTAAATTGCGTTCTTTTTAGTGTTTGATAGTTGGGCACGTGAATGAGGTGTCAAATGATTAAATTAATAGATAAGTAGGTACCTACCTACATAGCTGGTATTTTCAATTTTTACCTTCTTTTTGGTGTGAATCATATAAATAATCTATTTATTTGTTTCAACAGAATTCACGAGAATTCGGTAATGACCTGAATCTGATATATCAGTATTAATAAGTAAAATCAAACGACCAACTTCACCGACCTTAAAGGTCGGTGAAGTTGGTCGCCTTGGTGGCTCCCTTGTATGATAGATATTGATTGACAGGTCAATGGAATCAGCTAACCACCTAGTATTACACTAGTTGGTTATGTAGTGTGTGCTCGGTTCGGTAGTATTTTTCATTCCATCGCGTTTAAGTTCTAAATCTGATATTGAGGTATAATAAATATTTGTCGTTCTTTTGTCAATGAATAGCTACCTAACCAAATGCATTCTAAGACCTCATTGTTAAACTATTTATTAACTATTCATAAATATCTGTAAGTAAAGATTTACATGAAATAAATGATTTCGTCTTTTGATTAATCAAAGTACTTTTTAATCATAAAAAAAACTTTTTGTTTCCCGGGTCCCTCATATGCGCAAAAACATTCGTGCAAACACTTGCCAAACGGCACGGAAAATAGGCGAATATATTGTCAAAACACGTACACATTATATTCGCGAATACCGTCCTACACTTGTGCATTATGGTATGGTGTTACGCTATTTTATAGTCACTCGTGTATTTTTCTATTTAGTTTTAAAAAAGTCGTTTTTATTTTAGAAAGTTGTACCTAAGTATCAGAGGGTAAAGTTTCTTTATTTTTTATTTTTGTCTGTTTGTATGTGTTGACAAAATAATGTCATCCATCACATAATAATAATATGTAGGACAATTTACACATATTGCTCTGGTCACAAACTAAGCTCTATAGGCTTGTACTATGTGTACCAAAAGCATCGACATAATACATATAATATTTTTATAAACATGACCAGACCATGACAAACTGTACAGAAAAAGCGTACTAAATATTTTATATTATCGAATTACTGAAAGATAAGAAGTTATATTGTGAGTAACATTTAGCCTAATTCATCAATATTGACCTACAAAATCAATATCTAGATATTAATTTCAATAACTTAAAAACCTCATATGTTATAATAAATATTAAACTTATTTCAGTACTTAATAAAATCGATCAACCTTCAAAATATTAAAATCGACCCATCGTAACATGTTAATTTAGATCCATAATAAACAAACAAAAAGCAAAGAAAAATCAACGAAAACTAAATAAGGTTGATCGAACAATGTTAATGCTAAATAAATTAATTTTGGTTCAAAAAACATTAATATGGCTAACCTGTAATCGAGAGGTTCGACCGCTCTGCCATTTTCTCGCCCTTTTCGTCCATCGTCTTTTGGACATGGAGCTAGAAAGAGTGGTATTAAAATGGAGTCGGCATTATAGTGCGACTCACGGGCGTAGCCAGATTGTAATATGGGGAGGGTTTAAAAAAAAAAAATTGTACTCCACGGCTATTATTTCATACATTTCATGGAGGTAAGAACCCCCCCCCCCCTGGCTACGCCCGTGGTGTAAGTAGACGTACAGTCAAAAAAGGTATCTATTAAATATGGCACTACTGTTCCGTGTCATAAAAATATCGCTAAGGATGAGTAAATTGTAAACGTCACCATAATATAAAAGCTATACAACTATAAAGATAGCATTATTTTGCAAGGGAAAATCAACCTTTTGTGTTATGACGTGCAAATGACTTCAACCATAGGGTGATAGACTACAATTTTGGTCGACTGTACAAACTACAAAATGTTTCATAGAGACAACGCCGCCAATTTAGTTAATAATATACAAATGTTCTTCACACAACAATTTTATTAAATATGCTTTGAAATTATTCGAAAAAATATAGTGTAGGTATAAATGTTCAAGGTATCCAAATAAGATTTATTATATAACTGTAATGTGAGGGAAGACAATGATAAAACCAGCAGGGAATGGTATTGGCACAGATCCGAAATGTTACAGGATCCTGAACTCCATTAAAATCATGATTTGATTTTGTCTGACACTTTTAATTTGTATGGTAAACTTAATATAAAATAAACTTAGTTACATTTAGTCTATTATACGTGGGCGGCACTGAAAATTTCGGGAATCAAGGAAGTGACACAACATTACTATTTAAAAATGTATTTATTGCTTTTTGAAGTATTCTCCGCGAAATTTGACACATTTTTCCATACGATGGAACTAATCATTGAAGCAACCATTCCATTCCGAAGTTGGGGTCTCCAAAATGGCCGTTTTGTAGGCGTCCACAGCTTATTCAGGTGATGAAAATCTCTGACCACGCAATTTATTCTTTATTTTAGGGAAAGTATAGAAATCATTAGGGCTTAGGTCGGGGCTGTACGGCGGATGGTCTAATAATTCTATGTTTTTTTGCTCCAAAAACTCTTTTGTTCTGTGCGCGGTGTGAGAACTCGCATTGTCGTGAGTACTAATAAATACGAATTACTTTTACTATGGGACTAACTTTGTCAGAGTGAAATCAAATCAACTGTTCTAGTAGTAGGTACTTATACTACTCCATCAAAATAAATATTGTATGACTTTTATCTACAGTTGTATTGTTGGTTTATATTGTGAAAGTTGTACATCAAAGCTTTATATAAAGTGTTCGTGTTACAACCAATATATTCATACATTCAGGTACCAATACCTATTATATACCACAGAAGAAATAATAGTACAAGTTCTATACTAAGATAATAAAGCTGAAGTGTTTATTTGTTAATAAACACTTCAGCTTAATATAATATACGTGGTGGCCGAGTTGGCTAGACCTTGGACTTAAAAACACTTAGGTCCCTGGTTCGAATCCCCGTGTGTACCAATGAGTTTTTAATTTAAAAAATTATGTACATTTGTTTGACAACACCACTATAGTGCCTCGGAGAGCACGTTAAGCTGTCGGTCCCGGTTTCACTATACCAACTTGTGAAACTGTTTATAAATGGGTTATTGAGTCTATTCAAAATATCGCGACGAGCTAGCCACTTGTTCGGTGTAGACTCATACCATCGGTACGACGAGGTGGGATTTTTTTTTTTTTTAATATAGCAGGACATGTGACCCTACATCCACCTGAAGGTAAGTGCCAATGTAACGTCCAAGAATGTTCTCAACCAATAGTAGCTAATTATTATTAAAACCCCTCCGCTGGCTAGGGGCCGCCTAGGCGGTCTCGGGCGCCGTAAGGCACCCGTGAAGATATGTATGTATGTGTGTTTATTTGTTTGAATGCGCTTATCTGAGGAACTACTGGTTCAAATTCATAATTTCTTTTAGTGTTGGTTAGCCTGTTTATCGAGGAAGACTATAGACTATATAACATTACGCTACGGCCAATAGGAGCATACATACATATCATCACGGCGCCCGAGACCGCCTAGACGGCCCCAGGGTACCCAGCGGAGGAGTTTTAATCCCACCTCGTCGTAGCCGATGGTATGAGTCAACACTGAACAAGTGGCTAGATCGTCGCGATGTTTTGAATAGACTCAATAACGCATCTATAAACAGTTTCACAAGTAGGTATAGTGAAACCGGTACCGACAGCTTAACGTGCTCTCCGAGGCACTATACTGGTGTTGTCAAACAAATGTAGATATTTTTTTTTAATTAAAAATTCATTGGTACACACCTGGATTCGAAACAGGGACATAAGTGTTTTTAAGTCCAAGGTCTAACCAACTCGGCCACCACGTAGGTATATAGGAACACCATAGGAGCAGAGCATCAAAATGTTGCAAAAATTTACGGTTAAAGTTACGCAGATGAAGTTGTGTTGTTTTCAGCTAGTAACTTAATATAAAAATTGTCTATTATTATATATATTCTATATATATATTATTTTATCATATACTATTCTTATAGTCATTGCCAGCGTACGGGTTCAGCTGATATACCACATCCAATTCGTTCCAACATCGATTAAGCGCAGTAATGATTCAAGATTGTTATCTAATTATCAATTTCATCGGAATGCGGGCAGCTCTATCTCAGCCCCATGACAGTCTCACCTCAGCCTTTTCTCTGCCACGACTCAGCCACCAATACCATTCAGGTCGCTAATGTTCATCCATTAGGGGCTTCAGACGTGAAGAGTGTGAAGACTTCATGCTTATTTTTGTACCTCAGAGGAATAACGTCGTAGGTATATTTTGAGAAATAGGTAGGTTATAAATGAATATGCTATATAAATTATAGTATAAACTATTATATATAAATAAATAAATATTACCTGGGGTTTCACCCGCCGCCGTTAAAACAATTTTTTTTTTGTTCGCGATTTTTTTAAAAATATATCTTGAACTTTACTTACAATAATTATCTTTATCTTTGAGTAATTTTGTAAAGAATCTTTTTTACTTAATTGTCTGTTTGTTTGTTCGTTTGTGCGTGTGACAGACAAAGAAGTAAAACATATTTTTTTACGTTTTATTACTTAATTCTCGCGTTTTCCAATATCTTTAATTGTGACCTAGTTATTTTTCTGTTTTATTTCATGTAATTCTGTTTAGAGATATAATCATAAACGTGTCCATTTCCGAACTTGGCGAAGGATTTGTTCGAAAAAAGTATTTTTCAATTGTAATGGCACTGCATTATAAGAACCTTAACAAAGTTAACTCCTCTTTCGACTACTTGCTGAAGATTTTATAATTGTCAGTTATTCCATAGTAATTTGTATTAAAATTGTCAAATTAATTCATTATCCATACAAATTATATGTTCAATAACATTATGTAACGATTGCAAAATCGTTTGTACGTAAGTAGTTAAACTAAAAGTCTAGTGTATTACCGACTTAAGGTCAAATCCTATATATAATCTTTTGTTACTGTTAAATATTATGTTTAATATTATAATACGCAAAGTCAGTGGGTTCGATTCCCACCCATGGCCAAAAAATAATTATACGTTTTTCTGTATAGTTTGTCATGATCTGGGTGTTTATAAAATATAATATGTATTATATCGTTGTTTCTGGTACACATAGAACAAGCCTAGAGCTTAGTTTGTCACCAGAGCAATATGTGTAAGTCCTACATATTATAAAAAAAAAATAGAAATTGGTCTTTAGAAACCTCCCCTCAAAAGTACAATTTTGCCAGCTACTCTCTTTTCTACAAGACCGTCAGATATTAGTTATATCTTGACATAGAGCCTCCGGTATGATTTTGTGTGAGAAATCATTTGACATATTAATGGCGATTGTTTCAAAGATTATTAGTTTTGTAATGGGTAATAGTAACGGTTACATTAAGTATGATATTTGTACCAATGAGTAGGGCTGCTTCATTATTGGGTATTATTTTTCTTGAACAAAGTGTTTTATTTTTGCTCCAAGCAAAGCATGTTTGAATATACCTGTAGTAAGTAAGCATACCTACTTAACGTAAGTTGTGCACATTAGGCACCAAAATAAAATAGAATCTATAGATAAAGTATCTTTAATTTTCCTTATATCACAAACATCCTGTATAGTCGGTGCCGCAGAGTAAAGGACTCAACCCCCCAAGAGTATCGTGTACAAGAGCCTTTAGAAATAAAGTCGTCGTGATATCTGCATGACTTTTGGTTTTACAGCAGGTCCCGGTTGTTACATAATAATAATAAAATAACCGTGGTTATGATATTGGTTAAATATTACGAGATTCTTTTTTAAAAACGACTTCGTCACAACTTGTCGCCGCCGATGGTATTCTGATTCTACACCGAACAAGTGGTTAGCTTGTCGCGTTGTTTGGATAGTCTAAATAACCCATCTATAATCAGTTTCACAAGTTGGTATAGTGAAACTGGGACCGACAACTTGCTTACTTTACAGATTTTAGGTCGGAGTACCTACATTTCTTTGAGAACATGACTATAGTACCTCGGAGAGAACGTTAAGTTGTCGGTCTCATTTTCACTACACTAAATTGTAAAAGTAATTTATATACGGGTTATTGATACTTATTCACTTTAGTGTTTGGACATTGCGATGAGCTGGCCACTTGTCCGATGTTGTCTTAGAAGGCCGTACAGGCGGTCTTGGAAGAGTAGAACAAAAATACAATAAATAAAATAAACCTTTTGATATATTTTTATTTGATAAATATAGACAGACGGTCTGACACCTGAATTTCATTTTATTTATGAAATTAAATCCTGAACTAAAATAACCTATTCAATCTTCAATCTTAATAAAATAAATGCAACAGTACCGCCATCTAGTGTACACATCAAGAATCTCAATTCGACAACAATAAAAATTCTAAATTAATTATTGTCCAAAGATTATCTGATTGCTAAGCTATCGAAAATGCAGATGCGTCAATTTGTGCGTGAATGTCGTTATGGCACTTGCTAGAAGGTCCGTTAAGCCCCGCCCATGCCCCGCCCACCGCACGCCTGACGTACTCCCACACCCTCCTCCACAAATTCTCTTTTCAAATTCAACTATTCGAATCTTCCAAATTTGAAATTTCTATCCAAGAAACAATTTCCGATCCCGAGAATGCCTCGCCCGGACCCGAAGATCGGTTTTTGTTCAGAAATTTTAAAGTCTTCGCATACTTTTTGAACAGTAAAATTGTTGTTTGTAATTTAATTTTATTATCTACTTATATAATTTAAAATGAAATGTTTATTATCTAGAATGCTTGTAGTCGTCGGTATAAAATGCTTATTAATGAAGATAAATATTTATTCAACTTTCTGAATTTCAGTTGCCAACTATTTTAAAAGTACCTACCTAACCTTTGTGTACCTAAATTAAAATTAAACCTACCGATATCAAACACGCGGCACCTGCATGGAAAATCCATGGATACTTAAGAACATCAATTGTCTCTCTCATTACTTTGTCACATCTAGGTAAAAAAAAGTATAGGTAGGTACTAAGTTTTTTTTTAAATATTTTTTATTGGAGCACGGCATGTGACGATGCATCTACCTAATGATAATACTACATACATAACCCATGCATGGGGTCGATCAATATTTACCAGCATTGATCACTCCCACTATGTCGGCTTAATGTTGCGATAAGAATCGGGTCTAATTTAATATCCTTCCTCTGTTATCGCAAAATAACCGCTCGTTTCGTTCCGCTGAAAGTAGACTGCCCCTCGACAAGAAATCGACGCAGAAGTCTCCTAAACCCTAATATGACTAGGAATGTACAAGGAATATTCTTAATTGTAGATATCCACTTTGGTTGTCTCGACACTGTATGGTAGTTCCATAACATTAGAAGTTTAAAGTTCCATGTCATTAACCCACAACAGTCCATAATCGAACAATAGATTTAGATCCCTGAGCCACAATGGGAGGTAATTAAACGATAATCCAAATATGGATCCCCCCACCCCGCCCCCCAGGCGGATCTATCGCCGGTGGTCGACTATGCGATTACTAATTTAAAAATATGTAATGATATCATAGACTAATAGATATTGTAGTAATGCCTAATTGTGGGGTGATTGCCTAATATCTATTTATTAGTCTCAATGAGGAATAATTTTGTTTTTCAAAAATCGCTTCTGTTGCTAAATTTGTTATTTGTAGTATAGGTAGAACCGAAGTACGTAAATTAAGGGAACTAACTATAGCGTAAGCAGTTAATTTTAGCACTCGTGTATCAACACTGGCGGTTGCATTACGGCTCAAGAGACCGCCTAAACATCCTCAAGGTACCTTGTGGAGAGATTTTATTCCCACCACCTCGGCGAGTTTGTCACGGTGTTTAGATTATGTATCCTTAGGAATAACCAGAGGATTTAAAATAGTTCCACAAGTTATATAAAAAACATAATTTTCATTTAGGTACAATAATTTCTTTGAAATAATTATAAAACATAATATAACACAACATTTGGAACTTATTTGGAAGAATGCAAGCAACCTACCACAAAATAAAAATATGGACTCCATGTCAATTGTTATATTTTCTCATTGGTCAATAGACACTACAGATGCCCAACTAAGTAGTCCGATCTACAATTTATTTACACGCGTGTAATCTATGGCATGACAGTGGCGTTCCCACAACGACCACCATCACTCACGCAACTCGAATAGAACTGACGAAATTAGATCGATTAGCATGATAAATCTATCGATACAATATCTCGATCATCGATAAATTGTATCGTCTGACAAATTACGCTTTTTGTCCTGTCTACACGAGAGATATTGATGATGCTGCTCCATGACTAACTAATGGTCTGTAGGTTCCTATTTGAAATTATTATTAAATTTTATTATATCATCATCATAAATGACCTATGAAGAATTATGTCAAAGCTTTGGTTGTTAATATAAATAACTAGCTTACCCGCGCAACTTTATTTGCGTAACTTTAAACATTTACCTACGTAGCAGAAGCTCTAAAAATGAATAAATTTTCCTCGTTTTTGGAACATTTTTCATTGATGCTCCGTTCCTTTTGGTCGTATAATGATGTTATACAGGGTGAATTTGAAAGGATATACTTTGGGCTAATATGAGGTTCTGCTGATCTAACCGAACAACTTTTCCCATGGAACCATGTGTCGCAAATGAATAAAAATTTTGGCTTCCCCATACAAATTGTTAATTTTAACACTACTAGTTTGTATGGAGAAGGCGATATTTTCTTTTATTTGCGGCACATGGTTCCATGGGAAAAGTTGTTCGTATTGATCAGTAGAAACTCATATTAGCCCAAAGTACATCCTTTCAAAGTCACCATGTATAGCCTTCCTCGATAAATGGGCTATCCAACACTAAACTAATTTTACAATTCGAATTAGTAGTTCCTGTGATTAGCGCGGTCAACCAAACAAACTCATTGCTTTATAATACTAGTAAAGTATTAAAAATTACTTAAATTCTGCATTAAGAAACTGAAAAGAACTTAAAATTTGTGAATTATGTGTAATATGTGTAATTTGTCCTACATATTATTATTATTATTATATTTCATATCTACTTAAGTACCTGGAAAAAAGGTTATACCTTCAGTTTTGAGTTGACTTTTGACCACCTCGGCCAATGTTTAATAATCTTATACAAAAAAAGTTAAAATTCTAGTAGGTAAATACAAGGTAGGCATGGAATAGGTACCGTCGATAAACAGTGTTGGCTCAGTCTAAACTATCTAAATAATGTTCATTGAAAGCCTCTCCGACTGGCATGCGAGTCACTGGCAGTTTATCAAGTACTAAACGTAGGCAATTAGCCACGTGAAATGTCGCATGCGCTTGCTAACGAGACCCGCAGCGAGATGGCGACATTCAGCCATAGAACACAAATGAAACTAGAAGGGCGACAGATACACGACGTGCATGATTATACTGCGATATATAAATCAGGGATTTATTGAAAAGTCTCAAGTAAATAGCAGGTTCTTAATTGATCTAAAATAAGTTATTGCAAAAGGAAATATAACTACTGAATAAAATAAAAGTTAATGGTTAAGTAAGAACAAATTTGTAACTTAAAACAGTTTGTTTTAACCCTCGAGTAGTTTATCACAGAAATACGTCTGACGGATGATAATTTAACCGACA
Organism: Monopis laevigella; assembly: GCA_947458855.1. Taxonomy (NCBI): domain Eukaryota; kingdom Metazoa; phylum Arthropoda; class Insecta; order Lepidoptera; family Tineidae; genus Monopis; species Monopis laevigella. The sequence goes on along the minus strand of OX381583.1, from coordinate 24,255,362 downwards.
CTTCCTTCAAAATCCATGTAAATGTGTTAAATTCAAATGATTATTTTAAACTGGTAAGCTTCAATAAGCTTACCACTACTTTACTTTTTTTACCTACACTTACTTTTTGATTCAATATTCAAAACAGGAAAGAATGTTTATTTGATTTTATTGATAAAAAAACATAAGTAAGATTGTTATTTGCTTCCATTTTATTTAAACATTCTTAAAAGCTTCAATAAATGAAGACTATCAAAATATAGGATTTGTAAATTACTATGAAGTTATATAAACATATTATAAAGCATCAAGTACCTAATAGTAGCACTAACTAGGCACGCGGGATACCTACTTACGACCATACACTTCGGCTATCTATATATGAAGTTTTTTATTAACATCAAAGCCTTTGCTTGGAATAACTATAGCTATTTATATATTTTTGAGCTTCAAAGGAAAAGGAAAATGATTTTTTTTGTGTGTATGATCTTTTGGGTGACATTTTATTTTGGTTTGGTATTTAAATTATAAACTAGGATTTATCAACTCAAAACGGTATAGACGTATTATAAATTATTTTTTGGCATTTAATTTATCATTTTATATTTGGGAATTTCCGTATTTAAAAAAAAGTGACAAACTTTGGAGATCATAAAACAAACTATCGCCGAGTAGGTTACACCTAAGGCTTGTATAGGTACACCAGTTGACCCGCGCACCTTCGTCTGCGTAATTTTGACTGTTTATACAGCGCACGCAACGGAACCTCTCAAAAGGAATAAATTTTCCCTGTTTTCCCAACATTTTTCATTGATGCTCCGCTCCTATAAGTCGTAGCGTGATTTTATAGAGGCTAGCCTTCCTCGATAGATGGGCTATCCAACACTAAAATATGTTTTCTATAGTTTATGATATTATTGCGAGCAACCAAATCAACTCTTCGCCTTTATAGTATTAGTATAGATACCTCACCTCTCCATCAATAAAATTTTGCAGAGCAACATTCGCAGACAGAAATAATTATAAGAAATATAAATCCTAGCTTACGACCTTTAAAGCTCAAAAGAAAAAAATAATCATTGCATATTTTTTTAAAGACAAAAATAAACACTCACATAAAAGTAATTACAGGAATTTACAAGCAGCTTACGTTTCTTAGCTCGCCTATAGGAATTTGAGCTATATAATACTGCGGCTATACTTAGCTCAAATCAGCGTAACTTGCAATATGGTGGGTGCAGGACAATTTTCTAGCTGAATGCCCTAAGGCCTGGACATCGCTTGAGGATTGCGACGCCCTATTCAGGATTTGTAACGCGTATTTACTAGTTTTGTAGGGACAACAAAAAAACAATACATACCGGTGAATATAAAAAAAAATACGTTGGCTTTCAGTAAATTGTAACAAGTTCAGTTCTAAGTAAGAACACATCGATATACACTCTCATTCCCAAGTTACACAAATTAACTTATTAAATCTATACTAATATTATGAGTGTAAAGCTGATTTTTTTATTTTTTTATAAGAGCTCAGCATGTTACCATGCATCCACCAGATGTTAAGCAGTATGCAATGTGCAGGAATGATAGCAACAAGCGGATGCATACAGGTGCACCGCTGGTTGCCATCATTATGCCGGCTTAAGATGCCTATTCACGCTTCGTTTAAAGGACTCTAGGTTATAAGAGGAAGGAAACAGGCAAGTTGAACACGGTCATCTCAGGAACTACTAGTACGAAAAAATAAAGTGTTGGATAACCCATTTATCGAGCTAGGCTATATATAGGCTACATAACATCACGTTCGTAATAGGAACGGAGTTACAATGAAAATGTTGCAAAAACAGGGAAAAAATATTCCTTTTGAGAGCTACGCTGTGCTGCGTAAACGGTTAAAGTTACGCAGACGAAGTTGCGCGGATCAGCTAGTATGAAATATATGTAAGAGTAAGGAAACCGATCACCGAGATGCTCTATCATCGAATTCTTCGCAACTGCACCCTAAAAGAAGAGTACCACGCATAGAGCATAATTGATACCACGTCTTCTTTGAGGGTGGGGTTACGATAAGATAAGAAATCGATGCAATAGTCTCCTGAAAACCGAATATAACTTTAAGGAATGCCAATAGCATCTGAAAATTGCTACCAATTTCTACTTTGGTTATATAATTACTACCAACGTATTATACTAGTTATTTAATATTATGCTATTTTTTGTTGACGTTTAAATTAATTTGTTTTACAACGGCCTTATTATTTACGTTTGTACCTTTATATACAACTTTTTTTACTGTCTGTACTAAAATTGTGAAGTGCTAAGGGTCAGTTGCACGAGCAGACTATTACGCACACCATTCTGTAGGAAAAGGTTATATTCAAGGCTTTCCTAATGGATCAATAAGGGATATAATATTATATCATTATATTTTATACTTTCAGCATGTTTGAAATTTAATTAATTTAAAGACCTGACAAATGGCAATTTTTCTCGCGAATGTTTCGTTATTTTATTTTAGTTTTTTTGGTTCGTTCCATTTTTAGATTACCGACAATCCTTTTTGGAAAATATCGGTTTGTTTATTTATTTTCATTTAAATTTGAAGTAAATCAGGTCAGTGAATTTATAGATATTCATGCGGACAAATAGGACAGATCTTTTTTGAAAAAAAAACTAGTGAACCCTGAAATATATTTTTAATGTTTAAAATTTATAAATGTATAAAATATAAATAATATAATTTATTACATAGTTATAAGTTTAGGCAAAAGATAAAATATTTAATATTAATGCACAGATTCATACTTGTATGTAGACTCTGCGCTCTGCTAGCGTCAATGGGTTTAATTTAATAACATAATATAAACATATATAATTTAAATAATAGACATTTCACACACAATGCCCTGTGGCCATATTCTGTTTTTTTTAAAGGAACCGTTAGATTGTCAAAATAAAGAAATGCCAATAGCTAAAAACAATGCTAAAAGCACCTCTATCGAACCAGGAGAACCGTTTGAACGGCCTCAACGTTTGCGGAGGGATTAACCCATCCTTTTCGACGAGGGTATTTAAAGGCACCCAAGTCCAGACTTGTTACCATGTGCTTAACCTTGTTATCAGTTGCAGTGACTTAACTACTAGGCTGGGGCCACTTTTAAACAAACTAAAGTTTCATAAGAAACTCTATACTAAGTTCTAGGCTTGTACTATGTGCTACGACTAGGTAGAATAAAAGCCCACTGCTACATATGTACCATCACGATACACACGTATGTACAAATTAAAACCACGTTCAAACTTTGCCTTGGTGTCCACACTATTGCCACCAGGCATGTCCTACTTCCCACAATAATGTGCCACAAATGCGCAGTTCTATCAACTAATCACTAAGCAAGCCCAGCACTTCACAAAAACAGCCAGCGGGCGTTTTCCTCAAGCAGAACTCTATCATTTCCAACGTAATTGTTAATGATATGAAATGATGCGTATCGGGAGTCAATTGCTATAAACAATAATCTAGCATGGGAACTGCAATAACACTTATGTGCTTCTTACTTTTACACCAGATCAAATCAAAAGAAAAAAAAAGTAGAACGTGAACTTAAAGAAGAAGCTTTCAATTAGGGTATATATACAAATCCCCTTCATTAGAAACATTTTTGATGATGATCAAGACCCCTTTCGTAGTCTAGTAGTTGCGCTTTTGGCGTTGTATCTGGAAGTCGAGTTATCGATTCCTACTCATGGCAAAACAAATTTAGTACCTACTAGTTTTTTGCTCAGTTTGGCTGTGTGTTTATAAAACATAATATGTATAAGTATTGTTGTAGTATTCAGAAACGTTTCTATAACCAAGTTTAAGCAACACTAGGAAGAAATGTGTATTGTAACTTTTGTCTATATTATTCTGATAGTAAACAGATATTAGCTGATTTAGTATTGTATTATTAAATCTTTACTGATACATAGTAAAAGTCGAATATTGGTTCATAGACACTCATTTGACTGCTACCACGTTTTCAGCTACTCAGCAACCTAAATAACTACCTATTCAGATTTTGATAAAATTTGGCGACTATATCTATAGAAGAAGCGAAATTCATTAAATATTGTTAAAAGTTATTATTCAGAATGGAAAGTTAAAGTTCATAATAAAAATATGCTTAGGAAGCTGTAGTCAAAAGCTTCATTAATAGATAGATTAGACAGTTTCGACGCAACGAAACACTTTTCAATCCTCAATTACTCAAGATGTCCAAACTTGTACAGTTTTATCGCACACATCAATTAACCGTCTCTAGCGCCTCACACGCAACGCCCATAAACATTCACAACTAATAAAACCTTATCAACATGTTTACTTATTAAATTGACAGAAATGTTAATTCATTAAATATTTATAAAACCGGAATGTAGTAGAAAGCAGTTGATTGTAAACTCAGGAACTGTTTGTATAGAAAGATTACTCCATGCTACTTAGGCTGTTTAATGTATGATAATAAATGTCATTTTCGCTGAAGGAAGTGGACGTGAGTGGTAAATTGAAACGTCTATAAACCTACTTTTTGGTTCCTTTGATTGGTTCCAGATTACTCCTTTCAGCAACTGTTTTTCCAGCGAAATCTGGGTTTAGACTTATGAAATTTGGACAGTAGCTTCAGTAGCTTTTTTGAAGATGCTTTTCAAAATTCGATTTCCTAGAGGACGAAAAGGGGGGATAATCACAGAAACCATGGGTTATACAACAAGGAAAATATCAGGTAGGCAATTCTTTTATATCAACAGTATGGTGGGGTTTACAATTAAAAGTATTATGATTTGGATAATAAATCTAGGCTTCTCTTATAATGTCACAAAGTAGGCACTAAATATCTAGCAAATTTAACAGAAAAACTTACTAATATTTATGCCAAGAATGAGAATTGAATCGATTTCCTGTTACAATCCCATCAGGGGCCTTACCAAAGAGCCGATCGATAATCGAATCGAAATACCCACCGAAAGTCAAATGTATGGGATTTGACGTTTTTCGGCGATCGGGCTCTACCCATAGAGTAAAATTCCTATACAATTTTATGAGGTGATTTGATTGGCGATCGTGTTTTTGGTCAGGCCCTCTGGGCCAAACACTAGATCTATGAAGCATTCGAGGAATGTCGAGGATAACCATGAACAGTTTTAGCATTGTAACTCTTGCGCTTTCTATTCATATTATAGTTCTATTGCATACAGGTTATTAGTGCGTTTGTCCCTGTGTCTAACACATCGCATACACGACGTATACAATTTTATGGTCGCTCTGTACGTATTTGTCGTTTATCGGAAGAGATAACGCACTATTAACTGAGATGCTAGCTAACTGTAGTTTCGTTTTCAAAAAATATACAAATAAATGGAGCGGGTCAGTTATTCTTATTTATTTAATGTATATTAATTTAAATTTTAATTATGTAAACTTAGTTTTAATTTTTTGAGACAATTTTCTTAGATATTCATGGATTCTCTGTGCCTGGTACATCGCGCGTTTGAGAGGCATGGGGGTGAACTCCAGTGTTCCCGGACTTGAGACCGCGAAGAAGGGTTAAGTCTTTCCGAATTCAACTCTCCTCTTCATTGTAATAATAATAAATGAATAAATACCATCACGGTGCCTTTTTGGCTCCCGAGAACCGTTTAAACGGCCTCAGGGTACCCAGCGGAGGGATTAATCCATCCTCATTTCGCCGATGGTATTCGGAGGCAACACCTAACAAGTGGCGAACTTGTTGCGGTGTTTATGATGGTATAGCCTCGTTGTATAAAGCGGTCACCCATCCCAGGCCATCCGGTTTTATTGTTATCTGCCTAACCTTGTTATCAGTTGCGCAGTGACTTAACCACTAGGCTGGGGCCACTTTTTATTTATATAATGTATATCAATTAAAATTTCAATTAAGTACACTTATGTTTTTATTTTAAAGAGGAAATGTTCTTAGATTTCCATGGATTCTCTGTGCATGGGAGTGAACTGCAGTATTCCCGGACTTGAGACCGCGAAGCAGGGAGCAGCAGTCTTTCCGAATTCAACTCTCCCCCTCATTGTTTTCCCTTTCTACCCTACCAAATACTAATAATAATAATATATAGGATAATTTACACATATTGCTCCGGTCACAATCTAGACTCTAGGTATGTACTATTTGTACCAGAAACAACGATATATTTTTTATAATATTCTATAAACACCCAAACTATCAAAAACTATACAGAAAAACGTAATAATATTTTTTTGCCATCTGTGAGAATCGAATCCACGACCTTCGGATACTAAGCCGAAGGCGCAATCACTAGTCAGTATTATAAGAGCTTAGCATCAGCAGAAGCAACATATATAAACATAAATAAATATATAAATGTTGTATAACAACATGCCATGGCTATCTTTCAATAACTCACATGGCTTAGACCTTTTTTCTTAGATTATTAGAAAATATTGACTATTGCTACCTACCATTTCGCTGAACAAAATCTAACCATTGGAATATGGCATGTGACTCGGTATCTACCTGCGGTTACAAAAAGACGAAATTTACATTACGAGTCTACAAGAATCGCTGCTTTATCGCCCTATCAAGTGCCTGTTTCGTAAAGCTCTTTTAAAGTATTTTACCACCTCGGCCAGAAATCTATGCAAACCCATACTAAAACTGAAAGATAACTAGTTTATATCTTTCTGTTTCAGTTTAATGCTACTGAAAGCTCACTCTTCATCATGATTTAGTTTTTGCTTTTCGCAATAATAATAATTATTATTGAATGAATGAATGTGAATGAATGAATGTTTGAATGAATCAATGTTTATTAAACGCAATTAACTTAACCTAGGTACATTTAATTACATATCTCAACACAATAAAGCATGATAATGCCAAGCAAGAAATAATGAAATAAAACAAAATAATAATACATAATCAATGCACAGGGCCAAACAATTCACCCACACATCTCTCTTCCATCCACACATCTCTCCACCACCAACATCTCTCTCTCTCCTCTACCAGATGAATTTCCACGTTAATTATATTCGTAATGCCGCATCCAACTTGATTTACATACGAAAGGCGCAATGATTCGCTGTAAAGGCACTTTTACAGTCACTCTAATTGATCGGGTATTGACAAATATTTCACGTCGTAAACCTTCGGTGGGCGCAGGTTCGAACCCGACATGCTAAACGATGCTTTACTATAAACGTTTCTTATTATTAATTAGGATTTTACTTAACTGCTAATTAGGTTAGTATGCAGCAGGTTTTATGGAGCGGTTTCACGACGCAACCATTTTATTTTTTATTGATAAGTTTGTAAATTTTATTAGATATAGCTTTTATATTATGGTTTAATATTTTAATAGGATCACACGCAATAGTGTGTTTACAGCTGTGTTTTATAACTTTTTTTTAAATAGAGCACGGCATGGTCGGCATGTGACTCTACACCTGCCTGGTGGAAAGCGGTATGTAAGGTCCAAGAATCAATTCAATTCAATATTTGTTTATTCAGAAAAATTACATATGTTAACAATTGCCTTTGGGCTCCCAAACTTCGATTAACAATGGTTTAATTTAGCTACTAGTAGACAGATTAACAACGTATTTTTACAAGAAAATTAATAATTAATTAAGAATAATAAGATTGATAATTAAAAACAATTCAAATGATGAAATTATGATTTGTAAATTTAAATAATCATTAAATACAAATAAACATAAATTATTGTTTACAGGAGTGAAAACAATAAAATAAAGCTAATAATAACCCAACAAAACAACAAACAGACGAAATTAAATAATAAGACTGTTGATTGTCTCCACTATGCCATCCATTTTAAAGGAATCCATATTGTAGGGAGATGGAAATATTATATCTTCTCAAGTTGGTTATTTGAAAAAGCTTGGAATATGGCGACAAGAGGGAGATATGAATTGAAATATTTATTTAAAGAATATGGTAGTGTTATAATAAACAAATATCATTACGGGTCATCACGGGTGCTTTACGGCGCTTGAGACCGCCTAGACGGCCTCAGTATACCCAACAGTGGGGTTTTAATCCCACCTCGTCGTAGCCGATGGTATAAGTCCACCTACACCTAATAAGTGGCTAGTCGTCGCGATGTTTGCAGAGATTCAATAATCCATCTATAAAAAGTTTATCAAATTGGTATAGTGAAACTGGGACCGACTGATTAACGTGCTCTCCGAGGCACTGTAGTGGTAGTTGTGTTATACATGGTGTTCATTTCTTTGGGTTCGTATATTCGACTTACCTACATGTTACGTATTCTATTACTATATATATTATATTCATCCTATTTTATTTCTAAATTCATAATTATAATTTATTTTAATTTTATTATTCCATTAGGTTTAATTTTAGTTTAATATTTTTAATACTTTGATTTTATAAAAATAGTAAACAAACAAGATTTTTCGTTGCAATCTGATCCGAAAAGAATCAAAAACTCTTCTAAAACAACAATATATATATATATATAAAAAAACACACAAACGACTTCAAGCATCCTAGACCTCTCAAACTAATTCAATAACAAATATTCTTATTTAGACATCACCGACAAAGTCGAGGGTCCTTTGGCTCGCATACTTGACATCAAAGAAGCGCTTGAGCACCATTTGCATAGCCCTGACCTCGCATAAATGCCTGTATTGGTTACCGCTTTTAGGCAGCGCTGTAGCGGTTGAATTATCTTTTTTAAGGGTTGAAAATTCGTTGTTGGGGGTTTTGAACTTTAAAAAAAAAATGATGTTAATTATTTTGTCTGAACAAAGTCTAGACAAAAAATAAAATAAGTAACTACGATTAAAGTGATAGATATAAGAGGTTTAAAGATATATAAAATATTTTATTTGTTAGCGTAAATAGCTCAAAAAAAATGAGATAATATGCTGTAAAAGAGATTAGTATTTGTCGGTCTAATAAAATTATCTTAACAATCATTATAAAAATTAAATACTTTGCAAAGCTAATTTATTATTGATTTTTAAAAACTAAACATTAACCTTTTTAAAGAGCGTGTTAGTTAAAATGGTTTCTTTTTTAGCAATAAAATGTTAAAAACTATTTTAACTAAAATGAATTACCTATAAAGTGTTTTTTTATAACTTAGAGGGGAAGTGGGTAAACTCTAATTAATATTATTTTTTAAATATATATATAAATATATATCTTCACAAGTGCCTTACGGCGCCCGAGACCGACCCAGCGGAGGGGTTTTTAATCCCACCTCGTCGTAGCCGATGGTATGTGTCTACACCGAACAAGTGGCTAGCTCGTCGTGATGTTTTGAATAGACTCAATAACCCATCTATAAACAGTTTCACAAGTTGGTATAGTGAAAGCGGGACCGACAGCTTAACGTTTTTTTAAATAAAAATAAGTTAATGAAATTTTTTTTTGTCTCTACATCGCTTAAGATATATTATATAGGTGATAATAATATATGACTCTATATCTACCTGGCGATTTACATTTGGTATTTTACGGTCTAGTTTTGGATAAAAAGCAACAACATAATGGAAAAGAGTTATTAATAATGAAATATAAATTTCCCTTAAATTTTGTAACCGCATTTACTTGAACGTAAACTACCATTAACTTTTTTTGAAATAATTTCGGGTACATTTTCATTAAAGTATAAAACAAAAACTTGTAAAATTAAATAAACATAAACTAATAATCTAATCGAGGGTTAAATGTACAACATCTCTACTATTAGTGTTTGCTAACTGTAGTTGACTATTTTCGCTAACGACGCCAGTTAATAATCTACCAATAGTATAATTAATTATTTAAACAATACAAATCCTTAACTGTTGTCGCTAGTTTACCACATCTCTACGATTTTTTTAATCTTCACGCATTTTCTGGGACTTTTAATAATTAGTAACTAACAAGAATTCTTTTCTCTTGCTATTCTCAATTGTATTCGCTCTTGCGCTCCATACGAATATTAATTAAATACAATTATTATATAATATTATGTATAAACTACATGAACCTACATGTTTTTGCTCTAACTGTAGCTCTCTCTACCATAAGTTTTTGCTATCGTTTATATTAATGCAACGTTAATATGTTATAAACCACTGATAGGAACTATTTATTTTTGAAAACAGAAGTAATAAATCTGTCCTATTAGGTACTAGATACTAATAAAACTAATCACTACAATACTATAGTCACCCAAACTCGGTTTACATGTCATTTGCATAACATGACTTTATTGATGCCCTCAATTACGTGGTCTTACAGGGACACACGCGCCACGGGCACGCGTTGTCTCACACATGGCCCCTCGGCCCTAATGAAAGGGGATGTCCCCTAAGGGCCATTGTAATCAATGAATAACTGACTGTTTATCCCTTTACATCTCAATGACTTAGTGAGTACGAAGGGCACATTTGTCAACTAGTCTGTCAATCATTGATGATATCACAATTACACTAAAATAACTATAATTAACATTATGTATAACAGCTTACTTAAAAACTGTTTTAGTTTTGTTTAATGATTATAATATTTAAGTAAATTTTCTCTACAATTGTTCAAAAACTCCCTGTTTTTTTAAATAAATAGAGTTCCCACGGACCGGGATGAAGAGCGTGGGGCGGCAGTTTATAGGCAGGGATCGTGCCCAGCCTGCCACTGTCAAACCGAACCTCTTTGTGTGCACACGCCCGCCGATTTAACTAAACAAACATTGCTCAAATTACTATCAATCATTCACGACTGCGACGCCGTAGTAACGTATCTACGTCACGTCAGTCAGTCAGGGTAATGAGAGAAGGCGAGTAGGTGGAGTCTGGAAAGGCGTACCGCGGCGACGCTCGCCCCTCTGCTTTTTGTGTACGGCCGGGCGGCGGCCACCGCCTCGGGCGCGCGGAGCCGTGCGGCATCGTCCGGCGGCGACCGACCGAGCTCTCGCACCGCGGCCTCGGAGCCGGCCTATAAACCACCGCTTTAATTACCCGAGCCAGTGCAAGTAATATGCGAAAAAAGTGGCGAATCCGAACCGCCGCGAGACGAAACCGGTCAGTTTTCTAGATTAATCGCAGAACAAAAACCTTAATTTTAACCCGGTCAGTTTTGTGACAGAATCTCGAGTTTCGGTGACGTTAATTATCGCGGTATTCGGACGGACTTTAACCAGTTTTTGTTAAATAATTTGACAGTAACGAGCGTTTTATATTTTAATTGACATTTGATATACGAACTTAGTCTCGGTGATCGCGCTGAATGCCGCTGAAATGTGAAAGCGTGATCTTTGAAAACTTTTGGTGGCAACTTCTTTTGAATCCGAAAGGATGTGCGGTCGCCGGCTGGTAGTGTTACCAACATGATGCCGAGGGACCACAACAGAGGTCGCTACAGGATGCTCTCTACATGCCTTCTAACCACCTTTACTATCATTGTGTATTCAATTGATGAAGCTAGGTAAGTGTATAGTTACCTTTTTTTCACATATATACTTCCATACATACTTATACCAAAGTATGTGTGGAACACACGCGAATTTTGTCTTCAGACTCGAGTCGTACGCGAGCTTTTATATAGGTAAAAGGTTTTATACTCGTAGACTTAAACTTTGCACAAGAGTTAAATAATAATTATAAATAAACATACTATTACGGGTACTTTACGAGATCCGAGACCATCTAGAAGGTCTCAGGGTACCCAGGGTTAGGGTCTTACAACCTTCTAATTCTACACCGAACAAATGGCTAGTTCGTCGCAGTGTTTGTACTCGTATATATAGACTTATGAAATAATTTTACAAGTTCGCTTATTAACTCCGTGTTGTCAAACGATACGCACAATTATTATTTTTTTATTATTATTTAGCATAAGAATAGAACGAAGGAGCTAAGGAATCAAACGAGCAAAATTTTTTTATTAGTTAAAAAAAATGGTAGACACCAGGTTTAAATCTGTGACTTAAGTGTTTTTAAATCTACAGTCTAGCTAACTCGGCCACAACGTATATTATTTAAACATACCTAATGTAGATAACATACTATTGTAAAGACTTAATGCCCTCGTCCTTCAAAGCTTTATGACATTAGCTCATGAGCTTTTACTTTATATGCGATGATATGTTTGTATATATACACATACAAACATATCATCACGGGTGCCTTACGGCGTTAACTATTCGCTATATTTATATACCAAAACGGGTGCCTTTTTTGGCTCCCGAGAACCTTTTAAACAACCACAGCACCCATCGGAGGGATTAACCTGTCCTCATTTCGCCGATGATATTCGGAGGAAACAACTAACAAGTGGCGAGCTTGTTGCGGTGTTTATGAAGGTATAGCCTGCTTATATAAATGGGTCACCCATCCTAGGTTTTTTTTATTGGAACACGGCATGTGATTTCGTATATAACGGGTGCCTTTTTTGGCTCCCGAGAACCGTTTAAACAACCTCAGGGTACCCAGCGGAGGGATTAACCTGTCCTCATTTCGCCGATGGTATTCGGAGGAAACACCTAACAAGTGGCGAGCTTGTTGCGGTGATTATGAAGGTATAGCCTGCTTATATAAATCGGTCACCCATCCTAGGTTTTTTTATTGGAACACGGCATGTGATTTTATATATACCTGGTGGTGAGCAGATCTGAAAAGTCAAAGGTGGATCAATAATTATTGTTTAAGAACATTGATCGCTTCCACTATGCCGGCTAAATGACGCATTTACAAAATGGGCGGCGATAGAGATTTTTATTAGCATTACGAATATTTTTTCCTATCCTCGCTGCCTTATGATCAATTCAACCGTCTGTTTCGTAGAGACTACTACTATATTTAACCATGGCGGTACCCTGACCACACTAAATTCATGATGTCAAAAGAACGTTGATGCAATAAGTGCTCTAAATTGACTTAATTTGGTTTGACAAGATTCTAACGTTCTTCCACACTAATATTTTAATTTATTTATTTATAAAAAAAAACGTAGTTACCTAATTATTTATTATAAATTCGCGTGGTTTATAATTTGACCAAAGGTTTTAGATATTATTTTTCACAATTACCATTCGCTTTTTTCCTTTTTATTTTTCGAAAAATTCGTACTGAAAACTTTTGAGATGGGAGGTAATTTTCAAATTACCTATTAATAATAATAAATACCATCACGGGTGCCTACTTGGCTCCCGAGAATCATTTAAACGGCCTTAGTGTACCCAGCGTAGGGATTAACCCGTCCTCATTTCGCCGATGGCATTCGGAGGCAACACCTAACAAGTGGCGAGCTTGTTGCGGTGTTTATGATGAAATAGCCTCGTTGTATAAAGCGGTCACCCATCCCAGGCCGGCCTTGTTGTCATCTGCTTAACCTTGTTATCAGTTGCGCAGTGACTTAACCACTAGGCTGGGGCCGCTTTTTTTTAAATTACCTATTAGTAAAGTATAATAATACCCTATAGACATATACCTGAGTCTCACTATAAGGGTTCAGAAAAAAATCGGAACTTTGTAAACGATTCCATATCAACCCCTATCTCTAATCGAACTCGCATAAAATAACAAATATATCTCTTATTTTAATATTAAACTCCGATGTTATTCAATTAATTCAATGACACCTTCTCATTTAACAATTCACGCGACTCTACATAAAGCTATCATAATCAGCAGCTAAAGCGCTTCAAACAGCGCCCCTAAGGCTCATAACTCACTCGAACCTATAAAGGCATGCTAATGCACTAGCATCATACATTCATATCACACAAACGATATACTGCACCTCCCACTTTGTTTTGCCGCTAGGGAAAACGCTGATGTAGGTCGATTGATTGCGTGAGTTAGGTTATGTTTCAATTTTTTTTTGGTTTTTAAATAATTTACAGTAAAATTCTGAATTTCACTGCTAATCTTCAGTATAAGGTTGATTTTGTTCACTTACGGGAGAAAGTGACTTTAATAGACACAAATTTAGTTGAGTGATACATACAGTTACACTAACGACAAAAATAAAACTTTATAACAGCTTGTTAACTTCTTGGATAGGGTATATTTTTATACACTTTTCCACCTTCTTATTTCTATGATATTAATGATATTCTGCTACATTTAAAAAAGTAAGAAGGTACATTCGAGCAAGTTCAAAGTTTTTTTTGTGCTTCATATTCCACTAATCAAAACTATCGAATATAAAAAGACATGCATTAATATTTTACTATATCCAACAAATAAATAAAAGAAAGTCGAAGATTCCAATTAGTCTTCAGCGATGTAGGAGGCCCATATAACTTTTTTTTATCATGTTAATCTATTTTATTTTGGATAATATTATTTTATATTACGTATGATTATATGGCAACCTTACAATTAAACTATAAAGGCTTTTTGCGATATACCTAAACGGTATTCGCTAATGCTGTTGAAAAATGATGTGCAATAAATTCAGCCGATATTTTATAAGGAAGTTTGTACGCTCGTAAATATGCATACTTACTCGGATTTTCACTCACTAGTACTTCTAGCTAAGGTAGCTGGTCACTATCAGCCCCCTTAGCTAGAACTTATCGATCAATCGAAAATATTTACTTAAATTTGACGTTTCGGGATGACGTCATCCTGGATAAAATAAAAAAATCCATACAATGAGTATCAAGTTATTTGATTGCTATCTGTGAGCTCTTGGATAAATGTATAATTTAACATTTATGATGCAGTTAAAACCAATAATGTAGCTTGTTAAATAATCTGCCAGATTCTACTTCTGAATTCCGCTTGCTTCCAACTTACAACAGTTCTACCTTCTGCCACTGGCAACAAAATCTGGGTAGGTCTACAAATGCGACTAATCATGCAAAACAGCGTAAGACAACAGACGCGGCTTAATCAAATCTACCAAAGGTAGGTATGTAATGTATGTAAATTTATTAAGTGACAATTTGTCGGGCCCACCCATAATAGCGCAAGATTTACGCCGTCGGTATGCAAATATAACGCAAGAGAATGATAGTGGCGGCGTAAATACTGAATGATTGATTTTACGCTTGGTCTATCATTAGTCAGCTTAATAGTTCCATGGCATAATTAAGGTCCGTTTACACTGTATTAGTTAAGTAGCCAGTTGAGTGCCGCAATTCCTATATTTGAGGTCTGTTTGTATATTTTTTTTCATCCCTGTTAGCTATTTTCGTAGTCTATTCTATAGAACTATTTGTTTATAGCGTAGTCTATATCTACTAAAGGACTATTTGTTTATAATATATCCGGTCTAAAATTACTATATAATTCTTGGTCGTGGGTTCGAGGCCCACCAACCGGCATTATTGTAGTTTTATCAAGGTACATTCAAGGTACGTAATTTTAACAACTTTACGTTATAGTTATTGTAAACTTACGAAACTAATTTTGTAATTTTTTTTTTTTTTTATTAAACTCTAATACAATAAAATACAGCTTAAATTTATACACATTTAAATATATATAGAGATATATAAGAATATACTGCACCCGTAGCACGGCCAAGCCAACACAAGAGATAAGTCGCGAGCGGATGTCAAACAAAACAATTTTTTTATATCGGCCAATCAGGTGCAACTTTGCAGCGCTCTGATTGGTTGATATAAAAAAAAAATACTTTTGACATTGGTTCCCAACCCCAAATCTTGTCTTAGCTTGGCCGTGCTATGGGTACTGAAACAGATTTTTTTTTAATCCTGAAAGAAATTTCTTTTAAGTGTTTTCATGAAATAATATACATATACTAAAATTCTGAAATACATTTTATATACCATTACACCAATGACTAAAAACGTTCTTTTTATAAATAAAAATCTCACTTTAAAAAATAATTTCGCCTCAAATATTTTTTTGTAAGCTACCAAAAACTTTAAATATAAAAAATATTAAAACTATTTTTATTTACCTATGACCTAAAATAAACAATTCCTAAGATGTCCATCTAGACAGATACACAGACAAACAAATTTATTGTTCAAGGTACATTAAAGGTACGTATAGTTTTAACAACTGGGTACTTACATTCGTTTTTATATTCTGCAAAATTTTATAAAACTAATTTAGTAACTCAATTAATTTTTCTTAAACTCTAAAACCATAAAATACAGCTTAAATTTATGCACATTTCTAGATTATCTGCCTTTGGACTAATTGACTATCTTCGTAACATTTTTAAAGATATCGCCATCAGCTAAATCAGATGCGGTATCGCGTCCTTTCACATGAAGATTATTTGCCCAACAAATAGGTATCAACTCCAGATACACATTGTTAAAACATGGAATTTCAATCAGACCCTTTTCGTATCCAATAAGTCCATCCTAACTCCTTTATAATCTGCTCGAATCTCAGTTCAATGATCAGCAGAATAGAGTTTGTTTTGCTTTGAATTAGGTATGGCTGTAAAGCTTTTTATGAAGGATATACGAGCATGGAGAAGTATGTGCAGAATTGTCGGCATGCAGAGTGAAAAGATGCAAGTAGCAGGTATTTGTATTGAAATTACTAAACTTCCGAGCAGAAATCGGGGCGTTTCATCAGAGACTTCGTCCTCCGATTTATTATTTTTTATTGGGGACGAGGTTTAAGCGTGGAATTATTGTTTTTATCTCCGAGAGAGGAATTTGAAGCAATTATTAAAGTGAAAAAGCTGGGATTGATGTGTTGAGCTTGACTTTAGCTTGAGGTTTGTAATTATTTTATATGGGAGGTGGGAATACACGGTTAAGGAGTGGTAATGAGCAACATTTGTTTGATCATTTTGTTTTTTTAATTAAATTAGATACGGTGTGAAGATCATTAGTCAATAAATACTTATTTTTTTGAAGAAAAGTAAAAAAAGGTAGGAGAATAATCAAGTAAATAATATATTATTCAATAAGTTGATAATTTTTTACAAACGATTTTTTTTTTGTTTATTGATTTGTTGTAGTACTTACAGTATGTTACTTTGTTACCTGATGTTAATCAGACCTGCAAAGTCCATGAACCCGGTCATGATAATGTTGTCTAACAGAATTTATTACACCTACTATGTCGGCTTAATAATGCAGCTACGAAATGGGCAATACCCTCGCTGCGTTATTGTCAAATCATCCGCCTGTTTCGCAAACTAAGAAATCGATGCAGTAGTCTCCTGAAAACAGGTTAACCCACAGACTAAAACCGAAACATGAGAGGAAATTTAACGGATCTATATGGGCAGTGGAACGAAATCGGTCGGTCGGCCAAATTCCAAACGTTAGAACACAACATGGCCGTCCGCCATACAAACTCAACAAAAACTGGGAATAAAAAATATTATAAGCAATCGTTGAGCGTTGATTGGTTGGAATGAGAACACAATATGGGTCCCACGAAAAACACGTTTGGCATTCGGTTTTATAGGCGATTTAGGCCTTAGGACGGTTTCATTATTTTATTATTAGATTCATGGTCTACACCGAACAAGGTAAATTTAAAATTCAATATTAATTCCAACAAAATATCCATTCTTACTTAATGAAAATTGCCAGTTACTTATATATTAATTAATATTGCTTATTAAATTTATAATATTAAGCAATTAATTATACCCACTTAAATATTTAAGTAGCGATGGTCTTAAAATAAATATTGTCAGTTCCGATACTAATTGGTATTAATGTGTCCACTAATTTATAAAAAATAACATCTGTTGTAAGGCTGATGTTATCAAATTGTTTACAAATTTGAAATATTTCTAAGCTTTAAATATTTATGTAGAAGCTTTAAGCTTCCGAGTTGGCTGGAAACTATTTGAAAGTTATTTCGTTGCCAGACGAAAATATTTAATTAATGTCTTTATATTAGGGGGAAGCATTGCACGAGGGATCATAAAAAGTACTGAATTTAATTTTAAAGAATACCTAGTTTAGATGTTAGGGTTTTGAACGGTGTTTTGGAGAAACGAAGCCTTTTTATTGGCATGTTAAAAAAATTTAAACTTATTGATTTTCGTGAGAAAGTCGAAGTTTGGAAGCGCAATTTATTAGAATGTAAATAAAGGACAAGTTTCAACATTAAAAATAAAAGTAAAAAATAACATACAATGATATAATACAATAATGTGTAGGACCAATTACATATATTATTATTGATCTGGTCACAAACTAAGCTCTAGGCTTGTACTATGTGTACCGAAACAATGATATAATACATACAAACCATGACAAACTGTATACATAAAAACTCACTAATATTATATTTCTTTTCATGGGTGGGAATCGAACCCACCACCTCCGGATACAACGCCAAAGGCGCAGATGATGTGTTTATTTGTTAATAATTTTCTTAGTTACTATAATGTCACTTACAGCACAGTACCTTCACGGGTGCTTAATGTCTCCCGAGACCGCCTATACCTCAGGATATTCCTACACCAAACAAGTGGCCAGCACGTCGCGTGATTCTTATTTAGGTTAACATTAAGTATTTAATATTTCTGAAACACATCCTAATATTCCTAGTATGTATTGAAGATATTTTTTGTATGTTGTAACTCGTTTAATGTTAAATATTTATTAAAAAACGAAAAAAAAGTTATTAGAGTGTACAAACAAAAAGTTTGTAACTTTAAACAAAGCTATTTTTCTTTCTTTACATAACATTCTCTTATCTTTTTCCTCTCCATTGAGTTATGTTTAAAATAGAGTGGTAACTGAGAATGATAAAGCTCTTGCTCTTACCATTAAATATGTCATAGGCCATATTTTGAAAAAAAATCTAAGCTGCTCTCATAATCATAAGCACGGATATGAATCCGTGCTTGTCCGTGGTAGGTATTAGCTAAACTTAGTTTTGTCAACTTTTACTGAAAACGGTTTTGTTTTTGAATATTTTTTATTACTATAAATATATACCTAACTTATGTATCCATTTTTTAATATAAAAAATAGCCTATCTAAGGGCTGATTTTTCAACCATCAGATAAAGTTATTCCACATACAACTTGTATGACGATAGAATAAATTTGACAGTTCTTCATACAAGTTAACAGTCGAATAACTTTATCTGACGATTGAAAAATCAGCCCTTATAGAATAAGAAATAGACGATTAGAAAATATCTGGTGTTTAATTTTTTATTTTATTATTTAGGTTTTCTCTTTATCATTTGTAAATTGCGGGGATGGTACCTAACCTAAAAATCATTGGATAAATCATTGATTTTCATGAAATATTATGGTCTTTCAAATAAATCATGGTATTGCTCTGTTCTTACGTTACTTGCGAGACCAATAATGGGCAACACTAGAAATATGGAATGCACAGAAAAATAAACCCTTGATCAGTTATATGTTTGAGATTGCGCCTCCAAAAAATTAAATATAACCTCCTTGTTTCTCTCGAAGCATATTCCCACGGCCTCTTTTGAAAAGAATGCAAGACATATTATTAAGTTGAGACCCTGAAAATGACTCTTAATGAATTTCCTTGAATGATAATTATCATTTTATTTCACAGTGATAATTGTCGCTATCCGTGTGATAATGCTGGAACCCGTTGTGACCGAGATTTCGTGCATTTTGTGCCACTGTACCATGTGAAACATTGCCAAGGACAATTATTATTGCAACGGATTCGTTGTCGGATGTAGTTTATATACTTTATCAGTATATTGCTTTTATTCTTATTTATTTTGGTAGATATTTAAAATTGAAAAATTTTCAGGTGGGATAGGTCTAAAGAGACCTATCCCACCTGAAAATTTTTCGCGTCTTAAGGCGCCACCCTATGTTTATCTCCTCAGACTCAGAATACCATCAGCGTCCACGAGATGGATATCCCCCACCCCCTTTTCGTTTAAGGCAGTGCCATCGATGCCCAGGCACAGGGACCAAGATCCTGGAGGGGCGCAGAAATTACGAGACCACTACCAAATTTTGGAGTTATAGAAGCTCGCACTGGACGTATAAAAAGCTAGTTACGGCCTAAGGCGGTCGAAGGCACTCTTGATAATAAGTAACTGGCGATTTTCATTAAGTAAGAATTGATATTAGCTGGAATTAATATTGAATCTTAAATTTACCTTTTTACAACTTGTTCGGTGTAGACCATGAAACTAATAATAAAATAATGAAACCGTCCTAAGGCCTAAATCGCCTATAAAACCGAATGCCAAACGTGTTTTTCGTGGGACCCATATTGTGTTCTCATTCCAACCAATCAACGCTCAACGATTGCTTATATTATTTTTTATTCCCAGTTTTTGTTGAGTTTGTATTGCGGACACATGTTGTGTTCTAACGCTTGGAAACACGTCTTAAGGCGCCACCGTCTTAAGGCGTTTATCTCCTCAGACTCAGAATACCATCAGCGTCCACGAGGTGGATATACATATTATGTTTGACCTTGGACTTAAAAACACTTAGGTCCCTGGTTCGAATACCGGTGTGTACCAATAAGTTTTTAATTTAAAAAAAATATGTACATTTGTTTGACAACACCGCTATAGTGCCTCGGAGAGCATGTTAAGCTGTCGGTCCCGGTTTCACTATACTAACTTGTGAAGCTGTTTATAGATGGGTTATTGGGTCTATTTAAAACAACGCGACGAGCTAGCCACTTGTTCGGTGTAGACTCATACCATAGGCTACGACGAGGTAGAATAGTAAAACCCCTCCGCTGGGTACCCTGGGGCCGTCTAGGCGGTCTCGGGCGCCGTAAGGCACCCGTGATGATACATATACATAATTTGCATTAACAGTCCTTTTAGACTTCACTAGTGGATCCAGAACAGTAGGTACGAGTAATTCTAAAGAAATCACTACACTACAATCATCACGCTGCGCCGACCACACAAGATGGCGAAATTCCAAAAAAATCGGTGGGAGCAAATACTTACTTCATGTCCTCTCAGGACATGTGATTTTGTATCCACCTGGTGGTGAGCAGACCTACAAAGTCCATAAATGGGGTCAATCAATAATTGTTCTTAAACAATATTGATCGCTCCCACTATGCCGACTAATTAATGCGATTATGAAATGGGGGGCGACAATTACGAATTGCATTACGAATATATTTTAATATACTCGCTGCCTTATTGTCAAATCAACTACCCATTTCGTAACCGCACCCTGAAAGGAGACTACCACCTCGACAAGAAATCGATGCAATAGTCTCCTGTAAGCCGGTGAACCCACAGACTAAAACCGAAACATGACTAGGTCACTTGACGGTTTTTGCCGACTCTATAGGCGGTGGTAACGAAACCGACCGTTTCCTAACTTTTTTTAAATATTTCAGTTCCAGAGACATCGTGGTACCAACTCACCTGAATCTATCAAACTCACTGACCTGCCGACTAATAGGGGGCCTGACACGCGAACAGAGAGCTATTTGCCATGAAGCTCCTGACGCTGCCACAGTAGCTATCGAAGGTCTTCAGGCTGCTGTCAAGGAGTGTCAACATCAGTTCCGGTGGCATCGATGGAACTGTTCCAGTCTCATTAGCAGGAGTACTAATCCTCATTCCAGTGCCATTATGAAGCGAGGTTAGTAATTATATTATAGACGAGAATTTTTAGAATTAATGTCCTGTTTTTTTTAAATATAATAATAAATAAATACCATCATGGTATTTATTTATTATTATATACAAATATTATTATTACAAATAAATACTATTTGGCTCCCGAGAACCGTTTAAACGGCCTCAGGGTACCCAGCGGAGGGAATAACCCGTTCTCATTTCGCCTATGGTATTCGGAGGCAACACCTAACAAGTGGCGAGCTTGTTGCGGTGTTTATGATGAAATAGCCTCGTTGTATAAAGCGGTCACCCATCCCAGGCCGGCCTTGTTGTCATCTGCTTAACCTTCTTATCAGTTGCGCAGTGACTTAACCACTAGGTTAGGGCCGTTTTTTTTATATCTTGTGATTAAAAATGTTTATACTATATTTTATTAATCGAGCAGTACTTTTATGTATCTATATTTAGAGATAATTCTATTTTAATATGAACCTAACTGTCATAAAATTATCACTGAAAATACCATTTTGAAATCCATTTTGTTCCAGGATTTTCTGTCTGGATGATGTCTGTTTTTTTAACACATATATTTTCTCTTTTTTACCTTATACCGATCAACTATTTTAAAGTTTCAGTCTCATGCCGTGTGAACGGTTTAAAATCGAAATTTAAAGTTTCTTCTGTCCATAATTCAAAATTACATTTAAATACCATAACAATTCTATTCAAGAATGTACCGAAATCAAACAAACGTTTAGCTATTAGATACGAATGATTAAAAAACTGTAAAACGAGAAATTGATTGTACATGATTATTCTTAATTAATAAAACTAAATAAATCATTACTAGAACATGTAATATAAAAAACGAACTCCAATACTAATCTTGGATGCACACGTACAAAATTAAATATAATATTGACAAAACTGTTAAAGATTTTGGAATTTTGGAGTCGTAACAGATTTAATGAAAACCATTGGAATTTATTTAAAGATATATTTGAAAAAAAAAATAGATTTAGAAATGAGTGGTGGTATACGGTGTGCAGAAATGAGGGGTTTTATTCCCACCTCGTCGTATCCGATGGTTTATACCAATTTTTTTTTTTTTTTAAAACAAGATTGGATTAACTGCACAATTCTGCACTTACTAAATTCAGTGGCTTTTCATTGGCTTCTACAATATTAAGTAAGTAATAATTACAAGGTATACCTAAAATAAATTAAGGCGGTCAATCCAGTTGCGTATTTCGCGTGCTCCAAAACCATCATCTCCGATTATACGAGCCATTACTTGAACTCGTGGTGGGTGGTGGCAATACAAACCAAAACTTAATAATTCCAACACAAAATTCCAATCAAGACGAGATGTTTAACGAAATCCCAACTAATGTCCAATCGCGACCGCCATTACAATCCAAATTTATTACTACCAAATTATCCACGCATATTAAGGTCCCTCCACACAAAGCCTTCGTGGAGAGACATTTGTATTTTCAAACATTGACATCGACCTTTATCTGCATTTATATAAATATCTTTATTCATACAATATTCAGGTGTGAAAAGCATATTTTTTCCTTTACCATCGCACACGTCGCCGTGAATTTACGATGGAAGCATCTCTGCCATGGATAGATGAAAGGACAACAAATAACATGGCGCATTGAATGAGCCAGGTGTTGCTTGCGATTTCATGGTCTGATGTGGGTCCTAGACGGTCCATTCTTTGCCTAATTAATACCCCCACAGTTATCTGTGATCCCTATACAACCTATTGTCTGATTGAATCGCTTAAATAGACCGTGCAGTATGGGATTCGCTTAGATTCTCATCCCATTATATTCTCGTGAATGTTTTAGTGGAATTAGGTCCTTGATTGGACTTTCTGGGGGGGGGGGGGGTTTGAAACGGTTTTTACAGCCTCATCCATAGAGTAATTATTAAAATTCCATTGTTTTAGGACAATTTTTATAAAAACACTATGTTTATAAAATTTTATTGTATAAAAACACAAAAAATCAGACAAGTTTCATTTTCTTTGGGGACAATCCTTCTCAGTGACAATAAAGACAAGATCAAAAATATAACGCTATAACTTCATTCATGTCCACTACCCATAGAGTCTCATAACGCACCGTGGTAACACCTTCCGGGCCCTTCACTATAACACGACTCTGTTTAAATTGAAAAATTGTGAAAAAACAGCGTAACTAAAGACTTAAACATCTTTCTTAACATATCCATTGTTACCTCGGATTGAATGGCGGACGTGGGAGTAAGAGAGAGAGACCAAAAAAAATAGTAGAACAAATCGAGAGGCTTTTAAATAAGATAATAGCTATCGATGATCGAAGAAAGATAATAATGAATCCGAGCACGGACCGTTGGTTTTTTTGTTGCCTTGTGAAGATTTTGGTCCAGGAATGCGAGCTGATACAATGGATCCGCGGATTTGTTACGCTACCCTGCCATCCTCTACGCGTAGTTAGCGCATTGATCCTCTTTTGTCATCTATTTAATGACTTTTGTCTGTCTAATTAGGACATTGTGAAATATCCTTTATATCGTACTTTATTGATGGTTTAATAGCTTCATATTGAACTACAGACAATTTCATTATATAAAATTACATCTTTGAATAATTAATTAATTTTCAGGTTTTTCATTATGATATTGATGTCCTTTTATTTTTTTACTGACTTTTATAAACATTGTTATTTTTTTTAGTTGCCTTGTAAAGATTTTTGTCCAGGAATGCGAGCTGATAGAATGGATCCGCGGATTTGTTACGCTACCCTGCCATCCTCTACGCGTAGTTAGTGCTTTTTTTTCTATTTTGTCAACTATTTAATGGTCATTGTCTACCTAATTAGAACATTGTGAAATGTCTTTTATTGGTTTATGGTTTAATAGCTTCATCTTGAACTACCAACAATTCTAAATTGGCTATTGTTTTTAAAATCTTTAATACTTATATATTTTTGCCTTGTAAATATTTTAGTCTAGGAATGCGTCTTGGATAGATCTGCGAATTTGTTACGCTACGCTGCGATCTTCTCTAACCATTTGTTTTTTTTTTGTTTGTGACCTATTTAATGACTTTTGTTTGTGTTGGGTATAAAAGTTTATCGAACCTTATTGATATATAATATATATTGTATGAATTCGAATATGAATGAATACCTTTTATCTAGTACATAATTTAATTAATTTCCGTATTTCAAATTATTATTTTCACCTATTTAATCTGTAATCTTGTTAAAGATTTCGGTGGGTACCTACGATATGAATACATCATCATCGAATAGCTTAGCTTTTTTTATATGGTATAAACATAAAATATCTCGAAATGATATAATATTAAGTGAATGAGTACAAATTAGTCTATAGAAATTCTGTTCATCATAAAAATTATATTGGTTCAACAATTTATTTAACGTTTAAAGCATTACCTATTAGGTTTATTTGGATCCAAGTTTCTTCATTAAATCTATACTATCTATACTAATATTATAAAGAGGAAAGATTTGTATTTTTGTATTTTTGTATGTTTGTAATGAATAAACTCAAAAACTACTGGACCGATTGCAATAATTTTTTCACCATTAGAAAGCTGCATTATTCAGAAGTAACATAGGCTATATAATATCACGCTAGGTCCTATAGTTGTGGAGCAGTAACCAAAAATGTTTCAAAAACGGGGGAAAAGTATCGTTTCTGAGGCCTTCCGTGGCGTGCGCTGATCTTAAGTCCCCCCGTGGGAAGCCGGGACGGGCCACTAGTTTAATATATAAACAAATATACCGAATTTTCATTCATAACCAACTCATGTTTTTTATTTCAAAAACCTCAAGTAAAATAACAAAGCGAACCAGGTCACAAAGTTTAAGATGGTGCGATATGTCGTCACGTCATTAACACGTACCCTCGTAGCTGACATTTAACGTCACCTCGTGTCGGAATGGTGACGAGAAGCTGCAGGGTGGTGGTGTGGCGTCGATATGTATCTGACGCTTGGGCTGAACGTGGGTTGAATGCTGAATACACTGAAGGCTATAGGAAACGGACTGTAGACAGAGCACGCCAGGCTCTGTCTACAGCCCGTTTAACAAAAATGATCATTTAAATTTCTTTTTTTTTCTTTTAAATCACAAAAGTTGCAGATATTTATGAAGAGTCAATAACAAAAATTATTGACATTAAAACAATTTCAATTTTACACAAAAAGGTTTTTAACAAACCTTACTTAGAGTGAAAGACCCAGTCAAACACTGAAAGTCACCTAGGTTCGACCTCCGGTGTGTCTAAAAGTGTTTACATAATAATATACATACATACATATCATTACGGGTGCCTTACGACGCCTGAGGCCGCCTAGACGGCCCCAGGGTACCCAGCGGAGGGGTTTTAATCCCACCTCGTCGTAGCCGATGGTAAGAGTCTACACCGACAAGTGGCTAGCTCGTCGAGATGTTTTTGAATGACTCAATAACCCATCTATAAACCGTTTCACAAGTTGGTATGGTGAAACCGGGACCGACAGCTTAATGTGCTCTCCGAGGCACTACAGTGGTGTTGTCATAATACACATACATAATGATATGTAGGTAATATTAACTTTATTTTGTGATATTATTTAAGGATATATTAATTATTTTTTTGTGATATTATTTAAGGATATATTAATTATAGTGACATTGTTATTGTATATAATTTAAACTAATTTGATTTAGTTAAATTTATTATTATTTATTTTTTTATTATTGTTATTATTTTTATTGTTTTTATTGTTTTTTTTTTTTTTATTAATTTTATGTTGATGTTATTATTATTGTGTCATAGCCAGGTTCTCACTAAGCTTAACTTTATTTTCTATCTTGTTTTATTGATGCATGGATGTCTTACTTTTACTTTTCCCCGTGTTCTGATGAGCCAAGTATTGTATTTGCTTGTATTTTGAATTGGAAATGACGTGTTCAAGTGTCACCATGCAGTATGGAAATAAATTATTTTGAATTTATCATAAATTGATAAACCATTGAAGACAATACGTTTATTTGATTGTTACTCAAATAGTATGTCTCTTTTATTCTTTCTAGATTTGACATTTAGTGAAAAGGGACTAAACTTACTTAAGTGAATATTGACATATAATAGGTATTCTCTACCAGTTTATTAGTAGCTCTAATATGATTTTATCTTACTGTACAGTTGGAACTATATGTAGATACTAATAGGAAGGGTAAAATTTTACTGTCGAAAAAAATATAGCAACTCTATTTGTGGATCCTAGAGTTGAACAGTAACATAACAGTAAATAAAATATTGTTTAACCAAATTTGGTAGAGCTACAGACAATGGTTTTAACTATTACAAATCTCTAAACAATTCAAGATTAGCTACTAGAAGAACATCTTTGGAAAAAGCTCTTTGCGGGCTCTATTTTTTTTAAAGTTCAATCACCATGACGAACGATGTCATAAAAAAGTGACATTTATTGGCGTTTTATATCAACAAGATGACGATGTGGACGTCGTACATTGGGCTTATGATCCTGCAAAAAGCATGACATGCATGGTGTGAAACGCTTTTTATCTTTGAAGGCATGAAAATTAACAATTTATTCTTTTTTACTAACTAAATTCAACAATTTATTATTTTTATAATAATTATTTTTAATAAATTTTAAGTTTACAAGTTATGTAATATACTTAGTTTGTGTGTAAAAACTAAAAATATATATAATAAAACCTACCTAATTAAATTAAATTAAAAATTTCATCAATCTTCTCTGATGCTGACGAATCACATGTTCCTAATATACTAGCGGCATTGCCGCGCTGAATTTCTAAAGAAATTTTTTGAACAAAAAACGCCCTGGCTCGATGGTCTCCCGACTTATCTATTAAAAGTTTTCCTAAGTAAATAAATAAAAATAAAATATATATAGTTTTTCACGGAGTTCGGCCCGTATGTCTGTCTGTCCACATCAAGACGATGCAATAAAACAAATGCGAAAATTAGACCGTGTGAAAGATTGAATGAAAGTTTAACTGAAGCCTTGCATATTTAAAAACGTATGTTTTGAGTTTCATAGTTGGAGCTACTAATGCTATACAACAACGTATTAATTGACCTTATTCATGGAGTTTGCTTACCATCAGATACATATAAAACCGTGCCACGGTGCCCCAATTTTTTGTTTCAAAAACTTAAAAATCTTTTCAAAAATAAATGTAAAGTAAAAAATAATTTCTCACAAAACCCTATTATTTAAAACTGACAATCGATTATTTTCTTACGAGAACTTAATTGCGAATCTCGACTTAATAGGATCACTTAAGTTAAGTTGAATCCTAAAACAACAAAATTATAAGAAATTCTTGTTGAAAAGTGCCTAAATGTCTCAATATTTCGTTATCTAAGGACCGTAATGGGCGAGATAGGATCAGGGTACTTAACTAAATCGTGCTACTTGGGACGCTTGTGTGAGAAAACACAAAAGGTAAATAATAAAAAAAAGGTGACATCTCAAAGCCGTTTTAAACGTGATGACAGTAGCTTTTTTGTTTAGGCGGGATGACCGTTTAAGGTCAAATATATGTATCATACCTACGTTAGCTATATTTACAACCTTTAGATTGTTGAAAAAAACAATTTATTGAACTCTAAGGAACTTGGGAAAATATATTAATGCTATAAAAAAAAAATGTGGGTTCCATATACGTACAAATATTCTAAATTTCAACTGTCTATCTTAAATAATTAGTGAGATATAATAAATAAAATATAAATTTATTTATACCTATTTATTGTTTATATTTTATTTTTTAAAACTTATATAAAAATATGTACGTAAATAATACCCCTAAAAAAAAACTATCTACTTAAAATAAAAATGTATGCCAACTTACTTTAATAAATATTTATTTATATAAGTTATATAATGACTCTAAATAAACATTATATATAAACCATTTTTGTGCCCTGTGTCATGGTTTCTAGAATAGCAGCATTTCCTCGCTGGATCGTTAGCGATATAGTTTCTGCAACAAAAAAAATCCAGACTATTAATTTAGGCCGAATTATAATAAATTTTATTATGAATTAAGCTTAGATCACCTTTTTAATTCGTGTTATCCCGAAAATATATGTTAAAATATAACACTTAAAGAAATAGCACGCTGAGCCAAAACAAACTGTTTTTTTTTCGGTCGTTGTTTTTTTTTACTGGAGTTCCTCATGTGACTCTGTATTTACCTGATGGTAAGCAGACCTTCAAAATCCATGAGGGATCAATACAGTGTTGTTTAACAGCATTGATCGCTCCCACTATGCCGGCTAAATGATGCGGTCGAAATAGGCGAAAAGAAAGTCGTAAATTTGCATTACGAGTAGCTTCGTTGGTTTATCGTCAAATTAATCGCTCATTTCGTAAACGCACCCTAAAAGGAAACTACCACATCGATAAGAAATCGATGCAACAGTCTCCTGAAAACCGGTAAACCAAAATTAATGGGTAATGGGTAAACCAAAATTTTATAGTAAACGTTATTTTCCTTTAGAGTAGAACATACTGTAAAGCACTGTATACAGTATATTTGTTATACGCTGTAGACACTGCAAAAACTGTTATAGTAATGTAAATAAACTGGAACCATTTAAGTTGACGAAGCACCAATTAAGTATGTATATTTAATTTATTATGGATATTAATTATTTAACGGTTCAATTGTAATTATTTATATCTACTTATGCGTTGGATGTGAAATACATTTACAATATATTGATCGTATCAATATTGTTAAAGAAACCTATTAAGAAAATAATTAGTAGGTATAACTTTTTTTATTTAACTTATTTTTCTAAGGATGTAAATAGAAATCTATAATATTTAGACAGTTAACCGAGACCGCCTAGACGGCCCCAGGGTACCCAGCGGAGGGGTTTTAATCCCACCTCCCTCGTAGCCGATGGTATGAGCACCGTACAAGTGGCTAGCTCTCATTTAATTTTTAATTAAGTTATTAAAACATGTACTATCACGGCTGCCTTACGGCGCTCGTGTTTGTCTGGACGGCCTCAGGGTACCCATACCAAACTTTACAGCTTTATCTATCAATTAGATTATAGTCAATGTCTACTTATTCTTGGTGAAACGAATCTTGTTCTGCCTAATTCTAGCCGTTATTTAAAATTATGTTGTTGTTAACTCTTGCTTTATTTAGTGTATATCTTTTTTTTTGTATGATTCTGTGAATTACCTGACTTAACCACATTCCGGTAGGAATAATAGTGGCACATTGTAATAATAATAATAATAATATTAAACCTTTAGGCATCCGTAAACACACACTTCCCTAAATTAAATTTACCTACTACTTATTATGTATTTAAAATCTTTATTGCATAAAAAGAGTACAAAGGCGCACTGATTACCGCTAGGCTTTTTCTACCAGGCAAACCTTAACTCAACAAATAAACAGTAAGTATGTAGATAGGTGCAATAAATATATATATATATATATATATATATATATAAATATATATATATATATATACATAAAAATATATATAAGTAGTATATTATGTATTGAGTGTATGTTTAAGTATTTACATGTAATATTTAAGTAGTTTATATACTATTCGCTATATGTCTTTTAAATTGTTATTTATTTGCTTTTGCACCCTATGCATAATCTTCCACTCTCTCAAAGGTTAGCTGGTAGAAAATGCCTAAGGCACTAAGTTCGCCTATGTACAATTTTATTTTGTAATTTTGTGCAATAAAGTATTTTAAATAAAATAAATAAATACATACTTTCATGGGATCGATCAATAGATTTTTGTACAACAGCATTGACGGCTCCCATTTTAGCGGCTTAATGATGCGATGGCAAAAGGCAAAGACGAATTTGGATAACGTGTCAATATAGCTGCTTTATCATTAAATTAACTGCTAGTTTCGTAGCTGCACCTTGAAAGAAGAATTCTACCTCGATAATAAATGCTACCAGAGACTGATGCAGAAGGAGACTACTGCATCAGTCTCCTGAAAAGCAATGAATAATAGACTAAAACCTATAAATGTATAATACCTATATATTATATTATAACTTTTTATATTTGATTATAACTTTTTATATATTATTATAACTTTATATATTTTATTATAACTTTTTATATTTTATTATAACTTGTTTTTTAACTTAAACAAAAAAGCAGTTAATAGCCGCTACTATTCTCTTATAGTCAAAACTTTCGAGACAATTAGAGCAGAAGTACTAATTTAAAAGGAACTAATTGAGAATCAAAATTAATTAATACCCAAAAGCTTGGCAGTAAATGCAACTGCGCAAACCCATTAAAATTTTAAAACCAAAAATCAAGGCAAAACCTTTAAGATTATGTCCATTAAAAACTGTGACGTTCGTCCACCTCAACTTTTCGCCAATTACCAATTCGAGATGGCGAATTTCGTGAGATCCTTAATTAGAACAAAATATTCGCTTGGAATCATATTACTTCACAAAGCTATAAATCAATCGTTGTCCTTAATAATTTTGAGCTAAATTTTAAAAATAAAAAAACAACATTTTTTTTTTCACTTTTAATAATATGGTCACAAATTAAGCTCTAGACTTGTACCTACTACACATACATATAATCACGGGTGCCTTACGGCGCCCGAGACCGCCTAGACGGCCCCAGGGTACCCAGTGGAGGGGTTTTAATCCCACCTCGTCGTAGCCGATGGTATGAGTCTACACCGAACAAGTAGCTAGCTCGTCGCGATGTTTTGAATAGACTCAATAACCCATCTATCAACAGTTTCACAATTTGGTATAGTGAAACCGGGACCGACAGCTTAACGTGCTCTCCGAGGGACTATAGTGGTGTTGTCAAACAAATGTACATATTTTTTTTAATTAAAAACTCATTGGTACACACCGGGATTTGAACCAGGGACCTAAGTGTTTTTAAGTCCAAGGTCTAACCAACTCGGCCACCACGTATATAGACTTGTACTATGCGTACCAGAAACAACGATACTATATTTAACCCAGATTACCTTTTTTTTTTAATGGAGGCATGTGACTTTTTATCTATCCGTTAAGCGGACCTACAAAATCCAAGAATAGGATCGAATAATACATTTTTGTTTAACGATATTGATCGCTCCTACTATGCAGTTACGAAATGGGCGGCGACATGGACCTATAGCAAACTGAACAGAAACACGTACTAATAGGTAGGTATTATTTTGTATGAGTGGGAATCGCACCCACGACCTCCAGGTACAACGCCAAAAACGCAACCACTAGACCACAGAAGAGGTCTTTATTTCAATACAGTGCGCGAATAGCATAATAAAAAAAAAACGCTCTGTGCGTTTTTTTTTATTATTTGTATCTGACAAGAAGCAAGCGGGATAAAAAAAGTTCAATGATATTTTATTTTGATTATCTCACGTTATTTTCGTTTCGTTATAAATAATGGAAAGACACGCCACCTTCATGTATCAAAAGACAACTATCATAATCGTTCACTCTCCCAAAGGTTAGGTGGTAGAAAATGCCTAAGGCATTATGTTCGCCTATGTACAATTTTATTTTTGTAATTTTTGCAATAAAGTATTTTAAATAAATAAAAGCTCAAAACTGAGAAGGCTTTGTAATACCTAAAACAAAAATAACGTAACCGTATTTGAACACTTTGACGTGTTTTTAAGTATTGGGATAACAGTGTGAGTTTAATTTTATTTTGGTTATATTTTTAATGTAATGTAAGAGAGGTGCGAATTCCTATATATATATTTTTTTTTTTTTAGTGCATTGTTTTTATCATTTCTTCAATTGTCTGTTCCAATTTTATGTTTTCTGCAACATCACATTTCAAAAGTTTCTTTACTGTAGTATAGGTACTTTTCTCTATATTTCTTTAAGTTAATATCCACGTATAAGTGTTCATTATTGGATTATTTGTTGCTAATAAATTTTGTCTTTTTATTTATTTATCATCACGGGTGCCTTATAGCGACCGGACCGACTCAGTGGGTTTTATAACTCGTCGTCGCCAGTATTCTGAATTTACACTGAACAAATGGCAAGCTCGTTCTGGTGTTTACATAGACTCAATATGATACAAAAATTAATAAGCAGCGTGTTTTTTTCAAAATACAAGCCCTGATTTAATTTTATTACAATCAAAACATTATTAATAACCAAATGTAAGCAAAATAACAGCTTGTCGCATACAAAGCGGACCCAAACGGTAGTCCGTGACAACACTTAAGAAGTAGCACTGGTTCATTCATCCCACTGCGATTGCCAGATTTATAGGCTATCAATGTGGAAGCGCAACAACCACTAACGCAGCGAAAAACTGTTTAAACTCACAAAGTGCTCCGTCGTAAATCACGTAACGCACTCGAACGCATACGCATAGGCGACACGGAGGCGCGCGCCACAAAAACAATGTTACAACACGGAAAAAGCCGACCACCGCCGACGACCGAGCTCGGAAAAACCGATCAGTATGCGCATTCGATTATATAAATGTCCGCTATGCTCCACCATACATTTTTAAATAAAGAACCGGAGATGAAATAAAACATTTAATGATAATTGAAATTTGTATTTTCTTAGGAGCGACTGCAATTTTTTGCGGAGACGAGTTTCCGTAAATGGTTTCAATGTAGATCCGCCAATTTAATCTCGCGTTCGAAGAATCGAGGTGGCGACGCTGCTGGGACGACGTTGGCTGTCAGCCACTTTGCTGGTGACGAGTTCAATAATTAACTCACAGATTACGCTCTTACGGATGGAGGTGACGAAATAATGCATTGTTTTGTTTTGAACAAGTCCTTACTCGTAGGCGACACAAGTAGGCGATGAACTAGCTTCTAGTAGTTTATAATTCAATCAAGCTTAATATACCGAGTACACCTTTATAAGTTTATAAACATTATCGACAGCTAATAAATCGTGGGAACAATAATTTTGTTATTAATTTTTTTATTCGTTTCATTAATAAATATTAATACCTCATAAATGTACATAGTATTAGCACAAAACTACATCTGTTTAAAAACAAAAATCTAAAATTCAATTTGATGAAATTAGCCTTTCAATAGTACATATAATTAAAATTTATTAAACAAACAATGACAAAAACTTCACGAACAAGTGTAAGGGAAGAATTTAAATTCTGTCACTTGATCGAAATTCAGAACATTTCGTGGAAAAAAAGGGTTCGAGCAAAAACCTGAACGTTCATTGAATTCGAACGGAGCCAATTGAAAATCAACAACAGTTGGACGCTAATTGTTGTAAATTGACAAACACGAGATCGATTTTCGATCATTAAATAAGAATAATTAAAGTACAATGCGACCTGTTTTAATTGCAATTATTAATATCTGTAGTAAATTTAAAATTGCTTTCGAGGGATAATATCATAATAACGGTATGTATAGTTAGATATAAAATATTAACAACAATAATAATTACTTCAGTCATAAGAACCTTACAGTGTTAGTAACAGTGCTTAATTTAGGTAAGGTTAATTAAATATTATTTTATTTTTATTTTAAAAAGATAATGATTTTTTTTTTACTAGACTAGACTATTTATTTTTAATAGCACAATTGATCTACTAGTCAAGTCGATCGTTCATCATCTAGTTTTGCTAAATTGTCGTTTTGCAAAACCAGAATATGTTTTCTGGTTGGTACCTACATGATTTGTTTTAGATTGCATTTCTATTATTTTAGATCCGCAAAACAGAAATAGTGAGAGGACCACCAATAAGTGTATTTGTTTGAATGGTTTTATACAGTTTCATAAATATATTATTTAAATAAGTCATATTTTGATTTGACTAATAATTTATCATACGTTTTTAATAAACATGTTATACATAGCTCTTGATATTTATACATATCGATTTAGCGTGTTTGTACTATCTAGTTTCAATCAACCTTGGTTACCATTCTTTAGTTTTGGCTGTAGTTCTAAAACGGAATTCAACGCAACTATCACTGACTAGGTGTTATTATTATTAGGATTAAATTAAAGATTGGTGAAATATTGAGATGACATGCCACTCTACCAACCATGTGTCTTGTTTACTAATTTGATAGTTATAATTAATTTATCTTCACACCACAACTTCCCTTACGGGGTAGGCAGATAAAACCAAGCGCCACCTTGATCATACGCATGCCTTGGTCTCGTTTACCCTTCACATTGCTTTTATACAAGGTGAATTTGAAAAATTGTACTTTGGGCTAATTTTGCGACACATGATTCCATGGAAGAAGTTGTTCGATTTGATCAGTAGAACCTCATATTAAATCAAAGTACAACCTTTCACAGTCAGCATGCATATCTGGTTCGTCAGTATTTCATCGCTCATTCTTTCTATACCCAAAGCAACGGAGCATACCCTTTCTTATTTTCATGCCTATACTTTTGCGGATTCGGTCTGTTTAACATCACACATTCGTCGTAATGAGTCATATTTATACGCATTTATTTTGCTTTCATCATCTTTCTTCTGACATTCTCATGTCTGACTTCCATACAATAGTGTCGGGGCAAATATCGCGTTATAAATGGCTAGTCTTGATTTTTGAGTACCTAATATTTCGTACCAATAATAGAAAGCGCTATTGATACCATTTCCTGCATTCACTGTCCTTTCAGTTTCTATTTCATATCTGCCATCCCTAGTAAAATCACTAGGGATGGCAGATATCAAAAACACTACCCACAAATTTAATCATGGAATGATGATGATCATCGTTATAGAAACTGAGTCGGCGCTCAGCTCCTTTATGGTAGGATGTCGTTCCAGATTTATAAAAGCGGGTCAACAATCTTTTATTATACAACTAATAAATTAGTGAAAATCACTACCATCCTACTTCCATAACCTGATTTTCAGAATCAACAAACAGGTAGATACTAAACCCAAATAAGTACTTATAGAATAATTTGTACATTACAGTTAAGCTGCACATCTCGAACCATGCTCGGTTCCCAATAACTCCATCTCATCAAAATCGATCAATCCAGAGGTCTATAAATCGAATCGGTATCTCAGCCATCGATTCTCCAACTATCGACAAATATAAATTTGTCATCGATACTGGAAAGTAGTCGAGTTTATAAATAAACAATATCGTTACCCTATTTGGTTTGCACGCTGTAACATTTATCAGGTGGTACGCCTGCCTTATATCGAGAACTTGGATGGCCAAAATTATCTGATATTCTACATAAAATATTTATTGTTATTGGCTTAGATTTAAAAAAAAAGACAGAGTACGGTACCTTCTTTACTATTATTACTAGTATTAACAACTGTATCAGATACAATTAAACTTCAACCACATACATTATCCATCTCGTGCTTTAGAGATATCTTAATAATAATTTCTGGGGTATATAATATTGCTATGCCATATTGCTATGGTCACAAAATAAGCTCTAGGCTTGTTCTTTGTGTACCAGAAACAACGATATTAATACATATTATATTTTATAAACACCCAGACCATGGCAGACACTGCACAGAGAAACTTAATATTGTTTTGCCATGATTGGTCTATATGTATATAGTGATCTAAGCCACGACCTCCGGATACAACGTAAATGGCGTAAACGTACATATCACGGAGTCGGTGACATGATTGGTGTAATGTAATCTTTGTATCAATCATGATCCTTGTTAGCTATGTTTAATTATAAGTAATTTGATCATCGCTTTAAAAGTTACATACATACCATCACGCCTGTATCCCAGTTATGGGGTAGGCAGAGAGCAATGTACGCCACTTCGTACGAGCCCTACATACTTCACTAGGCGCGTCTATTTCGGAGACTGCGACTTTAAAAGTTGACATTATTTAATTATTCTTTTAAAAACTGAAGGTAAATATTTATAATATACAGGGTGAATTTGAAAGGATGTACTTTGGGCTAATATGAGGTTCTGCTGATCAATACGAACAACTTTTCCCATGAAACCATGTGTCGCAAATGAAAAATAATTTTGGCTTCCCCATACAAATTGGTCATTTTAAAGTTACTAGTTTGTATGGAGAAGGCAATATTTTTTTTCATTTGCGGCACATGGTTCCATGGGAAAAGTTGTTCGTATTGATCAGCAGAACCTCATATTAGCCCAAAGTACATCCATTCAAAGTCACCATGTATATATGTGTTGGACAAGTTGGTAAGACTTTCGACTTAAAAACCCTGCAGTTTTTAGGTCCTCGGTTCAAGCACCGGTGTATACCAATTACTTTTAAAAAAAGTTTGACAACACCACTATAGTGCCTCCTAGTTTCACTATACCAACTTTTAAAACTGTTTATAGAGGGATTAATTAATCTATTCAAAATACCGCGACAATCTGGGCACTTGTTCGGTTTAGACTCAGAATACTATCGCCTACTACGAGATGGGAATAAAACCCCACCGCTAGGTACCCTGAGTCCGTCTAGGATAGGTTCACGACGTAGGCGTTAATGCCACCTTGTGGGAGCTTGAGATTTTTAGGGGGGTAGTAGAAGAATCAGAGCAAATTAGAGGGTATTGAGAAGACACAATAAGGGCAGGGATAGGTTAAAAAAATATAGCCCAAAAGGGCAAAAAAAACACGCTAATCAGGTATTAATAAAATAGGGTAAACATTAATATTAATAAAAATATTTCTTAATATATTTAAGAATGCGAAGAACTCAGAAATAAGAGTCATATCCTACGACTATATAATATTACGGTGCAATTATACGTTTAACTATATTCGTGACAATAGCTGCTTCAGATTTGCAACACATCTTAAGTGAAAAAAATTGGGGGGGCTCTAGAAAAAAAAAACTTCTCTAAGGGGGCAGTGGGAAAAATAAGATTATATTTTGCTAGGATGTCTCAGGAGGCCGTGATGGTATATTATGTTTATAATATGCATGTGGTTTAAAGTTGTGAAGGCAAGTATTAAGCAATATGAATTCATCGACCGGAATGATGGCTATAGCAAGATAATGGTGATTTACAATGATTAGCATTTTATTAAGAGTGATTCACCTAAGTCATGTCTGTTCACTTTTTGCGGTTCTGCGGTTTGATGACCTAGTGTTTCGGTGCTTCGATGTTGTGTAGTTTTTTTTTCTCATTAAGCTTAATCTTTTTATTTTTAGGATTCTGTTTTAAAATAATAATACGGTACAGTAAAATAACCTTGCTTACTTTACCGTGATTAATTTATATGTCTTTTATTTATTTATTTTATTTTAAATTCTTTATTGCACAAAATTGTACATAGGCGAGCTTAAAGCCTTAGGCTTTTTCTACCAGCTAACCTTATATGCCCTTAGTATTATTTTAAAATTAGTTTAGCTTTTTTTTTACTGGAGCACGGCAAGCTGTATCTACCTGATGGTAAGCAAACCTACAAAATTCATCAATGGGTTGATCATTATAATGTAGTTTAATAGTATCTATTGATTGCTCCCACTATGCTGGCTAAATGATGCGATTAGGATATTAATAATTCAATCATATACGTTAAAGTTTTTTGTGGGCCTGGATCTAATGAACCGATAAAAAAAAAAAATTGTGTTGGATAGGCGATTTATCTAGGAAGGCTATAAGGCTATATAACACCACGCTACGACCAATAGAAGCAGAGTATTAATAAAAAATCTTGGAAAAAGGGGGAAAATTTGTTCCTTTTGAGAGCTTTCTTTGCGTGCGCAGACGAAGTTGCGCTGGTCAGCTCCTTTTTTGTTTTAATCTAAGGGGTTAGTTTGTTTTTTATATAAGTACTAGCGGCCCGTCCCGGCTTCGCACAGGTTTGTATAACTTTAACTATATGCTCAGCGCACGCCACGGAAGGCCTCAGAAACGATACTTTTCCCCCGTTTTTAAAACATTTTTGGTTACTGCTCCACAACTATAGGACCTAGCGTGATATTATATAGCCTATGTTACTTCTGAATAATGCAGCTTTCTAATGGTGAAAAAATTATTGCAATCGGTCCAGTAGTTTTTGAGTTTATTCATTACAAACATACAAAAATACAAAAATACAAATCTTTCCTCTTTATTATATTAGTATAGAAGTATAGATTAGTATAGACAAACATCTTAATTTTTTTTTTTTTTTAAATAATTAATAAAAAATAATTAATTTAATTAATTCGGCAGTAGCCATAATTTAAGCTCTAGGATTGTACTATTTACAGAAGCAGCGACGCTAATACATTTATTTATAGTCTGTACTAATAATATTATAAAGAGGTAAAGTTTACTTATTGAACTGATTCTGAAAATCATTTAGTGTTAGATAGCCCATTAATCTAAGAAGGCCATATAACATCACGCTACGACCAATAGGAGCGGAGCATCAATGAAACATGTTGGGAAAACGGAGAAAATTTGTTCCTTTTGAGAGGTCAGCTAGTTTTTATAAATACCCAGACTAGACCACCATGACAAAATTGTATAGAAAAAAATATTAATATCTTTTTTTTGCCATCAGTGGGAATCGAACCCACAACCGCCGGATATAACGCCTAAAGCGTAACCACTAGTCCACGGTCGTGTACCTTGATGTAACTCAATGTAATTTTGTATTCGACAAAGTTAAGTTAAGACAACCAAACCCTTTTCTTTATTATTAAATAATAATAATAATAATATGTAGGACAAATTACACATATTGCTCTGGTCACAAACTAAGCTCTAGGCTTGTACTATGTGTACCAGAAGCAACGATATAATACATATTATATTTTATAAACACCCAGACCATGACAAACTGTACAGAAAAAACGTACTAATATTTTTTGCCATGGGTGGGAATCGAACCCACGACCTCCGGATACAACGCCAAAGGCGCAACCACTAGTCTACGGAGGCTGTCAATAATAATAGTTGATAATATGAAAAAAAAATGTTTTTACTGGAGCACGGCATGTGAATTTATTTATCTACCTGGTGGTAAGCAGACCTACAAAATCCATGAATGGGGTCCATCATTACATTGTTGTTGTTGCAC
This sequence comes from Monopis laevigella, assembly GCA_947458855.1. NCBI lineage: Eukaryota > Metazoa > Arthropoda > Insecta > Lepidoptera > Tineidae > Monopis > Monopis laevigella. Next base: position 24,215,770 of record OX381583.1, on the reverse strand, counting down.
CCTAAAATGAGACTCTCACCTCAACAAGAAATAGATGCAATAGTCTTCTTATAACCGATGAAACCATTGCACTGACTTACACGGAAACGTGACTAGGTCACTTGACGGTTTTTGCACCTGGATGGATTTCTGTATACATGAATTTAGTTATGTGGGTATATTAATAGTCGACTGCCGAGAAATAACTTTATGACTAGAAAATTCTCAACTCTGTCTCTATTATTTTGAATAAAAAGACGTTCTCGTAAAATTAGGCCAACGAAACAAAAACCCTATCTTATTAATAAACGTATCGCAGCTGTCAATTAAGGCCGTTTTAAGTCAGTGGACTTAATCCATCAGATAACATAATACCCGAATTAATCACATGCCACAGTCCAATTCATTTATTAATTCTTAGCGAGTCTTTGTCACAGAAGTAAATAAAGATAGAATTGTAAGTACATCAGAATCCACAAGTAAAAATATATTTGTTCTATTAGAACAAATATATTTCTGTCAACGATAGTAGGTAGTGTTAATTAATGTATGTATATGTATGTAGTCGCAATGAATTAATTTAGTCACTATTATTGGTCACTGGACAGGACACCCACCGACTGGGTTGATTTTGATGTATTTAACTATTTACAGAAAAAAATCGCTACGATGTCTATACAAAACAAATGCGCCTGTATAAATCGGTGCATGATGTATAAACTGATGAATGATGTATTTTTTTTTTAATTATTTGCACAAAATTGTACATAGGCGAGCCTTAGGCATTTTCCACCAGCTAACCTTTGTGAGAGTGAAATATGCTTAGGGTGCAGAACTGTTTCGAAAAATAGATAAAATGTTATCAATGATGCATAACTACTTAAATACGGTATATAATATAATACATGCAATACATAAACATACATACCATACCAAACAAAAATTGCCACGAGGATCTGGTTTAAGTATTCAGATAATGAGTTGTGAGCAATCGTTTAAACACTCCGATGGACAGGGCTGATCTTACAGTCAGAGGAAGCAAATTCCACTGGCGAGCAGCAGATGTACAAGAGAAGATGTTGAAATTGTCCAATATACTCGTATCTCGTTGCTATCTGACCCTTAACAAGGTTGTTGGTGTGATGGTATCTATGTAGGTATATAATAATCTCGATCGTGTCACGGGCATGGAGAACACATACTTCACCCTTCTGTCTTGATATATTTCTGTGTTTTTATCGATGCCCTTTCGAATATAGATGCGTTTATGAAGTAGTAGATAATTGTGAAATGTTTCTTCTTATCTTCAATGCATTTGAGAAGTTTTGTGTAAATGAGAAGTAGGTAAGTGAATATTTATTACTAGCTGTTGCCGTAACTTCGTATGGATGCTATTTTTTATACATTTATTATGACTTTAAAAGGATGTACCTGGACTAATATGAGGTTCTGCTGATCAAATAGAAGAACTTTTCCCATGGACCGTGTGTCGCAAATGATAAAAAAATGCCTTCTCCATACAAACTATGTGTGATGTTAAATGTTAAAATGAGCAATTAGTATGGGGAAGCCAAAATTTTTTTTCGTTTGCGACACATTGTTTCTTAAGAAAAGTTCAATTTGATCAGCAAAATCTCATATTATCCCAAAGTACATTCTTTCAAATTCATCCTGTATACTTAGTACAAAATATATTTGCTATGGCTTTTATTAGTAGGTACTAAGGATGGTAAGTAATTTAATATTAGGGTAAAGTAAATTCGTTTAATGTTATGAGTGGAGGCCGAGTTGGTTAGATTTTAGGTCCCGGTCCAAATCGAGTAACATGTTTTTTTTTTTACAACAACACTATAGTGCCTCGGTCGGAGAGAATGTTGAGCTATCGGTCCCAGTTCTACTGTACCAAATTGTAAAAGTGTTTATAGATAGGTTATTAATAAAATTCAAATACCGAACTGGCCACTTGTTCAGTGTAGACTCAGAATAACATCGGCTACGACCAAGTGGGAATAAAACACAAGTGGCTCGTGCCATTGAGGGTAATTTTTTTAAACGTAAAATTTATCAAAGACGAATTTTCATTACGAGTAGGTATAAATACTTTAATATCCCAGCTGCTTTATTGCCAAATTTAATGAACTACCCGTAACTGCCCTCTAAGAAAACTACCACCTTTACAAGAAATCGATGCAGTGGTTTCATGATAAACGACAGGAACCCACAGACTAAAACATGTACCTACAGTAAATTACTTAAATAAAATTATGGTCTTTATACCGAATGTAGCACGTCATAATACTCCCTCTTTTTTTCTTTTATATATGTAGGTTAGATAAGTAAAAATTTTCTTGTTAATTTTAATTGACAATTATTCTTCAAAATTTTAATTTATCGCATACGAAGTCAAGAAAAGTCTAGTTTAAATAAAGTTTTAATACCATACATTATAATTTATAATATAAAGATTAATATTTCACCGAGAAAACTTGTCCTTAAAGTCAGTTTATTTACTACCAATCGAACCCTAATTGGCCATTAAAAGGAGATAGCTCAGAAATTGCTACACTCTACCGCCACCGAAGGTTACGCGCAGAAACCTATTAAATTTATAGCTATTCGCGTTTACACAATGAAATAGCTAAAATAGCATATTATTAACTCAAAAAGATCTACACCACTATGCGTAGTGATGCCGACATCATTTTATTGAAATTATCGATATTTTAATTTATTTATTATTGAGATTTATAAAATATATCATTGTTAAATTATTTTCTATCTTCTGAATTAAATAACTGTTAAGTATTTAATTTGATTGTTTTATTTATTTAAAAACTTTATTGCACAAAAAGAGTACAAATGGAGTTAATTCCGCAAAGCATTCTCTACCAGTCAAATCTTCCAATAATTTAGTTTTTATTTAGTTAAATATTAAATTACTTGCTATCGGAACATAACACTTTCTACATAAATTCTTTATTGCACTAAAAGATTTTACATAGACAAGCTTAACGGGAGGTTTTCCAGATTATAAGTTTTAACCGTGATAATTAAACCTTTTAAATAGTGAACAAAATACCATTTTATTGGTATTTGTGTGGGACTTAAAACGAAATTAATATTTCTTCCCTCGGTCGAAAAAAAATCCAAAGACAGTCTTTTAAAACATTTTTTAAATAAATCTTAGACCACCTAAGATTTATATTAACTTTAAAAAATGTTTTTTGGAACGTCAAAATAATAATATGCCAAATAAAAATACACATCTTTTAATGAAAAGATCTGGGATTAAATTTTATTATTGCTCCAGATATTTTTTAATCAAAATAATAGCGAAATATTGAGTCGCAGCCGCCAACTTGATTTACGATTTTGAATATTATATCTTATATTAGCACTAATTCGGCCAGAAAAATCTGCTGTTAATACTTTGCCTTAGGCATAATATACCAGCTAACCTTTTTAACCTTTATAATGTTAAACAGGCAAAATGCATAAACTACTTACAGTTATAGTATGTATATCAGTTTATAACTACATTTATTATAAATTATAATAAATAAAATAAATAAGTACATTCATATTACTAAATTGATTTATATTTATATGTCTGTCTGACAACGCCCTAACTAGGCTAAATGTATGTTCTTTATAAATTTAAGTGTTACTTCTATCGCTGCATCTACAGAGTAGATGGTGAGTATAAAATATATCGATAAAAATAATTAATTTGAATCAAAATAAATACTTTAATCGATATATTTTACTGACCATCCCTAGTCGTCTACAATTAACTCGAACTCAAAATGCAAATCGCCTATCATACCATAAAAGGCAAAAAGATTACATTGTGCGGCCAATACCTTATCCCTACATCTTACAAATGGATTCTATGTGTAATTTATTACTATTTAATAGATAGGTAGTCCCGGTGTAGGGCATTCCGCGTTCCTATAAATTACAATTTCTCTTCTACTGTGACAAGATATCTTTGAGGAAAGACCAGAGATTATAACTGTCCGTTCGTTGGATTCAATTGATAATTTAAGAATCTATGTAATTTAACTTTTAAATTGTTGATCAAAGTTATAACTCGAGTTAAAATCACAATTCATTTATTAAAAAAAAAAAAAAACATTCTCAAGCAGTGCAACGATCCCACGTTCTATAGAAATAAGCAGCCAGTGTTCTCGGTACTTTTAATCAAGAAAATTTCGGTGGTAGAAATTTTATATCTGTTATAATAATTTTGTACTATATTTATTAATAAATGGTTATTTTAAAATAATTACCTAGTTGTGTAAAAAAAAAATTGTTTTAAGACTATAAGAATTGAATGAATTTCCTCTCTTTTAATTTGTTAAAGTAACGTAAGTTAAGGGCTCTGCACGACAGTCGACTTGACGCCCATACAAACGTACTTCTAATATTACAACTTGTACCAGCCAAGTTGTTGGCTGTTAGTCCTAAATGTTTTTTTCTTAATGTTCGTAATTGTACGTTCGTAATATTAAAAAAGTTTTTTTTTCATATTTCGAAAAAAAAAATGAGCAAGCACAGAAAGATTAATAAATAAAATGACAGACAAAAATATGATTTTAATTCTGCGACAAACAATAATCGAGTATTACTGGAAGTGCGAAAGCTATTGCAAAAGCATTTTGTATGGAGAACGCGATTACGAATGTCCAAATGTGAAAACGCAGGTCCTTAATTTTCAAACAAGTAGGTAGTTGAAAAGTTAAATTTTAAACAAATTATGTTGTTAGATTTAATTTGTAAGTGTCTCCCTTATTAATATGTTGATATTAAATTGCGGTTCCCTAAATAATTTTAGCCCAATTGTTTTCGTTAATTAAAAAAACAATGCTTATATCGACCCCATTCATGCACTTTGTAGCTATGCTTACCATCAGGTAGATATATAATCACGTGCCGAGCTCCAATATAATAAAATATAATGACGAGTCCCAGAGATGGTCAGAGTGGACAATATTGGACATAATAATCTTTTTTTTAAACCTGGTAAAGAAATGTTATAGAGTGAAATTGTTTTAGAATTAATTAGGTCCTTTAATTTTAAAAACTAATAAAATATATTTAAAAAAAAAAAAAAAAAAAAGGCTTCAAAGAAATTTATTCCAAACATTTTCATCAAATACCTACCTGCTTAAAGAAATTCATGACGTTTTGGAAGGAAGCTCTTACCACGTTTTGCTTCTTCAAGTAAATAAACACAAATTAAAGTTTGTTATTAGTTCTTATTGTTTTGCTTTTAACTCTTTAAAAAAAACTTACAAATTGATGCTTTTAAATCTGTGGAACTTAACGGCACGTCAAGCTTACTACCGATTCACATTGCCGTTCTTTTATCTTCCTTTTTGAAATACAGTTTATCAACTTGATGTATTCTGTTATTTATTAATACACGTTTTAATGAGATCTCATTAAAGGCATTTCAATAATTTAAAAGGTTTATTTGGAAGCCTTTAATGCATAATTTATGGAATATTTATTTTTCTTTATTTATATTATTGTTGATTACCCTTTAAAAAGTTATTAAAATAGTAAGAACTTTTATTAATAAATAATGAGTGAAATTCATTTTTATTCCTTTCGTCGTTGAGACTACGGATCCTTGGACTAAGGACTAAAAGTCTTTAATTTAATTTTGGGACAGATAGTATACTTCGCCATGTATGAAGGTACCCATGACGCTAGTAAAATACAACGTGGAAATTTTGCTAGCGTCATGGGTACCTTCTAAAATTTAAAAAAAATGTGTAAGCAGCCACAAAATCCATCTTTGGGTACCTACCTCCGCAAGGCACCAGCTAAAATATGCCTGTAACTTTTTAGGACAACACTTTCCGCGATATTTAAGAAAGCAGTCTTTAAATTTAACTATACTTAATTATTTTTTAAACATGCAGGAGGTGTAATAGGTTAGCCAGTAGGTTACCATGATTTAAAAAAAAAACTATCACGTACTGTCAGTTCTTTAGGGATCTACCAATAGGTAATGTTTATTTGTACTGTGGTGTAAAAAATAAAGCGATCCTATTGGTGGATCCCTACAACTGTACCTACAGTAAGTAAAAGATTGTTTAACAAAAACTCATGGTAGAGCTAAAGAACTTGTGCCAAGGGTCGTGTTTTCCTGTACTGGGCAACGCAAATATTTGCCCAGTACAGGACATTCTAAGACTCTTTAAGAAGAACGGAGGGTAATTATAAAGTTACCTCATACAATAAGTGACAAAAATATATCTTCACAGGATTCCGGGAAAGCGCCTACGTCTACGCTCTGACTGCTGCAGGAGTAGCCCACGCTGTTGCCAGAGCATGTGCTCAAGGTCGCTTGCTAACATGCGGCTGCGACTCCTTAGGGTACAGAGCATCCCACGACCCTCGCGGCAGGGCGAAAGGCGACAAATGGGAATGGAGCGGCTGTTCCCACAACCTCCAATATGGCTTGGAATTTTCGCAGAAGTTTTTGGACGCACGAGAAGAAGTCGACGACCTGCCTTCGAAGATCAATGTACATAACAATAATGCTGGGAGATCGGTGAGGGTTTTTTTATGATTCTAATATATTTATCGTTACACCAAGTCCCTTTCAGGGTAGGCAGAGACCAACGAGTGCTACTTGTCTCTAACTCTGCATACTTATTGACAGTCATCATAACTCTTCAAACATGCATGTTATTTCAGGAACTTTTAATTGTACCATCTGTTAGAATCTTCCCTATTTGATACGTATGTCTTATAATCTGGCGCGGCCTCAACCTTACTATTAAATCTGGTCCGTACTTCTTTCTTTTTATGCGTCACTCTTTATACATGCCCAAAGGCATTTTTTTCCCCTATTTTTTTCATAATTTGTTTGGGCAAATAGGATATCATCCAGCCATGTATGACTTTGCATGGTGTGGATCAAAAAGGTTTAGACTCGAAAGGCGTATACCAAGATTGTCTCGACATGGTAGAGACGTACTCGTAACTATAATGGACTGCAGCAGGCTTTTAGATTAGTGGTACAGATGATAACTTTAATATACGTTTTAATAAAGGGTCTTTCAATAGGGATGCTCGAAAAAAGTTAGGTTAGAGCGGTCATGTTTTTTTAAGAAAACTGGGATTTGATTTGTTGACAAGAAATCTTCTGTAAATCGGTGAACTCACACACTAAAACTGAAACATGTTACTCTTCCACCTAAGCAACTAAGGTATGCGTAAAGTTCTAGTTGTTTGAATAGTGTTTAAGGATTAAAAATAAATATGTATATCCAAATACCCACGAATATAAACACGTATTTGGATGTCAATATAAATGATTCTATAAAATCTTACATAATAACATTTTATAGCGGAGTTGGGTGATTATGTTTTATTGTGAGCAATCATCAGATACCTATCATCAACGTTAATCAACTATGAATGCGATACATTGCGCAATCAACTTTATATACTGCCTGTGTTTATTGACACGTCTATAAAGACTGACCGCTAATAAAACCTTTTTAAGATCTTTAGAGTATTTAAAATGATGTTTAAAGATATATTATACTTTATTATTTATGTGTAAGCAAACACTTTAGCTATGGAGTAACTGCAGAATTTTATTACTTAATGATGGTGAAAATATAATAAATCGTGACTTTAGTGAGGTGTCATATTTGACTCCATTTTGCTTGAGTAAGAATTGCAATAGTCCGTTTCACGAATGAATTCCCGCGGCTAAAAGAGGAACTAATAAAATTGAGAATAAACTAAAAGTTCTAAATATAAAATATATATAATAAAATTATGTACCTACGTACATAATTTTCTTACCTATATTTAATAAAATAAAAGAGTCTTAAAACTGAGGACTTCAACAGTCCTTCGCGCAAAGCGAAATTTAGATACCGTGCATTTATAGAAATATTGATTGATGCCCGATTGTTTTTTATTGAAACACGACATATGACTTTGTATCTCTCCTGGTGGTAAGCAGACCTACAAAATCCATGAATGTGGTTGATAAATACATTGTCGTTTAACATCATTGATCCTACTAACTCAGCAAATTATGCAGATGCAAAATGGGCGTCTTAAAAGATAAATTTGCATTATTAGTCTGCTACTATATCGCTGCTTAATAGTCAAATCAACCTCCGTGAAATGAGACTACCAACTCGATAATAAATCGCTGTAATAGTTTCCTGAAAACCGGTAAACCCACAGACTATACGGCTAAAAATTGCCTTTTTATCTCGCTCTCGCTTGTTGGTGTTTAAGCGAGTGTTCTCTCAAAAAACTTTTACTAGTGCATATCAAACGCCATACTTGTTAATGTAAACAAAATTCTAAAACTCCAAACACGAATGAGTTAAAAACGCTACAAAATCACACTGTAATTCGCTACTCAATTTAGACAAAACATATCGATAAACGATAAAAGAAGTCTGCATAAACCAGGTCACATTAATATGGAACAAAAGTAACAAGTGGTTTGACGAAAAGGTTCTGAATATAGCAGAAATAAGCCACATTTAATATGCCCTCTATTTACTTTTATAAATAAACACAATTCAACTCCTAACACAACTTAATCAACATTAATGAACCCTCAATCAAGAACAGTTAACCTACCCTCAATGGACCCTCATTTAAGGTGTCCAACATCAATTGAAATACCACATTTCCCAAATTAGACCACAGGGTTGGATCCAACGTATATTTACGTAGGTGTCCAAATTACTCCACAGGCGTGAAGAATATGACGTAAAACACATATTAAGGTGTCCAAATTGGACATTGGCCCTAAGGGGCGGGGCGGCCTCGTAATAAGCCGAATGGGTGGTCCGAAAGCAGTTATTTTTCTGTATGTATTTTTATTTATGAGCCATATTATTATAGGTTAATATGGCAATTTAAGAGGTTTTAATTTCATTTTTGTTACCGATTTTTTGTTGTTTATTCTTGTAATTACATTTGCAGATTTTATTATTTGTTTTGTATATAAGTACTTTATTTTTATTATATGTAGGTAACATTTTATCTATTAGGTACCTAATTATATAATACCTTATTCTAAAAACATTAAATTTCTTGACTATCATGAAATCGGAAAGCTGTGTGTTGTTGATTAAAAAAACATAATACATTTGTAAAATTAATTTTACAACCTAATAATTATAACATATTAGACATTGCGCACATATTGCCTTTTTATAAACTTAGCTCCAGGCTTGTACTATGTGTACTTGTATGTGGCAGAACCAACGATTCTTATAAATATTATATTTTACACCCAGACCATAGCAAACTATAACGACTAGATATAATAGTTTTTCCTTGAATGGGAATTGAATATACGACCATACCACGCCATCGTCGCATACAACGCCAAAGGCTACTAGCCCACGGAGGGGGTATGTCTAAAATAGATTTAGTTACGTGGTAAAATGTAAACACGACATTTCAGTCCTTTTCATTTCTGAAAGTGGTCCAAACCTTTCATTTACCTCTTTCCCATTTTGTTAGGAAAAGACATCCCTCTATAAATATTCAGTAGGTATTTATAAAATGATTGAATTATAAGAGAGATTATATGAGAGACGAGACAATGGTCTTAGCTATCCATGGATTCTCCGTGCGGGTGCCGGGTCCATCGCGTGATTGGAAGGCAGGGGAATGAACTGCAGCGTTCCCGAACTTGGGATCGCGAAGTAGGTTTAAAGGCCTTTTAACTCTCACCTGCACTGTGTTTACTACCTTCTCTACTCAACCAAATACTATATGATCCTGTTCTTTCTTGGTATATGCATATGTGGATTCCGGTGGATAGCGCTGGCAGTTAATATCTTGCTTGGAACCAGGGCTATCAAGCAAGACTGCCAAATTTAGATTGTGGGTTTTTTAATAGGGGGGATGCTAAGACGCGTTGGACTCCTGGTTGTTTACATATACCTTGGGCCATATGAGAGTCAGGTCTATCCGCAGTACTGACTATATAACTCTACATTATTTTATGTAAAGTTTTGTTTAACAAATTATCGTGTTTATCAAATTAATGTTATTTATTACAGTGATTATAAAATCTCCAACTAACTGAGTAGTCGTCTTTATATTGGACATAGTTGGAATTCCAAACTCCTGTTTAATAAATAGAGTTACCGAGATGCCTAGAGATTAGAATTGTAACAATCCAATGGGTCGCCTGTCAGAATAAACATGTCAAACAGATCCAGATAAACATATTAAAGGCACTCGCACACGACAGACTATCAGTGGCCGACTCTATGTAGGACGAAAGCAGAGACTACCACAGTAGTAAAAAAAAATACCATCAGTGGTGGCGCTTTTTTTTTATATGTAGGACAATTTACACATATTGCTTTGGTCTCAAACTAAGCTCTAGTCTTGTACTATGTGTACCAGAAGCAACGATATAATACATATTATATTTTATACACACCCAGGCCATGACAAACTGTACAGTAAAAGCGTACTAATATTTTGTTGCCATGGGTGGGAATCAAACCCACAACCTCCGGATACAACACCAAAGACGCAAGACCACTAGTCTACAGAGGCTGTCTGATTTGGTTCTTGAGAACCGTTAAAACGACTTCAGGGTACTCAGCGGAGAACCCATCCTCATTTAGCTGATGGTATTCGGAAACAGCACCTAATAAGTGGCGAGCTTATTGCGGTGTTTATGATGGTACAGCCTCGTTGTATAAAGCGGTCACCCATCCCAGGTCCGGCCTTGTTGCCATCTGATTAACTTTGTTAACAGTTGCGCTGTAGTGTAGATTGTCTAAAGCTAAACAATCGGTGGCCGACTCTCTGTTTGAAAACGAATAGAATACCTATATGAGAGAGAATCAATAGCCGACTTCCTGGCAAAAGAGAATGGAACATTTGGGTCCCAAACCAATAACACATACGTCCTATAAAAAGGCGGTCCTAAGAAACACAATTAATCCCATGACCGGATTTTTTTGTTTATAATATTAATAATGCACAAAACTCACCACTATTGACCGACAACAGATAAACTAGAGTCAGCTAAAATGTAGGTCAAAGAATTGGAATAACTGCCCTACGAACTTTACACATTGTATCACTAATCGTTTCTCTGTACCGTTTGCCATGGTCTAGGTTTTTATTAAATTTATATTAAATATTGTTTGACAACACCACTATAGTTCCTCGGAGAGCACGTTAAGCTGTCGGTCCCGGTTTCACTATACCAACTTGTGAAACTGTTTATAGATGGGTTATTGAGTCTATTCAAAACATCGCAACGAGCTAGCCACTTGTTCGGTGTAGACTCATACCATCGGCTACGACGAGGTGGGATTAAAAACCCCTCCGCTGGGTACCCTGGGACCACCTAGGCGGTCTCGGGCGCCGTATGGCACCCGTGATGATATATATATATATATTAATTTCATTGTTTCTGGTACACATAGTCAAGCCTTAAGCTTAGTTTATGACCATATGTGAAATTTCCTACATACCTATTAATTTAATTATTATTATAGTACCAACTAGTAGAAATCGAATCGAATGTCCGACGTGTGCGACCGCCCTAAATGAATTGTTATCCGTTCCAAATTTGACGTTAACACCACATTGGCCGGTGTCATGCATAACGTATCTCGCATCACTTATTAGCAGATATACAATTGTCCGTTTAATACAAACATGACGCGGAATGACAGGCCCGAAATTCTTTTAATTTGTAATTCGATTATAGATAGTAGTTTAATTTAAGCGTGGATTAAATTATAGGTTTTTGGACCTACTGGGTTGGTAGCTGGATAATTATGAGTAGACGGCCCCTGGTCATGGCTGTCTTGGGCGATTAGGAAATATTTAAATTCTTGAATCGTTTTTGGAATTAGTACAGTGAACGGCTACATTTGTTTTTTACCTATTTCCATTGTAAATTTAACCTTAATATTATTGTGATTACTTTTGGAATTCTTTGATTTTCATTAAATATAAAATCGTACCACATTATTAAATATTTACACCAGTAATCATAAAAACTTTTTAAGTCCTTAAAGAACACTTTAGCAATGGAAGGTTTGTCTCTTTTTATTAGCAACAAAAATGATTATGCGTAAAGGAGAGAAAAAAATCTTCTATAACTAAAGTGCTGTTCTGAGGCCTCGAAGTATTTATAAGTTTTTATGAATAAGGCCAATAGTATATTTGCCTCTTATGAACATATTATATAATACAATATGTCCCGTCCATACTTGAACTTATGCTCTAAAATGGCATATTAAACGTCAAAACGAAATGTATTTTTTTTATTTACTAGTTGGAACCTTCGTGTGATTGTTATTTGTCACAAAAAAACACGCTACAACGTCAACTGAACGCATCATGTGCCGCTATTAGGTTTTTGAATCTAAAAAATAATTGCTTTTGGTTCTGTAGGTCGATTTTAATAAAATAAACGTGTAATAACTTAAGTAATGCGCACAGAGAGTACAGATACGGAAAGTCTACGATTTTATATAAAGGTTTATTTAAAACTTTATTGCACAAATAGTGTAGTACAAAGGCAGTCTTAATGCCGCTACAGGCACCACTAGTCAAACCTTTGGAACTATTTTATCTTAGAAAAACTTGAAGCTTTAAGCTTTTACTTTAAACTTTAAGTATATTATATATAATCTATTGGCGTACAACTCTACTAGAAAAGTATATGCGTGTAACATTTTTTATTTATTTATCAGATCATATCCCGCTTGGTAGGTAATCAATGCAGTCGCCTACAGGAATTTTTCTGTGCGTCACAAATTTACAAAGCTATTTTTTCTGTTCAATTTGTAAAGTTGTACGCCTATATTACCGACTATTATTTTATCATAAACACTTGTTAAGTATTTTATTTATATCTTTTGACTTGACGGTGGTAGGTATAATATAAACAAGAACATAAAAAACCACAGAGGCTCTAATTTGCATCCCCGGTAGTCAACTCATCAAATGACATTTAATTTGAACTTCAACATAATTAGTACATAGTTTTATGGCATTTTTACGATTATACTCGTCTGCGAGTAACAATAAAATGTCCGACGGGATTTTTGTCGACAAAGTTGTTATAATTGACAGTTTATTGCTTATTTTAAATTATATTTTATTTAAAAGTATTTAATGCTTAAATTAATTAAATTAGTATATAATTTTTTGAATAAACTTAGGTACTATTAAAAATTTTATTATAAATATTTATATTGACATATTTATTAAGTAGAAATAACAGGTTTTAGAAATAATTGTACTACAATTTGTCATGGTCTGACTGTTTATATTTAATATTTTATATTAGTATCGTTTGTGTCTGGGTCACACTGGGAAATGTGTGAATGTCCTAAATTTTTTTTTTATCGAAGCACGGTATGTAACTTATGAAGGGGTCGGTCAGTAATACTTATCTAATACTATGTAAACCTATTATTATGTATTTTACTGCAATTTAAAAAATAATAGGGAAATAAAATAAAGAAGACTTTTTTCGTTCCTAATATATCCATTAAATATTTTTATAAGTATTAAAAAAAAACGATATTAAGACAAATTCATTCTGCAACCACCAACTGATATCTAATTAACACCTAACCCTGAATCAGACAATCCTTTTGTCGGGGTCTCCCAGACTCGACGCGATCTCTTATTTTGACAATAATAAAAATATCATCGCAGGTTATTATAGGAGAGCGTGTCTAACGGGCCCGCCATGGGCGGCGTGTTAATTATGTGGCTACAAAACAAATGTTAAGAGGCGGTATTACAATGGACTGGGGTCACAGGGACCCTATAGGACCACCAAAGATGTAGGGTTATATTAAAATTAATAAATGTATTGTGGTGGGTATTTCGCATTTATCATGACAAAAGTTTGATCACAAAAAAACATAGATGTTAAGAAATACGGTAGAAGATACTTTCTGCCATCTTCTAGTAAAACTATATGCAAAAACTACCTACTAGAGATGCGCCGAATATAAGTTCCACTGAATAAGTAAGTATATTCGGCCGAATGTTCGGTCCAAGATGTAACGAACCGAATTATTCTATTGCGAATACCTATATCGTTTATTTCAATACAACCTTACAATTTTAAATAAACATAAGTTCATTTAAAATTTACTATAGATACAAATAAATCATTATGTATATATATTTGATTCGTTGATTTTATAGAATGGTAAAATTCGATTGGAAATGATATAATAATTGAACATGTAACATATCTATAATCTATTAAATTGTGAATCGGTTCAAATTATAAATTAAATTGTAAACTACATTATTTTGCATGCCTAGTAGGCTAATTCTGTTGACACAACTTATATTGTACCATCTTGTAAACTCGGAATTACTGCAAATAAATAATTTCGTTTCATTTCATAAAACGCGTGCCATTTTTTGTGTAACCTTGTTTCGTGCTAAGTACCTAAAACATGTCAAAGCTCAATTTTATCTACAACATACATACATACATATCATCACGGGTGCCTTACGGCGCCCGAGACCGCCTAGACGGCCCCAGGGTACCCAGCGGAGGGGTTTTAATCCCACCTCGTCGTAGCCGATGGTATTAGTCTACACCGAACAAGTGGCTAGCTCGTCACGATGTTTTGAATAGACTCAATAACCCATCTATAAACAGTTTCACAAGTTGGTATAGTGGAACCGGGACCGACAGCTTAGCAGCGTGCTCTCCGAGGCACTATAGTGGTTTTGTCAAACAAATGTACATATTTTTTAATTAAAAACTCATTGGTACACACCGGGATTCGAACCAGAGACCTAAGTGTTTTTAAGTCCAAGGTCTAACCAACTCGGCCACCACGTATATATTTACAAGCTCTTATATTAAAATAAAATCGCTAAATAAACACATTGTAATTCCATAATTATTCATAGAATAATAATGGAGATACGAGTACCTACGTAGCAGGCGTAAGGCTGCGCGGGTGGTCTCACACCACCCATATAATGCCCGCACGATATTCTACGTGCATCTATAAAATTACATGGATTTATTGAATGCGATGCAAAACGTAACCTTGGGTTGTCGAACATAAGGTAATGACTGACTGACTTAATGCTACGATGGACAAATTCTTACGACTACGAACTACGGCATTTTCGTAGTACTTCAAAACTATAATAGTTAGCTAATTTTTTTTTTTGAAAATCTTAGAAAAACGTACAAAAATGTATATGAGTATATTTTTTTACAGCGTGTTTGCATTTTAATTTAAAATATGAACAGCTATTTAAATTTCCAAAAATAAAAGGTAACTCCAGTTAAAATAAAAATATTTGCATAGCTAGATCGAATATTTGATTAACTAGCTGTGCTCGCGACTTCGTCCGCGTGGAATAGTTATTTTTTTATCATATAAACTTTTATCCCCTATTTTATCCCCTTGGGGGTAGAATTTATCAAAATCCTTTCTTAGCGGATGCCTACGTCATAACATCTACCTGCATGCCAAATTTCAGCCCGATCCGTCTAGTGGTTTGGGCTGTGCGTTGATAGATCACTATGTCAGTCAGTCACCTTTGAGTTATATATATTTAGATTATTCTTTAATACATATTTTTTGTGTATCTTGAACCGTTTTCACGGGGCGCACGCAACGGAAGGCTTCAAAGATGAAATAATTTCTCCCGTTTTTTACACATTTACCACTATATCTTTGCTCCTATTGGTCGTAGCGTGATGTTATATAGCCTATAGCCTTCCTCGATAACTGGACTATCCAACACAAAAAGAATTATTCAATTCGAACCAGTAGTTTCGGAGATTAGCGCGTTCAAACAAACAAACAAACTCTTCAGCTTTATAATATTAGTATAGAAGTATAGATAATATTAGTATAGATAACAAAAAAAAATAGGGATTTTATGAAATTTCATACGTAATGTTTGACACCCAGTTTGTGTTTTATCTGAAACATAACAAATGTTAAATTTTTATTTTTGTTAAATTAACCATGAAGGTAAAAACCGTGCCCGTCCGCATGACGCTATTTTTTTAGATTCATGAAATTAACCATGTAACATTTTTTTTTATTATAAAGAAGACATAAATTAAGAAAGGATGATTTTGGGTAAATCATTTTGGGATTTTTTTTTTACCTAACATGACGAAAATCTCCACTTATAAACTAAAATAAATGGATTTTATGAAATCATACGAATGAAATACGTAATTTTTGACACCCAATTTGTGTTTTCTCAAACATAACAAATGTTAAATTGTCATTTTTGTTAAATTAACCATATATATTTTTTTAATATTATAAATTAAGAAATAATTTTGGGTAAATATACCAGAGAAAAATATACGTTTTTTTTTAAACTAACATGACGAAAATCTCCACTTATAAACTAAAAAAAAACACTACATGAAAAACATTGTCCGATATTTCATCACCATTGAACGTCAACATTAAAACAACCTTCAATAAAATTAAACGTTAAAAGGTAAGCAAACTTTATTGTATCAAATTCACCATTCATTTGCTACAAAACATTACTCATATACCTGTCAAATAAAATATTAAAACCTCAGAACACCCAAACATAAAAATAACACCCGCGTCAGATATACAATGTTGCCAACATGGCCGATTAAAACTGCCGCATTTGATGATTAGTTGTAATTGAGTTACTAAAAGCCAACTTTTATGAACGTGTTTACGACTGACACAGGCTACTACGACTAATTAGCTAATTTCAATGTTAGCATGTCAACGTATTAATAATTTATAGTATAGTATTAGATATTAACGTAAATAACGTGCATTTATTAAATAATTAAATATATGATTATGATTTATGGCCGAAATATTATTCGCTATTTTGTCAGAAACTAAACTAATTTACAAAAAAACGGCCCCAGCCTAGTGGTTAAGTCACTGCGCAACTGATAACAAGGTTAAGCAGATGACAACAAGGCCGGCCTGGGATGGGTGACCGCTTTATACAACGAGGCTATTTCATCATAAGCACCGCAACAAGCTCGCCACTTGTTAGGTGTTGCCTCCGAATACCATCGGCGAAATGAGGACGGGTTAATCCCTCCGCTGGGTACCCTGAGGCCGTTTAAACGATTCTCGGGAGCCAAATAGGCACCCGTGATGGTATTTATTTATTTATTATAAACTAGTTTACATACTTGTCGAAATATCAATTGACAAATGTAAAATACACGATAAAAAAATATGTGGAATGCTTTGCCTGCGTGAGTTTTTCCTTCTTGCTTTAATCTTGAGTCCTTTATAGAGAGACGTGAATAAGTTACATAGTGGAATCAACCAATTGAAGCAGCATTGCTAGTATTGGTTGAGAACATTCTTCAACGTGACATTGCCACTTATCAGGTGGGTGTACGGTCACATGTTCCGCTATATAAAAAAATCGAGAATGGTTTAACAATCTAAATTGTATAGATACCGAAAATTTCCTGCATGATAATACAATAAGCAATAAACACTTCTACACATACACCAACTCATAACCCTTCACAGAAAACACATACATTCAATTTTTTTTTTGTTCGTTTTTTTTTTCTTTATTTTAATTATATTTTATGTCAATTCTGTGCTACCAGCTTAAAAATGTATGAAATAACTGGAGGGATGTAACTAGCTCCCACAACGAATCCCAGTGTCGGAACAACGATCGCCACGTAAAAATAATTGTATTTAATTTGAACAATAGACATCTTTAGTTTACTTGTACTCTGTGTAGGTCATACATGTAGTATGTAACTAGTATTTTTTTATGTAAAAGATTTCACACACATTGCTGTAGTAATAAACTAGCTCTAGACTTGTACAATGTGTACGCAGACACAACGATACTATTACTTATTATATTTTATATACACCCAGACAGTATACAATGGTAAACTGTACAGAAAAACGAATATTGTTTTGATATTAATGGGTATCGAACCCACGACCACCGGATACAACATCTACGCCAAATTTTTATCGCAATTACCTATTATTTTTACTTTATTTGAAATGATTATAAATTTGGTGGAAGTACCCCTTCTTCCACCAAATTTAGGGCATAAATTTAATTATTGGTATAAAATTTCCCAATAGGTTGAGTAAAAGTTATGTGGGGATCGAGAGTTGAAAACTTTGCTTACTACATGTTTTGTTACCTACTCATATATTAAATTCTGTTTTTATTATTGTTATACGCGGTGGCCTAGTTGGTTAGACCTTGGACTTAAAAACACTTAGGTCCCTGGTTCATATCCCGGTGTGTACCAATGAGTTTTTAATTAAAAAATATATGTACATTTGTTTGACAACACCACTATAGTGCCTCGGAGAGCACGTTAAGCTGTCGGTCCCGGTTTTACTATACCAACTTGTGAAACTGTTTATAGATGGGTTATTGAGTCTATTCAAAACATCGCGACGAGCTAGCCACTTGTTCGGTGTAGACTTATACCATCGGCACGACGAGGAGGGATTAAAATCCCTTCGCTGGGTACCCTGGGGCCGTCTAGGCGGTCTCGGGCACCGTAAGGCACCCGTGATGATACATATATATATTATTGTTATAGTTATAATCATAAATTTCCCAAAAAATACCCCCCATTATAATTGGCATTACATCGTAATTACCCAAACACATGATATGAACAATAATAATAATTTGATTACCAATAACCATCGCGGGCGAAATTCACACTTGTGGTGTTTTATATATTCCTAAATATAAGTTGGGTCAAAACAGTGAACCCTTATAATATAAAAGTAAAAACCTATAGATGTCATTCGCATAGTGATAGAATTTATTGGTATCCGAGTATAGTGATATTGAGAGCTATATATAGGAGGTCCGGTCTGGAGGCCGACCATTACCGCCGTATTTCACGAGCGGCCCGTCGAGGTGAGAACATAATAAGCGGTTCCGAGACCATTTTTAATATTTCTGCTTCATTACGACGTATTACAGTCGACTTGGGTGGCGAATTCTATCCCCAACCATCTTAATGCCACGTTATTAAGGCCGGGCGGCGAGATCGAGAGGCGTTCCTGTAGCCCGCCGATTTATTTGAAATTTTGCTCCGACTCAATTTGGGAAATTGTCGGGCCGGCGGCGGTTGGCGAAATTAAGACGTCAGCGTGATTGCGGCGGTGCGTTTAATTATGTAAATGTATGAAGGATCCGCGTCAGTGGGTGGCGCCCGCCTCGACGTAAATGTGGCCAGGATACGTGCGCACGTACGGCATGCACTTTGTGACTAATGGAAACTCCACGTGCTGCAATCATTTTTCTTGTTATGCTCTTCTTATTTTTGCAATAGCAGTTCTGGAAACTATTGTATCAGAGTCTTTAATTAGGATAATAGATAGGGAAATAGTCAACTCATACTGTGGTCTACAAAAGTTCTAAACTACCTTACAGCGTATAGTCAGAGTTGCATAGGTTCTCTTCAAAAACTAAGGAGATTAATTATGGTGGAAGTGCGCTCATGCAAACGCGACATATATAAAATAGAACTTCAGGGTCTTACGATACAGGCAGTTAATTTTATGAAGATATTTAAACTAGACTCAAATGCAAAATTCGTGTTTGCCCATTTCATAACCGTATCATTCGTAAACTATGTATAATACGGTCTCATTTATTGATTTGTATATATGTTTAGGTACAGATAAAAAAGTCACATACCAGTAAAAATAATATAAATGTGGAACTCTAAAATAGCAAATGATTAACTAGAGTTATGATTGACTGACGATGAGACAGGAGCAAGTGCGGTGATGCTATATAGTTCTGGAAGAGAACTCATCAATTGAAAAAAATATGTTAATCGAATCATAATACAGATATTAATGAAATAATCAATTCAGCAATAGAAGACTGCATAACCCAATTAATGAACTATTGACGAATTTTCCCAATATTTTCAGATTCTATCTTCCCACATGGAAGTACGCTGCAAGTGCCATGGACTTTCCGGCAGCTGCCAAGTCAAGACTTGCTGGAGAGCCACGCCTGACTTCAGGGTAGTGGCTACCACCATCAAGAGGCGGTATAGGAATGCCCTGATGGTAGCCCAGGAGAGCCTCGACAACGGGGTGTCTGTGCTGAGGGGTAGACCTCGTGGTAGAAGGAAGAGCAAAGTGCGCCCAGCACCTAAGTCCAGCTTATTATTTTTTGAAAAGTAAGTTTTTTCTTTTATCGTCCACACTGCATGTGTCTCCAAGTAAATGTCAACATATTTATTTTACCTGAGTAAAACAGTATGTTTAACAATAGTCTGTGCATTTGTCTAGGGCTGCCATTTCTCCCACAAACGCCAATAAATGTATATGAATATGTACTCAATGTTAATGTTACATAATGTAAATTGCACATGTCTTAGCTTTCATTAGGATTTGACATCTTTTTAATTTTATTTATTTATTTATTTATTCCATTCGTGTTCAAGCCATGTTTTACTAGCTCCTTTAAGGACAATCTGTGCTTATGGGTAGGCAGCTAGTTTAACCGTCACCAAATTTTGATTTGTAGAATACATTTGTTTGCTTATATTGTAATTGTGATTTGCAACGTATATTTGGTAAAGATTTTACACAAATTTAGCTGATAAAGCATTAATTTATCTAAAGGTGACTAGGTATATAAATTTTCTTACAATAAAACGCTTTCTTTCCCAGATCCCCCAGCTTCTGCGAGATAGACTCTCGGACTGATTCCTCTGGTACATCAGGCAGGATCTGCAGAATGGGTCGCACTTCAAGGTCTGGCTCGTGCGATGTTCTTTGCTGCGGTCGAGGCCATGCCCTACTCCGGAAGTCTAGGGTCACGCCGTGTAATTGTACCTTTCATTGGTGCTGCAGGGTTGACTGCCAGCGGTGTAGAGATGACAAATGGATTGCTGTTTGCAAATGAGAGATTGAGTACTGAAATCCAGTTTAAAAAAATGTTGGCATTATTGTCCTGGGGCCTAATTATAAAACAGTGAAAGGGGCCTGTCAATGCGTTGATCATTTAAGTTAATGCAATAAAGGCTATGACAGCTCCAATTGCAATCGATCACGATAGCGATCTGTCAAAAATTCGTTTCATAATAGAGGGCTGGTTGTGTAGGCATGTCAGAAGCCTTATTTTTGTAAGGTTAAAAGAACTATTTATGTTCTAACTACATACACGTTAAAAATAACATTAAAGACATTTTTTTTATACAAAATGTGACATGAAAAAAAAAAATCAATAACAAAATGGCTTTAACATTATAGGTACCTAGAGTAAGAATCTCCCTTGTTTCAGTATTATTTTATCTGGTTATGAACAATATATTTCTTCTTACTTAATATGGCTTAAAATATTTAAGGTAATTTATCTCTTTACAAAAGTAATTCAAATTATAATTTATTACATCTCTAAAATAATAGAAGTCTAATACTAAATAATTATTAACAAAAGACTAGTTTTATAATAAATCATTCCATCTCTAAAATATAGACACAAAAAAATTAAAATGTAGCGCATAAATAATTGTTAAATAAAAGACTAATTCCTAATTTTAATTTTTACAATGGCTACCCCAATGTTAGTTTATTTTATTTATAATTTTGTATTATAAATTAGGTAATTACTTATTATTTATTACAAAATCAATTTTTGATTAAGTTGTTATTTTTGTGTACAAATGTTATTAAAACATAGCTTTACTTCTGTAATCATTTGTTAACGCCATGTTAACAGAACGAATTGCAATAGTAATATAAGTACCTAACTTGTATATAATTATTATGCTACTAAAAAATAATTAGAATTAGTACCTATAATTATACCTAAGTATTTATAATAAAATCCAATAGGTAGATGGGCCGAGTACCTATAGGTTTACCTAACCGAATAAACGGTTATGTACAACCTTTGAAAAACCAACTAAATTCTGAATAATTTCCAAATATTCGGTTAATTTTTATAACACTGGAATTGATTCCAAATAACTTTTGAATTTAAATTTATTTATATCTACGTAAATGTAGAATTGTGGACTGTACCCCTAGTGTGAGTTTTCTAACTATTACTTTGCGTTTGAGTTAATAAAATTTGTATGGGAAATAGTTCAGCGCTCCAAGCGGAAATTTTGAGAACTAAAAATGTGAGCGTCTGATTGGTCAAAATGTTAACGCAGAAGTAAAGTTAACGCGAAAGTAAATATTAAAAAAACTCACTGAGCTTAATTTAGTCTGAGAAAAAAAGATTGTCACGTGACATTTCAACTCTGTATAGTTAATTACAGAGTTGAAGTGTTAGGCTACTATCCAGTTAAATACACTACCGCGTTAACTTTTCCACCAATCAGAGATATGGAAGCTGAACTGTTATAATATAAGATAATTATACAATGATACTCCCTCTTACCTTAAGACTCTTACCTTAAGACTCTTACTTTAAGACTCGTTTTCTTTTTCTTGGTGATTCGCACGACCTCCGTTCTTCTGTCAATAACCTTCTGAAAACCCCGTCACATGTCTCTACCAAATATTCAGATTCGTTTAAGGTATCTGCTGCTCGCCAGTGCAATTTTCTCGACCCTAGTGCCTCGGAGAGCACGTTAAGCTGTTGGTCCCGGTTTCACTATACCAACTTGTGAAACTAGATGGGTTATTGAGTCTATTCATAACATCGCGACGAGCTAGCCACTTGTTTGGTGTAGACTCATACCATCGGCTACGACGAGGTGGGATAAAAATCCCTCCGCAGGGTACCCTGGGGCCGTCTAGGCGGTCTCGGGCGCCGTAAAGCACCCGTGATGATATGTATGTATGTATGCTATTGATGGAGAGTTAACGATTGCCGGGATAGTTAAAGTAAAAAAAAAACTTACTACTACACTACGGCCACTGTTATACTTACCAATTTATACAATAGGAACAATCGACATCGAATTTATTTATTATATTTTTTACTAGAGCGCTGTAACTTTGTGACTTTGTATCTACCTAATGGTAAGCAGTCTTATAAAGTCTATGATACGGTCGATCAATACATTATTGTTTAACAGTATTGGCCGCCCTCACTATGCCGGTAAATGGTGCGGCTACGAAATGGGCGGCGACAGAGACGGATTTGCATTACGAGTCAACTATTATATTGCTTTATCTTTAAATCAATTGCTACCTCGAAAAGAAAACGATGTAGTAGACTCCTAAAAACCGGTAAATCCACAGACTAAACCTACAATATTCTGACACTTGATGGTAGGTAATTATATTTAACTAGCTATTTTCCTTAGCGCTCGAATGCAATTTCTTCAGTCCCCATCTATACTTTATGTAATTTAACCATAATTTTAAGCTAGTTTTCAATATAAATTAATTATAGCTTTACATAATATAATCAATAGAAAAATGGGTATTATTTTTAAAGATGTACAGTGGGCAGCAAGTCCTTACATTTTAGGTATTTATCATGAAGACAAAACTAGGTTTAATTTAGTTTTAATTCAATCCAGTGTTTATATTTAATCCATCACATCATTCATCAACATCATCATCAGTATTATATTTTATAATTATTTAAGTGCTTAGTTAAATTACTTTGACATTCCATTAATGTAAATAGCTCATTAAAATATGATATCACATTCTTTACACACAGTACAAAAATGGACATTCTCCTTTATTTGCAAGTAACACTTCAAAAGCCACATAAAGGACAATGGCCATTTTTTATGAATTCTGGACCCACTTAAGTATATTCCATATAGCCCAACAGTAAGAAGCTCACGTCATATGAAATCTAGATATCCCTACTTAATTTTATACTATAGAAGAATATAAGCTAAGTTCAAATATTTGACTTAAAAAAAAACTTTTATACCTTTAATAGCTTTCTACCCGTGACTTATTTTTTGTGAGAATTTCGAAAATTAAAGCTTATGTGTTAGTCTGTTGTACAAGCTGTAAAGTTTCATCAAAATCTGTTTAATAGTTTTTGCTTGAAAGAGCACATATCCATTATATATATTTTATAAACTTAAAGGTTTTTTTTTGTAATTTGAACTTAGCTGCTATTAACTAATATACACACAATAAAAAAAAAATAATGACGCCTACCTCAATTATCAGAAAATATAAAAGGCGTTAACATGATCAATCTTGGTATATGCTTACAATTAAGTGGGTCCGAAATGGGCATGGTCCTTTATTGGCGTTTTCGCTTGGTTGTATGATTTTTCTAACTTAACATTCCTGTTCGTGATATTTATTTACATCTATTTATTGTTAGACGTAAGTGAACTTTGTACCGCCATTGAATTTTCTTTAAAATAATAAACTTCAATAACTAATAGGTACTGTTGTTTTTATTTCTTGAGTTCCTTTAAGGCGAGGTATGCTCGACAGTAAAATTACGAATTTGGATCCATTTCCCTATGTTTTATATGTAGATTTTTGATGTGAGTGCAGGTGTCGACTATCAAAAGTCGCAGGGAAACAAATGTCACAACGCGTTTACCTAAATCTAAATATTAATTTTAGACAAACTACATAAAAATTGTAAAATATGATTCAAAAATTTTTTTTTATTTATCAAATATACTCTTATAAAAAAAAACATAATTGTAACGGAAATATATTTTTTCAAAGATATTTTCACATTTTTTTTCTCTATGGAACAAACTATTTTATTTTACGCTTCTGACTCCAACAGTTTGATCTATTATTCTCCAGAGACTAATGGTCGAATGAAAATAGTCGTTGCTTAGCCTGAGTCATTGCTTGGAACCGTCAAAATTTAGTTTTTTCATATGCATTTGACAGTCCGAAGCAATTGGCTAAGCAGTAGCAATTGCTTAGCAACGACTATTAATCCGACCATAAATATTCTACAAAATAAAGCGATCCTATTGGTTGTGCTTCACGTATTAACATTACGTCAATACAAAGTAAAAACTTATGCTAGAGCCTGAAGACGTTTAAATATGCCTTTGGTAAAAAATACTACACAATTTCTGAGCTCACCTCGCCTTAAGAGCGGAGTTTGATCAAACATTTCCAATACATTCACGACCTTTTGGTCCTAACTGTTACCCCCCCCTAAACATTCATAGATTTTTATGACTTTTGGAGGCGTTATAAATAAGATCTATATCTAGGCTCGTACGTTTTCCTTTTTTTAAAGTTTGGTGTAGGAAAAATAATATCAACCCCTGAAATAAAATAAAAATCCCTCACATTAAAATAATTCCTATAAAATATCAAGGCAGACAATTAAAAAAAGAAAAACGTACAGTCATCGTTTATTTTCCCTTTAATAAAATGAGACCATTTTTTTTTAATCCATTAAAGTTTAGGGGTAGAAGTTAGAACAGTTTTAGTCCGATAGTCGTTTTGCTGCCTAAATTGTAGGTATATTCTCATACATGCTCTTTCTCTTATTAAGGGTTGGGGGGAAGGTTAACATAAATGTATGGAAGGGTTACCGACTCACAATCATGCGCGGGGAGAGGTAATACTTTGCAGTTGAATCAGCATGAGCATCGAAGAGTCTCATCAGGCACTCCTCTTAAATAAACGAAGATAATTACAGTTTAATATGTGTCCTTATTACACTCCTCTGTTTAAGCAATGACGTTTAATATAAGATATAAATACTAACATTATATAAAAAAAATGCCTGTTACAATATTTATTTTGTTGCTAAAAACATACAAAGTGTTCTTCTAGGACTCATTAACATTTTTATGAATAAGGACATTTAATTGTTAATGAATCAAGATTGCCGCCTCTCTAGGACTGCAAAAATGGCTTTAAATAAATTTACATATCTCGATTTCTACCGTCAGCTACAAGTTATAATTTTAATATTAGTTTTTAATCTTATGGGAAGATAAAAACGTACCTAATCAGAACATATTTTTGACAAAAAAATATGTCACCCTATTTTTGATACTATACGGCCTAGTCTCAAAAATAGGGTGATATATTTTTCTGGTGATAATCTAATTTATAATTTAAATATTTATTTTGAATAATAAGATATATTACCTATATTTCTGTTATTTTAATTTGGATCTTTTAATTGCTTTTGGCATCAATAATTTCTGTTAGAAGCCGATTAGAGGCGGTCTTAATATTTACGTCCCTTACTTACTCGTCTAAGGGAATAAACTCTAATTATTCTAATTTTTCGAGCTGTTTAAGGACACTGCATTAGCGATCGCAAAGTTTGCGTTCTCCACACAAAATTCTGGAAGTGCAAAAGCTCTTTCGCAGTTCCAGCATTCCCCAGTACTGTTGCTCGAATTAAAGTAATATTTTTGTGAGTCATTGTTTTTATTAATCTTTCTGATTTTAATTTTTTTTTTAATCAGAAAAAAACATTTTAATCTTATTAACAATACAAAAATATTAATTTCAACAAAGATTTTTACATACAATTACCAACATAAAAATAATAATTTAACTACGACTAACAGCCAAGTTGTAATAATGTTTAGTAAGTGCGTTTGAATGGGAGTCAACAAGACTGCAGAGCACTTAAACGTAACGTGTAGGACAGTGGCTGATCTAGAGTCGAAATTAATCTTAAATCTACTAATATAAAGAAATCATTTAAAAATCTTTAGATTCAGGTTTTTTTTCATATTAAAACACTCACCAGGGGGTGGGTGTTGTCGACGCGTGCTCCCACATATCCAGTTTATGAGTCATTGAGTGACCAATACTAACCAAATATAAAAAAAGAAAAACTTTATTTATCGCTTACAACACATTAAACAGTGGATAAACATTAACACATATTGGTATCAATAAAACTAATAAAAAAATAAAATAAAACACATATTCTCAGTAACAATAATGTTGCATACTCGTATATATGCTCAGCATAAGCTACAGCATTACCATGCTGGTCACCACGCAGATTTTCAGCTGGCCACAAGATTGTACTAAGTTTTTTTTTTTTATTGTTTTTGAAAGCAACCAATGTCTGCATATTTTGCATTGGTGGTGGCAAATCATTCCAGATCTTAGTTGCCGCTTATCTGAAGTTAAATGAATCTGAATTATAAATGTGAACATGCAATAGAGGCCTGGAGGTGTACGCGCAGTTTTACATTTAACGATCTCTATTTTGCCTTTTTTTTCGTCATAGGTACTCACAATATACTCACACTATAAAGGCATCATCACCTTGTAGTGTAGGTAGTCAAATTATCCTATCATTTCCAGATAATTTGGGTCCCTTTTAAATCTCCTTTTGCATGGGCACCACCTTTGCGAAATAAAAAATGTATCTTTCTTGTGAATAGAACTAACTAAACACTTTTGCACTTCTTTGTGAAATGAAAGCATTCGGATGGAAAATCCGATTATAGTATATACGCTAAACTATGATGCGTTAAAATTGGAAAATCCTAACTAATTCTTAGATTAAAATTCTTTTACACTAAAAGTACTACTCCTATAATACTAATTGACATTAGAAGTTTCAAGTTTTTTTTTTCATATTTACCATATTCCTTACTTTTAATTTTAAATAATTCAAAAAGTAAAGTAACTCACAATTAATATTTCAAGCTAAATAATATTTTTTGATTTAATACCCAAAACAATTCCATTAACAATGCAATAAATATAAGAGAGAACTCACCCCAAATTTTCATCTAGAACCTATACATTTTCAAAAATATTCCTTTTTATACCATTGTGAAAATATATGCTTACGGATTTTACTCTAAATGTTTATCTATCTTATTATTTTAAGAAAACTATCCCTTTTACAGTTGTCAAATATCCATATATTAATGAAAAATTTAATCCTTAATTTCCTGGTAATTTTATGAAAAAAAAATCCTACAATTTTATTAATCATATTAATTTTCAGAAAACTATACTTCGTACCATTTAACCATTAAATTAATTAAGAATTTAAAAAATGCGCACTCTATTTTATGTTACGAGCTTTAGCTGTAACTACAGTAGCTAGCTAATCTGTCCAAAGTCGAGTGCCGTTATCGTAAAGGCGTTGAATGCAATGAGTGAGTCGTAAGGATCCATTGTAACGAGTTTGTATGCCAAACATCCACAACTCACTACAGCAACAAAGCATGGCGTCGTTCCAGCAGAGCGGAAACATACTTGACGTGACGTGATCGGGTATTCAATGGGAATGGATAATATATTATTGTTGTTTGTTTTATCAAGATTTTGATATTTCAATGGAGTTAAAAATAAGAAAAAAAAATTAAACACTTTATTGCGTAGTAAACAAGAGTTATGTATGAAGGCGAAGTCTTAGGCTTTATTTACTAGCTAAGCTAGGATGTACTAAGATGAGCCGGGTGCTTAATTTTAATAAACGTATTACGGAATTAAATGTGAAATAAAGTTAGGAAAAGATTAATTAAAATTTACATATGGAGTATAGCGTTATAGGTTGCGAGACCTGGACCCTCACCCAAAACAGAGCTGGTAGCGTTTGAGATGTGATGTTGAAGAAGAATGGAGAGAATCAATTGGACAGAGAAGACGAATAGAGAAGTATTAATAATGGTAATATTAACAAAATAATATTGTTGCCTATTGGACATAATAGAAAACAAGAAGGGCTAAGAAGTTATGGCACATATTTTAATCAATAACAAAAGGAAAGATTGAAAGAAAAAGAGGAATGTTGAGAAGAAGGTACATAGATCAAGTAAAAGAGAAAATAAGTGTCACTTCGTACAGGGAGGTCAAAAAATTGGCGGAAAATAAGAAGAATGGTGATTGGTCCACCGACAAGAACCTAGCCCTTAAATTTAAGAAGTCCTCAGAACCGGTATTACCTAATTATACTAAATGAATTATTGTATGCTGTCTATCAATCGACTGCAAAAGACTGGCTAATAATTTTCTTCTAAAATGGTTTTAAATCAAAAAAATATCATAGAAGTTTTATTTATTAATTAGTTTAACCAAATATCCAAAGTCTGTAAAATAATTAACAAATTACTCAATCAATATCTCAAAATGAACTACAGAAGATTTACATCTTGATATAACCCTCCTTCTCTTAGTCGAATCCTCATATACATATATATATATTTATTTGAAAGAGACTTTGAGTGAGATTCGGGTTGCCAATACGGAACATAGAATACAGGGGCTAGACTTCATTAAACCGGAGTGTATAGGGTTACTGAGATGCTGTAACTGCTAATGATTGATAAGCAAATTTGGAGACAAAGCCTAACTAATGAGCGAAATTTATAAAAAAATATACGAAAAAAAATTTAAGTTATCAAGTACAAGGTTACTTATATTAAAAGGATTATTAGTTAATACCATTAGTGAGACATAAGCACCGGTCGCCCCTAATACCCTGGCGAGAAGCCCTAGCTATTGTAAGAACTCACAGTCAGGCTTTAGTACCGAAGCGTTATTTCATTTTACACTGTCTTATGTGACGGTTGAGAAGTGTAAGCAAAATTCTATGAAGCGTTTTGAAATCAAATAAGGGTAAGTTAACAAGGAAGTTTTAACTAAATATAAATGTTATTTATATTGTCATTCGATTCTATTTTTGACTTAAACTTCTTTTTTACTCGGACCTATAAGTTTTTACCATCAATCGATATAAGGCAGCAATATCTAAAACTAATCCTAAACTCAAGTAAATTGGACCAGATCTGGGGCTATTTTTTCTGATAGAAAGACGAGTGGGATAGGTCAATTCAATTCTTTTAAATTAAAGAAACCTCTGAAACTTCCTGTAACCTTAACTAGCTTCGTTCTAAACGTATTCTCATCGTAATAGGAATCACACAATTTTTTTGACAATTTCTATGGGCAACGAATCGTTACCCGAATACGAAATGTACAAATTAAGCTATTGTGCTTCTACTGCGGTGTTAAGAGAATCGAGGCAAACGCGCTCTATTCTATATTTGAAATTAATTGTATTTCAACTGCATGTTAAAATTACAATATACGTATGTAAAATTCGGCCCTTGGATGTATAGAACTGATTCTCACTTTGAAATAAAAATAATAAATAAAATAACTGTCAGGAACCTATATTTAAAAGTTTTTTAAAATGAGACCAATATTTCATCATGTAGCTAATAAAAAGGGGGAAATTTTCAAGTGTGCCTTCAAGGCCAAATCCTAAACTACAAGGAATACCGAAAAATGCTTAAAACAGTTTCGGGGCGTCATTGGATTAAAAACAAAATTATACAAGCTGGGAATCAAACCGGTAGATTTTGAAAAAAAAAACTCACCTATATTATTACACCAGCTGATAGTGTCGCTTATAGGGATCAAAAGGAGGAATGTAACTTCAAACGGCAAACTAAAGGAAAGTGCTTATTTTTAAGAAAATATGTTAATGTTTTTAAGCCCTAACTAATAAATTGTTAGAAATTATAGCCAATAATTTTAATACAAACCTAAATTAGTTTTTTCTTGCTTTTATAAAAAAAAAAGTTGTTTTTTCTTTACTGGAGTACGGCATGTATCTCTTGTATCTACCTGAAGGTAAGCAGACCTACAAAATCTATAAATAGGGTCGATGAATTCATTGCCGTACTCCAGTAAAAAGATGCGGTTACGAAACGAACAGCGATAAAGACAAATTCGCATTACGAGTCTACTTTATTAGCCTCGCTGTTTTATAGTCCAATT
The DNA here is from genome assembly GCA_947458855.1 of Monopis laevigella. Classification (NCBI taxonomy): domain Eukaryota; kingdom Metazoa; phylum Arthropoda; class Insecta; order Lepidoptera; family Tineidae; genus Monopis; species Monopis laevigella. The sequence continues at coordinate 24,185,087 of OX381583.1, read as the reverse complement.
AAACGCCCGTTTCAAAACTACACCATAAAAGGAGACTACCAACTCGACAAGAAATCGATGCAATAGTCTCCTGAAAACCGGTAAGCCTATAGACGAAACATGACTAGGTCACTTGAAGGTTTTCATTTGTATGTTTTCAATATGAATGGGTTTTGAAGATCATTATTTTAAATAATTTGATTAGTTAGTAAAGTAGACGGTGGTATAGTATGATTTTATTTTATTTAAATATATTTTTTTAAATAAAAATGAGCACTTTCCTTTAGTTTGCCGCTAGATATTACTTAACCAGAATTTGATCTTTATAAGCGACACTATCAGCTGGTACAATAATACAGGTGAGTTTATTTTTCTAAATCAACCGGTTCGATTCCCGGCTAGGAAAATAAATATTTCACAAATCTAATGATGCAGTTTTAGTTTTTATCAAAATCGGTCATTTGAGCATTTTTTGCTATTCCTTGTAGTTTAGGATTTGGCCTTGAAGGCACACTTGAAAAATTCACCCAGTATAAGTAATAGGGGGTTGTATAGCTTAATATATAATTCCACATTTCTTAATTTTAAAATTAATCCACATTTGAAAATTTCGATATATTTTCGAATTTCAAAATAATATTAAATAAAATACTGTGTATTAATTTATGTTTGTAGTATTAAGTAGTTGATCGAAATACTGGTAGAATGTTAATGCCACTTCGTCCCAGTATTTATTAAAGTTTACACACAAAACCAATTAAATTATATTTATCTATTTGCGTTAGAAAAAAATATAATTTAATAATAATATGAGGTTATTTTTTGAACATTTTTATACAAACGTTTTTAAAATATATTAATATTAACTTATTTTAATATTAAAGTCGTAATAATAAGAAGTTTTGTTATTGGTGATTTTAAAGGTTTCGAAATTCTAATTTAAAATCTATGAAAGTGTACTTTTAATAAAGTTTTTACTACTCATAGTTGTACAATATCACATTATTAATGGGATACTCCTAATCCAATTTTCTTGATCTTGTAATTCATTTAAGATCCAATTAAATCTGCTGATGTTACTTACAGAAGAACCTCCTCACCATGAAGGACGGCATAAACATTTCGACACTACCGAGTCCCTTAGACCGATATACTTTAGATAAAAAACTGGGCTCAGGGATCTTCGGCTCAGTATACCGAGCTACAGACAAACAAGCATCAGGCAAAAATGTAGCCGTCAAAATACAAGTCCGCTTAGATGATAATGAGGGCTATATCCAGGAGGAATACAAAATCCTCAGAGATTTCACTAAGCATTCAAATGTCATAGATTTTTATGGCGTGTTTTGCGAAAGATCAGAGGGAGCCAAGAAGATATGGTTCGTTTTGGAGGTAAGTCAACAACCGAACTCATCTAAACTAAATAGAAAAAAACTTTAACCGATTATATGCAAATTCTACTTGCAGTTATGTGAATGTGGGTCTGTCATCGATATGGTGAGGAAACTTTATGCTACCGACAGAAAAATGTCCGAGGAACACATCGCGTTCGTCCTCAAGTATACGATTAAGGTAAGCCCTTTTTTAAACTAACCATAAACATGTCTCTCGTCACATTGAAATCCGTCGGGTTGTTTATAAAACAAAGGCCCTGCCAGTCCACCTTTCAGAGAGTGAATCAATTGGAGATACTTTGAATGCAAACTCAATTGTTCTCGGAGCTATGTTCGAGCGATTTCGTGCTTCTTACGTGACGTCGAATAAAATATTGCCCGGCGAATGTCCACGTACCTTGAAATACTATCTCGGGCCATTACTTAAAATGCACGCCGCTTTATTTGAAGTGATTCGCGACGCAACAGTCGAACTTGTCGAAGTGAATGTCTGCGCGCTCTGACAACACTACACCATGACGGCCCCCCATCGAGGCGCATCGCTCAATTATCGTAAATAATGCTCGCGCACACAAGATATACGGGCCCTGACGCGGTAGCCAATGATCTCCGCGACTCGCACGATCGCCTTCAAACCGCACCTTAACATCGAATCGCAAAATACAATTTCGATCATCGTCTTGTGGCCGTTTAAGTCAATCCTATTCAGATAAGGCTTAATGTGTATTATCTTTATGCAAGCCACTTGCTTCACAATACCAGTGTTGCATCCCTTTCGTTCAGCAGATCTTCCACGCATATCTATCGGCCAGCAATCTCGCAAGTCGCGCAAGCCTACTTGAAAACAAGGATGAAATCATTATGTTATTATTTTATTGTTCGTATGTATCATTTGTGGTAAAAAAATAAGTGATCATATTATTATAACGGAATAATTTTAGTAATTAGATACAATTATTTAGAAACCAAAATAAACCATATATGTAAAAATGAACACAAAAGTCTACATACTAATCTGCTAATGAACCAAATACAACACTGAAGGTTTTTCTCCAAAAGTTGAGAAGTTTATAACTATTTTAATTTATATTATAAATTATCTCAACCCTAACGCAAAAGTTTTAGTAATGAACGCTTTATACGCACTGATATATCTGAGAGGAAGAATGGCTGACGGCCGAGTTGGCTTCGACAGGTCGTTCATGCAAAGTGAATCTACCAGATATGTATGCAAATAGCCGGCGATTCATCCTAGGGGCGTGGGGACTTGACGGACATTGACGACCATATCGTTGGAGCGACGTGTGGCGTCTTAACAATCGAGATATAGTGCTGTAAGCTTGACAGCGGCCATTCCTTAGAGGCGGCCCCTTCTTGTGCTGACGGTAACACGTCTCTGACTGATCACTGATTGGTGTTCGGCATTTTAGATTGAAAGGGTTCTCTTTGTTTTATTGTTGATTGTGAAGTCAAATTAGAAGCGATTGGTTTTCATTTAAAAGCATTGACAGTTCAGCATGAAACTTTAGACTTTATTATTTTAAATCCTTTATAAGTCGCAGTGGTAATGCATACCTTAAAACTTAAAATATTACAGGCTCTTGTCTATCTGCACGAAAACAAAGTAATGCATCGAAATATTAGATGCAGTAACATTCTAGTCAATAGAGACGGAGAAATAAAAATTTCTGATTTTGGACTTTCTTGTAAACTAAACGGTACTCTTGGAAAAAAAAATACCAATATAGGATCACCTAGTTGGATGGCACCAGAAGTTGTTACTGGTAGTAAAGGTGGATATGGAAATAGAGCTGATGTTTGGGCATTAGGAATAACTACAATAGAAATGGCCGATGCAAGAGCACCTTTTCAAGATATGCACCCCACCAGAGCATTATTTCAAATTGTAAGAAACCCACCGCCCGGATTAGCTAAGCCAGCTATGTGGTCAAATGAAATATCTGACTTTATTGCTGAGTGAGTATAATTTATTATATAACTTATATCCTCTAATAACATATAACTGTAACAACACAAAAGTAATTGGGTGAAAACTCTTAACCACGATGAAGTGGAGACATTGCTAAAATATAATACTTAAAATTTTAATTTAAGTTAACATATAAAATATACCAAGCATAGCATTGACCTTATTGGTACACCACAGTATGAACGAATACACACACTCATACGTTACACATCACACTATACATACACGCTACTCACACAAACCACGCCACTCACACGTAATTACAACGCACACAATTCACTTATTTCAATAATTGTTATGAAATTCAATTACCTACCAATTTCCTTCAAACTTATATTTTCATGATTTGTATATAGTAATAATAAAAATGTTTTCAAATTTTAATGAAAATGTTTATTGTATAAATGTAATATTTTTTTGTAAACGAAGCTGTCACTACCTATAAATAAAAATAAATATTAGTTACTATAATTGTATCAGGCGCCAAGAGCGGAGCAATCTAACAGAAGTATTGTCATACTTAGCAGGTGATCCCAACAATATATATTTATATAATTATGTAAATCAATTTGTTAACGAAAATATACATTTTATAATTTTTCAACTAACCTACCTTTTATTAATTTGATAGCCATAAATAAAAAAATATCTTTGCAGATGTCTTGAAAAAAATCCTGAACATAGGCCATTTATGATTGAATTAAACGAACATCCATTTATAGGGTCTATACCAGAAAACGATTACCATGTAAGCTATTTAAAAATGTAATAAGTCAAACTATGTAAAATATCCATTTATTAATAAATTTATTTCTGCAGATGTGCCAAGAGTTAAAATTATTGGCACTTGAACTAAAAGATACCGAAATCCCTGATAACAAAATACCAGAAAGAATTATAAAAAATGGACGTCTGACTGTCGAGGGCAGTACGGAACCAGAAACAATGCAAGTAGAAGATTTAGCAGCTCTGGAAACACTGACGGAGGATAACATGTTAAACGAATTACAATCAAAATTGGCCAAGGGAAATTTTACATCTTTTGTAGGAGATATTTTACTCATTTTAAATCCCAATTTAGATGTTGATATCTACAATAATACGGTAAACGTAACTTATTTTAGTTATTTCTTTAACATAAAGTATGCTAAACTTAATCAATTATTTTTATTTATTTACAGTACCATAAAAAATATGAATATAAATCAAGATCAGACAATGAACCCCATATATTTGCTGTAGCGGACGGTGCATATCAAGATGCACTTCATCACAAAGAACCTCAGCATATAGTATTTTCAGGAGAAAGTAAATCTGGAAAAACTACAAGCATGATGCATGCGTTACACCATTTAACTTTCTTAGGGGCAATGAAAAACAACACTGGAGAACGAATCTGTAAAGCAACTACTTGTATCCAAGCTGCTATAAGCGGAGCTACACCAATAAATGCCCATTCTTCTAGAGGAATTCTTCAAGTCCAAGTTACATATGGCAGTTCGGGAAAATTAAGTGGTGCAATATTTTCTTTGTATCAACTTGAAAAATGGCGTGTATCATCAACCGATATGTATGTACTTTAGTAAACTATAATTTTGGTTACAATAATTATTACATAATAATTTATATTAATTTGTTATTTAGGTCACATTCTAATTTCGACTTGCTTTATTACTATTATGATGCGATGGAAGCAAGCAATAGAACTGAAGAACTGTTATTAGAAAAAAATAGAAAACATCGGTATTTGAGAGTTCCAGACGAAAACACAGCCAATGTTATAAAAGGGTCCAGAGAAAACCCTACAGATAATGTTGAGAAATATAAAGAATTTATTAAAAGTTTGAATATATTGGACATTGAGGCAAAAGATATAGAAGTGATAGAAACAATTCTAGCCGCCATCCTTGTTCTTGGTAATGTTAGATTTAAGGATGGAAGGGAAGGCTCTGCTGAAATTGAAAATCCGGAAGAAGCTAAGAAAGTTGTAAAACTATTATCCCTAGATGAATCAAAGTTTTTGTGGGCACTAATAAATTACTGTCTTATAGATAAAGGAACAGCGGTAAAGCGTAAACACTCTACAGACGAGGCGCGAGATGCACGTGATACGCTATCAAATGTATTATATAAAAGGTTAATAGAGTGGACCATTAATTTAATTAATTTTAAATTATCATTTGGCAGAGCAGTATTGTAAGTTTAAAATTGTTATGTCAATTTATTATTAGCAACACAGGAAAATTAATTTGTATGTTAACTTTCAGTGGTGATAAGATTACAATCAGTTTATTGGATATGTTCGGTTTTGAGTGTTTTCACCGAAATCGTATTGAACAACTAATAGTTAATACAATGAATGAGCAAATACAATTTTTGTACAACCAAAGAACATTTGCTTGGGAAATGCAAGAAATGACTGAAGAAGAAGTTCCTACTGTGTCATTACATTATTATGATAATAAACATGCAGTTGATCAATTAATGGGTCGTCCACTTGGCTTATTTTATATACTAGATGAAGCTAGCAGAATAGGAAGTGGTCAAGAATATATTATGAGCACTGTACGTACATCTTCTAAAGGTCCATATGTTAAATTATCTGGCAGCCATGAATTTAGCGTTGCTCATTATACAGGTAAAATAAATTATGATGCCCGAGAAATGGCTGATAAAAATAAAGACTTTCTGCCACCTGAAATGATAGAGACCATGAGAGCGTCTACTAATAACACTATTCAAGATTTCTTTAAAAATAAGCTTACTAAAACCGGAAATTTAACTATGTCCCCCAACCAGCCAAGAATTGGTGTTGCGAGTGATAAAAATGTACACAATATGAAATCAAGAGTAAGTATTCCAAATATTATACCATGCCCTGTAGATTTTATTTATAACGTAATACTTTGTGTTTCAGAAATTAAACACACTGTCAAAAGGACAATTTTCACAACTACATCGAATGCGCACGGTTTCAGCCACATATAGAGCAACCAGTTTAGAACTCTTAAAACAGTTGTCAATAGGCCCAGGAAGTGGAGGAACTCATTTCGTTAAATGCATTCGGCCAGATCTAAACGATAATCCTAAAGGATTTCGAACTGAAGTCGTAAGACAACAATTAAGAGCTCTTGCTGTTCTAGACACAGCTAAGGCAAGGCAAAACGGATTTTCATGCCGAATTCCATTTGCTGAATTTCTTAGAAGGCAAGTGTTAATAATCCAATTAAACTGTCTTACGAGTAAGATGAGAAACTTACTCTTTTGTCTTTTTTAGATATCGTTTCCTGGCTTTTGATTTTGATGAAACTGTGGATGAAACAAAGGATAATTGTAGATTATTGCTTATTCGATTAAAAATGGAAGGATGGGTACTTGGTAAAACTAAAGTATTCTTAAAATATTACAATGAAGAATTTCTTGCCAGGTAACATCTGATTGCTTTGATCTGTAACATAAGGTAATCAATTTTATCAAACTTAATTAACACTTTTAGGCTATACGAAGTTCAAGTAAAGAAAATAGTGAAAGTTCAATGCATGATGCGCGCTTTTCTTGCCAGAAGGAAAGCGGTTAAAAGTAAATCCAAAATGCTGCATGGTAAGTGTTAAATTATTAATCGATTTGCGAATTTATTTAATAATACATAAACAAATTTTATTTTAGTAAAGGAATTAAAAAAACAACAATCTTTAACTGCTGATCAAGATGAAGCTGCATTAATGATTCAGAAAGGTAAATATAATAATAGTTCTGCAAAGCGAGATAAAATAAAACAACTTAAAAACCAAATAAAAATTTCAGCTTACCGTGGTTACATCGTCCGTAAAGCTTATGGACCGCTAACAAATAAAACTGGACATATCAATGAAGAAACTGCAACATTTTTAAGGCGCTTTGCTCAGAAATGGAAGAGTCGTTCTATGTTCCAAGTTTTGCTTCGTTACAGAGCAATAAGATATCAAGATTTGGTCCACTTCTCACAACAGGTAATGATATCACTCTACGATGTTTAACTAATGTGGTCTATGTAATATTTAATTTTATAAATAATTCAAAGTAAAATTTTGTGCTTAATTGTAAAATATTATGTATATAATGTTATTTTATCATAGACCAACTTAGCTAGGACAAAATTAATTTTATTTAATGATGTAAACACAGACTCAAAGTAAATAATAATTAACCCTAATCTATTGTATAGCTTATGTATACGAGTATCTTACAAAACTAATAAAACTTTGAACAAATCTCCAAAAACATAAGAATTAATGAAAATTCTATCTTTCAATAAACACCAGGTGCACATCTACAACCAGTCTTTAGTAGAAAGTTTACTAAACACAAATTGTTCTGTTATTCTGGACCGAGTTGACCCTCAATCGAAGGAGGTAACTTTCCTTGGAACCAGTCCACCTTCCGTCTGGAAGTTGCCATTCAGAATGGATCAGCTTCAATATTACGATACATCTTTCATGTGTGACCCAACAGCTAAGAGCAAGTGAGTATTTATGATTATTCTACATAAATTGCTATAGCTTGATCGGTAAAATAAAACCATAGTGTTGATAAAACTAGTTTCAATTTTATCCGCAATATGCCGAGGTTTTTTATTTTGCTGATCAGAATATGTGATTCTTAAGTCCTAATGGTTGACATGTTTCCTAAAACATCTAATAATTTTCTAAAATATTCCTCGATTGTGTATAATAAAATAAAAACACAGAAGTGACGGTCCGAATTTACAGGTCCAATATTAAATTTCTTGTTATAGCGACACTTTTGCCAGTCCTTACGACTCAGACAATGAACAATGGGACGAACCTCTAAAACGTCGGTCTAACTTCACACCCACCGAAACCACCTCAACGGGTACTCAAACACTAATCAACGTACAATATACCAGAGATCCGACGCAACCAGTAGTCAAACTGCCTCCCATCGAAGAACCGAAAACGACCACTAAGCCTCACCATACAAAGGACCTGAACAGACCAACGGTATACAAGAAAAAAACATCGTACATTCCGAATTATCAACCACCGACTCCATGGGCTAAGGATGATACAAGTCTTTTAGATAATAATGGACCAAAATTAAGAAAAACTGAGTTTAGTAGGAGTTTGTATGGAGTAAATATGCCTGATATGCAAGACCCTATAAGAGAACTACAAGCCCTGGCTAAAGCCAATGTGGTGAACAGTGAAGATCCTCCATTCAATTTCCAAGCGATGCTCAAAAAAACGCCAAGAAATCGAGCTTCTATGAAACGTTTTGGGGAAAATGAAAACAATATTTTGGAAGGCAGGCGTTCGGCGCCGCAGTATATTATAGGATACGGAAAAGACAGCATCGACAATATAAGAAAAACACCTTCCCCTAAAAATCTAAATTATTCTATAGACAATAATTATGATAATAAAAACTACCAAAAAGTACAAATAGCTCCAGGGATTATTGTAGAGGGAACCGTAGTTGACCTGTAAATGGAAAAACTAGTTATTTTGAAAAATATATTGTATTTCCGTATTTTTATTACATTACATTAAAATGTTTAAAGTTAATATTTCTTAATAAAGCCACCGTTTCATTATATTAATTTACATATTTTTTCGTTAAAATTTTAATTAAGAGAGCATGATGTAAAGAAAAATGAATGTCAAACAAAAATCAATAACTATGACAAAAATTGTTCGGCAAATTTGTTTAAAAAATCCTGCCTGTAATTAAAACTAATCTTTACCTATTCATATGCGATTAAACTAAACATACTATGTTTATTATTTAGATATTTTTTTAAATATTTATATTATAACTCGGTCTTATCGAAGATACAATGACCAAAATATTTGGTGAACTTTAAATTAAGATGGCGCTGCTGTCGCGTGCTTCCAAAGTATAATTATTGTATTCCTTTTGTGATTTATATAAATTCTTTAAAAAACTTTTATTAAACGTTTCTTCACTTACAAATATTTAGATATAGGTATGTTAAATAATATTATGTATTGAATATTTTATAACGTAGATTTTATATAATTAGCAAAATGCGATAGCAGCGCAGCGTGCAGAATTAAAAAAAAAAATGTTTAATTATAATAAGGCCTTAAAGTATATAAGTCTCTCATAAAATCATTTATCAAAAATGTCACACATAATTTCACACTTTTAAATATAAAAATATATTTTTAATCTTAATACTATATTATATACTAGTTTATTAAAGAATTGCTTTGGTAACTAATGCAAATTACTTAGAATTAAGAAATATTAATGCTTGTTTTATTAAAAAAGCTCGGATTTTTTTGTACGAATTGATATGTTTTTATGCTAACAGTAAGTAATATTAGTATGGAATATCTTTAAAAATATAATAATAAATTAAGTTTATATAAGTCTTGTAAATATTTAAAAATAGAATACAAATTATGAACACTTGTTTGATCCTTTTAATAAATTTAATTAGTGTTACCATTTTAATCAACTTTTAAATAATACAAATTACTCTGATGATCTATATCAATAAATCAATGTTAGTGTCTATATACGCTGTGGCAGTTCATTAATTTGACAATGATCAAAGTATGAATATTATGGAAGAGCCTTACGGTCGCCATACAAACTCAATACAAAAAATATTATAACTAATCAATGCTCAAGAACTGAAATCAGTAGAACCCTAGTGTGAGTTTTTTTGCTGATCAGTTTTGCCCCGGACTGGTACATTTAAATAGCGCGCAAACGGAATCAGTGTTTTTTTTTCTAAATTAATACAACCTTTGTTGATGCTCGTATGAAGTTTAAACGCCATATGTCAATTAGTGTGTGTTTGGTAGCTATTTGTTTAAGATTTGTTTTGCAATTTTTACTATGGAAAAAAAATTATCAAAGAGTTTGCTTGAAATTTTGTGTTTCCAATGGAATTACGGCAACAATTTGTGGGCAGACAGTTGATGTATTTTTCACCACGATAATGCGCCGTCACATTCAAGAATTTTCCTGTTTTTAAAACTCAACAATCCGCTTCGGGGAACACGCCATGAGACCATGGAAGCCATAAAAAGTAATTCACTTATTTCTTAAGCGAACTGAAGGCCATACCAGCCGAGGTTTACAAGTGTATGATAAATTGGATTAAGCGTTGGCATGGTTGTATTGGCTAAAAAAAAACTTTAAAGGCGATAGATAATAAAGAATTGTTTTAAAATACATAATTTTTATTTTGGGTCAGTCCGCGTCAAATTGATCAGATGATGTTCATATTTTTAATTTTACAAAAGTTCTTAGGGTTCTTCTCTATTATTCATACTTCCATGATTTGCACAGATTCCAGCGGGGTGATTACGCGCACTACTCCAAGCTAAACTTTAATCTATATGATGTAATTCTGACGTAATGCAAACCAGATGACATTGAAAATTGATAGGCAACTACGTCACCTTGGTTAAAGTTTAGCTTAACGTTGTGCGGCATAATAGGCCTACTGGTAAAAATTGATAATTTGACAGCAATTTTTGTCCATTTATTTTCATTTTTTAATTGTATCATCAAATAAACAAAACTGTTGATGTTGAATCACAAACGGGTTACTGCCTTACACCTAAATATTATTGCTTATCATTAAATTTTACGTATATCATTTTAGTTTTATTTGAATAGATACCCTTAACTCCTGGTATGCCCTTAAGTATTAAAACTTTAAATAAATATGTAGGTATATTAATTTGTTCAATTAAAGCAGCTTGTGAATAAACAATAACACCTTAGGTATAGTAGGGTATGTCTCTTTCTTTAGCAATAAAACTTAATATGCTTAAAAGAGACAACCTATTGTAACTAAAATGTTCTTCAAGGATTCAAGAAGTTTTTATGAATAAGGCCATAAAATTATAGTATGTAAAGTAAGGACCGCCAATAAAGTCCTGCGTCTACAACTGGAACTAAAAAAATGCCTGAAAATTTACAGAAATGTTCTACACAAACGCAACGGTTATCGGACTTGACTGGTTCCCACTTCACTTTATAGTTTTATATACCCTTTTCACAAGCATAGACTAAGGGGCTTAGCATAACCACATCGATATATATCGACAGTCGATAAAATGAAGTTTATGAATGAACATTCATTCATATTTGTCGATTTATCGAGCCCATAGATTCGGTAGTGCTAAAGCCCTAAGTGCTTTTTTTTATTTTATTATCTGTACCAGCCAAGTGTCATATTTCAACAGTTATCTGTGCTTAAAGGTACATTTTCAATGAACATTTTAATGCTGAAAATGTTCTTATTTAAAATTCGTTATTTTTTAAAATATTTATACCGCGCTTTAGTTATTTAGATTAGCAACATTAAAAAGTTTTATTCAATATAATGTTCGACATTACTATAATTCTAATTTAAAAAAATATATATATAATTTTAATTGCAAAATTATTTTAAGTAAAAATAATTTTATAAAATACTGAATAAGGTACCCTTTTTTTTAATGTGTTCCCATATGCATACTTATAGAAAAATACCTAAAAGGAATATAAAAATATCACTCCATACAATTTCTTAACCTTCACTATGGCCAATAATTGACAACCAATTTTAAATTCATTTTTAATGTCTATTTACTATATTGCTGTATACAGTATTACCATTATATATACTTTTTATATCAAAAATCTTAAAATATAATTTTATATTTTATCATAAGGATTTTTTAAATTGTAAAGTAGGTATCAAACCTTAGAAAGTAACTTATGAACTAACTTTTTTTAAACATAAGTATATAAAAATATCATAATTTCTTAAGAGCTACTCGACACCTTAAACTCTAAAAAATCAGTCAATAATTATCAATTAAAATATAAATAATCGAAAATACTGACCGATTTATGATATAGTTGATATATGTGAGATCAAAATGAAAATGGCGGATTTTTTTTTTTTTAAATAGGTAATCCTTAATCTTATTTTTAATTAAAAAGTATTGTTTATACAAACTAATTTAAAAGTATAGTATATTTGTTAAAAAAAACAGATGTCAATGTTAAAGATACATTAAATACTGAGACTAAATAGGAAAAAAAAAAAAATACGAATAATTATTCAAAACAAAATCGCCTTGTAGAATATAGAAATATATAGAATTGTTGTGTTAACCAACAATTTTTTATTTTATTTTTAAATAATGAATAATCCACCATTTTCTATTCAGCTTCAATAAGCTGTTACTAAGTTAAAAAATATGAACCTATTTATTGCTACAATTTATAAGCATTAATGACTGGAATTGTAAGTATAAAGGATAAGTTTTTATTTGATCACAACAAACGGGTATCAAACCCTGTTATTTTAATGTTAGTAAACCTATGTTATGTATTGATTTATAAATATTAGGTCTAGGGAAAATAGGCCACAATAATTTGCTAAAGACTTGAGCAAACAAAATATAGGTTTATTCCTATAAAATGTTAATTTAATATACAATATATAGTGTTAGGTCGAACTGCACCCTTAAACTAGTGGATTTCGCTTTGGCGTTGTATTTTCGAATCCCACCCATGGCAGTAAAATATTTATACGTTTTTCTGTACAGTTTATAAAATAAAATATGTATTATTATCGTTGTTTCTGGTACACATAGCACAAGCCTAAAGCTTAGCTTATGACAATGTGTCTAATGTCCTTCATATTATTAAAAATAAAAACTGCACCCGTTATTCTATCTTGCCTGTATTGAATTATATGCCTCCAAATACTATTTGACAAAAAAAAAATGAATATCATGATTAGCTTAATGTAAGAGCCTGGCTCTTTTCTGTGGAGTCTGTTAGTAGTTAGACTTCATTAAAGAAATTGCATTTCTCATTTATCTTGACTATGTAATTATTTTATTTTTATTTCATCTTTGCCGTTCATTCAAAGCCAAAGCAATTTATTGCGGATTATTTTATAGACCTAAAATCTATGACTTAGGGATGATTTTTCAATCCTCTGATAAAGTTATCCAATATAATAAGAATAAATTTGTCAGTTCTTCATACAAGTTGACTGTCGAATAACTTTATCTGACGATTGAAAAATCAGCCCTTAGCCAAACCAAGTAACTTTTTTCTCACATTTATAAAAAATATTTTTAAAAAATAGTAAATCATTTTAATTATAATGTCTTTATAATAAAATTATTTACATATACCATATATTATTCCAATTAAAAAAAAAATTTTATTCGTGAAATAAGAATTTTAATATGCATAAATGTAAAACCCAATTGCATATGGCGCGTTTACAGTTTTCTTTAAAAGTTACTTACTTTTCTTTTTGTTTTACCAAATCCAATGAAATAAATTTCATTATCCATTAGAAGGTATGTTTAAATATTAAATAGCTATTGAGATGAGAAAATTACGGAATTACTTAATAAAAAAATTACCACTTTTTAAACTCATTAATTTTCTCACTATATAAAAATTATAATATACAATATTCACGACATTTTAGGTACCCATACACCATATTATAATATTAATTTTTAATTTATTGCAAATTCTTTCGCTTTTACTTAAAAGCGTCAATCTTAAATGACTACATACATTTTGCAATAAAGAAAATATAATTATTTTAATATTAAATAAAGGCTTTCCGTAAAATAACGCCTGATTCAATCAATTTTAAGATATTATTACTCAAAAAAAAACTCATTTGGCTTTTTTCTCACCACTAGTACTATTAGACTCCGGGATAGCCACTTGGCCGAGTAACTGCGCTACACTGGGCTCGTTCAGAGTGAGAACCGCGTGAGCTTCCACCATGACCACGAGTGAGTTTCTCGCCTCTTCGTGAGATATGGAATGCGCGCGAGTTGAGTGAGTGTACCACGACACCGTAGATGTAAACACCGACACGCACCATTTACACGAGAGGCTGAAACCAAAGATTTTAGCATTTACTTACATATATTTATTCAATCAAAAAGGTAATTATTTTTATTACTAAAGCTGTGCCCGCAACTTTATGTGCGTGTATTGAACCGATTTTAAACTATAGTACATAACTTTTGTTTAATGTGTAATAAAGTGTTTAAATAAATAATATGGGCTGTGTTCAAGCTGATTTCTTTTCATGACAACAAACAAAATAAAAATATATCTTTCGATGCTGTAAGGTTGATGATGATAAAATAAATGCTAAATGTTACTTCCAATAAATTATCTTTCAGCAAACCGACTTTGAATAGAATGGGTTCTTTTTAGCAAAAATCGTAAATGTACAGACACGGAAAGTCTAAGTCACGGGTGCCTTTTTTAGCTTCCGAGAACCGTTTAAAAGGCTTCAGGGTACCCAGAGGAGGGATGAACCCGTCCTCATTTCGCCGATGGTATTCGGAAGCAACACCTAACAAGTGGCGAGCTTGTTGCGGTGTTTATGATGGTATAGCATCGTTGTATAAAGCGGTCACCCATTTCAGGCCCGGGCTTGTTGTCCTCTACTTAACTTTAATATCAATTGCGCAGTGACTTAACCACTAGGCTAGGGCCGCCTTTTACTTGTATAATTTATATATATAAATGGCATAGACAACCGAGCGCCACTTGTCTCTTATATTTATATGGCATGTTCATGAATTGGATTAATCAATTGTTGCATTGATCGCGGAGGATTGTTTGAGGGTAGCCCGAAGACTGTAGACTCTTGTTTTTATTATATTTTTCATATTTAATTTTATGGAATATTATTGTGCAAAAGTGTACTAATTTTGTAGAATAAGCATTCATAAGTGAAGTGTGAGAAGCATTGACGTAGTGATCTCAGTGTTTGTGCTATCTCAAGGAATCCATTTCTTCAGTAAAATGGCGTAACCCATTTTGATACTTTCCTCCTTCACATGTCCCTGGCATAACATGCCGTATGTTTGCTTAGGTTATGTGGCCATTCCTAATTCTAACCTAGTAATTTCCCTATTCCTTTGCATCCTATTATCCCACTTTCACTTTATTCTCAAAGAATTTTTAATCTACACTCGCTTGACACTGGCAAAATTACGCGCACGCGTAGAGCCATTAACATAAGATAATAATAATAATGCTTTGATCGCTCCCAATATGGCGCTAAATGTAACTTCGTGAAATTATTAAAATATGTGTCTCATAGCTACAGTCAGACCTTTCGAATTCCAAGTTCACCTATAGAAAATATGTGATAGAAAAAGAAAGGACACGCGATTGAAACTCTATTACCTATCTACGCTTATACAGATCTATGAACTGGAATAACGTGAAATGATATACCTACTCACGCTTCAGTGAGTTAGGTTAGTATGACTTTCATTCATAAATGAGTTTACGCAATTATGTTTTGCTATTTTTTGCGGTGTTTGTGTAATATTATTCAGCAATGTTAACAAGTGATCTATATACAATAGCTTAAATCTTACTTGTGTGCAAGCAACTATGTATGGGCATTTTAATAATGAGCGAAGAAATTAATAGAACGCCTCTGTTGTCTAGTGGTTACGCCAACAGCATTATATCCGGGGTCTTAGATTCAATCAAGATAATATAATATTAGTACATTTTTCTTTACGTTCAATATCATTGTTTCTGATATAAGAAGATAGTCCAAACCTAAAGGTTAGATTGTGATCTGACCGATAAGTGTGAAATGTCGTTCATATTATTCTTATAATAAAGACACATTTAATGACAAAAATTACCACATCTACCAAAAGTAAAGTGAATCATTTAGCAAAAATAAAGGAAAAAAATGGCATTTCCGATGCAATAAAATGTATTTTTTTGCATCTAGTTTGCTAGCCTCACAAAACTGTACACTTGTTCTTTTTTTTAAGGTTGCTCAAATCAACAACATCAATTACAGTATACCTGAGTGGAAATCGATCACATACAATACAATATACAAAGCATCAAAATGATTTCATTTTACATACCGATTTGTCACATGCCTTGATTTTACATGCCGTCTGCGATATCCCCAACTGTTGTAGATGCGAGGACAAAACGGGCATGGAAACGAAGGATTGGCATAACATGCAGACTTTTCTGTAATAAGTATAAATAAAGTGATTATAGAAAATCTTTAGGATTTGAATCATCTACCTGTAACATAATAATATATCTTCTAACCTGGAACCTGGTTGGCTCAGTGGTTGAATAGCTTGCCGTGAAAGTGAGAGTCGTTGGTTGAAGTCCCATTCAGCAATATATTTTATTGCATTTTTAAAAATTATTATAACATATAAAAAATGCAACATTTCACTATATATCAAACAGAACACCTCCAGTCCATTTTTGCTTTGATGGATACTGGTACTCTTATTAATTAAAATGTGTCAATTGGTGCATTTTGGTATCAGCCTGTGTGTTGCACCTATATAAAAGTTAATTATACAAACCTTTATTCAAATGAGCTTCACTAGAAACAGAATTAAGATTTTCAGTAGTAATATTAAGTGATTCAACAATAGTCCCACTCTGCAGTACAGTTTCCACTTCTTTATCTATTTCTACACAATCATTCTCGTCATCCAGGGTTTTGAGACAGGGTTGAGTACTGCTTACTTCGCTGATCCACTTTTTGACAGAAGCCTCCCCGAGAGAAGGAACTTTGTGGGTAGAATTGTCAGGGCTCAGAGGGTATTTCTTCTCGCATTCATCTAATAATGCTATGTCAGCATCATTAGTGTTTTCACTAGAGTAATCAGTTAGGGGAGAATCTATTGGTTCTACTTTAGGTACAACTTTCTGTAAAGAAAAGTGTTTTAAATTTAGTTACTTACACATACTGAAACATGTAAGTAAATCTAGTATATTAGTAATATTATAAAAGAGTTTGTTTATATTTATTTTAAAACTGCTTAATATTATCAAAGACCAATTTGTCCATTTAAGGTCCAATTTGATAAAACTTTTTTGAGTTGGATAGCCCATTTATTAAAATAGGTTATGATTTGCTACCTATATAACATTATGCCTATAGGATAGAGCATTAACTAACAAATTTCAATGAATCCAGCAAACTGTAGGCAAGTATAATAAGTAAGAAGAAAAAATGGCAGCACAGTTGTGAGTGGAATAATAATATGATGGATTATGATTACACACATGTGCCCAGGGGCCTTATTCCACAAAATCAATTGTGTATCAAAACTGTATGAAATATTATAATTTGACATATTTTGTATAGGACATCTGTCAAATTTTAACTTTGATGTGCAGTTGATATCCAATTCATTTAGTAGAATAGGCCCCCGGTCACAAACTGAGCTCAAGGCTTGTTTATAAGTGTACCAGTAACAACATTAATACATATATTTTTTATAGACACCCAGGCAATGACCAACTTTACAGAAAACATACTAAAATATTTTTTGCCATGGGTGGAATAAATTCAACAAAACATTCATATTGAAAGCAATAAATGTTAGTCTCATAATGTGTGTACATGTTTATACCTAGCTATTACATAGGTAGAATGCATATTTATATGCGAGAAAATAACTGTGGAATCAGAGAATGTTTTTTGTCCTCTCTATACTTATATCTGTATTCAGTTGTGTTTTTCACTCCACTTTCACTCAAGGACAGTCTGTCTCATTCTTGATTTGATATTTGGTGAAAAGAGACAGATGTTCCTTGAATAAAAGTGGAGTGGAAAACACAACTTAGAATATGGGGGTTAAACCCTCAAATTCCGTGAATGATGGCTAATAATACTACTGTTATTGTATACACATACACTTACCATAGTCTTACTGAGATCAATACAGTCATTGTTAACATTGTTGCTAGTAACAACTTTTTCATTCATATGGGACAGTTTTTTTACTCTAACTGGACCTTCGCTTGAGTCACTTTTTTTTCGCTTTTTCTTCGCTCGGCTTTTTGGTGATTTCTGTAAATATTAAATAATTTATTAGTAGTTGTGTAATTACTAATCATAGCTTATGTAGGTAACATGAGGATTTACATAAATAATGCATTATGGTATGAATAATAATATATTATCGAAATCCTGAAATGCACAAGGCATGTGCATGTTATTTTAGGATTAATAAAAATAATATGTAGGACAATTTACACATATTGCTCTGGTCACAAACTAAGCTCTAGGCCTGTGTACCACAAACAACAAAATAATACATTTTATATTTTATAAAAACCCAGACCGTGACAAACTATGTACAAAAAAAAAATCTTTTTTTTTAGCATGGGTGGGAATCAAACCCACAACATCAAATAAATAGATTAGTGTATTTATTATGCATTTATTAAAGTATATTATTATTTATTTTATTGAGTTATTTACTATAATACTATTTGGTGCAAACTTAGAATATCATCTGCTATGTCAAGGTAGGAAATATAACCCCTCTGTTTGGTACCCTGAGGCCATCAAGGGGTCTTGGGTGCTGTAAGGCTCCCATGATAAATACACATTATTATTAAGGGTAATCAAGATAGGTATATTAAAGGCAATTAGCTCTACAGAACCTTCTGTTACTAAGAGAGAGGTGTGTGGGTGGATGCAGTGCACAATATGATTGAGATATGTGAAAGCAAAGAATTAAATAATAAAAAAATGCAGTAAGCAATATTATCGTTTGTACTATAACAAAACAAAATAACCTAACCTCATCATCACTCTCTGAGTTCTCATTTCCAGTAGACAAACCACAAATTCTAAGGGCATCAGCAGACTTCAATAGAACTGGAAGGAATTCTTCTGTCACATTCACTTCTCCATTGTACATAAAGGATAATATTGTCTTCAAAGATTCCGTATTTATATCATGCAGCACTATAATTGGATCTTTGTGGGGGTTTTGCTGTAAAAAATTGTGGGCGTTGAGTTGTTTAGACTTCGAGGTTGTAAATTTTTAATAAAAAGTTTTTTACCTGGAATATGGTTCTGAACACTCCACTATTAGCAGAAAGAATAACTTTATGCGCCTTAAAACTTTTTCCACCGCAAACCAAAGTCACATCAGACAATCCCTCGTCTTTTAGAAGTTCTTTCACGTTAATGAGAATATTCTTTTGATATCCATTCCACTTTAAACTCATCTCTTGATTAGTCATAATGGATTGTAAGCATATATGTAAATTAATTAAAAACTAAATGTAAATCAAACAAATTAATATTACAAACAAAATAATGAGAAAATAAAACCCAAACAAACACGCAAACAAACGAACGAATCGATTTTGTAAACTTAAAAACAAAACTGGTGTTACTACACTTAAAATTTAATATATATCACAGATTAACCTAACACTATGTTTGCATTAAAAAAATGTGATGATGAAATGTGAATGTGAGGATCTTATTTACTACTTTACCAAGTAGTTAAAAAGAAAAAAAAAATTATCACCAATTATTATTATACCTATTATAATTTCCAGTTATTGTATGTTGCAGGCCCCCCTTGTGTTTTTTGTATCTTAATATATAAAAGGAGTTAAATTAAATATTTAATTCCTGTATATACTCAGTTATTTGTTTCTTTTTCAGATCTGTGTGCTGGTTTGTGCTGTTCCTCCCTGGGCCCCATTTTAACCCATTGTGACGTTTACCCTTGTATATTTTACTGTTTTATTTTTTATGTGCAGTGTTAAACTATAATAATCAGTGTAATGTTTTTTGACTTTTATAAATGAACTCAAGTACTTAACAATAAGGTCTAGAGTGCGTTTGGTTAGGCTGCTATATATATATATATATAACCATTATAGATTAATAAATCATACTTGTTTATTGTTTAAATTAACAAATAACTATTAAAATAAAACTAATTAAAAATAAAAGACCTAACAAATAAAATTGACTACCTACCTAATATACGAGTAATAATAATAATATTTACATGTCCACTATATCCAAACTCTGATCCGATCCGAATGTACCCATAACACTGGCAGCATTTCCCCTTTGTACTGCCAGTGATATTCGCTGTATATACTCAGATCTGTGTGCTGGTTTGTGCTGTTCCTCTGAAAAAAAAAAAAAAAACATCAAAAACTGTGCATATCAAATTTTTTATCTGCTTATATAATTATTTTCTAGGTCTTTCCATTATTAAAAAATATTAAAATCTGAATCAGAATCGTGTATTTAATACCATATATTGAAGGTGAATGTTTTCCATAAGTTTTTCTGAATAATATTAATCTACAGGAATCCTTTGTTTACGTATCAAGAATTGACAGCTGTCAAGCAACTACACTACAATATACTATTTGTAAATAAATTAAATAAACAGCTACCTAAGAGGACAAAATTTAGAAATTTAAATGAGAAGGGATCTACAATAAAGTAAATGTTTCGTCATAATAATGCCAAGGACTCAAGGACACCTCAAGCACACACCTTCTTTCCATTGTCAACTTGCTCTTGTCGAATCAAACAACTACAATTTTTCAAGTTCTCAACATTTATGCCTGCTTTCGGGGGCCCTTGTTTGAAAAAATATACACACTTTCAAAATATATTTAGTATTATCTAGTATCTCTAGTTGTTAGCTTAATACTTTATTTTTATATATTTTACATAAGATTGCAATACTAATGATATATTAATTTGTTTAGTAAAGTTTTTTTAGGTCAATTTTATGGAAAGTAATAGTAATAATTCCCAACCATGCATGTTGGCATGTCCACTTTGTCCAAATTCTTCCAGGCTCTTTAGAGGAGCACATGGCTTGAACATCCATAAGTCTAAAACCCATGGTCAAAGATCTGGATCTCAAGGTTTATATCATCATCAGCTTATAGCATCAACTACCATCAATGTGGTTTCCCAGGTACCAAATAGTCAACATACATCAGAAACTTTTGAAAATTTAAAATATAGTAAAATAGTTTTAAAAAGGATCCCTAAAGGTGCTCGTTGTGTGGTTGCTGAAAAATTAAACTCATTAATTAATGATGCTATAACAACAAACATCTCTTCTAGTTGGTTTGCTCTTTTGTCTTTTCCCTTTATTGCCTTACAATTACCAGACTTTAATAATAAAGAAAATAAGAATAAATCATTAACCTCTTTAGTTAAAGAAAATACTATTCAATTTAATATTAATACATTATCTCCAGCATTGAAGTATCATAATACAGACATATATAAAAGAGCTGAATCAAAAGTTTTCGATGGAGACATTAGGAGTGCTATTAGGCTTTTAACATCTGAATGCTTAATAGCCCCCAACAATGAAAACACCTTAAATTCTTTAATACAACAGCATCCTTCACCATCACATTTACTGGTTTCGTCTGATCCATCCTTGACTAATGTTTCTTTTCCAATTATTACAGATAACGATATTATAGAGGCCTTAAAAAGTTTTAACGCTAGTTCGGCAGCAGGTATTGATGGGTTAAGACCTAATCATCTAAAAGACTTAACATCACATAGTGCTGGCAATCATGGTCCTAACCTCATTTCAACTTTACGAAGATTATGCCAATTTTTACTGGAAGGAAAATTAAATAGTGAAATCTGCCCTTACCTGTATGGCGCTAACTTGTGCGCCCTTACCAAAAAAGATAGTGGCATAAGACCTATAGCTGTTGGAAACATATTCAGGCGTATAGTCGCTAAAATCTGTTGTAAAAACATAAGACAGGATATGGGAACCTTCTTAAGACCTTCACAATTAGGTTTTGGTACACAACTTGGTTGTGAAGCAGCTATCCACGCCACGCGAAAATATTTTCTAATTAATAACAATCGGGATAAATTAATTTTAAAGATTGATTTGAAAAATGCTTTCAACAGTATTAATCGTGATGTATTTCTTAATCAAGTTAAAATGCATGTTCCATTTTTATATTCCTTCTTATATCAGTGTTATTTCCATGAAAGCAATCTATATTTTAATAAAAAAATAATAAAATCTAGAGTGGGCATACAACAGGGTGATCCTTTAGGACCTTTACTTTTTAGTTTAGGCATCCAATCAATTATTTCATCCTTATCTTCAGAGCTAAATGTTTGGTACTTGGATGACGGAACACTAGGTGGTAATGTAGAAACTATCATCTCGGACCTGTCTAAATTACGCGAAGCCTTTTCAGACATAGGATTGGAAATAAATTTTAACAAGTCGGAAATATTTAATTGCAATTCATCTAGTAATTTAAACCTGGAACTATTATTCCCAGGAATCAAAATTTTGAGTACACACAATTTTGAATTGTTAGGAGCCCCAATAACCCTTGATTCTGTTGAATCCGTTATTAATAAGAGAATTTCAAAATTAAACTTCCTTCACAACCATTTGCCACATCTTCATTCACATACCGCCTTTGTTATTTTAAAATCAAGTTTTTCGATTCCGAAATTTATTTACATTATTCGCACAACCCCTATATGGAAATTTCCACATTTGTCATCTTCCATAGACGAATGTATTAAAAATTCAGTTGAACTAGTACTTAACGTTGAACTATCCGACTCTCAATGGGATCAGGCTTCTCTTCCCATTAAGTTTGGTGGTATTGGAATCAGAAGGATATCTGATGTGGGTCTACCTGCCTTTATTGCCTCATGCTATGGAGTCTCAGAATTAGTCACTAATATTTTGCCAAATTTAGGTGTCACTTCTGAGATTCCATATTTATCAGAGTCACTAGAGGCTTTTAGAACCTCATCGGATGCTCTTCCTCCATCACTGTTGTCATCACAGCGTCAATGGGATACTTTAAATATCAAAAAAATATATAATAGTTTATTAGAAAAATATACCGGCATAGATTTGGCACGATTCAAAGCAACTTCATCATACGAGTCAGGGTTGTGGTTAGAGGCATTTCCCTCTCCTTCGCTAGGTACTTTCCTTGATGACCAGTCTTTAAGGATTGCCGTTGCATTAAGGTTAGGTGCTAACATTTGTCAACCTCACCTATGCAGATGCAGCGCGCAAGTCTTAACGAATGGTCATCATGGATTATGTTGCAGCAGAAGTGCAGGGAGGATGTCCCGTCACCACAGCCTCAACGACATTATTCGCAGAGCACTATCCTCAGCAAACGTTCCTTCTATTCTAGAGCCACACGGTTTAAGTAGGGTTGATGGGAAGCGCCCTGACGGGTTAACGCTGGTGCCATGGCAGAGGGGCCGTTGCTTAATTTGGGATGCCACCTGCGTTGACACCTTTGCTGCTTCTCATTTGCCGGCCTGTGTGGACTCTTCTGGAGCGGCTGCTGAGGCAGCAGCAAAAATCAAACATAGTAAATACGCTAACCTAAAAAAACAATATTTATTTGTCCCTTTCGCTGTGGAGACAACTGGTGTCTGGGGTTCCGAAGCCAAGGACTTTGGGAAGAGATTGTGTGCTCTTTTGAACGAGACCTCTGGCGATTCTCGATCCGGATACTACTTTAAACAGCGAATATCACTGGCAGTACAAAGGGGAAATGCTGCCAGTGTTATGGGTACATTCGGATCGGATCAGAGTTTGGATATAGTGGACATGTAAATATTATTATTATTACTCGTATATTAGGTAGGTAGTCAATTTTATTTGTTAGGTCTTTTATTTTTAATTAGTTTTATTTTAATAGTTATTTGTTAATTTAAACAAAGTACTTAACTATAAATAACAATCTCAGTGCCTTTTCAACAACTAGACATTGGCAAAGTTACGCGTCAAGAAAAAAGCCATTCATCAAAATAATAATAATAATATTCATAAAAAATTATTGAGTTGAACCCTTGAGAACAGCCCCCCTAGCCAAGAGCATGAGCGTTAAAAGCGCGCACGAAAGTTTTGTATGAAGATGACATTTGGTGATGACGTCACGTTCGTTAAATGCGTTGACAGAACAAATTGCCAGCCAAGAACACGGACGGTGAGCGTTGGGCATTCGTTTTCGTTAAAGCGCTCGCGAGAGGCCAATTTCCCCATACATTTTGACAGAAACCGCTACATACTCGGAGGGAATTGCCAGCCAAGAACACATTTTTGTTCGTTTTTTGCGACTGCTAGACGCTAAATTCGACGGTATACGGGCGGGTGGTCGGGGTCTCCCTTTCGAGCTATATTCTATCAAAACGACGCCATTGTTTTGATTTAAATTAACTCAAAGTATTGTTTTAGAAGTTTTTTATTATGTTGTGTAAATTAAATTGCATAAATTAAATTTATTAGAAGTGCAAATAACGAGTGGCGTCTTCATCGACGCCAAATATAGATTAGAGCCACGAAAAGTTCTCTCTATTTCATAGTTACAAGCATCTCAAAATACAGAAGTGTGCTTAAAACCAACGTGATCAAACTAAATATTTAAGAATCATAAGGACTAAAGAGTTTATATAACAATTTTAAAACTACTACAAAAGTATGACTAGGAAAAATTGGAGAAGAATTACGAATAAAAATTTATTGGAGGAAATTTTTCGTCATTTAATTACATGGATTGGAATAACTATGAGCTTAACATAAATGGAAGTAAACTATCTCACCAGGGATTTGAGTATGACCTAGTTCCAGTTATTATGCAAACAACTAGCAAGAGAAGTGAAAAAGCGGGGCTTATAAGAACCATGTGTGAAAACCAGACATAAACAAACCCTGAAAGTAAATTATCAAGAAATTGAAAAGGTACTTTTATTTAGGTCAAACAATTGCTCCAAAACTTTAAATGGAGAAAGAAATACATAAAATAGTATGTATGTTCTCAGGTCTCTGAAAGAGGTATAAAACAATCAAGACATCCCAATGCCGAGTAGTTGGAGACCGCTGCCAATGGTATTTGCTGGAGGAGGCCTATGTCCAAGGACAACTTGAACAAATATCGGATCTTGATTGGTGATAGTGGATAGAAGTGTTACAACATTAAATCAAACAAAACAATATTAGGCAAAAAGTTAAGAAAAAATGTATAAATTCTTGTAAAATATCAAAAAATAAAGTTTATTTTTATTTATTTCTTTATTTTTAATGAAAAGTTCACATTTTCAAAGAAATAGGGGATACCGGGGAGGGTTTAGGTAACATTTTAGGATTTTAAAATTAAAGGATTTTTCAGACCTTTTGTGAAGACCTAGAATGTTTCACAAGCCGCACAAACTTATGGTTTAATATATTAGTATTGCTATATTCTTCTTTAATCATATAATCGTATATAGTGCCCTAAAAGAATATGATTTTTCTTGACCATTACTAATAAAATTTGTTACAACTTTTGGTATTTCAGGGACTGATGATGGTCTTTGTGGTTGTACAGAATGACTTTTCACCTCCTTGAGTTTTAAATTTAAAAGAATCCTTTTATAGCGGTATATTATTATTTAAAGAAAAAAATCCTAGCCTTAGTAATAATAATACAATTTATACTCAGCCACAATAGATATTTACAATATTAGGTATTTTATTATATACACTATATGACCCATACATGCACACACATCCACACAAATATTCTCTTAACGCTGTAATATATATGTATAATATTGTTAAGTAAAAATTACTTAGTACTATTATATAAATGGTACTAAGTAGGGTATGTGTAGTATGTACTATTAGACCTATATTGTTTATACAAGCTCTTTTATTTATAGAAATTTTAATTCCCATGCAAGCACTATAAATATTTTGTATGGTACCTAGAGTAATGTTTCATTATTTTATATGAATACTATTAGGGAATTACATGTATAGGTATATTATATAAATGGTACTAAGTAGGGTATGTGTAGTATGTAAGACCTATATTGTTTATACAAGCTCTTTTATTTATAGGAATTTTAATTCCCATCTAAGCACTATAAATATTCAGGATGGTACCTAGAGTAACGTTTCATTATTTTATATGAATACTATTAGGGAATTACATGTATAATGTGGGCATTTGTAGATATACTTACCATAATGGTAAGCATACCATTATTAATTAAAATTTATTAATCTTCGTTAATCTGACCCATTTAATTATAAAATAAATTCGGCGCTTTTTGCGCCCTGCGTCCGTTCTGCGACGCTTGGGCGCAAAAAGCGCCGATGCTCTTGGCTAGGGGGGCAGCAGTTAAAATGTGTTTTATCTCTTTTATGCATATTTATTTTTGTTGACAAAACGGTCAGTTAATTTGACGACAAAGCAGCTCGAGGCTATTATTAAAGTATATACCTATTGTAAACCAGGGGGTTAATTACCGATGTGTCTTGACGATAGCAATTACTATCGTGAGTGCGATTTTACTTGTCAAACGCTAAATCCGAATTATGAATGCTCCCTTATTAATGAATGCGATAAGAACGAACTAAACTCCAAAATTCCTCATACATTGGGCAAAAATCGGTATCATGAAACGGTTTTGGCAGGTCAAATGATAGAATTTCGCCACGGGGACTGTCAAATGATGTTAATAACTCAAGAGTCAACTTGATGGCGTCGGACGCGGTCCGAATCACGCCAAAGGCGGGTTCATTGTGTCCCGCTCATTTAACTAGACGAAAACGAACGAGTCAAAACATAATGAAAGCGCGAAAAGTAAATCGGACCGCGGGAATATTTTCTTGTAATTTTAGGTTATTTTGTCGAAATAGGTTTTAACTTTTATGAAAATTTAATGTTTTTTGTTCTATAAGATCTGTGATTGTTAATTATTTTTCATATATGTGTTAGTAAAGTAATTTAGACAACTAAATATAATATTTTTGTAAATGGTTATAAAATTCAGGACTGACTATCTAATCGTCGGCTTTCTAAAGAATGTTATGCACTATGTGTTCGGAATAAATATAAAATTAATGCACTAATAAGTACTACTAATAGTAGCGGCCGAGAACTTTTGCGTTTTGTGGCCCAGGAGCGCCATAAAATGTTCAAAATAGAGGCAAGAAGGGTATTTACCCTACTATCCTTAGATCAAACGGATGTGATGTATCTTCAATATGAAAAGTTAGATCACAGTCTTGGGGTGATGTTGGGTAAGTTTCTAAAAAGCAGCTAAAGGACCATAGGTCATTTTGTATGGAAAGGAGCTAAGGTAGACAATAAGTGTACTTTACTTTATAACAAATCAATTTTTCAGATTTAATTAAACATTTTATATAACTTAAATATTATATGTCTGAGTTTATGAATTATTTTGTTTTAGGTACATGTTTGTGCTCAGTGTTCATGGCAGTTTGGTGCAGTACAAAACATTCAAGAATATTACTACATTGTAGCACTGAGTTTGGAACAATAATAAGAATTGAAATATTTCTTGAAGTCATGTCTACGGATTATTTTGGCACACATGGTGCTATTCTATAGTCTAGTTAAAGCCAGGAAGATAAATATTAACTATGAATAACCTCCCCCAAGGATTGCCACAACATTATATACATTACATTATATAGTCCATGATAAAGTATTGCTATAGCTGAGAAAATGGTTCATAACATGTAGCTCTAAATATATACATACATACCATCACCCCTATATCCCTGTTAAGGGTAAGCCGAGAGTAATGTTCAACACTTCACACTGTCTTCACATACTTCCCCAGCTTCCTCCACATCCATGCACCAATTCATAGAGTCTGTGTTTTAGACATCTTGTTTGTCCTTTTTTAACCACTTCTCGAATTTGATCTGTAAAGACGTGCCTTGGTCTGCTACTTAATCCACTATCATTCTGTATTTTTACTTTATATATTTGTTTTGCCTTTCATTCATCATCCATACTCTCAATGTTGCCGAACCACCTTAACATACTTCTTTAAATCTTCGACACTACACATCATCTGTTCCACTTCTTTTTCTCAGTAGGACCTACACTATTTTTAGCTCTAAATAAGCTGAAAACTATGGCTGGCCAAAGACAATTGAGCATAGGTTAATTTTATTAATTGCTTGTATATTCATTAAGATGTAAATTCATATAATACTGACTTTGTTTTTCTTTTATGTTTTATTCTGTAATATGGTGATGTTTTCAAGTGCATCCCAAGTTTAAATCTGATACTACAAGGAATAGGAATAAATACATAACGAGTCATATCAACATTTTATTGACATTCTATAATACCTTACTATTATTTTCTTGCTCATTCCCACTACTTGTTCTATATTCCTTGTCCAATAAGTGATTTATAGGTATTTTTGTAACTGTAAAGTTACATATACAAGACTGTGAGTTGAAAGCCTTATTGTATTATAGTACTTCATAAAAAAAGGGAATTTCATGTTTGTTAAGGATTTTTGTCTTAATATTTTTTATTTACAGTTTCTGGTTGTTTATTTAATACACTTGATATAGTATGCACATTCAGATCCCACCCCTATATATGTATATACCATAATAATAGCACATTCTTTGGGAGAACAAAACTTGTGTGTAAATCATTACAAGGGTATAACAAAAGAAAAAAAAATCTATAGTGAAATAATAGTAAATATAAAATTTAATAATAGAAACAGTTCTGCACCCCAAGCATATTTCACTCTCTCAAAGGTTAGGTTAGAAAATGCCTAAGGCATTAAGCTCTCCAAAGTACAATTTTGTGCAATAAAGAATTTTCAATAAAATAAAATGGTGTTATTTTTTTGACTGGATATGGTTTCAGATTTGGTCATATATACCCGCTGGAAAAATTCACTTCATACATATTTTAAATCCATGAATAGGGATGACCAATACAATGTTCTTTGTTAACAGTTTTGGTCGTTTCTATTATGCCAGCAAAATTATCTTGCTTTGAAACAGGGTTTAAATAAAGTTGAATTTGCCTTAATATTCTTGAATATTGCTTATTTATCATTAAGTCCACCGCGAGTTTCGTAACCACACGCTGAGACTAGAATACTACTGCAGTTTTATGGCAAATTCATAAAAGCTATTGAGTCCTTGAAAAATACTTTAAATTAGGTTTTACATCTTACGCACATTCATTTTGTTGCAAAGAAAATTATAAAACCTATGTATAACTGAAGTGTTTTATTTTTTCTTTGACTTTGTATCTAACTGCTGGTAGGCAAACCTATAAAGGCCATGAATGTGCTCGATTAATACATTGTTAACAATATTCATCGCTCGCACTATGCTGGCTAAACAGAGGCTGATCCAGGATTAACTTCTAGTTGACTAACTTCGCTCTAGAGCGAGCCTTTTCACAAGCTTTTGTAATAACTATTAACTATGTAATAATTACAAAATAGAAGGTTTTAAGTAAGTTTCATGGCAGTCCCCATACGCAGAGAGATGTTCTGCTGGCGCTGGAGCCGGGCTTTGTTTGTGGCCGACAGAAGTTGGGGCCGCATAACTGAATTTGTGACGAATGAAAGTCTTGTAGACCGACACCGAGTGGTAATTTAGACTTGAGACCGGGCCATCGAGCGGGCGGCCTTGGCCTTGCTTACAGCAGCAGTGACCGAGCATAAAAAGAGACCACCACTTCGACAAGAAATCAATGCAATACTCTCAGGAAAATCGGTGAACCCACAGACAATGCAAAAAAATTTTGGATTCCCCATACATTTTTTTTAGCAAAACTAAGTCATACCATTTAACACTAATTCAATCTATAGGTACACCAGTAACATACGTACATTCAATTATACACAGTCACATAACTATAAATTCATTCATACATATGTATATACATTCATATTTACATAAATAGGTAGTTAAGTAAATGTAAGATGGAAGGAAACCGATCATCGAGATACAGGACAACGCCAGTTGGCCTAGATTGGTTGCTTACCTAAAATTGTTTGGTCCTGTGCATTGATTATTATTTTGTTTTATTTCATTATTTCTTGCTTAGCATTATCATGCCTTATTGTGTTGATATATGTAATTAAATGTACCTAGGCTAAGTTAATTGCGTTTAATAAACATTCAAACGAATCCGGTCGGCCAATAAGATTTTATGAATACCGGTGTTAGATATTTAGCCAAAACTTAATGTTCTAATGTCCCGAAGGTTTGACTGTCAGATAATGCCCAACGGCATTAAGTCCACCTTTGTATTATGCAATAAAGTTTAATAAATAAAAAAAAATATTTCTTAAAAACTAAGTGATTGCTATTGCCGTTATATTTTTTGTGGGCGTTATTCATAAGAATAAAATATATAAACTTTTTGTACAATAGCTTCTGACTGAGGACCCATTTTTGTATCCTAACGGGTCACTAATGTCGTCAAACAACATTATTTGCATTATTTAAAAGGTAAAAAAAAACGCCTGAAAATATCTCTTGTTATATGTATATTTACAGGCAGTCAGTACCGTGGTTGTAACTACTAAAATCTTTGTCCAATTATTTGTATATTATTAGGTAATAATCATTTAATTTGTATAAATTATTATATATTTTTTTAAAACATTCTAGTAAAAAAAGATAGAAACAAAGACGTATTAATTTGTCAAAAGTCCATACAAAAGGTTGGCATTATATAGAGGCCACCTACTCTATAATAATATACCGAAAAAATGTATGTAACGCTGAATACACCTAATGTTAAACTAAGTAGCTATACCAAGTTTGGATATTAATCACCAGAAACGACAAGACCATAAGGTCTACTTCTATTCCAAGCAATTTACAGACAAACCCATAAAAAGTTCTTCTTTTCTCGAAAACGCAAGGAATCCTAAAGGGTTGGCAAACCTCATTTTATGGTATTTGTTTCAATGAGAAGGATAGTGGCATGCGACATACCAAGTTTTTTATTTGAGATTCAATAAAGTTGCTAAAATCACCGTAAAAATTAAATTATGTTTAAATTATGTTTTCAGTTAAAATTCTATTTTAAAATAGGTAGGTAGTTAAAGAAATATCTTTTATGTGGTAATATTTTGTTTCATTAGTTCAAGAATCCCCGAATGGATACTGAAACACAACCCTCCTATACAATACAAAGTTTAGTTTTGATTTAAATATTGTGTATATCATTAGTATCAACAGATAGAG
Organism: Monopis laevigella; assembly: GCA_947458855.1. Lineage (NCBI taxonomy): Eukaryota > Metazoa > Arthropoda > Insecta > Lepidoptera > Tineidae > Monopis > Monopis laevigella. Next base: position 24,153,812 of record OX381583.1, on the reverse strand, counting down.
TCATGTGGGTCAAGTGTGCGCATTTAAACTTTGACGCCTCAAAAACTCGAAAATTATTTGTAGAATGAAACAAAACTGTGTTAATTAGTAAGACTGTATATTTGTGATCAATTTAGACACAATAATAGTATGGTCAGTAGTTTATACTTTAAGAAACTATAGAAAACAAATACCGTTCCTTACGCGCACACTTACCCCAGTATAGGGTATGTGTACGCAGTACTGTGGGTAAGTGTACGCAACAACAACAAAAAACCTTAAGCTACTTATATATTTTTAAAACATAAACAATATTTTAAACCTAAATAAAATTTTATATAATTATTAAAATTTCCATCATACTTAAGTAATAAACATAATAATCATCTTAAATCAAAATATGAGATCAACTTGAACTGATCCTTAGTTACTTAGTCATACATGTATCACAAATAAAAGCGCCGTGTTCGAAGCTGGTGCACTGTTCATGCCACCAGGCTCCACACAAAGGCTACATTCAATCCAGTCCTCACTCGGTGGATCAGAATACTTTTCACCACATAAGGGGCAGTAATACCCATTTTCGTCATTTTGTGGTTTCTTAGGAGTGCTATTTTTAACATTATTTTTTTTTGGCAGTCCCAGATGATTTTGTAGTAGTTTTCTTAGTTTTTAGTCTTTCTTTTAAATCTAGTCGTATTTTCTTAATGGCTAATTTCTCTTCTTTCTTAGCTTTTAGTTTTTCTTTTAAATCTAGTCGTATTTTCTTTTTGGCTAATTTCTCTTCTTCCTCTTTTTTCTTAGTTTCCAACTCAGATTTAAAGGGACTATAATGTTTTCTTGTGTTTGCTTGTCAGTGTTGGATGATGTCAATTTATGCTCAGTATTTAACAACAGATCTTGTACAGGTTGACTGAATGATGTGGTAACTGTAAAGCTATGCAAAGAAGAGTCTTGCTCTGATTTAGAAAGATTATGTAATATCGAAGGTGAAGTCGTTCCTGCATTTTCCAAAACTTCTTGTGTTGGTCCTGTAGAAGAGATGGACGCTACTAAGTTTGTCAAATGATGTGCGCGTGATGGAATTGAATCTTCTTGGGAAGGTTCCTGAACTGCTGTAGTTGGCAACATTTCTTCTAAATTTTGGGCAGGATTCACGTCAGTTACAGAAGCTGCAGCGAAATCTTCCTCCGAAAAAATATCTCTGTCTATTGGCCAGATTCCAGAAACTTTGAAACCTGAAACCGCATTGCTAAACGAAGCTGCTTTTTGGAAGGCCTCATTCACCAATTGAGCTATTTCAGTTTGTCCAATCACGCGGCCTGGATGGTGGCTTAGCCATTTATCACATGCGTAAGCGAATTTTGTTTTCAGAGGCCCAAAAAAAACACGATCTAAGGGCTGCATCTTGTGGCTACTGTGAGGTGGGAGAGTAAGCATGTGAATGCCATTATCACGACAAAACAGTATAGTATCCAAAGAAATATGGCTGCTATGGTTGTCCAAAATTAACAAGACAGGATTATCTTTGGTTGGCTGAACATTGTATTTAAAATGGCGGAGGTATTCTAGAAACAGGCTCGTATTTATGAATCCTGAATCAGAAGCCATTCCAATACTACCTTCGGGTGCATTGCTTAAGCAAATAACCTTGGATTCTCTTCCGGGGAAAAATAAATGCTGGAGGAACATAGTTTCCAGTTACACTCATTGCGCAAACTAGTGTAATCGTTTGGCCTCTTTCTGCAGACACGATTTTTCCCACCAGCTTTTTTCCTTTAACCGATATTACTTTTGGTATTTTCTTTGGTACAGTATTCACTCCACGCTTTCATCCATATTATATATTCGGCTGGGTACAAATTTGTGTTTGTTGTAAAGAGTCTGCAAGTTATCATAAAATGTTTGTACTTGAGTTTTATTAAATCCCATGGCTCTGGCAATACTAGTTGGGACTGGCTGTCGCAATTTCAATTCAGGAAACCTTTTGAGAAATCCATATACCCAGTCTCGGCCAGCTAATTTTAAGAATGTGTTGAATTTATGCGTAATTTTATTTACTTCAGCATACTCATAAATTAACTTCTGGAGGTTCTGCATAGTGAGACCAAAAGATCATCACTTTGTTTAATATATTTGTATATATCAGTCTCTTGCTCCTTGGTAAATGTCAAAGAAAATCTTCCCATGCTGGTTGCTGTCTTCCCAGCTTTTAAACGTTTTCGCAGAGTACTCTCTTTAAGTTCGACTTGAGATGCAGCTTTTCTTTTACTGGCACCCTTTGAAATTAATAATTTGGCGGCTTCCAGCTGTTCATTTGTGACGATGCATCTATTCGGAGCTTACCTCACATAATCTCGAGGCATTTTGAATTTATATTTGTACTCTGAAACAAAACATAGCAACAAATTTACAAGGATAAGCAAGCGGGGTAAGTGTGCGCATGCGTACACTTACACGACAGGCTTCTGCGTACACTTAACCCAAACCATCGAAACATAATTGTATGAATGTCGTTGATTATTGCGTCATCATAACAACTTAAACACTGGAAAATAACAAACTAGATATTATGTTGCACCCGATAGCAAATAGCATATTTGAAAAAAGTTTATATGCCTACAAAAGATTACACGTCAAATATGACAAAACATTTTTTTACAAAAATCTTCATTTACCTGTCAGATCAAAATGGCGCATGAGCAGCCGCTGTGATACGAGCGCTTCGCAGGACGTCCCGCGGGGTACTGTGTAGACATGTGACAATCGCGAATGATTCAATCATTTTGATATGGTATTTCTAAGTGACCGAGATAAAAAATCACGATCCAAAAAAAGATTCGGTACTTTTGATTGAAATCTTTCAAACATATCGTTATCGTTCAATCATATCATTACCAATCGTTCATATCTTTTTATCATTCAATCATATCTTTATATCGTTCAATTATATCTTTATATCGTTTAATCATATCTTTATATTTCAATCATATCATAATCAATCAATCATATTTTACATCAATCGAAATTATTTTAACTACGTTTTGGAGATGATGACCTTTTTTTTTTTTTTTTTAGCTTATCAATTAATCCTGCATACCAAATGACTAAAACTAAGTTTTGGAGATAATGACCTTTTTTTTTTTTTTTGTTAGCTCATTAATTACAACCGTTATTGCTGGAAGTTTTTTACTGCTCTCTAATTTTTTTTAGGAATGCATCCAATAATTCTATATCTTTTTTGACAGAATCCTGGGAATCCAATCGTTTTTGCGATTGAACGAATTAGGATTCAATCCTCAAAAAATGGTGATTGTCACATGTCTAGTACTGTGGAGAGGGCGGTTACCGTTCCTTAGCTCTAGTTTTTGAGATATTTTGAATGACACTTAGACGCTGCGCACACTTGACCCACATGACTCTACAAGTTCACACAGACAAGTTCGACAGTTAACTTGTATGAAGAACTGTCAAAATTATTCTTTCTATATACAAATTATACGTATAGTAGGGTAAATACGCTAAATGTCGGCCCCCTAACGGATTTTCCAACTTTGGATCGCTCTAGCACTGTTAATTGCAACGAAAGCATAGCTTGTGATGCAGTTTTAGACAGGTTAATAAATCTATTTTACGTTTAGAGACTTAATACTGATTTATCTATTTAAAGAAAAAAGTATTAAAGGTTTAAATGCGCGGAGGACGTAAAACCTTAAACTCGGCCTTTTTTGGCCTATGATCGGTCGCTTTTTTCCCAAATGTCGGCCGGGTACAGGGTGTTTGAAATTAAGACAAGACAACGGAAAATATTATTAATAGGTATGTTTTATTTTTATAATATCACACCAAGTCTACATTTGGTAGTTAAAATTGCACTTCAATACAGTTACAACATTATTAAAATATAAAAATCACAATAAAATTAAATAAAAAATTATAACCATGAGATAAAAATTTGAGCACATAATTTAATAAAATATTAATTAAGTCAAAAAAATATTAATTTCTTAAACTTTTAAAGTCTTCATTTTTACATAATTTACGATAAAATTAAATATTTTGTCAAAAAGTCGTCGTTTAACAATAAAAAAATGGTATAAAATTTTTATGCTGTGACAAAACACAAACGTGTTTGTATTGATAATTAAAATTAAACAGAAACTCAGTTTCATAAAATAAAATAAAAAAAATTTAACTCAAGTCATTTATAAAATATTCAACAGTATCGATTATTCTACCTGTAACAAACGTAGGTCTAATATACAATAACATAGTAAACAATTAAACTATTAAAAAGATTAATACTGGTTTTGTTTGTTCATTTAAAAAAACAACATTATTCATCACACTCAGCGAATTATGTGGTATCACACAATTTATATTTATAGACCAAAACATATAAACAGCCTGTATAGTAGCGGTCGAAATCGTGGCTGGCCGACATTAGGATCTTTAATATTTCTAAAGTCGGCCCCTGTTTAATGCACCTTATTTCTCTAGATTAAACTAATATCTCCCCGGCCGGCTTTTGGCTATTAATCGTAAAATATATTAATTTACCTAAAAGATCTGCAAATTCTCGTATTAAACCAATAGAATTGGTAAAAGTCTTATTTATAAAACAGACTGCATTTACTTTAAGTCGGCCCCGGCCGAGAATCGGGTTATAAGTCGAAACTGGTGACCTAAAGGCGGCCCCTATTTTTCTCTAAAACCAGTACGCAAAACATTAAAAAAACTAACTCAAAATATAGTAAAAATAACTTATTAATGATAACAAACCTTAAAACTAAAATGAAAATACGTCTTAGCTTTAAAAAGTGAATCCCCAAAACGTGGGTATTCACGGGAAGTAAGCTACTTTTACAACAAACTGGACCCTTCAACAGGACGAATGTTAATGACGCTCAGTGTAGGAAGAGCGAGTGACGTGATTGCAAAGTAACGGTTTTTATGCATAGAGTATGAAATAGGCTTGCAATTTGAATAAAAATATTTACACTTATTTACCTTTTAAGTGAATGCAAGCTAAAATGAATTAGACGGCCGACTATTGGGGGGTGGCCGACCCAAGGCGTATCTACCCTATATCCGTGGTGGCCGAGTTGGTTAGACCTTGGACTTAAAAACACTTACGTTTTTAATTAAAAAAATTATGTACATTTGTTTGACAACACCGGGAGAGAATGTATCTTTAAAATAAATAATAAATCCTTTCAGAATAAAGAGTTGTCTGACCGTAAGAACGTGGCAAAATTTGTAAAGATCAGAAGAAGGAAATCGATAGGGAGTTTCACAAGTTGGTATAGTGAAACCGGGACCGACAGCTTTACGTGCTCTCCGGGGCACTATAGTTGTCGGTCCCGGTTTCACTATACCAACTTGTGAAACTGCCTATCGATTTCCTTCTTTTGATCTTTACAAATTTTGCCACGTTCTTACGGTCAGACAACTCTTTATTCTGAAAGGATTTATTATTTATTTTAAAGATACATTCTCTCCCTAAATATGACCCTAATGTTCATGCAAGGAAGAGACGTAAGGATATTGATTGTCTGTCCTGGCCACAAATTCAATAGGGTAAATACGCTAAATGTCGGCCCCCTAACGGATTTTCCAACTTTGGATCGCTCTAGCACTGTTAATTGCAACGAAAGCATAGCTTGTGATGCAGTTTTAGACAGGTTAATAAATCTATTTTACGATTAGAGACTTAATACTGACTTATCTACTTAAAGAAAAAAGTATTAAAGGTTTAAATGCGTGGAGGACGTAAAACCTTAAACTCGGCCTTTTTTGGCCTATGATCGGTCGCTTCTTTCCCAAATGTCGGCCGGGTACAGGGTGTTTGAAATTAAGACAAGACAACGGAAAATATTATTAATAGGTATGTTTTATTTTTATAATATCACACCAAGTCTACATCTGGTAGTTAAAATTGCACTTCAATACAGTTACAACATTATTAAAATATTAAAATCATAAAATTTGAGCACATAATTTAATAAAATATTAATTAAGTCAATAATAATTAAGTGATTGTTTCTTAAACTTTTAAACTCTTCATTTTTACATAATTTACGATAAAATTAAATATTTGTCAAAAAGTCGTCGTTTAACAATAAAAAAATGGTATAAAATTATTATGCTGGGACAAAACACAAACGTGTTCATTCGTTTGTATTGATAATTAAAATTAAACAGAAACTCAGTTTTATAAAATAAAAAAAAATAAAAATTAACTCAAGTCATTTATAAAATATTCAACAGTTTATATCGATTATTCTACATAGGTTTAACGTAGGTTTAATATACAATAACATAGTAAACAATTAAACTATTAAAAGATTAATACTGGTTTTGTTTGTTCATTTAAAAAAACAACATTATTCATCACACCCAGCGAATTTTGTGGTATATCGTCACACATTGATCTACTATGTTGTGGACATAACTGCGACTGTGTCAATATTGTCGCTTTATAAGTGACAAGACCAAAAACCAAAATTAAATTAGTACCGGCAGCTTTTTGTGCCACACAGGTTAATGAATCAATTAAAGATTTACGATTAATTCTTTATGTTTTAAAGCTGATGAAATTGATTTAATAAAATTACAACCTAGGTTCAATAGTAGCAAGTTTTTAAGAGCAATTTATATTTATAGACCAAAACATATAAACAGCCTGTATAGTAGCGGTCGAAATCGTGGCTGGTCGACATTAGGATCTTTAATATTTCTAAAGTCGGCCCCTGTTTTGTGCACCTTATTTCTCTATATTAAACTAATATCTCCCCGGCCGGCTTGGGGGGGGGGCGACCCAAGGCGTATCTACCCTACGACTTTTGCACAACGATACTTCTGTCTCCTTGGAGGTTTCTTGTATAATAATATAAATAATATATACGCTCTCTCAAAACTTAAATGCAAATCAACTACATCTAAATGCCTTTCTACGCTTAATTATACGAAAACTGAAAATCTTCTATTATTATTATAAGTATAATACTTCATAAAAAATAATTAAATCTCATCAAAATAATATTATAGTCAATTATAAGAATTTTTGTTTTACCTACTTTTTGTTATACTATTTGTAAGGCTATTGCCTGCCTTTTTAGATCTGGAAGGGCAGGTTGTGGCTATATAAAGAAATCATTCTTATATCATCTTTTATTGTAAAATATTTTTGTAATGCTAGGGTGGGTTCCTGGAGACCCCAGATATAGGCTTAAGCCTAATTCGGGCTTCAGTCTCACATGGATTCTGTATTATTTCATTGTATTGATGTTTTTGTAAAGAGAAAAATAAGTAACTATTATTATTATTATTATTTGCATTCCTTAAAATATCCCTTCTTAAATGTTGAATAACAATGCGTTATATACAGGGTGAATTTGAATGGGCTAATATGATGTTTTACTGATCAAATCGAACACCTTTTTTCATGGAACCATGTGTCGCAAATGAAAAAAAAAATTGGCTTGCCCATACAAATTGATCATTTTAATATTACTAGTTTGTATGGAGAAGGCAATTTTTTTTTTCATTTGCGACACAAAGTTCCATGGGAAAAGTTGTTCGATATGATAAGCAGAACCTCATATTAGCCTAAAGTACATCCTTTCAAAGTCACCATGTATAATTACACAATTTTTTAGGCTTAGTTTTTAATTTCAGAATTAAATTAGCGTTATTAATTCAACCCAGAAAGGATTGAATATAAATTAAGCGCCTTAAATTAATAGTCGCTGCTTAACTTCTAGCATTTTTTTAAATATTCAGTTTGACAGTCCGAAGCCAGTCATCTTAGCGCTTGCTAAGAAGATATTAGACTAATGGCAGGGCTCTACAAACGTACTTCCAATTTTACAACTTGGCTGTTAGTCGAAGAGGTAGTACTAAGCTCCGATAGGTACTCGCTGTGTTTTGATCCGTGAAATTACGGTTCGGTTGTGCAGCGCTTTTTGACTCCAATTTGCAAACTAAAAATAGTCAGGGATGTACTGTTTTTTTCACAATCGTATTTCCCATATAAGTAATTAAAATTATACTTAATTGCATATTTAAAATAAAAAGAAACGGCGCAAATATTTAAATATTTTAAATAATTATTTACATATTTGTGCCGTAGAAGCAATGGTATCATGCGGCCCAGATGCCGTAAATTTATAAAAGAAATGATTCAAAAATTAAAAGACGTGACCAGGGGCCCTAGAGAAAAATCAGGCGAGGCGACGTATCGTGTCGCCTTCAATCAAAACTGTATAGGCTTTGGCAGGTGACAGCGTACCTCACGCCTACTGTCACTGTCAAAATACATGTACACGTTTTTGACTGAGGCGACGCGACATGTCGCCTCGCCTGCTTTTTCTCTAGAGCCCCAGAGAAGTGTCGCCAGCGTAAAGGGCACGATACCGCGCATAAGGTACACTGTAAAGATTTTGTATAGGCACAGAAGAAATAATACTGACTGCCTCCGTAGACTAGTGGTTGCGCCTTTCGCGTTGTATACTGAGGTCGTGGGTTCGATTCCTACTCATGGCAAAAAAAAATAGTACGTACTGTACAGATACAGTGTCATGGTCTGGGTGTTTATTAAAATATAATATGTATTATATCGTTGTTTCTAGTACATATAGTACAATCCTAGAGCTTAGTTTGTGACCAGAGCAATATGTGTAAACTGTTCTACATATAATTATTATAAGTCTTTGATTTTGATTACTTTTTGTGTTATTTAGGTTTTGTAGTTGATAAAAAAGTAACGCTAAGAAATATACCTATAGGTACCAAAAATAATAAGACCTACACAAAACAAATAAAAAGAGAATCAATTACACTACGTCAGTGGGGCGGAGAATATTTACTCCAGAACCAAACCATTTCGTACATTTATCGTGAAGCAAGCTCAATACCGACATTAGGTAAATTGGCCGCGAACATACGACTTTAGACCAACAAGGCTCAAACCTTTCAAATGCAGTGACCACTAACAATTTTGTTACTGACCAACCATACACTTCCTGCGTAGTACTGGACTCTCCGTCATACGATCCCCACAGAAAGTATATAACCTTATTTTGAAAAATTTAGCACTAGTGCGATATAGAAATTTCATACACAAAAGGCTTTTTTTACAGTAGATAGAGATAGTTTACGTAGTGTTTCGTGGGAGTGAGCGAATAAGGGTTGTAGCAGGTAAAGATTTTAAGATAACATAAAATAGCACCATCTATCGGAAACTTGCTGACTTACTTAGGTACTAATTCTTATTGAATGGAAAATATAATAAGGATAGGAACAATACGAAAGCCAAAAAAAAAATTGTCCACCCAATACGTCGAGTATGATGTCAAATACTCAAAACTTTTACAAATTGACATTAACAACATAACCAATTGGTGTGATAATAATAAAATGTTTTTGAACCCATCCAAATGTTACCATATAAAGCTTACGCGTAAGCGCTCACCAATACAATATAGATATGTAATGTCCGGTAGGGATCTGGGGGAAGTTCGAGTCGTGCGCGATCTTGGTGTTTGGGTTGATAGTGAACTGAGATTTACAGATCATTTGGATCATATGTTGGACAAGGCTAACAGATCCTTAGGTTTTATTTTGAGAAGCAGTAAAGAATTCAAGAAACCGTCAACTATGATTAACTTGTATAACGCCTTTGTTAGATCTATGCTCGAATACTGCTGTACAGTGTGGTCTCCTATACCCAACAGGATAAATAGGATTGAAAGTATTCAAAAACGATTCATGAAACATCTTTCATACAGATTCACAGTTCCTAAACCTCTAAAGTCCTACGCCAACAAACTGAAACATTTTAAGCTAATGAGTCTAGAACAAAGAAGAATTATAATTGATATGTCGTTTTTGTATAAGGTGATTAACAATAAAGAAGATTGCCCCCTTCTTTTATATAAATTCGGGCTTAATGTTCCTAGAAGGATTCCTCGTAAGCCAATCAATTTAATGCACGTAAAGGTGTCTAGAACCAATTTGGGAAAAGACTCACCTGTATCGCGGCTTTCTCGAGTCTACAACCGGATTTCTGCTGGAGCTAGTTCTATAGATCTTACTTCGAGGAGCCTTAGATAATTTAAAGCTAGTATAATTGCATATTTTTCCTCCGAAATTTAGTTATATATGTTTATTTTACTTATTCCTATTTATTACTTTATTTATAACAGCTCACTTAACCCATGTTTTAGCTTTTTCTTTTTTTTTGTATTACTTTATGGTTTTTTTTTAATTTTAGATATAAGAGTGTTAAAATAATATAAAACATAATAATTAATGTTTGAATTTATATAATACAGTATTTTTCACGCATGCTGTGGTTGCTTATAACTACAAGAACATTTAGACTTTATACAAACCATGTACTTGTTTATTTGTATTAATGTATCTTATGTTGGTGACCCAATAAATAAACTATTTTGTGCTCTATTAGTAGAGCCATACGGCTCAATTGCTAGTTAATTAAATAATTTTCAAGAATAATAGAAGTTGTGTTACACATTGTAATTACTTCTATTAATCTTGTAAATATATTATATTGTAGTACATTATAATAAATCTTTATAATATGTGAAACATTCTCAAAAATAAATTAATGCATGGTAAAAGTTGATTATCAGTTAGTTTTAACCACCCGTTCTCTTATTATCAAGCTTAAATATAAAAATTAAGTTTGTAATCTGTTTTGTATTATATTTGGATATACCTTATTATATCACCCAAAATCCTGTGAGGAGTCTGTTAGAAAAAGATTTAAAACACAGCAGATAGAAAAAAGTGTTATGTGAAGAAAAGTTCATTATTAAAATGAGATAAAACTGTATTAAAATCCTTTAGATTTATTTATACTTTTTTTTCATTTAAAACGTGTTATGTCCTCTTATTGGCAACTGCAGTTATTGGTAGGTACCTAAGTACTTAACAAATTTATACCCATAAATCGGTAATTTAAATTCTTTATGAAGCGCAGGTTATATTTATTATGGCATTGGCACGAAAGGCAGAAAGGCTTAGTAGCCATGAAAGACAATAGCAAACATTGTTTTTTTTTAAATTAACATGCCCATAAAGTTGCTGGCAAAAGTTAGGCTTATATAGTAACCTGCAGTGTGATAACTTGTACTAGGTTAAACCTGTAAAACGGAGATGTTAAATTTTTATTTATTTGTTTAGAGAAGTACGTATGATTTAATTATAAGTATATAGTATATATACAAGTAATGGTATTATTGAGCCCATTGAATGTCGATCCGTGATTATAAAACAAAATATATTTTTGACTCTACTTGGCGAACTAAACACTCTTTCTGTACTTACTGAGAATTTTGTCCAGCTTAGAAAAAATACTCTAAAATATAAAATATATTGTAGTAAGTATAAAAGATCTTTGATAATAAAAACAAAAAGAAAGTCAATTACACTACGTCAGTGGGGCGGAGAATATCTTCTCCTAAACCGAACCAATTCGCACATTTATCGTGACGCAAGCACAATACCGACATTAGGTAAGTTAGCCGCGACCTTACGACCCCAGACCAACTCACCTCAAACCTTTTGAATGCAGTAACCACTAACAAATGTTGCTACTGATCAACCATACATTTCCTGCGTAGTACCGGACTCTCCTTCATACGATCCCTACATAAACTATTTAACCTTATTTTGAAAAATTTAGCACTAGTGCGATATAAAAATTTCATCAAAAAGTTTTTACAATTAATAGAGATGGTTTACGTAAAGTTTCGTGGGAGTGAGTGAATTAGGGATGAAAGCAGGTAGAGATTTTATGATCACTTTGAACAGCACCATCTATCAGTAACTTGCTCAGTTAATTAGGTACTAATATTATTATTGAATAGAAAAAATAAAGATAGGACACAATGCGAAATGTGTCCAAAAAAATAAGTACACTATCATACCACAATAACTATGATTTCAAATATCTTGTACTTTATTGGTAGAGGAGTAGTACGGTCAAATTTCGGTATGTACCAATGAGTTTTTAATCTAAAAAATATGTACATTTTATACAAATGTACATATTTTATACAAATGTACATATTTTATATAAATGTACATATTATTTAGATAAAAACTCATTGGTACATACCGCAATTTGACCGTACTACTCCTCTACCAATAAAGTACAACACCACTATAGTGCCTCGGAGGGCGCGTTATGCTGTCGGTCCCATATTCACTATACTAACTTGTGAAACTGTTAACCATAGACAGGTTATTGAGTCTATCCAAACATTGTGACGAGCTAGTCACTTGTTTGGTATAGACTCATACCATCGACTACGACGATGTGTGATTAGAAATCCCTCCGCTGGGTACCCTGAGGCCGTCTAGGCGGTCTCAGGCGTCGTAGGGCACACGTGACGATGTTTATTTTTTATTTAACTAAGTATTATACCAATGAAACTGTCTCCAAAGTAATATTATTAGTATTTATTTATTTGAATGAATGAATGAATCTTTATTTGCATAATTCAGAGATTACAAGTTGTTAAAAAAAATATGTATACCGTTTCATCAGAATTTACCCATGAGGCGTGCTAAATCATTATTAAATATCGATGTCAGGAGAAAAAATTTAAATTACAAATATAAACTACAATCCCAATTACAAAAATAAAAATTTCAAATAACACATAGACAAAATGACAGCAAGACAGAATGAAAACACAATAGGTATATTGAAATTATTATCATTATTATACCTATATCTATTACAAATCATATAAAAACCTTTTAAAATGTTAGATGCTAAATTTAAATCACTTGTTTCTCTATTATTTATTGTTAGAGCAGTTTTGGTAAAAAAGTAACGCTAAGAAATATACCTATAGGTACCGAAAATAATAAGACCTAGACAAAACAAATAAAAAGAGAGTCAATTACACTACGTCAGTGGGGCGGAGAATATTTACTCCAGAACCAAACCATTTCGTACATTTATCGTGAAGCAAGCTCAATACCGACATTAGGTAAATTGGCCGCGAACATACGACTTTAGACCAAGGCTCAAACCTTTCAAATGCAGTGACCACTAACAATTTCGTTACTGATCAACTATACACTTCCTGCGTAGTACTGGACTCTCCGTCATACGATCCCCACAGAAAGTATTTAACCTTATTTTGAAAAATTTAGCACTAGTGCGATATAGATATTTCACACACAAAAGGCTTTTTTTTACAGTAGATAGAGATAGTTTACGTAGTGTTTCGTGGGAGTGAGCGAATAAGGGTTGTAGCAGGTAAAGATTTAAAGATAACATAAAATAGCACCATCTATCGGAAACTTGCTGACTTACTTAGGTACTAATTCTTATTGAATGGAAAATATAATAAGGATAAGAATAATACGAAAGCCAAAAAAAATATGTCCACGCAATACGTCGAGTATGATGTCAACTATTTTGTGCTCTATTGGTAAAGCATTACGGCTCAATTGCTTGTTAACTAAATAATTTTCAAGAATAATAGAAGTTGTGTTACACATTGTAATTACTTCTATTAATCTTGTAAATATATTATATTGTAGTACATTATAATAAATCTCTATAATATGTGAAACATTCTCAAAAATAAATTAATGCATGGTAAAAGTTGATTATCAGTTAGTTTTAACCACCCGTTCTCTATAGTTTATTATCTGTTTTGTATTATATTTGGATATACCTTATTATATCAACCAAAATCCTGTGAGGAGTCTTTTAGAAAAAGATTTAAAACACAGCAGATAGAAAAAAGTGTTCTGTGAAGAAAAGTTCATTATTAAAATGAGATAAAACTGTATTTAAATCCTTTAGTTTTATTTATACTTTTTTTTCATTTAAAACGTGTTATGTCCTCTTATTGGCAACTGCAGTTATTGGTAGGTACCTAAGTACTTAACAAATTTATACCCATAAATCGGTAATTTAAATTCTTTATGAAGCGCAGGTAATATTTATTATGGCATTGGCACGAAAGGCAGCAAGGCTTAGTAGCTATGAAAGACAATAGCAAACTTTTTTTTTTTTTTTAATTAATATGCACATATAGTTGCTGGAAAAATTTAGTCTTATATAGTAACCTGCAGTGTGATAACTTGTACTAGGTTGAACCTGTAAAACAGTGATGTTAATTTTTTATTTATTTGTAGAGAGAAGAAGTACGTATGATTTAATTATAAGTATATAGTATATATACAAGTAATAAGGGTATTAAGCCCATTGAATGTCGATCCGTGATTATAAAACAAAATATATTTTTGACTCTACTTGGCGATTAAACACTCTTTCTGTACTGAGAATTTTGTCAAGTTTAGAAAAAATACTCTAAAATATAAAATATATTGTAGTATAATATATTTTATATAATAAAAACAAAAAGAGAGTCAATTACACTACGTCAGTGGGGCGGAGAATATATTCTCCTAAACCGAACCAATTCGCACATTTATCGTGACGCAAGCACAATACCGACATTAGGTAAGTTAGCCGCGACCTTACGACCCCAGACCAACTCACCTCAAACCTTTTGAATGCAGTGACCACTAACAATGTTGCTACTGATCAACCATACATTTCCTGCGTAGTACCGGACTCTCCTTCATACGATCTACAGAAATTATTTTACCTAATTTGAAAAAATTTAGCACTAGTGCGATATAGAAATTTCATCAAAAAGGTTGTTTTACAATAAATAGAGATGGTTTACGTAAAGTTTCATGGGAGTGAGCGAATAAGGGATGAAAGCAGGTAGAGATTTTATGACCACTTTGAACAGCACCATCTATCGGGAACTTGCTGAGTTAATTAGATACTAATATTATTATTGAATAGAAAAAATAAAGATAACACAATGCGAAATGTGTCCAAAAAAATAAGTACACTATCATACCACAATAACTATGATTTCAAATATCTTGTACCTTATTGGTAGAGGTGTAGTACGTTCAAATTTCGGTATGTACCAATGAGTTTTTAATCTAAAAAATATGTACATTTTATACAAATGTACATATTTTTCAGATTAAAAACTCATTGGTACATACCGCAATTTGACCGTACTACTCCTCTACCAATAAAGTACAACACCACTATAGTGCCTCGGAGGGCGCGTTATGCTGTCGGTCCCATGATAGTGAACGTGGGACTAACTTGTGAAACTGTTAAACCATAGATAGGTTATTGAGTCTATCCAAACATCGTGACAAGCTAGTCACTTGTTTGGTATAGACTCATACCATCGGCTACGACGATGTGTGATTAGAAATCCCTCCGCTGGGTAACCTGAGGCCGTCGAGGCGGTCTCGGGCGCCGTAGGGCACACGTGACGATGTTTATTTTTTATTTAACTAAGTATTATACCAATGAAACTGTCTCCAAAGTAATATTATTAGTATTTGTTTATTTGAATGAATGAATGAATCTTTATTTGCATAATTCAGAGTTTACAAGTTGTTAAAAAAAATATGTATACCGTTTCATCAGAATTTACCCATGAGGCGTGCTAAATCATTATTAAATATCGATGTCAGGTGAAAATTTTTTAAATTACAAATATAAACTACAATCCCAATTACAAAAATAAAAATGTCAAATAACACATAGACAAAATGACAGCAAGACAGAATGAAAACACAATAGGTATATTGAAATTATTATCATTATAATACCTATATCTATTACAAATCATATTAAAAAAAACCTTTTAAAATGTTAAATGCTAAATTGAAATCACTTGTTTCTCTATTATTAATTATTAGAGCATTTTTGTAGTTGGTAAAAATGTAACGCTAAAAAATATACATATAGGTACCGAAAATAATAATAATATATCAACCAAAATCCTGTGAGGAGTCTTTTAGAAAAAGATTTAAAACACAGCAGATAGAAAAAAGTGTTATGTGAAGAAAAGTTCATTATTAAAATGAGATAAAACTGTATCAAAATCCTTTATATTTATTTATATATTTTTATTATTTAAAACGTGTTATGTCCTCTTATTGGCAACTGCAGTTATTGGTAGGTACCTAAGTACTTAAAACAACAAATTTATACCCATAAATCGGTAATTTAAATTCTTTATGAAGCGCAGGTAATATTTATTATGGCATTGGCACGAAAGGCAGCAAGGCTTAGTAGCCATGAAAGACAATAGCAAACTTTTTTTTAAAAAATTAATATGCACATATAGTTGCTGGCAAAAGTTAGTCTTATATAGTAACCTGCAGTGTGATAACTTGTACTAGGTTAAACCTGTAAAACGGAGGATGTTAAATTTTTATTTATTTGTTTAGAGAAGTACGTATGATTTAATTATAAGTATATAGTATATATACAAGTAATAAGGGTATTAAGCCCATTGAATGTCGATCCGTGATTATAAAACAAAATATCTTTTTGACTCTACTTGGCGAACTAAACACTCTTTCTGTACTGAGAATTTTGTCAAGTTTAGAAAAAATACTCTAAAATATAAAATATATTGTTATTGAATAGAAAAAATAAAGATAGGACACAATGCGAAATGTGTCCAAGAAAATAAGTACACTATCATACCACAATAACTATGATTTCAAATATCTTGTACTTTATTGGTAGAGGAGTAGTACGGTCAAATTTCGGTATGTACCAATGAGTTTTTAATCTAAAAAATATGTACATTTTATACAAATGTACATATTTTTTAGATAAAAAACTAAATATACTCCTCTACCAATAAAGTACAACACCACTATAGTGCCTCGGAGGGCGCGTTATGCTGTCGGTCCCATGTTGACTATACTAACTTGTGAAACTGTTAACCATAGATAGGTTATTGAGTCTATCCAAACATTGTGACGATCTAGTCACTTGTTTGGTATAGACTCATACCATCGACTACGACGATGTGTGATTAGAAATTCCTCCGCTGGGTACCCTGAGGCCGTCTAGGCGGTCTCAGGCGCCGTAGGGCACACGTGACGATGTTTATTTTTTATTTAACTAAGTATTATACCTATGAAACTGTCTCCAAAGTAATATTATTAGTATTTGTTTATTTGAATGAATGAAATTTTATTTGCATAATTCATAGTTTACAAGTTGTTAAAAAAAATATATATACCGTTTCATCAGAATTTACCTATGAGGCGAGCTAAATCATTATAAAATATCGATGTCAGGAGAAAAACATTAAATTACAAATATAAACTACAATCCCAATTACAAAAATAAAAATGTCAAATAACACATAGACAAAATTACAGCAAGACAGAATGAAAACACAATAGGTATATTGAAATTATTATCATTATAATACCTAGGTATATCTATTACAAATCATATAAAAACCTGTTAAAATGTTAAATGCTAAATTTAAATCACTTGTTTCTCTATTATTTATTATTAGAGCAGTTTTGTAGTTGGTAAAGAAGTAACGCTAAGAAATAAACTTATACTATAGAAATATACTACCGAAAATAATAAGACCTAGACAAAACAAATAAAAAGAGAGTCAATTACACTACGTCAGTGGGGCGGAGAATATTTACTCCAGAACCAAACTATTTCGTACATTTATCGTGAAGCAAGCTCAATACCGACATTAGGTAAATTGGACGCGAACATACGACTTTAGACCAACAAGGCTCAAACCTTTCAAATGCAGTGACCACTAACAATTTTGTTATTGACCAACCATACACTTCCTGCGTAGTACTGGACTCTCCGTTATACGATCTCCAAAGAAACTATTTAACCTTATTTTTAAAAGTTTAGCACTAGTGCGATATAGAAATTTCATACACAAAAGGCTTTTTTTTACAGTAGACTCTCATGAAACACTACGTAAACTATCTCTATAGTTTACGTAGTGTTTCATGAGAGTGAGCGAATAAGGGTTGTAGCAGGTAAATATTTTAAGATAACTTAAAATAGCACCATCTATCGGAAACTTGCTGACTTACTTAGGTACTAATTCTTATTGAATGGAAAATATAATACGGATAGGAACAATACGAAAGCCAAAAAAAATATGTCCACGCAATACGTCGAGTATGATGTCAACTATTTTGTGCTCTATTGGTAGAGCATTACGGCTCAATTGCTTAACTAGCAATTGAGTAATTAAATAATTTTAAAGAATAATAGAAGTTGTGTTACACATTGTAATTACTTCTATTAATCTTGTAAATATATTATATTGTAGTACATTATAATAAATCTCTATAATATGTGAAACATTCTCAAAAATAAATTAATGCATGGTAAAAGTTGATTATCAGTTAGTTTTAACTACCCGTTCTCTATAGTTTATTATCAAGCTTAAATATATAAATAAAGTTTGTAATCTGTTTTCTATTATATTTTGATATACCTTATTATATCAACCAAAATCTTGTGAGGAGTCTTTAAGAAAAAGATTTTAAAAAACAGCAGATAGAAAAAAGTGTTCTGTAAGTAAAGTTCATTATTAAAATGAGATAAAACTGTATTAAAATCCTTTAGATTTATTTATACTTTTTTTTCATTTAAAACGTGTTATGTCCTCTTATTGGCAACTGCAGTTATTGGTAGGTACTGTGACCGAAGATATGATTTGCTTCACTTTTCGGTCACCGTACCCGATTTCCTCAGGGTTACCTCCTCCAGATCCTTCTTTAAAAACAACTTTATACGTTTTATACGTATTTTATATTCTCTTTATTTCCTATAGAATATAATATCCCTGCGAAGCTATATAAATGTAAACTGTGAGGATTAATCGCGGTTTCGATTCGTTTTCTATTAAATTAATCAATCACACTTCCATCGTGTGTCCCCCTATTGATTTGTTCTATTCCCGTCACAAATGTCATAAATACTCAAATAAGAAAAATAACAATATTTATGGCCAGTAGTAGCCTTACTCTACAATAGAGAAGGTTACATTTCTCCCCCCTCTTAATTTTTAGTAAAATATTAATAAAAAAATATTTTACTATACTAAACACAAAGCATCAGGACATAGAACAAAAAATATTATTAATATTATAAAATCCCGACCTAAACACACTCCTTTACTTAAAAGGTGTACAAAAAAAAGTCAACCTAATCGCGACACGTCGACTAATCCTCTCGCGAACCTAGGGGACCTTAAAACTATTACAACTCTAATCATTCTATTGGCATACCGCAGTCAGCCTTTTAGCGGTGACTGTTAAATAAGGATTCATCCAATCAATACAACAGCCACGTTTTCACCCAGCCGAAATACTAATCAAATATTTCGTCATTTAATCACATCCGCAAAACCCAAAAACAAATGTGCACAACGACATACCAATAGTTAAATCTTGCGTGATATCTATCCAATTTAATTCTTTGCTAAATGCAAAGACAAATTATTAAAATAAAAATGAGTGACAAGAAGTTACATAAGAAATAAAAATAATAAAATATATCTACTTAGTATTATCATCAGATGACACCATCTGTATTATTTGTAACTTCCTTTTATTTCACCACAGCACTTTCACTGATAGTCCCTAGATTGTCCATTTTCTTTCTACTACTTCTCTTTCTTTCACTAAATATTTTGTGTACAACATCACATACTAATAATTATAATATATCCAACATCATAAACTTCTCATTATCTATAACATCTTTATTTATAAATTGAATAATATTTCCCTTTAATTAATTATCATATTATTTAATAAAACAATAACTAAAACACGCCATATAGATTAACTAGATACTAAACTTCAAAGATGGTCTTTAATACCAATGCCTTAATAACTAAAAAAAATAAAAATACATTTCAGGACGAAGGACTTGTATCCAGTGCTACGCTAAAATAAACAAATTAAAAATTATGATTCAAGTCATTATCAAATGTCATTTATTTGTTTTGACATATATTTGCCCTATTTCGCCATCTATCGAAAATTCGAGGCATTAATTTTATTAGCACAAACCAATATAAGTTTTGCAACTCTCGTACCTATTAAATCAATAAAACAATTCTACTAGATTACAAATTTTATAGAGACAAAGTGTATTTTCTTTCTATTAAGAAAATTAAACCTTCCTTTAAAGTTCACTTTATAAACTTTATTTAATTTTAATCATACTCTTCCATTCTCTATAATAAAGTCATCTTTCAGCATTCTAACTGTAAACAACATGTAAGATTCACGTTCTATATTGAACTGCAATACTGTGTTCTATATAGAACTGAGACAAACTATCTTCATAGATATGTTCACTTGCAGTAATACATTCCAACTATCACGCTTCTCCTTCACATTCTGAACATATGCTTTTACTACACCCCGTTAAACAATACACTTAACTTTCGATCGCATCTTTTTCATTAGCGTGTCACATCGCATACAACCTTCACACGTAACTATCTGCCATCTAGCACTCCAATGCTAATACGACAAACACCAAGACCCGATTCCATCATAGTCATCTCCTGTTTTCTCCATTGTCATCATATTATGCTGCTTACAATATCAGCACAGGTTTTTTTTTCTCACGTTCACATAAAAAAAAACATTAAACACATAATAATACACATTATTACAATTGTAAAATAAACATACCTAAATCCTACTTATTTTTTTTAATATATTTTTTTATGTTTTATTACAAAAACTTTATAAACTAAATATTATTATAATATACAAAAATAATTTAATATTTTATATCTATCTTTTTATTTTTCCATTTCGATTTCTTTCTTTTATTATAACCTAGTTTATACACACAATTAACATATTTATTTTCATATTTTTGTTTCACTTCATACTCATTTATAAGTAATGGAATTTGTATTCCATTTACCTTATAATTCAATCTTCTATGTTCATTACCTAAACCTATTTTATAACCTACATTTCCTACACTATTATACTGACTTTTTTCGAATTCTACCTTGTTATATATTTTACTACAACCTATCTTGCCTACGTCATACCTAGATTCAATTATGGGGACCTCATCCATTACATAAATTTTTACTACTTTATCCGCCTGTTCGTTCCCTAAATCTTCAAAATTTTTAGAATTAATTTCTTTATATAAATTCTCTTCTTTATAATCTTCCTGTGAGATTTCCTTGATATGTGAAATACTGCTTATGTGTATCATTTAAACCTATAATAAAAACATCTACAAATTATAATATGTATTATATCGTTGCTTCTGGTATACATAATACAAGCCTAAAGCTTAGTTTGTGACCAGAGCAATATGTGTAATTTGTCGTACATATTATTATTATTATCTACAATAACTTTTTCCTCATTTATATTTGCTTTTTTTGCTAAAGAGCTTATTTTATAAAAATATTCTAATAGTGATTGTTCCCATTGTCTTGTATTAAAAAATAAACCAACATACGATATTTGTGTTTTAAATTCATGCTTCAAAACACTCACCAATGCATTATAGTTCGCGCACTCACCTAATATATATTTATAAAATATTAATGCGGGACCTTTTAAATAGAAACCAATCGCCGACTTCTTTTAATCGTCATCCCACCTTTGTAACGCAGCTCTACACTATTAAAATCTACTAAAAAATCTTCTACATCTTCATTTATTTGCCCCGAAAAACGATTCATTGATTCCATTTTCATTTCTTCAATAATCAACGCTATTTTTATATTTAAAACCCACTAACCTTTCTTCCTGATACATATAACCTTTACTTTTTACATTACTTATCATTCATTTCTTGACACATATCTTCTTTATCATAAATATTTTCACAATAAAAATAGGTAACCGGCTATTTTCACATGAAACCTTTTAAATCATACCCGGCGCCTCCACCAAAATGTGACCGAAGATATGATTTGCTTCACTTTTCGGTCACCGTACCCGATTTCCTCAGGGTTACCTCCTCCAGATCCTTCTTTAAAAACAACTTTATACGTTTTATACGTTTATTTTATATTCTCTTTATTTCCTATAGAATATAATATCCCTGCGAAGATAAACGTAAACTGTGAGGATTAATCGCGGTTTCGATTCGTTTTCTATTAAATTAATCAATCACACTTCCATCGTGTGTCCCTCTATTGATCTTTCTTTCGACTCTTTTGTTCCTTCGATTTGTTCTATTCCCGTCTCAAATGTCATAAATACTCAAATAAGAAAAATAACAATATTTATGGCCAGTAGTAGCCTTACTCTACAATAGAGAAGGTTACAGTACCTAACTACTTTAAAACAACAAATTTATACCAATATAATTAAATTATAATAATAAATAAATATAATTAATTATAAGTATATAGTATATATACAAGTAATAAGGGTATTAAGCCCATTGAATGTCGATCCGTGATTATAAAACAAAATATATTTTTGACTCTACTTGGCGAACTAAACACTCTTTCTGTACTGAGAATTTTGTCAAGTTTAGAAAAAATACTCTAAAATATAAAATATATTGTAGTATAAAAGATCTTAGATAATAAAAACAAAAAGAAAGTCAATTACACTACGTCAGTGGGGCGGAGAATATCTTCTCCTAAACCGAACCAATTCGCACATTTATCGTGACGCAAGCACAATACCGACATTAGGTAAGTTAGCCGCGACCTTACGACCCCAGACCAACTCACCTCAAACCTTTTGAATGCAGTGACCACTAACAAATATTGCTACTGATCAACCATACATTTCCTGCGTAGTACCGGACTCTCCTTCATACGATCCCTACATAAACTATTTAACCTTATTTTGAAAAATTTAGCACTAGTGCGATATAAAAATTTCATCAAAAAGTTTTTACAATTAATAGAGATGGTTTACGTAAAGTTTCGTGGGAGTGAGTGAATTAGGGATGAAAGCAGGTAGAGATTTTATGACCACTTTGAACAGCACCATCTATCGGTAACTTGCTCAGTTAATTAGGTACTAATATTATTATTGAATAGAAAAAATAAAGATAGGACACAATGCGAAATGTGTCCAAAAAAATAAGTACACTATCATACCACAATAACTATGATTTCAAATATCTTGTACTTTATTGGTAGAGGAGTAGTACGGTCAAATTTCGGTATGTACCAATGAGTTTTTAATCTAAAAAATATGTACATTTTATACAAATGTACATATTTTATACAAATGTACATATTTTATATAAATGTACATATTATTTAGATAAAAACTCATTGGTACATACCGCAATTTGACCGTACTACTCCTCTACCAATAAAGTACAACACCACTATAGTGCCTCGGAGGGCGCGTTATGCTGTCGGTCCCATATTCACTATACTAACTTGTGAAACTGTTAACCATAGACAGGTTATTGAGTCTATCCAAACATTGTGACGAGCTA
This sequence comes from Monopis laevigella, assembly GCA_947458855.1. Classification (NCBI taxonomy): domain Eukaryota; kingdom Metazoa; phylum Arthropoda; class Insecta; order Lepidoptera; family Tineidae; genus Monopis; species Monopis laevigella. The sequence goes on along the minus strand of OX381583.1, from coordinate 24,130,462 downwards.
GTCACTTGTTTGGTATAGACTCATACCATCGACTACGACGATGTGTGATTAGAAATCCCTCCGCTGGGTACCCTGAGGCCGTCTAGGCGGTCTCAGGCGTCGTAGGGCACACGTGACGATGTTTATTTTTTATTTAACTAAGTATTATACCAATGAAACTGTCTCCAAAGTAATATTATTAGTATTTGTTTATTTGAATGAATGAATGAATCTTTATTTGCATAATTCAGAGATTACAAGTTGTTAAAAAAAATATGTATACCGTTTCATCAGAATTTACCCATGAGGCGTGCTAAATCATTATTAAATATCGATGTCAGGAGAAAAAATTTAAATTACAAATATAAACTACAATCCCAATTACAAAAATAAAAATGTCAAATAACACATAGACAAAATGACAGCAAGACAGAATGAAAACACAATAGGTATATTGAAATTATTATCATTATTATACCTATATCTATTACAAATCATATAAAAACCTTTTAAAATGTTAGATGCTAAATTTAAATCACTTGTTTCTCTATTATTTATTGTTAGAGCAGTTTTGGTAAAAAAGTAACGCTAAGAAATATACCTATAGGTACCGAAAATAATAAGACCTAGACAAAACAAATAAAAAGAGAGTCAATTACACTACGTCAGTGGGGCGGAGAATATTTACTCCAGAACCAAACCATTTCGTACATTTATCGTGAAGCAAGCTCAATACCGACATTAGGTAAATTGGCCGCGAACATACGACTTTAGACCAACAAGGCTCAAACCTTTCAAATGCAGTGACCACTAACAATTTCGTTACTGATCAACTATACATTTCCTGCGTAGTACTGGACTCTCCGTCATACGATCCCCACAGAAAGTATTTAACCTTATTTTGAAAAATTTAGCACTAGTGCGATATAGATATTTCATACACAAAAGGCTTTTTTTACAGTAGATAGAGATAGTTTACGTAGTGTTTCGTGGGAGTGAGCGAATAAGGGTTGTAGCAGGTAAAGATTTAAAGATAACATAAAATAGCACCATCTATCGGAAACTTGCTGACTTACTTAGGTACTAATTCTTATTGAATGGAAAATATAATAAGGATAAGAATAATACGAAAGCCAAAAAAAATATGTCCACGCAATACGTCGAGTATGATGTCAACTATTTTGTGCTCTATTGGTAAAGCATTACGGCTCAATTGCTTATTAACTAAATAATTTTCAAGAATAATAGAAGTTGTGTTACACATTGTAATTACTTCTATTAATCTTGTAAATATATTATATTGTAGTACATTATAATAAATCTCTATAATATGTGAAACATTCTCAAAAATAAATTAATGCATGGTAAAAGTTGATTATCAGTTAGTTTTAACCACCCGTTCTCTATAGTTTATTATCTGTTTTGTATTATATTTGGATATACCTTATTATATCAACCAAAATCCTGTGAGGAGTCTTTTAGAAAAATATTTAAAACACAGCAGATAGAAAAAAGTGTTCTGTGAAGAAAAGTTCATTATTAAAATGAGATAAAACTGTATTAAAATCCTTTAGTTTTATTTATACTTTTTTTTCATTTAAAACGTGTTATGTCCTCTTATTGGCAACTGCAGTTATTGGTAGGTACCTAAGTACTTAACAAATTTATACCCATAAATCGGTAATTTAAATTCTTTATGAAGCGCAGGTAATATTTATTATGGCATTGGCACGAAAGGCAGCAAGGCTTAGTAGCTATGAAAGACAATAGCAAACTTTTTTTTTTTTTTTAATTAATATGCACATATAGTTGCTGGAAAAATTTAGTCTTATATAGTAACCTGCAGTGTGATAACTTGTACTAGGTTAAACCTGTAAAACAGTGATGTTAATTTTTTATTTATTTGTATAGAGAAGAAGTACGTATGATTTAATTATAAGTATATAGTATATATACAAGTAATAAGGGTATTAAGCCCATTGAATGTCGATCCGTGATTATAAAACAAAATATATTTTTGACTCTACTTGGCGAACTAAACACTCTTTCTGTACTGAGAATTTTGTCAAGTTTAGAAAAAATACTCTAAAATATAAAATATATTGTAGTATAAAAGATCTTTGATAATAAAAACAAAAAGAGAGTCAATTACACTACGTCAGTGGGGCGGAGAATATCTTCTCCTAAACCGAACCAATTCGCACATTTATCGTGACGCAAGCACAATACCGACATTAGGTAAGTTAGCCGCGATCTTACGACCCCTGACCAACTCACCTCAAACCTTTTGAATGCAGTGACCACTAACAATTTTGTTACTGATCAACCATACATTTCCTGCGTAGTACTGGACTCTCCTTCATACGATCCCTACATAAACTATTTAACCTTATTTTGAAAAATTTATCACTAGTGCGATATAGAAATTTCATCAAAAAGGTTGTTTTACAATAAATAGAGATGGTTTACGTAAAGTTTTGTGGGAGTGAGCGAATAAGCAGGTAGAGAGTTTGTAACCCATTTTGAACAGCACCATCTATCGGTAACTTGCTGAGTTAATAGGTACTAATATTATTATTGAATAGAAAATATAAGGATAGGACACAATGCGAAATGTGTCCAAAAAAATAAGTAGCTGTGTACCTACTTTTTTTTTTTTTGCTTTTATACTTTTGTTACATCGTCATACCATAATAACTACGATTTCACGTATCTTGTACTTTAGAGGCGTAGTACGTAGTCAAATTGCTTATAATTAACGTTTATATAAGGATTAAAAATAATAATAAAAGTTATGTAACAAAAGTATAAACGTGGTGGCCGAATTGGTTAGACCTTAGACTTAAAAACATTTAGGTCCCTGGTTCAAACCCTGGTGTGTACCAATGAGTTATGCTGTCGGTCCCATTTTCACTATACCAACTTATGAAACTGTTTATAGATGGGTTATTGAGTCTATCCAAACATCGTGACACTTGTTCGGTATAGACTCATACCATCGGCTACGACGATGTGTGATTAGAAATCCCTCCGCTGGGTACCCTGAGGCCGTCTAGGCGGTCTCAGGTAAGGCACCGATGACGATGTTTATTTTTTATTTAATTAAGTATTATACCTATGAAAATGTCTCCAAAGTAATATTATTAGAATTTATTTATTGAAATCACTTGTTTCTCTATTATTTATTTATATTTATATTATTAGAGCAAAATAAAACGAACGATCTTATTCAACGAACGAACATATAAATACTTACGATGCTCTACAACACTTATTTTGTAGCAAAATGCTTTAAAACGAGAAAAGAACATCAAAAATAAAATTCAAAAGAGTAATTTTAATAATATGATTATGTCATTATAATATACCCAACTTTCCTTCATAGAATATTAAAAACGGAGGCGTAATAATTACACACACAGCACCGAAAAATAATTATCAGAGGCTCTACCATGGGTTTGCGAATTGTAGCACCTAAACCACAGAGCACGGAATCCACGCGCGCCGCTACTAGAGACGGCATGTTCAACATATTTCATACAAACCACAGAGCACGGAATCCACGCGCGCCGCTACTAGAGACGGCATGTTCAACATATTTCATACAAACCAAGCGTGGGGGTACTTCACAGATGACGTCTTGGAGTGCTGTGGCTGGGTCGATATTTTTTTTATCGACATTATTTTTTATGAGCAGAAATATATAATAAGTCTGCCAATTAATTATTAAAACACTCGGATTTTTAAGTAGACGAAGTACAGTGGCACTAATAATTTTTCAATTTGGCAAAATTAGTGATTGAAACTAGTTTATAGTAAATCTTGAACATTTAATCTTAAATACATTTTGATTTACCAGTGATCTAGTTAGTTAGACCCAGACTTTGTAATATTTTGATCAAATAATAATACATTTTTATTTGATAGACCTGTGACATAATATTGCGTTTTTTGGTAATTTAATTAGGGCGAATGATTTACAATCCCGGAACTGATTTTTGATACTGAAGATTCCGGAATTGGTTTCGAAAGCGGCGATAATAAAAATAACCACTTCAAAATAAAACAAGCTATGTTATATAAAAACATTTTTTATTGTCACATAGCCGAAAAAATGAAAACTTTAATGTAAATACAATATAGGTACATATTATTAACAAAGTCCATCGCAATTCATGATTGTCCCAAAAATAATAATATTAAAATGGCTTCGTATTGATATAATATTTGAATTGCGTTTTTTTTTGTAAGGTCTCTCCTAGACTCCACTAGAGTATAATATCTACATATTTTACCATAATTTCTTTTATTGAATGATTATTCATTGGTTCTTAGTCGAATTGGTGTATCGATAAATTTTCAAATAAATGTTCGGGTCGGGCTTGCTAACTACGAGAAGATTGTTTATTATCTTCAAAAGCTTCATTAGCTTCTTTTACAGGTGAATCTTTTCCATTTATCTGAAAATATAAGACTATGAAGTGTTGAAGATATCTAAAATTAAGTATAAGTTATATATTTGGCTAAATCAAAATATATTTATAATATACAAATAACTAGAATTGCCTGTAGCATGTATTAATAAAGTTAATAAATAAAAATAAAATTGAAGTTAAATAATACATGTGAATTGTTTAGAAGAGGAAAGAAACAATATAGTTAAATATAACTGTCACGTTAAACAATGAAATAATTTCGGCCATACATAAGGGGGGTTAATATTGGTTGCAATGTAGCTCAGCTTCTATCGGATATGCGTCGAATAACCAGTAACACTGTTATTCGACGCATAATTACCTTTCTACGTTTTGCTGGTGCTATATCAGTAGTGTGGCGAATTTCGTTTATACTTGTGGATGAATTAATCTGAAAAGTACATATTTTTTACCACAGTGCCAAATTAAACTTACTTTCTATCCTCAACAAATATATAAAGCCAATTTATCTTGTTAAAAATAGGATGTTGGAATAGCATCAGAAGTATATATGTTTTAACACTCCTTTATGTAAAACTTATCATTCTTTCTACGCAGCATACTCTTTCTAATTTTTACAGATATACTTTCTTTCAATGTCACTTGTACTAGAATTACGTCATTGTGAATTCGGTCTGTTATTTTAATTATGACTTAAACCCTTTTTTACCTGAGCCTATAAAAAAATACTTATACCCTTTTGTATATGTGGGTCAACAATATCTATTACCATTCCGAATTTCAAGTAACTTTGATCAGTAGTTTTTAAGATAATTTATGCGGACAGACAGACAGACACCAAAGGCTCACTTCACTATAAGGGTTGATTCCACTTCCTTTCTTTTTTGAAAAAAAAAAATCTAATCACTAAAAACATTTAACAAGCAAAATGGCTTTCTTTCGATATGACTTATTTGCCTCAACCTTTTTATTTATTTGTATATTGTTTACTTAAACCTGATCCCATTTGAAAATTATACTGCTTGGCATATATGTAGTTAAATAAAATCTGTAACCTTTTCAAATCGGATCAGTAGGTTTTAAGATATTCCTGCTGACAGACAAACAGGTATCTGAGTGTCACCTTATGTGAAGTGCCAGTTATTAAATGTTTTTTTTTTCGAAGCCTTATGTAATACACAAGATACCTACTATAAAAATAACAGCTTCACAATGACAATTGAAATATACTGGTACTCAATGGATACGCTAACTTGCATTATCGGCATGACGCCAATCAACGCGTACGTCCCCTCACTATTGAATTCACTAATGACTCGCGGCTTTCGCACGGCTGAGGTTTTGCGTTCCAACATACATCGACTCACATTTTTTAAAAAGCTAAAAATTAACATTATTTAATTACTTGTGATATGATACGCCAGAATATTGTTTGTTGATGTTTTTACTTTGATTCTTACACCAAATCACAGCGCAATGAGGCATTTCTAACGATTTAATATTAATGTTTATTCCGCAACGTACGAAGAGCAACTGGCGGCCGATTGCGCTCATATGTGCGCGCAACGCAATTCTTTGCCACGACTATTATTATTACTACCGTCTCTAGGAGTGGGCAGCGCGCGGCGATTCCATGCTCTGTGGAGCAAACCCATGGTAGAGCCTCTGGTGTGTTTTAAATAGTTTCTCAAGAGGCTCTTAAAACATAAACACTTAGGATGTTGTGTAATATTAAAAAGACATAACTTACAGAATGTTTAGTGGAAAAACTTATTGAACTAATAGCTGTATTGAAGGTTTAAATTACTAAGCTGTTTAAAGGTATTTTAAGAATGTAAGTTTTTAATACACCTCGGTAACAGTTTGCCGTGCTAATAAGATTCTTATAAAAAAATACCGCCTCCGTGGTGTTAGGTTAGGTTAGGCTGTTGGAATTCCATTAATACTCCCTAATATTCGATTGAAAATTATGATATAAAATTGCAATATAGCCTGGTTAGGGAACATATTCATAAATAAAAACAAATAATCACGAAATTTGGATAAGTGGTTCTCAACTTGTATACATCGAGGTAAAATTATTATTCTTATGTTGATAATTGTATGCAAAAAGCTTGCTGTTCATTTTTTTTTAAATTAATTAAGTAAGTAGATATAATATTTAAAAAGTTTCTTTTTCAGATTAAAAAAATAAATAAATACCCAACACAGAAAGATTACCCGACAAAAATATTATTTTAATTATGAGACAAAGAGTAGTCGAGTAATATTGGCAGTGCGAAATCTCATATTGTATGGAGAACGTTAACTTCGCGATTACGAAAGCGCAGTTTGACAGTTCGACTAAGCAACGACTATTAATACTGGCATGACTGTACCAATAGGCTATTTGACTACATTAAAAATATACTATAAATTGTGGTCATCCTATCAGATAATGGCGTAAAAAAACATATTTCACTTTATTTTAAACTAAATTATGTATATCTTTTGTAGATTACACGAAATAAAATTGAATATTTTTTACAATGTTATTTAAAACAAAAACATCTTTTATTGGTTGATGACTGGTGACGTCACACGCAAGTAAACAAAACAATACACAGATTATATATAACTCATGGGAATGAAATAGAATAGAGTATAATATATAGGAGATTATTTAATCTGTGCTTGTTTGTTTACTTGAGTGTGACGTCACACTTGATATAGATTGCGAAATAGCGTTTTTAGCACCATTGTGGAAATTCAAACTGTAACATTGATTTTTATTAATAATAGAGCAGTCATCCCGGAAATATCAATGTAATGTACTTATTATGTAATGAAGAATCATATAAAACGAGTTTCAAAAAGGAGTCAAATACCCTATTGTAGCATTTATGAAATAGACCTAAGGTATAGGTATATATTATTTTATTATTATTATTTTTATTGGAGCACGGCATGTGACTTTGTATCTACCTGGTGGTTAGCAGTAAACTCCCAATCAATAAATATTGATCGCTCCCACTATGCCGGTTAAAAGATGAGATAACGAAGTGGGCGGCTACAAAGACGAATTGCATTACGAATATATTTTTATATAGGTACTCGCTGCCTTATCGTCAGTTCAACCACTCATTTCGTAACAGCACCGTGAAAGGAGACTACCACCTGGACAAAGAAACGACTAGGTCACTTGACGATTTTTGCATCTGTATGGTGGCAATGAGACCGGCCGGTCGGCCTATAATAATTTATAGAGACCTTCCTCTCACCTAAATAATATGGACTATTTAATACAATCATAATTATTTTCTATGTTTCTAATAGATAATAGATTTATTATTAATCATTTACTTATCAGCGTCAACTTATAACAAGGTCAAAATCCTAAAGAACAAGTACTATGTAGGTAAATATGTATCAAGGTACCATTATATCCTTTGTTAAGCTGATCTATATTTTGAAATATTGATAAATTATACATAAGTACAATAAAACTCTTCAGTACATTGTTTACCTACGTCCATTTTAGTTTTAATAGTCATCTTGGCCATTAGGGTTTACTAATTTAATAAAATGAAATACCAGTATTTTAAAACTTTATTTTTTATAGTTGCTTTATTTCAATTAGTTAAAACTGAAGTGAATTATTTAGATTTTGAAACTAATAGGGCTGACACGGAAGATATATTAGAAGATGCTAATTTAGATACGGTAAGCTAATATTTTTTTTACTGAAGCTTTTGACTTTGTATTATATATAGGCAACTACATGGTGTTAGTATTTTTTTTTTCATCTGTGACACATGGTTCCATGGGAAAAGTGGTTTGATTTGATCAGCAGAATTTCATATTAGCCTAAAGTACATCCTTTCAAAGTCACCCTGTATATATACCTATTTTATTGGAGCACGACATGCGACTTTTTATCTACCTGGTGGTGAGCAGACCTACAAAGTCCTAATCAATATTGTTGTTAAGCAATATTCATCGCTCCCGCTATGCCGGCTTAATGATGCGATTACGAAATGGGCGGCGACAAAGACGAATTTTTATTACCATTTTAATTTAATATCTTGGCTGCTTTATCGTCAAAATCTGCCCGTTTTTAACCGTACCCTGAATAGATGACTACTACCTCAACAATTGATGTAGTAGGTTTCCGTTTTTAACCGTACCCTGAATAGATGACTACTACCTCAACAATTGATGTAGTAGGTTTCCGTTTTTAACCGTACCCTGAATAGATGACTACTACCTCAACAATTGATGTAGTAGGTTTCCGTTTTTAACCGTACCCTTAATAGATGACTACTACCTCAACAATTGATGTAGTAGGTTTCCGTTTTTAACCGTACCCTGAATAGATGACTACTACCTCAACAATTGATGTAGGTTTCTGAACCGGTGATCCCACAGACCAAACCGAAATGACTAGGTTACTTGACGGTTTTGCAACTAAATGGGCGGTGGTAACGCAACCAGTCGCTCGACCTATTGAATTAATACATCTCCCAGATCCCACCATAACACTTAACTAATAATAAAATTATGAAAACTAATTTTAAAGGCTACATTAGTAAAAAAATATGGATATCCATGCGAAATCCATCGAGTCTACACGGAAGACGGATATATCCTGGAGATGCATCGGATTCCACGAGGCCGTGCCATAAACGCAGACCCTAATCGTGAACGGCCGGTGGTCTTCCTACAGCACGGGATCCTATCGTCTTCAGCTGAATGGGTCCTGATGTCACCAGGAAAAGGGTTTGGTAAGTCGTTTCTGAAGCAAGGTTATGTAGGTTTATAGGGATATATTAGTGATTTGAACTCATATAGGTAAACTATTATCTCAGTAGGTAACCACTTGAGTTTTAAAAAAAAAATTTTTACGTATTTACTTATTATGGACTTTAATTTTTTTTTATTACAACCTACGAGTTTTAAGTTAAGTATTTACAAAAACATTTTTAGTATGTAGGTAGGTACATAACTCATAACCTACGAAACCGAGTCGAAAAAAGCAAGTAGAGATCACGATCAAAACAAATTATATATTTATATTTATGAAAGAAAACTATCTCCCATGTTTTCCATTTTTTTTCTTTTGTTGTATAGAACCCTAAGTGCACAAAAACACTCGCATTGTCCGCTTTATTAATTCCATTTATCTATAATAATAATGTTTAATGACAATTTAAATATGTATAAAAAGTTAAAATACAAAATAATTGAAGTTATTTTCATTATTATAATAATATGAAGTCAAGGTGTTCACCTAGACACATATTGCCCTGGTCACAAAGTAAGCTCTAGGCTTGTACTATGTGTACCAGAAACGATACTAATACAATTATAAACACCCCATAGCAAATTGTAGAGTAAAACGTACTTACTATTTTTTTTGCCATGGGTGGGAATTTAACCCACGACTTCTCGATACAACGGCACTACAAAGTCTACGAAGGAGGTCAATTAAGGGATATTTATAAAATTAGACACTGTTGACTTATAAATAACAATTTAAACACTTAAAAACAATATCAGTGTATTATCTTACTCTACCGATATCTAAACTGCTTTATTCAGAAACGATTCGCTAAACCAGATTTAGCCTAAACGAAATAATTCAGTTTTTTTCTCTATTAGTTGGTTCTATATCAATGTGGCAGGGAGAAGAACAGAAAATATAGATAGCATGCCTTGGTTTGTGGAAACATTACTGAATAAAGGTTTAAAAAATAAAGACGTGTTTGGTTAAATTTCCTTTGTATAACGAAGAATACCCGTATGTAATATGAAACTTGCAAAAATTCCTTTTATTGTTTACAAGTTCTTTAGTGACAAACAATAAATTCTACTTTCCAGCATACATTCTAGCAGACGCTGGATACGATGTCTGGATGGGCAACGCTAGAGGCAACACTTATTCTCGCCATCACGTCACTATAAAGCCAGACAATTCAAAATTCTGGAAATTCAGTTGGCATGAAATTGGCTACTACGACATTCCGGCCATGATTGATTATATATTGAAAGAGACTGGAGAATCCAAAATGCACTATATTGGATTTTCTCAAGGAACTACAGTATTTTGGGTGATGACATCGATGAGGCCAGAGTATAATGACAAAATTATATCCATGCATGCTCTGGCTCCAATCGGTTTTGTTAGCAATATGAGGAGCCCTTTGATAAGACTAATTGCACCTTTTACAAATACACTTGAGGTGAGTATATTTTAGTAGTAGGTATTGGTATTTAAATACAAAATGATAATAAGGTTATTAACGCAAAACAAAATCCAGGGGGTGATGCTGAAGACTATTTATTTTTGCATTCTTCATGGATAATATATATTCTGGTGAAACTATATACATAAATAATGAATAAAAACTTGTAAACTCTGAGTTATGGAAGTAAATTTTCTTCTATTTATTCATTCTGTTCTATTATGCAAATTAAAATCGCGATGGTCTTGAAACAAAATGACCTATGGCCCACCCTAAGTAGTAACAGGACAAATACCAGCATTAAAATATTGTATTTGGTTACAGAGATTATTTAAATTATTAGGAACCAATGAATTTCTTCCCAATGGAGAACTGAACGTGTTGGCAGGACAAAAGTTGTGCACAAAAGAAGCGGTCACACAATTTATTTGTACAAATGTCATATTCCTACTTTGTGGATACAATGACGAACTATTGAATAAGGTAGGTAAGGTAGTAGGTATTGTATGTTTAATTATTAATTTCATTGAAATAAAATGACTTATGATAATAGGTATCATGTAATGGGCAGGTTGAAAAAGTAAAAACAGAAATTGCTGTCTCATTGCCTAGTCTTTGATTGGTTATATGTTTTAATCTCTCATTTTTTTGCGCTGGTATGCGGGCAATTTCCATACTCACTCTTTAGACCAGCGGCGTTAGGCCATAACATATAAAAACTCTCATAAGTATGTTTTTCATGGAAGTATGAATGTAGGCATTTAAAACCGGCATTATGATGGCAACCAGCGATGCACCTGTATGTATCCGCTTGTTGCTATCACTCCTGGACATTGCATACTGCTTAAAATTAGGTGCAAGGTCACATGTTGAGCTCTTATAATAAACTTGCATTGCTGATATACAGGATCTAAGCAACGTGGCTATCAAAAACTGGCTGACCAAGTTTACGGCTTATTATATCCAGCAGTCTAATGCATCCAGCTGATGATGTAATAATAATTGTATTTACAGACGATGTTACCAATAGTGATGGGTCACACACCAGCTGGCGCGTCTACAAGGCAATTGATACATTACGGACAGCTTTACAAATCTGGACTATTCCGGCAATTCGACCACGGATGGATAAGAAATAAATTTACTTACGGCTCTTTTACTCCCCCTACTTATAATCTAAAAGCTATAACTACTCCTATATATCTCCACTATAGTGAAAACGATTGGCTTTCTACCCCTCCAGATGTTGATATTTTAGCAAATGAAATTCCTAGTGTTGTAGGTAAATTTCGAGTGCAATTTAAAAAATTTAATCATTTAGATTTTGTATTTGCTATTAATGCCAAAGAACTAATTTATAATAGAGTGATGAATATCATGGACAATTTTTTTAATCAGTAAATTTTAAATCATAAGGTATTTATTAGGTATCTATAAGTAATTATTAAAAAAATCATTTCATATTATAAATATTGTTTTATTTCATTCCACATCAAACTTCAGTTGCCGATTTCTGAAAGCAAAACGTAATTGTTAGAATAATAGTACAAGTATTACGGGTTAGATGTCATTTGATGTTATCTATGTTCCTACTTACTTTGTTTTTTGATATGGTCAAGTTGGTTTGACCTCAGACCTAAAAACACTAAATTTTATAAAAAATGTGTGTACATTAATTTGGCAAAACCACTATAGTGTTTCGGAAAGGACATTGTCCTGCATTTTTTTTTAATGTCAAAGATTCTAAAACTTTGTAAGCTGTCGGTCCAGTAAACCAACTTGTGAAACTGTAACATGAGTTATTGCGCCTATCCAAACATCGCGCGAACTAGCTAGCACTTGTTTGATAGGTAGACATCCGCAACGACGGGATCGGATTAAAACCCTTCGGCCGCCCTTCTAAAAGCCTTCGGTACCCTGAGGCCGTCTAAGCGACCGATATTTCATAATTTTATTTTTATAACTATCTATAGATATTATTATAATGGGTAACATTATCTTCGAGGTTCCTCACATAATACAAAATAACAATATTTATAGGTACTTATAGAAGATTTCATAGATAAAGAAATACTTACAAAATTTGTTAATGAATTAGCAGATAATGTTCTACATGATAACGTAGATGTGGAGTTACTAAAAGTTTCATAATAAGCATTTATTTCTGATTGCTTGTTTACTCGTTTTGCTTCGTTGGTAACAATCTTGACTTCTTTTCTAACCATAGCTCTAAACTTATTTTGCACTGTAATAAAAGGGAGGTTAATTAAAATTTATTAAATTAATTTATCGAGGAAGGTTATAGGCTATAAAACATCACGCTATGACCAATAGGAGCGGAGTAACAATGAGTAAAAATGTTGCAAAAACGGAGTAAATTTATTCCTTACCGCGGCGTAAACGGTTAAAATTACCCAGACGAAGTTGCGCGGATCAGCTAGTATAAACATAAATCTAGTGCTTAAACTTTAAAACATTTGTGAAATAAATGGGTGCCTTTTTTTTATTTTTATTTTATTGGAGCACGACATATTACTTTGTATCTACCTGGTGGTGAGCAGAGCTACAAATCCATGAATAGGGTTGATCAATAATTGTTTGATCGCTCCCACTATGCCGGCTAAATGATGCAATTACGAAATGATCGAAGACGAATTGCATTACAAGTATATTTTAATATACTCGCTGCCTTATCGTCAGTTCAACCATCCATTTCGTAACCACATCCTGAAAGGAGACTACCACCTCGACAAGAAATCGATGCAGTAATCTCCTGATATCCTTATGGTGCCCGAGACCGCCTAAACGGTCTCAGGATACCTAGCGGAGGGGTTTTAATCCCACCTCGTCGTAGCCGATGGTACAAGTCTACACCGAATCAGTGGCTAGCTCGTCGCGATGTTAAATAAAAAAGTACATTGTTTTTTAACAACAAGCTAATTCATTGGTAACACACTGGGGTGTTTTATAAAATACATATTTAGAATACCTACAACTTTATATTAATTAAAAAAACTATTATTTTACTAAATTATATATCCTACTACGAATATAATGCAGTTTTGAACATACCCGTATTGAGGACAGTAATCGGGTCTTGTTTCAGATTATTATTTTCTATACCAAAGTTTTGGGTCATAGGTTCATTAGATTTGTGGAGAACTTCTAATAATGTCACATGCTTGAAGGACTAAAGAAAATCAAACATTATGAATAGTGTGGGTATTGAATTACGTAATTTTGTTAATTACAACTTACGCTATGTTTTAATTCCTTCATTGATATTATGGTTCCCGAATGTATATTATGTGATAGACTTGTATCTTTATTCATTTTTGGACCTAACTCAAATACTACTGAGTCTAAATTTAAATTATCAGTTAAATATGCCATATCATTTCTATTACTTTCTAACTCAGTTTTCATTTCAAAATTTTCTTTTTTAAGAATTTCCAACTGGTTTACTTGATTATTATATTTTTCCTGCAAATGTTGTAATTTATCTGTAATGCTATCCAACTTTTTGGGTTCGCAAATTAAATCACATGGATCGCAAGCTGCATCTACTGCTGGAACTCTTGCAGCTACACTTTTATTAGGCTTCTTATGACTTCTATAACTTAGGGGAGATTCGGAATCAAACTCGGTGGTTAAACAATGTGATTTCTGTGTTGGTTTAATATGACTTGTTTCACTGTAACGGTCACACAATATTGTACGATTTTGTACTCTTTTTACTTCTATTGGAACGTCATCGCGTTTTACTACAAAGCTTTTGGATACTCTTAATTCATTTTTTACACGAAAATCTTTTTTATGAAGTTTACTTTCAGAAATTTGTTTAATAAAATCAACTTGTACTTGTATCTCTTTTTGCCAGTTTACTGCTATACTTTTAATATTATCCTCTTCACAAAGATCAATATCTTTTTCTGGAACAGTAGTATTAAATATTTTATCCATGATAATCTTCCACAACATTTTAACACCTCTCAAGGCATCTAAACACCTTTCGCAAGGCCAATGTGATGTTTCAAATTCTTCCTAAGAAAATAAAAATATATATTATAGTAATTCAATGTAAATATACTACATGTTACAATTCCTAAATTTTATTAAACTCACATCCTGGAAGTATTTTTCAAATTGTTCGTCATTTTTAAAACATTGTTTCATAGCGTCACATGATGTGCTGATGCTGTCGATGAGGACCTTCGATTTGCAATCGCGGTGACATTGTGGTGCGGTCTGAAATAAATAGAAAATCATATAATAAATACCGAATGATCTCTACCTCGCGTTACAGGCTACTAACACTAGGCACTATGAATGAAAGAAAGATATTATAAAAGATATATGAATATATTTTATAAGCTTGATATGTGTAGTACAATCTCATAATAAACTCCTATTAGACAGTAAGTTTAGTTTTAATAATAATAATACTAATAATAATAGATACCTTTAGAGATACTTACCTTGCGTCGACTTCGGCATGTTATTTCTGTAAATACTCTGATTATCGGATGAAAGGGAAGAGCACTAACTGTCATGTTTGCCCTCATCCAGTCCCTCAAGTGTTTTCCCTTCGTTCCGGAATCATGGCTCCATGCCCTGGCGTCAGTACAGGATCCGTATGACTTGATCTTGCCTTCGTTGCGAGATAAGAGCTTCAATGACTCTTTAGATGGAGTATTCATTTAAATAAAGCGATATTTTTAGAACACTTTCTCATTGTCACATAAAATTTTGTGTTATGACTTTTGTGACAACTGACAATGAGATTTGAGAATAGTATAATGTTTTATTTGCAAAGGCTTTGGAATCATGGAACTTCTTTTTTTTAATATCACTATGATAATTAAGCACTAATTTGATCAGTATAATAATAATATGAAGAATATTAAACCACATTAAACACATAATGCTGGTTACAAACTAAGCTCTAGGCTTGTACTATGAGTACCAGAAATATTGATTTTAATACATAATATTTTATAAACACCCAGACAATGACAAACTCTATAGAAAAACGCACAGAGGAAAAATGTAATATTTTTTTTTGCCATGAGTGGGAATCGAACCCATGTTGTCCGAATACAACGCCAAAGGCGCTACCACTAGTCTACGGCGGTCACTTAGCACATCGGCGATGAGTACCTACTATAAAACATTAAAAAAAAAAATACTGTATCATAAAAAATAAACCAACGTGAATAAATTGACATAATTTTATTTTATTTTTTTACTATTTTCTATCAAAGTAAATATATCAATCAATCAGGTGACATTCAAAAGAAAATTTACAATTTTATATTTAGCGTTTTATAATATGTAATTTTGTTTTTAAATATAACTTAAGTTAATATTTATATCATGAAGCAGTAATATTTTTATTAACCAATGAAGTAATGTCTTTCATAACTAAACGAGAGAGAGTTTTCAATGAACATGGATCGTTTGACTTACCAGCGCGGAATGAAGGAAAGTTGAAGGCCTATGCATCCTGCACAGATTCCCGTGCCTGGTCACATTATGGATCAGATAAATCAGAACATCTTGTTGAAATAATTAAGAAAAATAACGACCTATGTCGACCGAAGTATGTGCCTACAGATGTAATAGTAAATACGCTTATGGGGGGTAAGAACACAGAAATATCTTGGTTGAAACGAAAAATAAATGAGTTTGAACAATTGCTGGCTGTTTATGATCAGCTAGATTTAACTCCTGGACAAAAAGATTTAATATCAAATGCAGTAAGTTTTTTTTATCAAAAAGTCAATGATGTTTATATCAATGATGAGATCGATAGATTAGATTTAGAGGAAGCTAGCATATTATCTAGTTTTAGTTGGGTCATTGGGTATTCTGCTGAATATGATTTATTATTATTTAATTTTTGTTTAGTACTTACATAGTTATATTCATTTTATTTTACATTAGGGTAGTTGCACCATAATATGAACATTCTCCCATGTATGAGCACCTAAATGTTTTTGAATATAATAAAATGAGATTGATCATAGGACCCAGCTAACCACCTAGTCTTGCACTAATTGGTTATGTGGCGTGTGTTCAATTGGGTTGCTTTTATTCACCAGGACACGAGTTGCCGTTTTGATATGAAGATTAGGTTATTAAAAACGAGAAGTGTAGGTACAACTATTGTTGTTGTGTGTGGGAAGACCGGTAGCCACGTTAAGGCCATACTGTAAAGCTTTTTTTGAGTCATCAGAAATGCCGGAAAAGATTTATATAAAATAAATATTTTGACTTTGACGACTACCTAGTAGAGGCAATATTGTTATCTAACAAAATCATATTAACAGCTTTGGGAATTCTATATACTTGTATATAAATAAATAAATCGCTACGTGGTGGCCTAGTTGGTTAGACCTTGGACTTAAAAACACTTAGGTCCCTGGTTCGAATCCCGGTGTGTACCAATGAGTTTTTAATTATAAAATTTATGTACATTTGTTTGACAACACCACTATAGTGCCTCGGAGAGCACGTTAAGCTGTCGGTCCCGGTTTCACTATACCAACTTGTGAAACTGTTTATAGATGGGTTATTGAGTCTATTCAAAACATTGCGACGAGCTAGCCACTTGTTCGGTGTAGACTCATACCATCGGCTACGACGAGGTGGGATTAAAACCCCTCCGCTGTGTACCCTGGGGCCGTCTAGGCGGTCTCGGGCGCCGTAAGGCACCCATGATGATGCATACATACATAAATAAATCATGTATTCGTCGGAATGTAGGTTACAAAAAGGTCTTATCTAACATATATGGCTCACTACATTCAGCCAATCTGTGGCACACGAAATCTTAGTCGTAATATCAATAATAGGTACAATAAGCAATAGGTACAAACAATAAATGATTAAAATTAAAACAGAAGAAACTGCATAATAATTTCCAATTTTAATCATTATAAAATGGACTTCCGCAAACGCCTGATTCAATTAAATACAAACAATAAACACAAAATTTAATACACTTGCCATGGATTACTTTGCTATATATATTATTTATAATAAATATTTCTGTTTATCCCACTCTGTCCAAAAAATTAACAGTCGAAATATAAATAAAGTAGGGACTAAACGCTATTAATGTCTATTTTTATTTATTTGAATATTCACATAATGCCGACGATATATATAATATTCACAGACGTGATATGTACCAACTACACCTGAATTTAAGAAAAAACAACACACCAATTATATTATATATTATTCTTTTTTTTTCAGCACGAAGAAATAAGATTGGCCAACAAAGGACTTGATGAATTAGTAAGATATAGCTATTAAATTATTTATTTATGCATCATTAGTATTTTCTGAACAGCTTTATCTTTTACAATTATTTTATCAAGATTTTTCAGGCGTTTTTAAAAAGAATGCACCGATTTGTTAACAATTAAATAAACAAAACAGCTGAGGCCGAGATGCTGAAAGCGTGGTAGCGGTTAAATCGCTCGTCAAAGTAAACATCAGCATTTCGTATTGATTTATTTTAGATAAGATTTTTTATTACCTATCTCATATTGTTATAACATTCATAACTTTGATTATTCATGAAAACAATTTACCGACGTCAAAAGATTTTTTGACCGACCATACAACTGCAAAAACCTAGTGACCTAGTCATGTTTCGGTTTTAGTCTATGGGTTTACCGGTTTTCAGGAGATTACTACATCGATTTCTTGTCGAGGTGGTAGTGTCCTTTCGTCGCTTACGAAATGGGTTGTTAAATTGTTCATAAGGCAGCGAGTATATTAAAATATACTCGTAATGCAATTCGTCTTTGTCGCCGCCCAATTCGTAATAGCATCTTTAGCCGGCATAGTGGGAGCTATCAATGTTGTTTAAGAACAATTATTGATTGACCCCATTCATGTACTTTGTAGGTCTGCTCACCATCAGGTAGATACAAAGTCACATGCCGTGCTCCAATAAAGAACCTTTTCTAGCCTTGACCATACATTCCATGATAATAACCCTAATAATTATTGTAATTATTTTATTATTAGTATTTAAGAAAATACATTTTTCAGAGTTTGGATCTGGATCTGACTGGCTTCACCGAGGTAAATGCCAAATATTATGATATTCTTATATTTTTTCCTCAAATTACGAAATAAACATAATTAATTGTGAAATAAACATTTCAGGGAATGGACTCCGAGGATTATCAGGTACTTGTGTTTGTTTTTACCTCCTATATGGCTATGTTATGGTTATATATAGTGCAGAAGCGGACGAGGAAAATTTCTATATAGTTTACTGTCTGCTGGGAATTAAATATCACTCTTAGCAGCCTGGATATTGGGTCGAATTTCCCAAGGTAAACTTCCGCGAAGAGGGGGGCGGGGGGTGTTTAAAAACCAGTCAGTTTATGACTGATCCAGAAACCGTCTGGTATATTATCTACTAAGCTTATCGAATGATCATAACAACTGATAACTTTTTAAAATTTTCAATTAGTATGCCTAAGGCATTAAAACCGCCTTTGTACATAGCTTTTGTTTACTGTTTAATAAAGTATTTAAATAGGTAAATAAATGTGTAAGCTAAGTTTGTATGTATATATAGATACTAAAAGATATTAACATTTCTTTTTTAATTTCCAGACTGGTAAATCTGGCGGTGATATGGTTAGTATATATAATCTTTTTATTATACAAAATGTACAATAAATATAGGTAAAAAAATACATATATAGCTAAATATATAATTTATATTAATGATTTTTTTTTGCAGACTAGTGAAATATCCAGAGTTTCAGAGGTATGTATCTCTAACATCTACATACCTATTATGCAACATATTTTGGTCTGTCTTTCTGCGTCAGTTTGTGTATTTAGAACTATTATAAATACATATAATAATATGAAATATTTATCCCAAATTCGGTTTAATGAATTTCCAGGAAACTTAATATATCTTTAACGAAAGGAATATATACTGGAAATATATTCTATAGATGTAATAAATAACACAAAAATATATTATTTTGCTGAATGAGTTTTTTTATACAAATCGTTTACGAGATTATTTTGGCGAAATGTGATGAAATAATTTATTTTGATAAGCAATCACTTTTTTAGCAAAAAAAAAACACATGCCATGCTCGACTTTATTATTATAAAAATTGTGGAATTATTTAAGATTTACAAAAGTTTTATATAAATATATGTATAGGTCTACTTTATTCATCGTTGTTACTTATTTGTAACGTTTTAGGCGAAGAAAAAAGCTTTTTTATTTTCCGACTTCCCGGACAAAAGCAACAACAACTAGATATAATATAAACTTTACATTGTATAACTATATATATAAACCTTCCCATATCATTTTATTAGCCTATCTAAAAGTAAAAACTTAATTCAAATCCGTTCATTACTTTCTGAAATTACCACAAAATGACAGACAGTCCGGGCGACTTTGCTTCATATAAGACACCTTATAGAATTTAATGATTTGATACGTTAAAATAATACATTCTAATTTTAGTGGCCGAACAATATGGATATAATATCAGAACAGACAAAAGATTGTAGAAAAAAATGCACTTGCGAGATTAGTACAAGTTAGTTTACTCTCTAATATTTATTAGTTTTTACAGAGTTCTTTAGCTCCTAATATGAGTATGTATGTTTTTTTACACATATTATACCTATGTGTACCAGGAGCAACGATAATAATACATATTATATTTTATAAACACCCATACCATGGCAGAAAAAATATTATATATAAACGTATAGGTATATTGTCTTATCAATTTTATCTGTCAGAGTGAGAAAATTAAGCGGTAAGTAGCTTTTTAGGGTCTATTAGCTCTTTTATGTTTACTTAGATAGATTAAAATTTATGTGATAAAATACAATATATTCTATCCACTAGTATCCTAAAGTTCAGGCGACAAGAATGCTGGCAACTATTTTTGCCAACGAATAAGCCTCGCTATTCAGCGTGGTAACGCCAGCCTTCTTGGCACTATTCCTGACGGGAATACTGTAAATTTAGATAGTATTTTTTATTTGTAGTCTTTAGTTTTATTTGTTTGATAGGTATTTTTAATGTGTATATATTTTTTTGTGTTAATTAAATTTATGATTTAAAACTTTTACACTAAATTATATCCACTAAATAAATTGGATAAACTGCATATCAAAGTTAAATTTTGTCCTATTTCCCATACTTACTATTACAATCGCTGGTCTAAGGTGAGGAAAAGAGTAATAAATCCACTGACCTGTGTTTTACAACAACAACAACTCCTGGCTTAGGTGAAGATGCTGGGAGATGCTTAGGTCGACCCTGGTGTACCCCACAGTATTGTCAAAATAACGCTCACATTTTAAGAAACAGAATGTGGCCGCTGTAGACAAGGCTCAATTATTAGTATTTATTAGTACTTATCACATTTTATGTAATAATATTTAGTAGATATGTATTTACATTCGAATTCATCAGATAGGTTCAGTGTGCTATCTTTTCAGGAGCTATACTTCTCTATTCAGGTTTTGCTAAACCTGGTTTAGCCGTGTGACAGAGAGAAAACAAAGGTTTAGGCTCCGTTTATCGAAACGTTTCTGAATATAGTCGATAGAGTTTATGTTACATAGATACTTAAACATAACTAACCCTTTTTTTTATATTGATGTAATATTTCAGATGCCACAGATCCTAGAATTGACGAAATGCATGACATGATAATTTGTAAAGACGCCAAACTTAATGCTATGAAAAATACTATTTCGGTAAGTAATTTTGAAGTGGAATAGGTCTTTATAAATTCGCTGGGCCGGTTTCATTAGCACCACACATAGAAATAGAACAATCCTCGAGTGGTTTACGGGTCATGTTTTGGTTTTACCCTGAGGCCATCAAGGCGGTTTTGAATAAGGTATCGGTGATGGTACATTTTTTGACATTTAGTAAAAAGAGACGATACTTATTTGACTATTTAATAAGTTTAAGTAGCATTTATAAATACGGGCTTAAGAGAATCTGCAGTCAGAAAAGCACTCATGATAATAAATAAATAACAAATTCCATACTCGGTGGAACCAGTATCTCTTTACGGAAATGAACTACAACAGGCTCAATTATCTATCTATAAGTACGAGTATAATTGAGTTTTTTTTTAGGTTTTAGAAATCGATGTCCGTCAACCTTATTGTTTATATGCTCACATATATACAGCTTTGGAAAAAATATTTGGCGTGTTGTGTCAAAATGCAGAGTACAAGAATTATTTATATCTTTTGGTACGTTTTTTACACCAAATTATTTATAAACTAAATTTAATAGGTACTTATGTAAACTAACATTGAAACCTTTTAGTCTATAAATCAATCTCAATCTGAGGGCCCTGATATAAAAAGGAAAATATTAGAAAAACTGAAACTCTTGGAAACATTTAGTATTGCTCTAATTATTCCATCATCTAAAAACAGTAAACAAAGTACAACAGAGTTTGTGACAAAATCTACTCGTATAGAAACTGCATATGCATTAAGATTAGCTGATATTAAAAAACCATATAATAATTTAGAAGATCAAAGAGCCCACCTTATTTCCGACATTATGAATGATAAAGATATAAAAGTTAAAACTAGTGAAGAATTAAACAGACTTGAAAATGATCAAACTAGCTTACACGTTTCTCTTAGTAAAGAAAATATAAAACGTTTAAAAAATCTTCAATCAGATTATAATGAATTGATGCTTTGTTATGAAAACCTAAAGAAGGAAAGAGATAAATTGTTAACTAAATGCACCACTTATACCGATTTAGAGGATGAAATAGAAAGATTGCAAGCAATAGTCAATGATTACAATAATGTTTGTAATGAAAAGGAGTATTTTAAAATGCGTTCAGAACAATTAAATAGTTTAAAGGAACAGTTCATAGTATTATCTGAAGAAACTTGTAAAATAGAAAGTAAATTAAAGGCAGAATCTGAAATTAATTCAATCAAATCTTTTAAAATCAACGAATACGCAAATGAAAATTTGATTTTGGTGAGAAGAATAAGTGATATTAAAATTACTTTTGAGAAAGAGAAAAATTTACTAGAATGCAAATTAAAAGAAGCAGAATGCAAAATAATGTGCCAAGAACAGCAAATAAAGAATATGTCTCAACAAATAGATAGTATACTTGCTCAGATTAACGAGGTAAGTATGTATTTAAAAATGTGTACTCATATTGCATGATAATAAAATGTTAAAATTATATCCTAATAGCCAAATTATGAGACACATAGAATAGGTAATAAAATAAAATCTGTATATGTTATATTACAGTTTGTTTTAAATATATATTCTTTAAACTGTTTGGTACATAGGTATTTAATAATATATTGTTCAATTAGATCTTAGCTATTATGAAAGTTAGGTAGATACGTATAATTTAATTAAATAATTTATTACAGTACGAAAAAGCTAGTGCAGATCATTTATCCCTACTAAATGAATTTAAAACTTTAAAACATGAAAAACACGAAACAGAATGTGAACTATTTTACAACTCAAAAGAAAAGCAACATTTGCAAGAACAATTGGAAGAAAAAAATGAAATTATAGATAACCTCAAAAATAATATAGATCAAATAAATGGTTAGTCTTTAATAGTGCCTTTCCCTTTATTGATTAAAAAATCTATTTCTAAGTATTTTTTAAAACGGTGGTAACCAGCAACGGTCCATATAGTTAGGTACTACACTAAAACTTATTTAAATTTTATTGGGTAATTTATAACTAGACGAATAATCTAAACAAATCAGTTAGACTATGGTTACAGCTTTAACATTGGCCTTATCTAAGTCTATCCTGATTTAGCTTCGCGCATTGACACATAATATAAACGAAGATGTAATCAGGCATTATCCGCTAACATTGCAAAGGTTTGTGATGCGTGTGAGTTTTTGTTCGAAAGGCGGTACTACAAAGGAATTTAGTGCTCTAAATATCATACTGCGTGGTTGACCTAGAGTCGTTTTTACTGTTGTTTCTAATCAATGAGAGAGTCGGATTGGAGCCATGATATTATTATGATAGGTATTGGAATTAAAATTTATTAAGAAAATCATTGTCAGACATCTAGTTTTACAATATATGTTCAGTTCAATGTTAGATTAATGTACGATAGATAAATCGTTAAAATTACAAAGCCACTAATGTGACCAATTACTTAGTCCGATTACTTTTAACGAAGAAAACATAAAAGGGATGGGAATTTTGAGGTGAGTAGTTTTTAAGTTATAATTTAAAAACTACTCAGCCTAAAATTCCCATTAAGTGAACGCATGGAGAAACAAAAATCATTTAAATATTGTAAATTTCAGCAATCTGAGAAGCAGGATGTGTTTTTTTTTTAAAAAAAAAGCTAACTCTATTTTATGGAATCATAAGTGAGCGAGTCTTGTCGCTTTTTTTCATAGATTTCAAGATTTCAGTCTGACATACGGATTACGGACTGAGTGATCCCATTAGTTCGTTTTTCTTTAAAAATGTAAGGAACCATAAGAGGTTATTATATTATATATTTTTTTTACAGGCGATTATAAAAATAATATTGAACGTAGTAATTATTTGGAAAAATATGTTGATGAATTAAAGGAAGAAATAAATATGCGAGTACAATTAAATGAGAACCTTGCCAGAAATATTGATGACAAAAATGATGATATTAAAAGTCTAAAGGACACAATAAAAAATAATTCTTTAGAATTTCAACAACTGCTAGAACAAAGGGCATTGATTGAATCTAGTAAAAATGACGAAAAAGTAAAAGAAACGCAACAAGATAACAATATAGAAGCTAAAAATCGTGTAAGCGATGCTTCTACAAATGCTAGCTATTCTGAAGAAATAATAAACTTAATAGAAGACAATAAAAGACTACATGGTCTAATAGATAAATATAAAATGAATGAAAATAAACTTCAACAACAAATCCATCAGCTTCACGTGGACAGTGAAGATATGAATAATATTCTTAATAAAGCAGAATACGACTTTAAAAGTCAATTAAATAGTAAAGACCAATATTCCACAGAACTACAAAATGCTTTATTTAAAGCCATAAGTGATCGTGAAAAAGTTATGAAACTATTAGAAAAATCTAATGTAAGTATGAGTGATTTAGAATTGGAGAAACTAGAATTAGAAAAAGAAATAAAAAATAATTCAAACAATCTATCTAAGGAACAGAGTAAACATTTAATACAGCATAAAGAAGAAATTATAAAAATGAAAGAAAAATACGAAAAACATATTGGTAAACTGCAAATGATTGAAAAGGATTTACTAAATAATAATAATGAATTGTCTGAACAAAACAAAGATATTTGTAATAAAATATCTAAAATTAATTATAATTATGAACAATTAAATATCGCTTACAATGATGTTTTGGAAAAAAATATAATTTTAAAAGATGAAATTAACAATATATATAAAAGTAACACTGAGTTATTTATTAAACTGAAAGGTTTAGAACAACAACAAATAATATATAATGAAACTGAAAGTGAAAATATATCAATAAAAGCAACACTTTCTTCTTTGACCGAAAAAAACAAGAAAATGAATGATAAATTAAATTCATTTGAAGAATTAGAAAAACAATACAAAAGATTAATTTTGAATAACGAAGAAATTTTAAAAGACAAAATTAATTTAGAAAAGGAACGTGATAACTTAAAATCACATTTGGAGGCGATTAAAATTGAAAATAACAATTTAGAACAAAAACAGAAAGATTTGGTAAGTGAAATAGATAGCTTTATGCCTAGACCATGAAAAAAATTCATATTCGTGGCGTTTACTCACGTTTCGACGTTTACAAGCGTCTTTTTACAGCGTCGAAATGAAGGCCACGAAACTGACGCTTGCAGCGAGCGCAGCGATATGTAGGTACGTACGTTCGGGGAGAAAAGGGAGTATTAGGCTCCTTTAGGCTTTCTCTTTGGGCTTCTTTTTTTTGTATTAGGTACTTTTTCAACCAAGTCATTCTTCAATACTTGCCGCAGTCAAAAATACTTAAATATTATTTTGAAACTAGGTAGCTTATGTTTCACAAAATTAATGTTCACGTTCCCATTCACAGCGATTTGGAGGAATTTTATTTATATGTACCTACTTTGTTATTAGTTAATAATGAAACCGGTTATAATAAATTATCGAAAATATATATTGATTGAAAAAATATACTTACATATATACTTTTTGTCTAATATATAAATATATATATATTTATACATTATTTAAATAAGGAGGTCAAAATATGGTTAATTTAATACCATATAAATAATTAGAGATTTCCTGCATATATTTTACCATTAATATCCATTTTAAAACTAAATATTTTGATTTATTCGCCACCGGCTGCATCCACCAGTCCGACAGAGGCGCGTCGCGCGACCATGTGTTTAATATGTGGGCGCGACTGTACCGTGTACGCTATAGAACTCTCTAGTTCATTTGTTGCTAGAAAGCGTCAAACTGCTTAACGCTCTTACCAAAACGTTCGAAGCTTTTATCGCTACAATTTGTAGCGCTGTTTCATGGTCTAGCAGATATGAACCCGTAAGTTTGGATTTTGACGCTCAACGCTGACGCTTGCAGCGCATAGTGAACTCGCTTGGAGGGTCGGTTTCGTGGCCCTCGGGTTAGGGCTTAAGTTAATAGCATCATAATAATAAAATCCTCTGTCAAAGTTATTATACGTATTTTTTTCAATAACACGCATCAACATCGCCGAGTATATTAATGATTAGTATCATTCATTCAGAAACTTTTTAATAAACCATGGCTAGCTAATTTTCTAATTCCTCACCACATTTATTTATACGGAGCATACATATCATCACGGGTACCTTACGGCGCCCGAGACCGCCTAGACGGCCCCATGGTACCCAGCGGAGGGGTTTTAATCCCACCTCGTCGTAGCCGATGAGTGGCTAGCTCGTCGCGATGTTTTGAATAGACTCAATAACCCATCTATAAACAGTTTTACAAGTTGGTATAGTGAAACCGGGACCGACAGCTTAACGTGCTCTATGAGGCACTATAGTGGTGTTGTCAAATAAATGTACATATTTTTTTAAATTATACGAAGGAAACGTCATATTTCAGTAAATTGTTTATGAATGAAGCAGGTAATATTTACATATATACATACTATCGCGCCTACTGCTATCACTAAGCAGAAAGAAATTTACGCCACTTCGCACTATATATTTCTTTAGTTTCCTCCACATTTATGCATCGATTTATACATATGGTAGCAAAACACTATTATGCACAATTTTCCTGGCTGTTATGGAAATATTTTTATGTGCATAATAATAATATTAAATTAACACAAACTAAGCTCTAGGCTTGTACTATGTGTACTAGAAACAATGATATAATATATATTAATTTTATAAACACCCAGACCATGGAAACGGTATTTATTTCAATTTAATATTCTTTTATAATATTAATTATTTTTTAACTTTATTAATTATTTCAGATTCTCGTTCAAAGTAGTCCATCTGACAGATTAACGTTAATTTCACTGTTTGAAGAAGTAGAGTCAATGAAAACGGAAATGATTTCAAAACAAGCTAAAATACAGGAATTGCATGACACCAACAATGAATATGTACGTAAAAATATATTAAATATCTAAAATTTTTTTTTTTTCCTATTACCATAAAGTAAAACTCTTCTTTGTATATCTCTATACTAATCTACAATGTTAACATAGCAATTTAAATCGTGCTCGCGAACTGTATCGGCAAAGATTTATCGATGGTAGACCCCCCACTGAACAGCGACGGCTGCCTGAACATGTCAAGACGACTACATTCCACCGGCTCTTTTCATCGGTCTACTAGAAGTGGGCGTCCAAGCACAGTCGACGCCAGGCAGGCTGAATTCGTGTCAGAGCATTTTGAAGAAGAGCCGACCACAAGTACGAGGTGAGCCAGAACAAGATTCGGTATAAACCATGTTCCAGTTTGCGGATTCTTCGGTACGACAATCGTTACCCTTATCACTACGCCGTACACAGGAGCTGATACCCTTCGATTTTGCACCCAGGAGGAACTTCTGCGAGTGGTACCTCAGGCAGTTAGAGGAAAACCCTAATTAAGTAAAGTATGTTCTGGACGGACGAGGCAACATTTACGAGGTCAGGACTTTAAAATATGCATAACGTTTACGTTTGGGCTCGCGAGAATCCATATGCTTCACAGCAGGGCAGATTCCAACACCAGTGGCGGCTGAATATGTAGCCTTTATGACGGGCATTTCATCGGTCATTATGCCCGTAGAACGGAAATCTAAGAGGCGATTGACGACTTTCCTGTGGCTGACTGGGATTACTTTGAGAACCAAAGAACCATGGTGTTTCAGCATGATGGAGCTCCGGCACAATTTGCTCGCTACGTACGAGAACATCTTAACGTTCGCTTTCCGCGAGGATGGATCGGCCGCGGGGGACCGGTGCTATGGCCTGCTCGTTCTCCGGACCTTCTTTTTGTGGGGTTATGTGATGGACAGAGTGTATTACTACGATTGCCCAACGGTTGCCGAGATGTAGCAGCGTGTTAGATCGGTTTTCGCATAGTCATTACACCGACGATGGTGCGAAATGCCACACAAGCCATATCCCAACGAGCGAGGTTGTGTATTAAGCAAGGCGGAGCACACTGAGCCGTTTCCGTGAAATTGATGTTTATTATGAAAAAGTAAATGTTCGTTTAGGTTGTATCGTTAGGTTAGGTCTTTTGAAAATTTTGTCGTTCCGCAAATAAGGTAGAAATGTAGGTACATTCTGCGTAGTTTACTCTTTAATTTTACTAAAATAGGGATTGCACATTAGTGAATTTTTTTTTTTTTGGTGTAGGTGTGTTATACAGCGTTACTACGGTTTTTAAATATTGTGAATGGACTTGTTATAAGGCCCCATTTAACCTCCTTTTGGCTTTACGGGGTATTTTGTATCACATTAATACTTCTGTTTACCACCATATTTTTCCAAATAATTACGTGTCATCTAAAACCAATAACTTTGCAAAACCGAATGACCCCGGTTTTGTAATAAATAAACGAAAAGATATTAATAACTTTTAATTGATAAAGTGCTTTTTTATTTTGTCAATAATTGGATTAATAATATGAGAAGTACTTTTTACGTTTACAGCACTGTTGACTGGAGGAGCTTTAATTACGATATTTATTTCGTTTTTGTCTTTGTTTATAGTACGAACATGTTTTTGTAATATCAGCTTTCGAAAATCAGTATCTATACTGAATTCTTGAACGTTTGAATGAAAGAATTTTGTAATGATTGAATAAATAAATAATAATAAGGACAAATTACACATATTGCTCTAATCACAAACTAAGCTCTAGGCTTGTACTATGAGTACCAGAAGCAACGATATAATACATATTATATTTTATAAACACCCAGACCATGACAAACTGTACAGAAAAACGTACTAATATTTTTTTGCCACGGGTGGGAATCGAACCCACGACCCCGGATACAACGCCAAAGGCGCAACCACTTGTCTACGGAGGCTGTTCAAAATAATAAGTAGAGTTGATTTTATCATTCATCGAGACGAAATTATTTTTAGGCACTTTATGTGTAGGTACCTACACCCTTTAATGACCGCACTGAAGAAAATGTTTTAAAGGAAAAAAAATACTTTTTTTTCAGAACATGAAAATATTTACCATTTCATTTAAAAAGTAAAAATAATTATTATAATATTTTTTATTTATTAATTACTATTATGATATATTTCAGTCTGTATAGATAGACAGTCAGAGTTAATCCATAAGGGTTCAGTACTTTTTTTATATTAAGAACTACTTGGGATGTATGATATTTTGTAGTAACGAGCCGTGCACCGTACACGATGTATAGTTATTACATGAACTTCATATAACAAATTATTATATATATCCATATATTTATATGTATATGTACAATTATTTGACAAAACCATTATAGTGCCGCGGGGAGCACGTTAAGCTGTCGGGCCCGGTTTCACTATACCAACTTGTGAAACTGTTTATAGATGGGTTATTGAGTCTATTTAAAACATCGCGACGAGCTAGCCACTTGTTCGGTGTAGACTCATACAATCGGCTACAACGAGGTGGGACTAAAACCCCTCCGCTGGGTACCCTGGGGCCGTCTAGGCGGTCTCGGGCGCCGTAAGGCACCCGTGATGATATGTATGTATGTGATTTTCAGGATGAACTAATTAGAAACTATGTGGAAACAATTGCTGTAAAAGATGAAAAAATTTCAATTTTAGAAAATCATATTAACGAACTAGAAGAAGAAATAAAACAATTACACGAAAATTTTTCATCTCTTCTTGAAACAAGCGAAGAAATTAAAGAAATAAGTATTAGGAATCTGAGCAAATCTTTGAAAAATATAGAATCTCAACGTAATATTATTTTTTGTCTATTTAATTACTATTATGAATGAGCTTTATTATTATTATGAATGATTTTCACCCTTATTATCATATAAAACTTTGAAAGACCATAGACATCGCTTGTAATTTAATCAGTCGTAGCTCGTATTTCTAGTGCAATAAAGGCTATGGCAGATAAAATTACAAGTAATTATAAGTCACGTATTATTGATGACAAAGACCTCACTAACACCTTAGAGCCACTGCAACTTCGCAGAGATGTAGCGTCGTTGAGCGTATTTTACCGCCTTTACCATGGACAGTGTTCTGAAGAACTATTTAATCTCATTCCCCATCTCATTCTCCATCCTATAACCTTGACTCCTTTAAACGAGGCGTGAATAGGCATCTTAAGCCGGCATAATGGATGAAACCAGCTCTTACAACATTTACAACACAGTTCTAAGAGCTGGTTGTATTCATTGTTGGACCTGCATACTGCTTTCGATCAGGTATATGTGAGGTCACATGCCGAGCTCCTATAAAAAAAATAAAAAAAAGCGAAGACGATAGCATTTTGCAAAGTTTAATTGTATAAAGGTGAGAATATATTTTGAATATTTTATTGTCTATCTATCTAGTATAAATATTTTTGTATTTTAGATTCGCAATCTACTATGGATTTTAAACAAGAAATAGAAGAACTGCGTAAAAACAATACAATATTAACAAATCAAGTTGCATTATTAACTGAGAAAACAGAAGCATCTAAGGATGACAGAGATATATTTATTTCAAAATTTACGGACATGGAGAACGAAAAGAATATATTATTACAACAACTACAGCATTTAGAAATAGAAAGCGCAGGTTATAGTGATTTAGTACCAAAAAGTGGCAATTCCGAAGATATACTAAAGTCGTTTACCAGAATAAGAGAATCGATGCAAATCGGTTATTCAAAGACTTCAATATTGGAACAAAAACTTTTAGGTGTTCAAACATCATCACAATTATTACAAAGCAAAGCCGATGCAGCGAAAAAGATAGTAGAAAAAGAGAAATTAAAAATAACATTAGAAAAAGAAGATGCAATTCAAGATAAACTAAAATTAGAAAATCAATTAAAAAAGCTTAAAGAAAGCTATGAAATTAAAATATCAGATGGTAATCAAAAAATTAAAGATCTTAATGCTGAACTTATGAATAAGAAGTTAATTACAGATAATATAAATAAATCACACAAAAACACAATAATACAACTTAATGAGGAATTAGATAAGCTGCATAAAACATACCAAAACGCTCTTGATGATAGTATTGATTTAAAAGAGAAGATTATAAATTTAGGCAATGAAAATAGTAAGAATAAAGAATTACTTGTAACTGCCAATATAGTTTTAAAACAGAAATTAGAAGAAATAAATCATTTACGGGATACATTAAATACATTGCATAGTAAAGATAATAGTAAACTACAGTCACATAACAAATTATATATGCACGAAGTTAGTATTCAAACTGAAAAAACTGGTTTTAAATTGAGTTGCAGCATTGATAGTGACATTATACCAGAAAATAAAAAAGACACCAAGACAAATGATCCAGTTAATTTGAAAGACATAAAAGTATTAAGTACCAAAACCGAACCAGCAAATGACTTTAATAGTAATATTAACCAAAAAGAAAAGTTAAAGCGTTTAATACGAACTCCTTTAAATAATTTATCTTTAACTAATAAAAATACTATTATAAATATGTCAAAAAGTAATGGCATACATGATCCTACTAACATAAGTAACATTCATATTGTTTCTGCCATTGACAATAATGTTAAACCTAAAGATAAAGTTTTATTAGGCAAATCTAAAGACGATTTAAATAACAAATATAAATTAAAAACATATGAGAAAAAGGTAACAAATAAAATTAAAACAGAAGTAAAGCCAAAAGAACTCGAAAGTCATTATAAATCAAGCAATAAAGTGTATTCATATTATAAAAAATCTCCAAACATTACATTATCACGATCTACGTCAAGTCATGAAGTAATATTTCATAAAAGAGACATTATAGTCAATCGTTCTTTTATGAATAAATATTCAGATACTTCTTTCTCAAAGAGGTCACTTTCACTTTCGGATATTTCTGATAACTATACTAATAATAAGGATAATTATGAAACAAAAAATAGAAACGGGTCTAATGAAAATAATGTTATCGATTTTAATAATGTCGAAAATAATTTAATTCCTAGTAGTTCTTTATTGGATATAACAAACACAGAAGACAATTTTATACGTATTAAAAATATAGATAATACAGAAAAATATATAACAAAAAATAGTTATTCAAATTTTAATATATTACGTCACAATGAAAGAGATTCTATCAATACTAGTAATTCGAAAACCTTTTCTGAATATAACGTTCACAGTAATTGTAGCAAAAAAATGTTTGTTGACAAAAGCGTCTTGGCAATACTAGATAATAAAACATTAACTAAAGAGTACGAAGAAAAGATTTTATCATTACATAATTCTTTAATTATCCTCGAAAATGAATATAAAGATAAAGTTAAAGCAATAAAAACACAGTATGATAATAATATTAAAAATATTAAAAGTGAACACAGCCATGGAGTTCATAGTTTACAAAATCTTCACGAGGAAAGATTACAATATACTATTAAAACCTACGACAATGAAGTAGATAATTTAAGAACATTAAGCTTAACTGCTATAAGAAAGGCAGACAAATACAACAAGGAGAAAGAATATCTTGCAGTTAAACTAAAAGAATTAGAAAAGGTAACATGCAAACGTATTTATTAAGCTGCTTTTAAATAGCTATTGAAATATAAACAATAAATCTAATGATAAAAAGCGAGGATATTCTAGTCGGAATGCTAATTCGTCTATAGATTCTGGTTAACCGTTTCATTTTATAGCATAGTGAAACGTTTTTTTTTTAATTCTAATGATACTTAATGAAAGGGAGTGATAAACGAGTATAATATATTATGCCATTTTTAACTTTAATTTTTTTTCAGGAATTAATAAAATCATCTAATGGTGAAAATAAAACAGCTGATCGTAAGTCCAATATAGATTTAAAGAAATTGACCAAAACTTCTGTTCGGTCAATTAATTTGCTCGAAAAAATTAATACAAGTCCATGCACTTGTTCTGTTGATATAAATTTATCTGATACAATTCGGAATATATTCGAACAAGTTGACGCACGACAAAGAAAAACGGCTGAACGCAACTATATAAATTTTATTGTCAATAAAATAACAAGCGATAACATTCAGGTTAGGTTGCACCAAAATTATATATTGTATAATGTAATGATAACCATCAAAAGACCGTGGAATGTACCAGTGATATTCGATCTTCACTATAAAACTCGTACATTCGATGACTTTTTTGCTGATGTAAACGCAAAATAAAATGCACATACGCATATTTCAGTTGCGGCTGCCGTTTTTGTCCTTTGTAGTACATTGCATACATTTTGTAAAGCAATTAATATTATAGCTAATTACCATCAGAACTGTTTACATTAATGGCGTTTGATACGATACTTGTGTGCAGGGACTGGATCGCTGTTCCCGACAAGGGTTAATAAGAGTTTGCTCACTAAACCCATTGCATCTCAAAAGTTGAACAATATTCTTTTAAAACCCTCAAATTTAGGAATAATAATATCCTTTCTAAAGGCTAAACCTATAGAGGTTATCTTTTTTTTTTTTAAATATTGTTTTCATAGAGTCATAATTGCCTAAACGCTATAAGATATTATTTACATTGTTTACCCACGTGTGTTGAAGTGTTTCTACCCTCCCACTTCCAAAGTTCAAAAATAAATGACTTATCCACCAAGATTTTGCTATTTTTCACGCCATAGCAGAGAAGTAAGTTTGGCAACCGATAAACCTCAAGTTTGACAGTCGATAAAACACCATATTTATTTATGAATATATATATTATTAATCAATAAAATAGATATACCATGTACCTATTGTTCCATCCATTTTTTGTAATCAAAACTAAACACTATCTAAATAATGCACTCCATAATAAAATCTACAGCCTAATCGTAACGAGGTACTTACCTCTAGCTGTAGCCAATTACTAGTATTGTAGCCAATTATATTTTGCAGACCCTTGACACTCGAGAACTGGCTTTTCTTCACTTAAAAGTGTGTCGTACATGGAAAAAGAAGTTACTTAACGAAGAAGAGAATAAGAAAAAGCTGGAATTTTCAACTGATTTTAAACAAGAAAACTCTCCACATAGTTTCGGTTAGTTTTCTTCATCTCTGAATTCGTTATTCATATAATAATTATATGTAACTGATTTTACCTAACCAATAAGACAGTTATTACAAAATAAAGCGATCCTACTAGCTACATTTATATATAGTAAACAAAGTTGATAAAAACACAATTGGTAGAGCTACTGGGGCCTTACCAAAGAGCCGATCGATAATCGAATCGAAATACCCATCGAAAGCCAAATGTATGGGATTTGACGTTTCTTGGCGATCGGACTCTACCCATAGAGTAAAATTCCTATACAATTTTATCGATCGATGAGGCGATTCAAATGGCTATCGTGTTCTTTGGTCAGGCCCCTGATCTCGTATAGTTTTTATATCGCTAATAAAATATTGCAAATAAATAAATAATAAACAGTGCAAAAAGTATAGTATAGGTAGTAATAGGTTAACTTACTATAGCAACTTTAATATGAATTAATATTTACAGTTCCGGGGACAGACAGTTTTGTGGATATTGTTAAAGGCAGGATAATCTCCAACACAAGTCTAGAAAAGAATTGTAACGATGACTTTAATACTTTACAATCCAAGCCCTCACGACCGTTGCCTGCTAGACAAATCGAATTTGTGAATAAAAATGTGTACGTGTAAATATATTTTTTTAATTGTAACATATCATTAGCATCACATGTTTCTGGTACTACTTTAGTAAAGAGTTTCGAGTGAAAAACATAAGGTTTAGTTTTTTTTTTTCGAAATATAAGAAACCAATTTTTAAAATATTATATTGAAGATACCAAGTTGTGTGACGTCACAAGAACAAAATTTAGTAATCTAAAATTAATTATTCTTTTTTGAACCAATTAAAAATAATAATATAATATTTAATTTATTCTATATTTTCTAAATATAGATTTAGTTTCTTAAATATTATATATATATAAAATAAATATAGGTTGTCCCAATCGCCAGTTTTTCTAAGAATCCCATTGTACACTTTCTTTATTAGTTTGAAATATACATAATACAGGAAATATAATTAAAACTTTTTTAAACTGACAGGTTACAGCATAAGTTTATTTTACAGATGCAACTGTACCTTGCAAACTATTTTAAAAGGTAAAAATTCAGTCAGCGATATTTCTTTGTCAGGAACCAGACCAAGAAGAAAAATACCAGACGCCAATAATAGGGTATGTACTTCATTATTATCATCATCATCGTTATGAGCATATCGCAGTCCACCACTACACGTACAACTAAATAATAGACCTGTATGTACATATAGACTTATATCTCAATTTGTAATTGCTGTGTTAAAAACATGTTTTAAGAAAAAAAATACATTTACTATATACACTACAGTGGCCTTATTCCGAGCTTGCAACCGCTAATCACGACAAGACGTTGCGTAAACTATAAATATAGAAATATAAGCTCTATTCCAATTTTTATATAGTATGTATTAGGTTGGCTATAATAATGCCGCCATCTTGAAATACACGAATTCTTCGCAAGTTGGAGCATTGGAATTTCAACTTTATAATTAACAGGATAGAACTTATGTTTCAATACCTGTACTTTACGCAAAATGCGTGACGGTGAACGTGTCAAAACTCGGAATAAAGCCCCAGGAAACACTACTTTAGGTGATACTACAGGAAACACTGCTTTAGGCGATACTACAGGAAACACTACTTTAGGTGATAATATACATAAAACTACTTTTAAAAATACCACTATATGAGTAAGGATTACATCGACTGCAGATTCACAATTATACTTAAAATTGTGTTTCAAATGTTTTTTTTAAGTATTTATAATTTCATTACTTTAAGGCAATCCTGGTGAAATTACAACCTGATCAATGTATAGAATTAAACAAATACAACGACGAAGTACCAATTAAACTAAAAAATACATCAGAAAGAATTTCCATTAAGAAAAGTTTGAAAAAGAAACTTATTAACTAGAAAAAAATGGTATTTGTACAACTTTTATTTAAATCTATTTATATTGTTTTGTCTAAATCTTTTGTATTGTATTTTTTTTATTATAGTTCAATTATTTATTGTATTGTGATTTATTTAAAATTTAAACGTAGGCATAATAAAGGATGTATTGTAAAATTATTAAAATTACAGTTTTTTAATCATATCCTACTTTAATTTAATTTGTTATGACTTGACAACCTTTCTTTTGAATGAGTGAAATTGATAGTTTAAAAATACTACAGTAGCCCTAGTGTGAGTTTTTTTTAACGTTTACTTTCGCGTTAACTATACTACCGCGTTAACATTTTGATTTGAATCACACGCCCGCATTTCTAGTTCTCAAAATTTCCGCTTGGAACGCTGAACCATTTCCCATACAAATTTTAGTTAACTCAAACGCAAAGTAATAGTTAGAAAACTCACACTACAGAGATGCAGAATAAATTTAAGAATTATTATTCAAGAAAGTTAATTCATTTCCGAAGACCGTAAAGGTGGCCTATTCTACTAAATAAAATTAATAAAACAATTAATAAATAAATATAAAGTGGGGTTGCCTCCGAATACCATCGGCGAAATGAGGATGGGTTAATCCCTCCGCTGGGACCCTGAGGCCGTTTAAACGGTTGGTTCTCGGGAGCCAAATAGTTACCCGTGATGGTATTTATTTTTATAAAATTAATCAAGTGATAACTTAACCAGATTTTTTTCCTATACAAAATCTTTTTTTTTTCACAAATAAAAAATGATTTTTATCGTATTTAGTGGTATCAGGCTTCTGATTTCCGTAGTCAATCTTTAGCAGTCTCATTACTAAGTTTGTGACTAAACTACGGAAATCAGAAGCCTGATTCCACTAAATACGATAAAAATCATTTTTTATTTGTGAAAAAAAAAGATTTTGTATAGGAAAAAAATCTGGTTAAGTTATCACTTTATTAATTTTACAAAAATTAAAATAAATACCATAGAATTTGCCTCTACAGTTGTAGAGACAGAGCCGGACAGTACGAGTGGCACATCCTACAGCAAGGTAGTGGTAGTGTAGTCACAAACTGTGGATCATATATGACCTACTTTCAAATATTTTTTTAACTAACCATAAATCAGGCAAAAGATAAAATAAATTAGACAAATTGTTAAATAAATTTGTATAATTAATTAGCTTTTTTATAAAAATCCATTATTATATTTCTTACGGATATTAAGGACTATTATGGCGTAGGTTCGAAACAAGGGTTCATAAACTCTACTTCTGGTGCTCTGTATAGTGGATTCATGGAGGTATCCCATCCGGCGCTTGCACTTGCGACTTTGAATTTTTCAAACTCCTTCTTGTCGTGTAAATTTACTAATATATTCCATACAATTGCGGTTAGTAAACCTACTAACAGGATGCTGCCAATTGTAGCTCCAATTAAAACTGCAAAAAATATGTTAGTGCTAACAAGATCCATATGTATGATAAATTTATTAAATTCTAGGCTTATTTTACAATTTACAACTATTTCAAGTATACATACATACATATACATATCATCACGGGTGCATTACGGCGCCCGAGACCGCCTAGACGGCCCCAAGGTACCCAGCGGAGGGGTTTTAATCCCACCTCGTAGCCGATGGTATGAGTCTACACCGAACAAGTGGCTAGCTCGTCGCCATGTTTTGAATAGACTCAATATAATCTATAAACAGTTTCACAAGTTGGTATAGTGAAACCTGGACCGACAGCTTAACGTGCTCTCCGAGGCACTATAGTGGTGTTGTCCAACAAATGTACATTTTTTTAAATTAAAAACTCATTGGTTTGACACACACCGGGATTTAAACCAGGGACCACCTAGATTGTTTTATATTTGGATAAATATTATAATACAATAATAATCATTGGGGCCTTATTTTTGAATAACTTTATCTGGCGATTGACATATCAAATTAATTTAATGTCAACTGCAAAACGAAAAAAAAATTGATAATGCGATTATATCGAATTCATTTAGTAAAATAAGGCCTCAGATCGCTTATAATTTTCTCTGTATTCTTCGATTATTAAATGCTGTAAAGTCCTATTATTATTAGCATTTTTCTTATAGGTAATACTCACCCCACATATTAGTTTCCGGCGGACATTCTTTATCCTT
Source organism: Monopis laevigella (assembly GCA_947458855.1). Taxonomy (NCBI): domain Eukaryota; kingdom Metazoa; phylum Arthropoda; class Insecta; order Lepidoptera; family Tineidae; genus Monopis; species Monopis laevigella. The sequence continues at coordinate 24,091,930 of OX381583.1, read as the reverse complement.
CTGAACAATTAAAACAAGTTTTTGGTCAATACCTTCGTATTTATATTTGTAAACTATAGAACATTCGTCTTCCATTGTGCTTAAAATACACCATTTTGCATTCTCATAATTCACCAGATCATCCTTGTCTGCCATAATAATGGTGGTGGTATCAGTGCTATTATTACAGACTACGAATTTATCAATAGTTTTGCATATTTGTAGCATATGCTTGTTAAGCTCACATCTTTTCTCTAAGCAATTTTCACAGTAGTCACAGTATTCTCCTATGTAAGAATTTCCATCGGTACTATTCTTATTGCAAATACATTTTCCACAATCGCACGTCCCTCTTCCAGAACATATCTGTTATGATAAATGTTTTTATTTAATTAATTAACATTGTATTAATTATATATTAAAGATTTATGGAATAGAAATGACAGAAAACTAATTTCAACTTGAATATATAGGTATATATTATTATGTAACAAAAGCTTATTCACGGGTATAATCTAAAAAAAATTAAAAGAAGTACGACAAAAGTGTTATTATTCTTATCTATACATATTAAAAAGCTGAAGAGTTTGTTTATTTGGTTGAACGCGATAATTTCAGGACCTATGGTTCGAATTGAAAAATATATTTTACTGTTGGATAGCTCATTTATCTAGAAAGACTATATAACATCACGCTACGACCAATAGGATTGGAGAAACAATGAAAAATGTTAAAAAAACGGGGAAAAATTATTCCTTTTGAGAGCGTACGCAGCTGCATAAACGGTTAAAGTTACGCAGACGAAGTTGCGCGGATCAGGTAGTGAATAATAACACTTCTTTAGCTTTTCTCTAAAATTAATACAAATGATTAACAGTACTTTCTTGTCTCACGTAAATTACCTATCAGGCCATTATTATTCGACAGTTAACTTGTATGAAGAGCTGTAAATTGTATTAACTCTCTATACAAATTATCTGTTGAATAACTTTATCTGACTGAAAAATCAGCCCCAAATAAACTTGGAATACTTAAAAATAATGCTTACCTCTTCTGAATAGGGGGCAATGCATTTTTTTTCTTGACAATTACAATATTCTCCACTCCATCCACTGTTTTCGTTGCAACTACAAATGCCTTTAATGCATTCTCCATTGTTAGAACACATTTCATTTTTCGTGTTTAAACATCTTTTTTCGTCATACTGACAAAAAGGTCCGGAGAACCCTTTATTGCAGTAAATACATACACCACAACTAAAATTTAATTTAAATTTAATATTAGATTAATTAAACCTACCATCTCGAGTAGCTTACGGCGCGGCGGCGCCCGAAACCTCCTAAGCGGCCTCAAACCCAGTGGAGGGGTTTTTATTTCCACCTCGTCGTAGATGGTATTCTGAGACTACACCGAACAAATGGTCAACACGTTGCGGTATTTGGATAGACTCAATGACCCATCCTTTAACAGTTTCACAAGTTGATATAGTTAAACTAAAACCAAAGGATTAACGTGCTGTCCGAAGCACTATAGTGGTGTTGTCAAACAAACGTACCTATTTTTTTCTTGCTACTAAGGTTTTAACCGCAAACCTAAAAACTAGGTTGTTTTTAGGTTTAAGGTCTACTCGACCATCACGTATATGAGCAGATGGTAATTGACAATTACATTACTATTACTATCTATTTTATTGACTATGGAATACCTATCTCATATAACTCAAACAATAGGATATACAGAGTGACTTTGAAAGGATTCTGGGCTAATATGAGGTTCTGCTGATCAAATCGAACACGTGTTCTCATGAAACCATGTGTCGCAAATGAAAAAAAAACTACCTTCAAACAAACTAGTTATATTAAAATGACCAATTTGTGAGGAATGGAGAGGCCAAATTATTTTTCCATTTGCGACACATGGTTCAATGGGAAAAGTTGTTCGATTTGATAAGCGGAACCTCATATTAGCCCAAAATAAATCCTATCAAATTCACCCTGTATAAATATAGGTATGTCATCGATAAGTCAGTTACAACTAGCCTAAGAGCTTAACTAAACTAGCTAGTAAGCCTAGAGCTTAGTTTGTGACCAAAGCATATGTGTAAATTGTACGACATATTAAAAAAAAACTTACCTGCACAACCCTCGTCCGCTACACGGTTCCGTGTTATTATCCATTTTGCATTTGTTCATGAAATATTTATTATTATTATAGATGGATCCATCATTGCATTGACACTGGTCACCATATCTGAAAATATCATCATATATACTTAATGGACCTCAGATAACTAGTAGTAAAAGCTTGTATCGAAATTTGATGAGAAATGTAATCGGGTAAATTGACTATTTATAAGTGGCCCCAGCCTAGTGCAGATGACAACATGGCCGGACCGGGATGGGAGACCGCTTTATACAACGAGGCTATACCATCATAAACACCGCAATAAGCTCGCCACTTATTAGGTGTTGCCTCCGAATAACATCGGCGAAATGGAGATAGGTGAATCACTCCGCATAGGTTAATCGCTCCGCCGATCGAAGGCCGATTAAACGGTTTTCGGAAGCCAAAAAGGCACCCGCGATGGGATTTTATTTATTTATTTTTTATTACCATTTATAGTTAAACATTAATATACGACATATTATGTCCTTTTCATAAGAGTAAAATAAAACAATTTTATATAAAACTATCTGTGCTCCGCGCCATCAACCGCCCCGTCGAGTCGCCAGTATCGCGATCCTTTTTCACCATGATCCCACTTTTAAACTCACACCTACGAGCGAGCTCAAAATTTCCAAAATTATAACACGTATTAAAACCAATGCTCAAGGACATGACAAAATAACACGCGATATGCTTGTGATGACATTACCACAATGCCTAGACATCATCACTTTTATTGTCAATTTATCAATAACCTCGTCCACATTTCCATGTGCTTGGAAGACAGCTCTTGTGAGGCCCTTGCCTAAAATTCCGAACCCACTAGACTTTAAAGATCTACGTCCAATAAGCTTACTCCCGTGCATGTCAAAGGTGGTAGAGAGGGTTGTATGCGAGCAACTTACAAGTTTCATAGAGACTAACAACCTTCTGCCTGCCAGACAGTCAGGGTTTCGGAAGGGTCGCAGTACGACAACGGCTCTTCATGACGTAACTGATAATATCATTGCAGATCAAGACGTTGGACTGGCTACTATTCTAGTGCTTCTCGATTTCTCGCGAGCATTTGATAGCATTAATATAGAGCTTCTGCTGTCTAAACTAGCATATTACGGCTTCGAACCTGCTGCAGTCGCCTGGTTCAGTAGCTATCTAAGTGGTAGATCACAGTACGTCGAGGTGAGGGAAAGTGGGGGAAAGGTGGAGTCGTCACCGGTATATCCTGTATCTCGAGGTGTACCACAGGGATCTATCCTCGGTCCTCTACTCTTTATATTGTACAGTGCAGACATAACCACTTGCATACATAACTGTAAATATCATCTGTATGCAGACGATCTCCAAATATATTTCTCCTTTGACCCTAAAAACGTGCTCGAAGCAGTAGAAAAAATAAACGAAGATTTACTGCGAATAGAGAACTGGTCACATGAGAACACCTTAGTTTTAAATCCGCTCAAGTCCAAGTACTTAATTTTGGGGTCAAAAAAGAATATAAAATCCTTAAGATCGTTTTCTCTGCAGCTTCTCATCTCAGGACAACTTGTCGAACATGTGACTGAAGTCAGAAATCTTGGTATTCTGATGGACAGCGAATTGCGTTTCGAGAAGCATATTACTGAGGCTGCTCGCAATTGTTTTTATAGGTTAAAACTCTTATATAAGATCCGGAGCTATTTGAATATTGAAGTGAGAGAGAAGTTGTGCGAAACAGTAATACTTTCAAGGCTGAACTACTCAGATACCGTTTACGGTCCATGCCTACTGGCTAGGTCTGAAAAAATTATACAGCGTGTGCAGAATGCCTGCGCACGTTTCTGCTACAATATTCCTCCACGGACACATGTCTCTCCATACCTAAACAAAAACAGATGTCTCAGGATGGGCCACCGGCGGACTCTCCACTTCGCGATGTTGCTTTTCGGTGTAATTAAGTTTAAAACGCCCAATTACCTTTTTGATAAGTTGACTTGGTCACGAAATATGAATACCTATAATACCCGCTCTTTTAATTTATTATGTATACCTCGGTATAAGACTTCATCTTTTCGGGGCTGTTTCAGATACGCGGCTGCAAAAATTTGGAACAACTTGCCCCCACCATTGCAGAACATGCAGTCGTCAACTGCATTTAAAACCAAATTTAAAAAAAATCTTGTAATAAGTCAATTATAGCCCAAATAACAATAATAATAATGATAGATATTTATAATAATAATTGATATTTATAATGAAAATTGATAATGATAATAATAAATGTTAATAATATTAATAACTAGCGGCCCGTCCCGGCTTCGCACAGGTTTGTATAACTTTAACTATATGATCAGCGCACGCCACGGAAGGCCTCAGAAACGATACTTTTCCCCCGTTTTTAAAACATTTTTGGTTACTGCTCCACAACTATAGGACCTAGCGTGATATTATATAGCCTATGTTACTTCTGAATAATGCAGCTTTCTAATGGTGAAAAAATTATTGCAATCGGTCCAGTAGTTTTTGAGTTTATTCATTACAAACATACAAAAACACAAAAATACAAAAATACAAATCTTTCCTCTTTATTATATTAGTATAGATAGATAATGATACTAATTATTGATAATAATAAATAATGAAATTAATAATTGATAATAATAATTAAAAATGATAATAACAATTGATAATGTTAATAATAACAATTGATAATAATAATAATTGATAATGATAATAATAATTAATAAAAATAATAATGATGGATAATAGTAATTTTAATTGATAATAGTAATTTTAATTGTTAATGATAATAATAATTCATAATGAAAATGCTTTAATAATAATTGATATTCATTATAATTATAATAATAACAACAATAGTATTAAATGATACAAATTCTTTACATTTTCATATTGTGTATGAGTATGCTTGCGACCGTTGATGCTCATAGAATCTTGCGTTGTTAAATGTTGTTTTATTCTGATTTAAACCTGCCTACACGTGTATTATGTTACAGTACCTATATAATGTATGACTTTAGTATATAACCAATTTTGTCATTCCCGTGATGGTATGATTTATTCTTCATTGTATTATTATATTATATTTAGATAGTGTTAGTTGTGAATCTGTATGTAAAATTTTGTCGTCCCCTGTAAAATTGCTTAAAATTGTATACATTTGTAATAAGTAAACATTGAGTTATTCTGTATAACTCTAACACAGGCGTCAGCTGAAAATCAGTGCTTCATCCTAGAACGATGTAGCTTATACTGAGCTGATTACCTTTTAGTCGCCACGCAACACACTCTTTTGAAAAAAAATAATCATATTTTAATGTTTGTAATTATATTTGAATATATTATATTAATTGTCTATGTAATTGTGTTGTAAGCGAAAATAAAGTTTTTCTTTCTTTCTTTTCTTTTTTCTTTTTTCTTTCTTTTTCTTTCAGGTTCCTAACTAAAACATTAAGTTTGACATCTGTAGGTATCTTCATCCCTTATATTGAAACTCTGGTGTCTGTATATCTGTCTCTCCATATGAAATTACTCGAAAACTACCAGTCTAATTTATGATGGTATACCTTGTTGACCCTATCTAATAGGGTATTATAGTTTCTTATTTCTCAGCAGTTATTGAACCGATTTCAAAGAAGCCACGGTTGAAGTTTATTGGAGACTTCATCATCACCAATAATTCTCACAGTCCACCTTTGGAGTACATCGAGAGCATTAAGTATTTGGCAGATCCGTCCCAAAGATGCAAATTCTACTTTAATATCCTCGCTGCTTTATACTTAAATCAACTTTTCATATTTTTCTCGTTTCGTATGATTTCGTAATCGCACTCTGAAAGAAAACTGCACCTCGGCACGTAATCGATGCAGTCTCTTGAAAACCGGTAAATAGAAACAGAGGATCAATTTCTGTTTCGTAACCGCACTCTGAAAGGAAACTGCACCTCGGCACGAAATCGATGTTGTCTCTTGAAAACCGGTAAATAACCTACAGAGGACTGAAAGGCTATAAATCGTGTCAAGAGTCTATTTTCTCTTAATTTTTTTTACTTAAAAAATAAACAATAGTACGATGGATTAACCATGTGGCGGGATCTATCGTATAATAGATAGAAGGAAATTAGAGTGACGACGTCATAAATCCGGACTTTTGCCAAGTTTGATAACAACCATTTCACCTCCTATGCGTTTAGTAAGCTCTCTTCTATCTACCCAATGCTAAAATAAGTAAATTATACCAACCTGTTCTCCTTACATTTGCAAATACCGCATTGAAATATTCCATTAGATGAGCATTTTATTTCATTTTGTGTTTTATTATTGTCCTTTTCACAAGGGCATGAGCATATAACCTCTATGTCCAGTAGGAGAATATCATTTGTGTGCGTAGTTATTTCAATTAGATTAGCTTTTCTACATGCCTTATTCGTGGCTGTTACGGATAGCGTAAAACTTTTCGTTGATTTATACTTAATATCACAATCTGTATCACTGTCTATACAATTTGGAGATAAATGTAATTTAATATTATCAGTAACATTGGTATATAATTTAATATTTTGAACTAATTTCTGTAACAAAATATAGTTATTTTAAATAAAAGATTATTGATTTCTAGACCGACAAATCAGATAAATATTTATTCATACGAATACAATATAATGATGGTATTTAGACAAAACAACTGAAATAATAAAAATATGAACCAAAATGTTGATAATTAATATATATATATATACTATTTAGTAGCTAGAGATACAAAACATCAGCAGGGGCCCAATAAATAAATAAAAACATTTAGTCCCGCTGATGTTTCCACTGGATTACCCCTTTGAATCTCCCGACTTATGCGGCGAATAAAATAGCTTTTAGCTTGAGTCACCAGATTTTTTGACTAAAAGTTTGCCAAGTGTATCTGCAAACTTTTTCGTGACCAAGTGCCTAAAGTTTCAACCGCAAAAGCTAAAAATTCAAAGCGGTCACACAGCGAGGCATATTTTGGCTTTTTGTTCGGGCACCGGCGGAACTAGATGTTGAGTTAATGTAAGATGCGGCTAATGTGTCCGCGCATGTGGTATCCCAGAGTAAGGAACGTCCTTTCGTCCATGGCACCACGGTCATGCCGTCCAGGCGTTTGCCATCTAAACGGCTTATACCCTGCAGCACACTTGAAGTGTCGGTGAAACTAAAGAACGCTTAATAATTTTGTTCATAGCAGCGTGTCTTGTCTTATATTCGACCGGCACTCCTTTGGCATGATAAACCGTGATGGCCATTAGACTTTACCTCGACCAACCACAATAGTCTCCGTAGACTAATGGGTTCGATTCCCACCCATGGCAAAAAAATATTAGTACGTTTTTTTCTGTACAGTTTGTCATGGTTCTGGGTGTTTATAAAATATAAGTAATATGTATTCTATCGTTCTGGTACACATAGCACAGGCATAAAGCTTAGTTTGTGACCAGAGCAATATGTGTAAATTGTCCTACATATTATTATTATTATAAATATATTTATATTTATTTATTATTATTTTCTTAAATTCAATAGCTAAACTAGCAACCACCAATCAAATACTATAAGTTTAGTTACCCTTGTTCACTCTTTACACCTTTGATTGATTATGGGGACGTGTGTTGTGTAGATCTCACGGAAGAATTACTAAACAAAATGGAACGACTACACAATGAATACATCAGATTCATTTTCTGTCTGCGCAAATATGATCACGTCACACCTTATCGAGATAAGCTGAAATGGTTGAGGATATGAGGTAGGAGAAACAGCAGGGTTCTCTTCCTGCTCTACACATTGTTAAACGAACCTAACACTCCCAAATACCTCAAGGATAGTTTTACATCCCTCGGTTTGCATGACGACAGAATCCTTCGTTCTGCCTCTAACTCAACTATTTCTATATCTTCTCATCATTCTACCTTTGTCTCAAAATCTTTTTCAGTTGCTACTGCAAGACTCTGGAATGATCTACCAGTGGACATTAGGCAAACCTAACAGGGGTATCTTTAAGAGACTAGTGTATAAACACTTTCTAAATGTGTGAATATGTCTTCTCCTTTTATTATTCGTTTGGGCTCACTCTCTCTCTCTCTCTATCTCTCATCTCATCCTCTGTTTCTGCTTTAAAAGATTATTGTGCTGTGACACAGAAGATATAATAGTACAAGATATATGCTGTAATATTTGCTATTTTATTATTATGTTTGTATATTATTAATATAATTTATGATATGTAGTGAGTATTAGTGTGTATGTATAATATTTGTATACCTACTCTATTTCTTAAATGTATTTTACTGCACCAATTTAACTACTTACTGCTTAATTTGTCCCAAAGGTTTGACTGGTAGAGAATGCCTAGCGGCATTAAGTCCTCCTCTGTACTAAATTTGTGCAATAAAGTTTTTTAAATAAAATAAGATCCTGTAAGTATTGCTTTGAAATCGCATTTATTAAGTATTGACGGCCAATGACGGCTAATATCGGACGTTCAAATTGCAAAAAAAAATGCTGAACGTAGTTGGTCTGTTTACCAATAGGTAGATACAGAATCACAAAGTGTATCTTATGCAAAACTATTGAAGATTAGCTTTTAAGTATTCATACTTACTGTATATTGTTCTTGAACAATATTATTTAAATTAGATTTCTTGCCATATTGCTCCTTTAGTTCAGTATATATAGAACGTTTGATTATTTTAGCTAAGTTTTTATATACATCTTCAACTTTTTTAGTTGCGGCAAATATTATCGTATATCCATGTTCGCTTGCAATTTTATTTATTTGACTAACTGATGGATAATCATAAGTTAAGGCGTCAATATAAGTGTGATTCTCTAGGTGACATTTCATGTCATTCGTTTTCAAGATACCTACAAACTTACCTTCCCCTGCACTATGGTAGGGGGCATCGCTACAAGCAATTATAATCTTTAAGGAATCATTCCGCCATCCTATTTCATCTTTACAAAGCATAGCCTGCATGAGCCCATCGAACATGGCTTCTGGCACATCCAAATTACCATTGTCGTTTATTTTTGATACAATTTCCGAGAAAATGGTAGTATTATTCATCAATGAAAGGTGGTTTTTAAATGAATATGCATTGGTATACTTTCTGAAATAAAATATATAGATACTTAATTATAATTCTCTAGGCAGTAAATAAAATTCTGTAGGTACAGTTTCCCATGGACTTCATAAAATCTATACACATAAATAAAATTGGAGTATCTGTATTTGTAATATTAAAATAATCGCTTTTAACTAAATGCATATGGATGTATACCTACACGGTAAATATACCAAAATATCTTTTTTTTTTTTTTTTCTCGTATAGAATATAATAGCTGAACCATGCGGTTTTAACCGCGCCGTTTATCGGATCGAAAATAAAATACAGCCTATATTACTCTATAGGCTGTATTTTATTAGAAATTTCTATCTTACTAGAAATTTCTATTGGTGAACTAATTTTTAACCGACTTCAAAAAGGGATTGTTTTTTTTTTTGGGGATGTTACCTGATATCTCTGTCAAATCTTCATCGATTTTGAAAAATATTTTTTTAATTAATAGAGTTGACCTAGTTGGTCCCATAAAATGTTTTGTGAAGATGTATGGAGTATCTAGGAATATCGCAAATTTCGAGAGGTTTTCTTAATATTATACCATTTCTTCGCCAAATATAAACCGATTTTGCACAAAACTTTAATGTACATACCTACACGGTATGTCTACTATATATATATAAGTATATAACTTACCTTGCGAATGGTAAAGTTGGCTTCTCTACAAATGTTCCAAACCCCAAAAGGACGTTATTCGTTAGAGTTTCGAGCATTATTGTAATATTTTTGATTTCTTTAGCTAAATAAGCTTTGTGTAGCTTCATTGTATATGAATTATCAACCAAATAGTAGACGTCCAATGGATAGTCTTTTTCTGGTTTATAAAATAATTTAATAGCATTCTCTTTTTCTGGTCGGGTTTTAATTTTAATTTTCTGTGGTTTTAGTTGGATAATTTTATTTTTGTCTACTCCAAAGGGAGCATCATTCAAAACCATAATTTCTTCAAGTTCTCCATTTGGATAAAAATTATTTATACATTTTGCTTTTATATATTCGTGTTCACCGCATCGACTTTCATTAAAACTACTCTGAAACATTAATACTGATATTTAACCTATTTACTTACGTATTTTTTTTTTTTTGTTAAATAACTCTGCACGGGTTATCATTACCATCGCCACGTATATTATTTTAAATAAAAAACATCAAATTAACGTCGCAGTTAGTAGGGGAGACCGAGGAGAGTTGTGACAGGGGAGAGTTGTGGACAAAGGCGATTTCTCCGAACCTATGACCGTTAGCAAGCTGGAAACAACAGACATTTGGACATGTCAAGGCATGTGATTCGGTGGTGTATGCTGGATTGCTATATATTTTTTTCAGAATGCCTAATAATTATTCACGAAAACTGATAGACGCACGGCTAGTGTCGGCATTTATGAACTGTCCTTTAAAGAAATTACGTTAAAAATCCATAATGAACCCGTTGCCTCTACGTGTACAGCTCGTATTCCTCTTGCCACTACTTCTGGTGTGTTTTCGTCAGGGTCAGTAAGGCCGTTACCAAATGGACCACCAAGAAAAAAGAACCAACCTAATAAATAACGTCTGTCATAATTGTTTATCAGATTAAATTAAGATTTTTGTTAGACTTTAAACACTTTGTTAGACTATCAAACATAGTCTAGATACACAGTTGTCACTACTTACCTTGGTACCTGTCACAACTTACCTCGGTGTTAGGAGAGTTGTGACAAAGGGCGTAGTTTCGTAGATTTTTTCAGAAACCTATAACTTATATAACTTTCATTGGCTTTGATTGACTGTTTTAAAAAAAGTAAGGACTAGCTCTAAATAGAGCTACAGTTCATATTCCTGATACGTTTCTTTGTAGAAATATGCTCTTTTAAGTAAACATTGTCGCAACCCTCCTCGGTCTCCCCTAAATAGACTAAAAAAGTTAAAAACAAGTACTCACCGCCATGCACCACGCACAAGATGCATTTGCCACACAGTCGCCGCAATATTCAAGACCTTTGCATTCAGTTTTAAAACAAGAAACTTGCATTAAAGATAAAACTACTATGACCAATATAAACATGATTCGCGTACGACTGGCTTCTGTAATAACTGCTACTTGAACATTGTGCAGCATAGTAAAGCTAAGACGCCTTTACAACTCAGTTGTGGCTATAGCAAATGCTTTGAGGAAATACTTATTTTAATATTTTAATTAAGGTAAAGGCACCCAATTCCAGTTCTAAAATTGGCACCATTTTCCGAGGTATTTAGAAAAACGTAGTTTTTAAGTAGTTTTCCGATAGCAGCTGACTTGAACCCGCGCTTCATACATTTTGGACCTTGTGCGCCTGAGTATTACGATTTGTTAAATTAGTGTTTCAGTTGTACTTTTGTACTGTGAGCGTTTTTGTTTAAATTTAAATATTGAAAGGATTATATTTTTAATCCAAAACACTTTCTTTTGTGTATTTTCTTCACAAATTAAAGTAAGAATAAGTTATTAAAATACCACGGCATTAGGTGCCAAATATTTTAGTTTATTTCTATATGCCGATGTTTACCACGGAATAATAATTTCATAGACCTTATGTTTTTTTTATTATAAAATCGTTCACTTTTTAACACTCGGAATTGGGAAACGATATTTAAAAGCTATTCCGACTTAATTTCGCGATATTGACACAAGTAAAATACAGAGTGTTCATTATTTTATTCAATTTTTTATTCATAGGTTATAATTTTAAAAGTCAATATTTTCTGCGAAATGTTAATTAAGTTGTATTGATTTTTCACTGCTATTTAATGTTAACACATAGTTTTACATAATAGATAACGACGATAAATCGTTAAATGCTTGAAAAAAGAAGGAACAGTCTTAGTGATATCACAATATGTAACTTCACATTAAGACACAGTACTTGTACTATTATTTCTTTTGTGACAGTACTTACGTTTATAATTGTAAAATTATCGGACATCAACTTTGGGTCATATATTATTACATATATCTATATTTATTATAATACTTTGCAGAAAAAAACTAAAAAATATAAAAAATAAGTGCCCGTAAGCGATATTAATCTAACTATATATTATTTTCCATGAATACTTAATATATAGTGCTATTTGCTATCTAAATTATTATGCATATTATGGTGCCATTTTATTAATCATGTAAGACTGATTTAAAAACAGAAGTCAATTAATAGAGTTGATTTTATAAACACCATATATCATTCTCCCTGCCTCCATTCCTTTGTATTTTATACACTCGGAATTAGGAACCAAATGCATCGGAATTGGGATTTTTACATCGGAATAGGATATTTACTCGGACTATTTTGTATTTTACGTCATTTTACATTTAAGATTAATTTTAAATTGTCAATCTTCAAAATGGCAAATTCTTCAGAAAGGTTTAGCAAATGCTTAATTTTTAATTTACTTTTAAGTTATCGTGAAAATACCGCGGAATTGGGTGATTTTACCTTACATTCATTCATAGGCAGTTATTTGTAGATATGTTCTAATATTGAAGCAAACAACTAACAAACACCAATGCCCGGTTGCTGGTAGCTAACCGACGTTAAGTTGACGTATAAACAAATTGTTTTATATGAATAATCGAAGTTTATTTTAAATCAGCTCTTACAACACAGTTCTAAGAGCTGGTTGTATTTATTCTTGGACCTGCATACTGCTTTCGATCAGATGGATGTGGGGTCACATGACGAGCTCCTATAAAAAAAAATAAAAAAACATTTTATATCGTACTAATGAATTAAATCTCATTTAAAATAAACTTCGATTATTTATATAAAACAATTAACTTATACGTCATTTTTGATTTAAACAAAATAATATATATACTCGTATATATATATATATATGCTCTTGTTTTTTATTGTACTTTGTTTTAGAAGAACTTTGGTAATATTCATTGATAGCCTCCGTAGACTAGTGGTTGCGTCTTTGGCGTTGTATCCGGAGGTCGTGGGTTCGATTCCCACCCATGGCAAAAAAATATTAGTTCGTTTTTTTCTGTACAGTTTGTCATGGTCTGGGTGTTCATAAAATATAATATGTATTATATCGTTGCTTCTGGTACACATAGTACAAGCCTAGAGCTTAGTTTGTGACCAGAGCAATATGTGTAATTTGTCCTACATATTATTATTATTATTGACCAAGTCGGCCTCATAATATAAACTATAGCTTAAATCTAAAATAATATGTAGGTATGTACCTACGTGGTGGCCGAGATGGTCACACCTTAAGACTTAAAAACACTACAGTTTGTAGGTCCCAGGTTCAAACCCCGGTGTATAGGTACCAAGAGTTTCAAAAAAAAAAAATGTACATGTATACATTTTTTTTTTCTTTTTTTTTTTATGAGAGCTCGACATGTGACCTCACATCTACCTGATGGAAAGCAGTATGAAGGTCCAAGAACAAATGCAACCAACAATTACGATCTACGTAACCTTTGATTGCACCTATTATGCCGGCTTAAGATGCCTATACACACTTCGTTTAAAGGACTCGAGATTATAGGAAGAAGGAAACACGCGAGCAGGTTGAACAATTCACATTTTAATAGTGCGACAGATATACGAATCATCAAATTTTTTAGTGCGGGTTAGAGGTATACCATCTGTCACAGTATATGCATGCATTTTGTTACCCGCTCGACGCTCTTTGACAAAACCACTATGTGGTTAGGTTCCAGTTTATTATACCAACTTATGAAACTGCTTATATAGGTTGAGTCTATTCAGACACAGCAACGAATTGACCACTTATTCGGTGTAGACTCAGAATACCAGAGGTGGCAATGAAATCCCACTACTAGGTATCCTGGGTATTCTGGGTAGACCTTAAAAATAAATGCTTAGGTAGTGGTAGTGGTTAATTTTAGCCACTGATTTCTCTTATATAACTTAGATGATGCTAACTTTTACGAGCGATTTAACCGATACCACGGCTTCAGCAACTCGGACTTAGTAGGTATATTTACTAATATAAATAGGTGAAGAACATATTGTTTGTCATATTTTAGATAGGCAGTATATTTTTACTATATTTCGTTGAACCGGCTTCGCTCTTTGTGTAAAAAACATATGCCTCTTCCAAATTATATAAGAGACCCGTCTACTACTTTCTTGTAAATAATTATATAAAGTGCCAATGCTGAAAAAAAATATTCAGGCTCCACCATTTTATCTCAACTTATGGGCAGTGATTGGTAGGTACCTACCTAAGAAACTTACTAAAACCAAAAACACTTGCATATTTTTTTATTATTTATATTTAATAACAAAGCAAATCTGTCAGATCCAAAATTTCAAATAAAGTTAGGAAAAGATTAATTAAAATGTATATATGGAGTAAAGCGTTATATGGTTGCGAGACGTGGACTTTAACCCAGAAAGATATAGAGAGGCTGGAAACGTTTGAAATGTGGTGCTAAAGAAGAACGGAGAGAATCAGCTGGACAGAGAGGACGAATAAAAAAAAAATTATGGAATATTGAAGGAAAAAGGGGAAGAGGAAGGTTGAGAAGAAGATACATAGATCAAGTAAAATAGAAACTAAGTTTCACTTCGTACAGGGATATCAAGATGTGGGCTGAGAATAGGCAGGAGTGGCGATTGCTCCACCTACAAGAGCCTAGCTCTTAAATTTAAGAAGCGGGGTGTGGTCAAAATCAGCTAATTTGTTAAAAACCTAAATGATTAAACAACACACTTTTAAAAGGATAATAATTTAAAATATATTATTTATAGACCGAGTATTTTCCTTGAATTCCGATGCTCTGTAAACGATATTATTAGTTGAATGAAGTCATTGCATTGGAACAAAGCTATCAATATGTCTTATTTATATATCAAAATACTTGTAATACAATTATCTATAATTCAACTATTTGGTAATAATTTATGTGAAATTAAAACAAACTGTGAGTCCTGCATTTTGGATCCTGATATGTGTGTTTGGTGCGCGATGGTAAGTAAAACTTTTTATTATTTATTCTTTTTAATTTTTATTTTTAAGCAGATCTCTTCGATAGGCCGACCGGCCGGTTTTAATACCACCTACTGGGCACTTGACTGTTACATCTGTATGCATGCCCATACATATGCCCTACTGGGCACTTGACTGTCACATCTGTATGACCATACAGATGCCATAATAGGCACTTGACTGTTACATCTGTATGCCTATACAGATGCCCTATTAGGCACTTGACTGTTACATATGTATGCCCATACAGATGCCCTACTAGGCACTTGACTATTACATCTGTATGCCTATACAGATGCCCTACTAGGCACTTGACTGTTACATCTGTATGCCCATACAGATGCCCTACTAGGCACTTGACTGTCACATCTGTATGACCATACAGATGCCCTATTAGGCACTTGACTGTTACATATGTATGCCCATACAGATGCCCTACTAGGCACTTGACTGCTACATCTGTATGCCCATACAGATGCCCTACTAGGCACTTGACTGTCACATCTGTATGACCATACAGATGCCCTACTAGGCACTTGACTGTTACATCTGTATGCCCATACAGATGCCCTACTGGGCACTTGACTGTTACATCTGTATGCCCATATAGACGTAACAGTCAAGAAAATAAGGCCTAGTTACAGTGGCATATTTACGTATGGATCAATTGGAAGGGGAGAGGGGTCAGATGTAAGTGGCTACAATGAACTTAAATACGCCCCTGCTTAGTTCCGTTTTGGTTTTAGTCTATAAGTTCTGTGGTTTTCAGGAGCCTACTGCATCGATTTCTTCTCTATATGATAGTCTCCTTTCAGGATGCGGTTACGAAAGGGAAAGCTTCCCTGTGGATAAGCTACCATGATTTTTTGCTATCGTATTTAAAGAAACGTAATAACATTAGGGATATGAGTAACTTCCAAAATGAAGCTTAAATCACTTACTAGCTGACCTGCGCAACTTCGTCTGCGTACGCAACGGAAGCTCTCGTTTTCCCTACATTTTTCTTTGACGCTGTCTCCTATTCGTCGTAGCGTTATATAGCCTATATCCTTTCTAGATAAATGGGCTATCCAACACTAAAATATTTTTTTAAATCGGTTCAGTAGATTCAGAGATTACCAACCTCACAAACTTTACCTCTTTATTATATTAGCGTAGATAATATTGTATATAGTATACTAGCTGATACGCGCAACTTCGTTTGCGTAACTTCAACCATTTACGCAGCGCACGCAACGGAAGCTCTCAAAAGGAATAAATTTTCCCTGTTTTTGCAACATTTTCCATTGATGCTCCGCTCCTATTGGTTGTAGCGTGATGTTATAGCCTTCCTCGAAAAAGTACTATACAATACTAAAAAAAATGTAAATAGTTTCAGTAGATCCAGTGATTTTTTTTTTATGAGAGTTTTTTTAATTTTTTATATATTATATTATATTACGTGGTGGCCGAGTTTGTTAGACCTTGGACTTAAAAACACTTAGGTCCCTGGTTCGAATCCTGGTGTGTACCAATGAGTTTTTAATTAAAAAAAATATGTACATTTGTTTGACAACACCACTATAGTGCCGGAGAGCACGTTAAGCTGTCGGTCCCGGTTTCACTATACCGACTTGTGAAACTGTTTATAGATGGGTTATTGAGTCTATTCAAAACATCGCGACGAGCTAGTACCTTGTTCGGTGTAGACTCATACCATCGGCTACGACGAGGTGGGATTAAAAATACCTCCGCTGGGTACCCTGGGGCCGTCTAGGCGGTCTCGGGCGCCGTAAGGCACCCGTGATGATATGTATGATATGTATGTATGTATAATTTTTTTTTTTAAACTGTATAGATTAAGATTAAATTAATTGTAACTAACTAATTATAAGTATTGCTACTGGGGAGACGGGCTGCTCCTAATACAGGTTATTAGTACAAAGAGCAGCCCAGCTGTACAGTAAAATTGAGTAAATTTGGCAAATGAATAAAAAACATTATTATTATTATAATAATGATTATTATTATATAGATAACTAGCTGTGCTCGCGACTTCGTCCGCGTGGAATAGTTATTTTTTTATCATATAAACTTTCATCCCCTATTTTATCCCCTTGGGGGTAGAATTTATCAAAATCCTTTCTTAGCGGATGCCTACGTCATAACATCTACCTGCATGCCAAATTTCATCCCGATCCGTCTAGTGGTTTGGGCTGTGCGTTGATAGATCACTATGTCAGTCAGTCACCTTTGAGTTATATATATTTAGATTATTCTTTAATACATATCTTTTGTGTATCTTGAACCGTTTTCACGGCGCACGCAACGGAAGGCTTCAAAGATGAAATAATTTCTCCCGTTTTTTACACATTTACCACTATATCTTTGCTCCTATTGGTCGTAGCGTGATGTTATATAGCCTATAGCCTTCCTCGATAACTGGACTATCCAACACAAAAAGAATTATTCAATTCGAACCAGTAGTTTCGGAGATTAGCGCGTTCAAACAAACAAACAAACAAACAAACTCTTCAGCTTTATAATATTAGTATAGATATCTCCTAACCTCACAAATGTTACCCCTTTATAATTTCACTGTGCCAAAGGCTGGCTATAAAAAAGGTTTGTGAGTATTCACTCAAACATTAAAACTAAATTACTAAGGTACCAAAACGTTACAGAAAAAATGTTTACCGAAAACCCTTCGCAAGCAACTTTTTGCACTTGTCGTTTTATTTTTAAATCGTGATATCTTTTGAATTTAATGTCCGATTTGAATAATTCAAAAAGTGATCTAATGAAACAACCTCGAATACAAAGTGATTTATTTGGTTAAGGGTTAATACCAAGATAGTAATAACATGATCTAGTTTCTACTGGCATTTCTATTAACTTTTCATACATAAAGAGGTTGTTATATTGACATAACTATAATAGTTGGACGGGCATAGGGTACTGCGAACTTTTTAATAGATTAATGTGTTCTATAAATCTGGAGTACATTATTTTATTATATTTTCAACAGTTTTCGCAGCGCACGCGATGTAAAGAAATTTATATATATATTTTTTTACACTTACATTACACACATACCCTAATATTTTTGAAAATAAAACATAGCCTATGTCACTCATGGATACCATTCTATTAATATAATAATAATATGTAGGACAATTTACACTTATTGCTCTGGTCACAAACTAAGCTCTAGACTTGTACTATGTGTACCGAAAACAATGATATAATACATATTATATTTTATAAACACCCAGACCATGACAAACTGTACAGAAAAACCATACGTCAATGAGAAAAACATACTAATATTTTTTTGCCATGGGTGGGAATCGAACCCACGACCCCCGGATACAACGCCAAAGGCGCAACCACTAGTCTACGGAGGCTGTCAATTAGTGAAATAATTTTAAAATTGGCTCAGCATAGCCCAGAGATTCAGAGATCACAAACTTACCTCTTTGTAATATTTGTATACTAGGCCAGTCTGTCTGTGATTTTGGGTCCTAAGCGAGATCCAGTAATCAAAAATATGCAAAAAATCGGAAATTTTCAGTAGAATTCGATGCACTAAAATTAAAACAACTGACATTATGGGGGCCCAAAAATAAGGCCCAATTTTTGTTGTAAAAAAAGGAAAGGTTTGTATTAAAAAAAGTTTCATACAGAAGTCGTAGAAATATGAATTACGGATAGACCTAGGCCAGTTGGACCTCAAAGTATTAACAAACTAATTTTTTTTTTTTATAAAAAAACGTAGTGAAATGTCTAAAAATATCTCGGTGAAAAAAATATATTTTTTAACCAAATTTGGTGAAAGTATTAAGAGAGAGCTTAAGAAAGAAGAGAGTTATTGAAAACTTTAAAAATATTGAAAAGTTTTTTGCAAAAACTGAGTTTTTGTAAAAAAATACTCTTTTTGAAACCTGTATACATACACAGGGATAGTGAGTAGCTCTCGCACGGTTAACTTCGACAATTTTTATTTTCAACAATAAAAAAATAATTCACATCTCGCTAAACCCGATGGTATTTCGAGTCTACACCGAACAACTGGCCAGCCTGTCGCAGTTGGTATAGTGAAACTGTGACCGGCCAGTAGCTCTCGCACGTTTAACTTCGACAATTTTTATTTTCAACAACATTATGCGATGCAGATGCAATATATTTATATATTGAAAGTATACGTATTACACTTGAATATGTCCAAACCTGATTGCTGTATAATGCGTCCTCACGAATTTAAACAAACGGTACCTACATGATTTTTTTTTGTACATTCATTAATAAATACCAACTATCGAATGGTATTAGCGACAATTAATAGAAAAAAAAATTTTGTGAAAAAATGGTGTTTTTGGTTGTCAAAAAAAACGATTTTTTGCAAATTACCAGTCAATTTAAAAAGCGTACAATACTGACAAATGTTAGAACAACCTTTAGAGAAAATTTTACAGGTTTCAAATATTTTATCTTTATATATGATCAAATAAAAATAAACATTTCCATTTGGTAGAACCTAACGTTTCTCACTCTTTAAAACGTTACGTTAATACTATAGCAAATACTCATAGTATAAACTCTATGTTTGACAACACCACACTACTTCTTAGGAGGGTACATTAAACTGACGGCCAGTGTCGGTCACAGTTTCACTATACCAACTGCGACAGGCTGGCCAGTTGTTCGGTGTAGACTCGAAATACCATCGGCTATAACGAGGTGGGAATCCCATCACTGAGTACCCTGGGACTAAAGGGGGATATGTTCTTGTATTAAATTTATATAATTGTAGGTACTAACTTTTGCTTGCAGAAAGATATGCCGGACGTCGTTAGATGTAAGCCGGCTAATCAAAAAGAAGATTGGTGTACAGCCGAAGATATTAAAAACCCTAACAGCACTTCCGCAGTAGTAGATAGTAAAACATTCAGTTCAAAGTTCGGCGAAGTAATCCAAATCAAGCCACAAAGCTACAAAATGAAGTTAAGAGTAGGAGATAAACATAAATTTAAATTTTCCTTTTTAGCTGCTAAACATTATCCAGTAGATTTATACTTTTTATTGGACGCTTCTCAGTCAATGAATTCCACCCAAGAAGCTGTAAAAAAAGAAGGAAAGGCAATTTACGAGACAATGTTAAAGTTAACTAACAATGTGTTTATGGGTTTGGGAACATTTATTGATAAAAGGGCCATGCCGTTCGTGTTGTAAGTAGTATTTTTTTATGATTCCTAGGGGCTATTGCAAAATTCTACCAAAATTCAAAATTATCTAACCCGTGCGATCTCTCGGGGAAAATAAAGGGTGTATAATATACACAAATTACATATATCCGTCTCTTTCTGGTCCCCGAGAAATAGCACGGGTTATTTTTATTGTTACACCTAATTTTGGAACAGCCTATGTAGTATCACATGATAAAATCAGCAGAAGTTAATGACGAACCACTATTGGCCGTCTCTATTATGCCCTTTTGGCAAAAATAATGTATAGAGTTCTTAACGTTATTTATGAACTGTACACAGACCTAGTATTGCGCAAGCAAGATCCTAGGAGTATGGCATACACAACTTCGGCAATTTCTGCTATACTACTTGTACTATTATTTCTTCTGTGGCTCTACTCATATTTATAAAAATGTTAAAAAGTTAAAAACAACGCACTGTCGTGGTCGAAAGTTTCAGTTTGGCGTTTTTGGAGAATGGTCTCTTTCAACTTTTAACTGGATATCAGCTGGTGCAATAATACATGGATGACTTTTATTTTCAAAATCAACCGGTTCGATTCCCGGCTAGGAGAATATTATTTTCAAAAATCTAATGACGCAGACGTTTTTATCACAAATCGGGCCTGAGACTCCTTTAAGCATTTTTCGCTATTCCATGTAGTGTAGTTTAGGATTTGGCCTTGAAAAATTCACCCAGTATACCAGTATTTTACTATTTTGTTATTTACAGCAATACCACAGCGTTAACTTATTCCTTTAGAAATGAACTTAAATTAACAAATAATGTAACCAAATTTGTGGAAAGTGTCGATAATTTCAATATTGGATCAAACTTTGATGGGCCAGATGGTAGTTTTGATGCTTTATCACAAGTGTTGTCTTGCAAAGAAGAAATTGGTTGGAGAAAAGAATCCAGGAAAATAGTAGTTTTGATGACAAGTAGTCCTTACCACGCAACTGGAGATGGAAAGGTGGCCGGTATTTTTAAGCCTCATGACGGTAAATGTTACATGGAAAATAACTTATATACAGCGGAACTAAAATTGGACTATCCATCAGTAAGTTTAATTAATAAACTTGCGTCAGAAAACAAAATAACAATACTGTTTATAACTACAGATAAAAAAGTGGAAGCTGTGTATATATCGTTAAAAGGTTTAATCAAGGGTTCACAATATGTTAGTTTAAATCCTGAAAACAATAATGAAATTTTAAATAAACTTACTGACATTTATAAGGTATTTATTTATATAAGTTTTGGTATTCAATTTTATGAATATTGATAGATTATTTATTAATAAGTAATTTTTAATATTTGTTTCAGACAATTTCAGAGTCTATACTATTAAAAATTAATGTTTTAAATCATGAGAAAGTTGAAATAAAATTAACTCCAGATTGTACAGTAAATAAAATAAATCCTAAATGTTCTGTGAATAACAAAGTGATAGACTTCGAAGGAACAATTAAAATTCTTGATTACGAGGGAGTGGACAATTTTAATGTTAATATTGTTACGGAAGGACTTAATGAAATGTTATCATTAAATATCGATGTTATTAAAGAATGTGACTGTAAATCAAGCAGCGAATACTCTACATCGATATGTCACGGCGGTGGAGAATATAATTGTGGAATTTGCAAATGCAACCCGAATAGGTATGCAGTATTACATTGAGATGTAAGATATAAACTAATTAATGAATAGTATCATAGTAGATATGTTAGAAAGTCTCACACTGCATTTATTTTGTAACTAAATTGATACCTTTTTTTTGCACAACAATATAAATTCAATAAAATACAAAAAAAGGTGACTTCAACTTGAACAAAATCACTGCAGCCTTGGTGGTTTTTACGATCGGTCTAGATTATATTATGAGATTTCTCACCTTAAATCGAACAAATACAAATACTTACCTTTTTTTTCAGGTATGGAGAGAACTGTAGATGTATTGTTAATGAAAAAGGGTATATTGATCAGTCTTTATGCATTTACAATGCTACTGGCCTCGTCTGCAACAACCAAGGTGAATGTGACTGCGGTACCTGCGTCTGCAATGCCGACCATTTTGAAGGTCTATTCTGTGAATGTGATAGGAGAACGTGCTCCATTAATCAAGTTGATGGATCAGTGTGTTCTGGACATGGTGCTTGTGACTGTGGAGTATGTCGGTGTAACCCTGGATGGAAGAATACTGCTTGTGATTGCACCACCTCTAATGACACTTGTGTAGATCCTGATAGTCAAACGGTAACTTTATAATGTCATCTATATATTTTTATGGCTTCCAGTTACGATATCCGCGTAATCACCTTAGAGTACCTACTTTAGAAAATCCAGCAGAACTATCACCTCGCTCCTATAGTATTCTAAAGCTTTAAACTGTACAAGTGTGTCAGGGCCTCCTGCCATAACTTTTTTATTTTATGTCAAGATAAGCAATTAATTTGTATAACTAGATGAATATGATTATAGAACAGCGAGAATAATGCGAATTTGTCTTTATCCTGCCTATTTCAAACCACATTAATAAGACAGCATAGTGGGAGAGATCAATGCAGTTAAACAACAATCCCAATCATGGACTTTGTAGATCTGCTTACCATGGGGTAGATACAAAGTCATATGCTGTGTTCCATTAAAAAAAAAAAGGTTTTGTACCTAATAATTTTCTTTTAATTCAAAACATATATTTTATCGTGGTTTCAGGTTTGTTCCAATAGTGGCAATTGCGAATGTGGAATATGTGAATGTCAACCTCAGCCTCAGTGGGATGTCAGACCTCAATCAGAGAAATATTGCAGCATTGAAGATTGCAACCAACCCTCCTGTATCAGCCGTCAATGCAGCTTACTTTCAGAGTGTGCTCTTTGCTATTTTTATGAAAAAAACTTTACAACCGCGTGCGATGACAAATGTAACAACCTAATCATACCAGAGCTGGTCGAAAATATAGAAAACAGCGTTGGTAATTTCACTGGCGAATGGAAAGAATGTTCTGATATAAAAACTGCTGTTGGTTGTTATTCGAGATTTTGGTATAAATACAACGAAAAAAAAGTTAATGTTTTGATACAATTGCACAGTGATTGTGCTGAAAGTTATTTCAGTAAGTTTTACAGTGTTTTGTTGTTCATTGTTTTTTTTGTTATATTTTATAGCCTACCACGTATTTTTTTAGAGTTTCATATGGTTTTGGAAGACAAACGACCCTAATGGGATCACTTGCACCGTCGATCTGTCGTCTGTCCAGATTGATTGATCGAAAAAGATCGATTCGGAATATAATTGTAATTAATTACTTAACATTTTCAAGAGTTTAAAGTTTTCTTTTTACAAATTATCAATATTTTAAAAGAAAGACTGTTTTTTAAATATGTTTAAGAGATTAAAAAGTTAATACTTAAAATATAGATATTTTTTAAGGCTAAATTTTACATAAGCCACTACTCTCTACTAAAGTAAAACCCGTGAAGTGACGTAGATATTTATGTTTCGGAATCGAGTTAAGTTCTCATGAGACCACTGACAGAAATAACTTTTTGAGGTTAGACTCTTTTTTTATAAGTTCTATTTTATTTTTCGATGATAATCAAATAGCGCAAATATTAATTATACCTATAGGTAATGTAATTTTTCTATTTTTTCGGGTTGTTTCTTCACGGTTCACGGTCCAGCACAAGTTGATTAAAATGAATTAGTTAATTTAAAGTCTCTTTCTCTAGAAATTGATATACATTCACGACCTTTTGGTCCTAATTAACACCCACTAAACGTTCATAGATTTTTATGATTTTTGGAGGCGTTATAAATAAGACCTGTATCTAGGCTGTACGTTTTCTTTTTTTAAATTTTGGTGTAGGAAAAATAATATCAACCCCTGAAATTCGATAAAAATCGCGAAAAAATCCTTCACATTAAAAGAATTCCTATAAATAATTAAGACAGAAAATTAAAAAAAGGAAAACGTACAGTCGTCGTTTATTATCTCTTTAATAAAATGAGATAATATTTTTTCAAATCCATAAAAGTTTAGGGGTAGAAAACTGTTATGGCCTGAAATTCGTTTTGCTGCCTAAATTTTAGGTATAATCTCATTAAAAAAATTTTAGGTATGCTCTTTCTCTTATGGAGGGGTCGGGGGGAAGTTTTACATAAAAGTATCGTAGCGTTACCGACTTACTGTCATGCGCGGGGAGAGGTAATACTTTGCAGTTAAATCAGCATGAGCATCGAAGAGCCTCATCAGACAGTCCTCTTAATAGTAGATTTTACAACAAGTGCACAAAACGAACTATTTTTATCTCGGATAAACTTTTAGCAACCCGAGCCGAAGGCGGGGGCTGATAGTAATTTCGAGGATAAAATGGTTTTGTGGACGAGTTATAAACTCTGCTTTTCACTTCGATTGCGAGGAAATAAAACAGTAGTATAACATAACATTTCTTTAATTAAAATTCAAAGTAAAATTAGTACAGTTTTAAATACTGAAAGAAATTGTTTTTATGTCTTAAAAAACACATAAGGCAAATAAACTTAAGTAAATATAATATGATCTTCTTATTGTGTTTGGCTGTATGGCTCATTTTCTTTGCCTTAATATAGATACATTTATGAGTAGATACGTTAATGCACTTGTGCATAAAATTCGATATTGTGCCGCCTATATCCTGTACAAATAAGCACTTTCAGAGCATGAGAAGTGAAAAATAGACTTTATACCATTTAGCTGGTATACATAGTCTGGCCATAAATACTGTTACAATAATATATATATATATATACAGGGTTACAGGAAAAGTCGTGCTAGATCCGTTCAGGGCGTGGAGTACCCATCAGTTCTGACTTATTTCTCTATGAAACACCCTACCCTAAATTTAACCCTTTTCGAGATTTTCGACTTTTAATTTTTTTATTGAAAATTGCCGATTTTTGGGCTACTAAAATTAATTTTGTTTATTTTGTGTGCCTTATTATTATTATTATTGCATTTTTACATATGTAATAAGATGCTTTAGGACGTTAATCATTAAAATAGTGCATAAGTTAATTGAATAGGCCGTTACAATAATATATATATATATATATATACAGGGTTACAGGAAAAGTCGTGCTAGATCCGTTCAGGGCGTGGAGTACCCATCAGTTCTGACTTATTTCTCTATGAAACACCCTACCCTAAATTTAACCCTTTTCGAGATTATCGACTTTTAATTTTTTTTATTGAAAATTGCCGATTTTTGGGCTACTAAAATTAAATTTGTTTATTTTGTGTGCCTTATTATTATTATTATTGCATTTTTACATATGTAATAAGATGCTTTAGGACGTTAATCATTAAAATAGTGCATAAGTTAATTGAATAGGCCGTAGTAGACAAGTGAAAGTTAAGAAATTACAAAAATAATTAGCAAGTTTTTTTTTCTCTAAGGGATATCTAAAAAAAATATTATGGCAGTTGTTCGGCAGATGTATTTTAAAATATCTACGTATCATAAGCTATCTAAAGAGGCATAACAATCTAGAATTTGTATTACATTTCGTGGCAAAAAACTTAGTTTGATAGGCGACAGTGGGAAAGAAAGTTAATACTTAGCCCTTAAAAGTAAAGTAAAACAATAGGTAAGCAAGAAATGATATTTATTAAATCAGGTTTTCACACAACTTTTTCTTACTCTACAGTTCATTTATTTATTTATTTATTTATTTATTTATTTATTTATTTATTTATTAAACTATAAATTGTACATAACAGAACTTACTTATTCTAAATAATACAATTATATTGACTATAATGGCTCCAAGCATCTCAGTACGAACCGGTTGGTTTCAGCATTAGATGATGCAAATACATCAAATTCCTCATATTTTTGCCCTATTCTGTTCAACAAACTAATCGCGCGAGGCACCGGAGCACGCTGTTGTAGGTATGTGCGAGCACTCATCTCGGCAAATAGCGAATGTCTGCGCGCACGCAAGTAGTTATTTGGTACAAACAGAGAAATTTGTTTTAATATTGTTGGCAGACTAATATAACCTCTTAAAATTTTTAAAATATAAGTGACCTACGCCTGACTTCCAATGAGTTGTAATTGAGCATTCCCAAAATAAATAATGTGGGATACATGAACGGGTAGTAACCATAAACTTTCTTATACATGCTTCTTAGAAACATTTTTTGTACCTTTTCTACCATTAGTGTGTATGTACATTCTCTTGGGTTCCATATCACGGCGTTAAACTCCAAGATACTGCGAACGTAGGAGTTGTACAACACTGCAAATGTTCCCGGGTCAGAAAAATCACGAGCCTGTCTCATTACCCAGCCTAAATTTCTTCTAGCTCTCACACACATCTTTACTATATGCGTGTGAAAACTCAAATCGCTGCTAAATAACACTCCTAAATCCTTAACCGTTTCGGTAGTGCGAAAAAGCGGGGCTCCAGCAAGTGTGTACTGGTGACAAATACGATTTTCAGAGCGCGAAAATGTCATGAGTGAACACTTTCCAATGTTCAGATCAAGACAGTTCTCGATACTCCATTGGTGTATTTTATCAATGCACTGCTGAAACCGCTCACAGTCCAGTTGAGTCTTCACAGATGTTGCCAACTTAACATCATCAGCGAATAGCAGTACTAGACATTCTTTAGGGATTGCTTGTGCGATATCATTTATAAAAATTAAGAACTCCAAAGGCCCTAAGTTACTGCCCTGACTTATGCCAGATCTGGTGTAAAACGGTTTAGACTTTGAGTTACCATAATGGACATACTGCATACGATTTGAAAAATAACTAGCAAAGAGGCGTAAGAGCTGCGGCTCCATTTTTCTTAGTAATATGTCATTATCTACTCTGTCAAAAGCTTTTTGAAAATCAAAATAAGCCACATCTACCTGCATACGAGCGTCCACAACGGGCGTAGCAAAGGTCACGAAGGACAACAAATTTGAGGTAGTAGACCTTCCTGGTAGAAATCCATGTTGAGCATCCGTAAACCAGGGGCGTAATTGCTTACTAATACTGCTATACAGGATGCTTTCAAATAATTTTCCAAATGGAGACTGAATCGCGATAGGTCTGTAATTACTCACAAGAGCGCGATCACCTGATTTATAGATAGGAATCACTCTTGAGGTCTTCCAATGGTGAGGGTATCGACCTACCTTTAAAATAAGATTAAAAATATATAATAAAGGTGTAATGATTACCATACGACAGTCCCGCAGGATAACTGGCGGAATGCCATCTGGGCCACATGAGAATTTTGGCTTAAGAGACTTAAAAGCCTTGATAATGGTTTCATACGAGATAGTATCGATAGCTATACCACTCAATCCACTATTACCTCGATCTTCCTTAAGAATCCTATCCACATCCAGTTCTGGCTCCCAGTCTAGGTATACACTTTTAAAGTGGTTTGCGAAGTCTCTGACTACTTCAGAGTCCGGAGCCGAGAAATCACTTTCATTTAAAGTTTTACGCTTATCTTTAATATACGACCAAAACATCCTACTATCTTTTTTAATTGAACTTTCCATTTCATACGTTCATGTTCAACATGGCCGCCTCTGTTTCTAACACATTGTTGCATCCTTCTACGGAGACCAGTCTTCACTACTCCAGTTGTCAACGTTGTCCTCATTTGATTTGCTGCATCCACAATCCTTTCTCTTAATTCTTCCACAGACGAAACTAGATTTGGCTCGCTGTAGACAAGACTTTCCATGCGCCCCCACGCATAAAAATCCATGGGGGTTAGGTCCGGACTACTTGCTGGCCATGGCAACGGCCCACCTCGTCCTATCCATTTGTTTGGATAATTTGTGTCCAGCCAGTCTCTGACACTTCTCCTGAAATGGGCAGGGCAGCCATCTTGTTGAAACCACATGTCCCTGATCAAGTTGAGTGGCAGATCATCCAGCAAATCATTCAAGTCTCTTCTGAGAAAGTTTTCGTAGCTTTCCCCATTTAGATTGTCCGGGAGAAAGTAAGGTCCAATCAAATGATTGGAGATAATGCCCATCCACACATTCACGCTGAATCTTCGTTGGGACCCCTTCACTCTTTTCTTATTGGGATTCCTTCGTTCTTTTGGGGCTCAGTAATGGGCGTTGTGATAGTTAGTTATGCCATCTTTATCAAATTTGGATTCATCTGTCCACAAGATATTTCTTAGAAAATCTGGTTCTTCTACGTCAGTATTTAGCATGAATCTGCAGAAGTCTAACCTTCTTGCGGGGTCTCCTTCTTCAATAACGTGTACCGGCGTGTAATGGTAGGGGTATAGGCCAGCAGTATGCACTGTAAACCATACTATCCATTGCGAAAGTCCCAGATCACGGGCAACAATATTAGTGAAGTAGTCGGATCCGCTCGAAAGCGTTGTACTATCTCATTGTCCTGTTCTTCGTTATCATCAATTCGTGGTCTTCCCATGTCTGTACTTCGTCTCAAAATAGAGCCAGTTTCCCGAAGTCTACGATAAACTCTGTCAAAAACGGCCACATCCGGCACTCGACGACCGGGGTAGCGAGTTATGTATTCGTTGCGAGTTTGCGCAGACACACAATCGCAGTATCCATAACAAATAAGTATATCAGCATATTCCTCAGGTGTGTAGGACGTCATCTTCACACTTCCGTATCACAAGTACAAATCAGAGTCCGGTTAACAAGCACAGTAGTCATAAATCAGAAGAAATAGTCCAGAATCACAGCCAAGTCGAGAAAAAGAGCAAAACGATATCACATCTACTATGTACGAAGCACAAAAGCAGAATACCAACCAAAACAATATCCTGTGTTGTATTCCTAGCCCTAATCAGTCTCTACACATTTTTTCTTTCACTTACACATGCATAAATCATCACTTGTCTCGCTCGCACGGTGCGTCTTAACTTGAAAAACAATAGGTGCGGGTCCGTTAGAAGCGTCCCAACTACTTTTTTTCCACGAAATGTAATACAAATTCTAGATTGTTATACCTCGTTAGATAGCTTATGATACGTAGATATTTTAAAATACATCTGCCGAACAACTGCCATAATATTTTTTATAGATATCCCTTAGAGAAAAAAAAACTTGCTAATTATTTTTGTAATTTCTTAACTTTCACTTGTCTACTACGGCCTATTTAATTAACTTATGCACTATTTTAATGATTGACATCCTAAAGCATCTTATTACACATGTAAAAATGCAATAATAATAATAATAAGGCACACAAAATAAACAAAATTAATTTTAGTAGCCCAAAAATCGGCAATTTTCAATAAAAAAATTAAAAGTCGAATATCTCGAAAAGGGTTAACTCCGAACTTTGTGCGTCACTATTATATACATATTTTTGTATATAATAGTGACGCACAAAGTTCGGAGTAACTATCTTATTATTACAAACACACACGCGCGATGTTAGTAATTTATCAAATGGCCTGCGGTACTCTGACCGCGGCCTATTTATCTTAAATTTTAAGTAATACGTTGCTTCGAATTCTACAATGGATTTATTTAATCTACCTGCCTCTTTTGCATTTTGCACTTTTGAAAGGGGCACTTTTAAGTCCTAAACAATGCGTTCCATATCGCTGATTGCCGTACTTTTGATACATTAAAGTAACGTTCCGTTACACCGGATCATAAAGCTCGGTCCACGCAGTCTTGGTTTTCGGACTTCATCAGAGCTGAAGACTGGCCGTCGTCTAGTCCCGATCTTAATCCGCTGGATTATGATTTATGGTCAGTTTTAGAGAGTACGGCTTGCTCTAAACGCCATGATAATTTGGAGTCCCTAAAACAATCCATACGGTTGGCAGTGAAGAATTTTCCCATGGAAAGAGTGCGTGCTTCTATTGATAACTTGCCTCAACGTTTCAAGGACTGTTGTGCGAGAAGCCGGGAAACAAGACTCGTCCAGGATTCTCACACGGATGCGATGCGCACCGCAAATAGTTAATTTGAAAAGGACTTACTGAATGGCTGGTGGTTAGATTCAGCGACGAGATCCCTGGGTACCCAAGGGATGCAATATTTTCTTTCTTCTTCGAAAACCACTAACAAGCCATGCAATTACGATTTGTTCACAACAATACCACGTTGAAACAAATATGTAATAAATATCAACAACACAACGCGACAAATCTGACAATTATTTGTAGGCGCCTAATACATGGCGAACGAAATACTACACAATTCAATTTACTATCTAATAATCTAGAAGGCCGCACAAAATTACATTACGGAACAAAACATCTTTTTTTACACAAATTATTTAAGAACCAAACCCCATTTTTTTTCACACAAACAGCACTGTCATGACGTTTTTTTTTATTTTTTGTGTCAAGACGGAAATGCAAAGGGTAAATTTCTACAGCTTAATCAATACCGAACAACTGTATTGCAGCCAATGGAGACCAATTCGAATAAGCTTTTTATATTTTTAATTGTTTTATATTTATGTATGAAACTAACACCGTAAAAGTAATAAATGTTATTTGCAATAGAAAATATATTTATTTCTTTGTTACAATATTTATGGCAAGACTAGGTAGTGAAAGTTATCAATGCTGTTAAATAAAAATGTTTTGGTCAACCCATTCATGGACTTCGTAGGTCTGCTTGCCATCATGTAGATGCAAAGCCACATGCCGTGCACCACTAAAGAAAACACTATAGTCAGGATTGAATTATCGTAGGTATCTTAATTTCGACATTTTATTTTTGTTGCAGTGTTTGGTGGAATATCCCTAGGGCTGGTATTGCTGATTGGTATCATGACTGCTGTGATCTGGAAGCTGCTAACTGATGCTGCTGATAAGCGGGAGTACGAGCGCTTTATGAAGCAAAGCGGAGCTGCTTTGTGGTCCGAAACTGATAATCCGATTTACACACCAGCTTCCATAACCTTTAATAACCCTAGGTATAGACAATCTAGTGAATATTAAATAATATTGACTATAATATACTTTTTATTTCCAGAAATATGAATATACGGCTAATTTTAATATCTACACAAAAATGCAATTACAAAATATGTAGGTATAGAAGTAGGTAAATAATGCTGTATATTATGTATCCTCGCCAAACTTATATGTTACTTTTACCTTAGATTACAAATGGAACGAAAAATTGTCTGATGGGTGGGATTCGACATACGACCTTCGTTTTCGCGGTAAGGTACTCAACCACTGAGCCAACCAGGTTCCAGTCACCCCACACAATTTGTCATTGCATTTTTATCTTTAAAATTATGATTATCCTGATAAGGAAGGTTTTAAAAGGCGGTGCTATTAAAAGTCTCCGAAATCAGCGTGCATATATGAGAAGAGTGGTGGAAACAAGTGGCGCTCGGTTGTCTCTGCCTACCCCGTAAGGTTTGAAGATAAATTAAAAAAATATATATATATATATAAAATACTTTGGATAAGTTTTATTTATAGAGATTATTAGAATGTGTCATATATAATAAATCGGCATACAATTTATATTATTTGAAAATAATTAAATTAACATTAATTAGGCTTCCGGCAAAAATAAAAAGTTGAAAATATAGCCTATATAAGAAACTTATATAGGCTATATTATCGTTTCTTTTTATATAATATCGTTTCTTTTTTAAATAAATAAAAAGGTTTTTGAGACATTAATACCTATTTGAAATCTGAAATCGAAAAAATCTGCGTGACGACACAAACACCCTATAATGCCTACATTGTAAAGCATTATAGGGTGTGCAACTGCAGTGCCTCGGAGAGCACGTTAAGCTGTCGGTCCCGCTTTCACTATACCAACTTGTGAAACTGTTTATAGATGGGTTATTGAGTCTATTCAAAACATCGCTACGAGCTAGTGTAGACTCATACCATGGGCTACGACGAGGTGGGATTAAAACCCCTCCGCTGGGTACCCTGGGGCCGTCTTGGTGGTTTCGGGCGCCGTAAGGCACCCGTGATGATATGTATATGTATGTAAACAGACCTATTTAAAAAAAAAAAAAATTTTTACATAGATAAAAGTAGTGCGATATGTACCCTTATAAAATGAATAACTCATTTAATTTAATATTTTTTAGTGTATCTTGCAGCATCGTAAAGAAAATAAGAAAAAAGTAATTGTATTAAGAAAAAAAAAATAGGCAAAAATTAAGAAAAATGTTATTTGATATTTTTTTAAAGCAACCTGTTTTCTTTGCCATTGTGATAATGACGTCAAACAAAAATGATAGATTAAAATTTTCAAATATGAATATTTTAAAACCCTGTTATTTTTAATTAATAAAAACTGAATAAGATCTATATTTTACAAATCAAAAATAAAATATACTTTTTTTTTTCACAAAAATTAGTTAAAATCGAATTTATCGGGTGGACATTTTTTTTGGCTGATAAGTCGGACCTGCTTTTCATTATGTTCCTCCGTATACTTTTGTTCAAAAATAATATTAGTCCCTAATTAAGTCAGCAAGTTACCGATAGATGGTGCTATTTTAAGCTGTTATATAAACTCTACCTGCTACAACCCTTATTCGCTCACTCCCACGAAACATTACGTAAACTATCTCTATCTACTGTAAAAACAGCCTATTGTGTATGAAATTTCTATATCGCACTAGTGCTAAACTTTTCAAAATAAGGTTAAATAGTTTCTTTGGGGATCGTATAACGGAGAGTCCAGTACTACGCAGGAAGTGTATGGTTGGTCAGTAACAAAATTGTTAGTGGTCACTGCATTTGAAAGGTTTGAGCCTTGTTGGTCTAAAGTCGTATGTTCGCGGCCAATTTACCTAATGTCGGTATTGAGCTCGCTTCACAATAAATGTACGATATGGTTTGGTTCTGGAGTAAATATTCTCCGCCCCACTGACGTAGTGTAATTGACTCTCTTTTTATTTGTTTTGTGTAGGTCTCATTGTTTTCGGTACCTATAGGTATATTTCTTAATGTTACTTTTTTTTTCATCTTTAAAACCTATATAAAACAAAAAATAATCAAAAACAAAGTACAATAATATAAAATCTAAGATAATAAAATGCAATAGAAATTAAGTAGGTACCAACCTACCTAAAAATCTTACCTATACTATACTTTTACAATTATTTCTTTTGTGCTTGTACAAAATCCTTACAGTGTACCTTACGCGCGGTATCGTGTCTGAACGCTGGCGATGACATATTCTCTGAGGCTCTACCATGGGTTTGCGCATTGTAGCAACGTAACGTATTTGTATACGTATACGTGAGCAACAACCAATAGGATCGCTTTATTCAATCCTGTTACCAAAAATAAATGATACCATTAGAAATGAAAATAAATGGGCCGCATGATACCATTGTTTCTATCCCAAACGACACAAAAATGTAATAAATTATTTAAAATATTCAAATAGTTGCGCCGTTTCTTTTTATTTTAAATATCAATATGCAATAAAGTATATAATTTATATGGAAAGTACGATTGTGAAAAAATCTGTACAGGGAGACTGTTTTTAGTTCGCAAATTGGAGTCCAAATGCGCTGCACAACCGAACCGTAATAAGAATGGCAAGTCACGGATCAAAACACAGTGAGTATTCGAGCTTAGTACCTACCTATCTTATATATATATATATATACCTGAATGTAACTATCATGAGAACATTATAATAATATTTATTGTAGGTAATATTTTTAAATTATATATACATGGTGACTTTGAAAGGATGTACTTTAGGCTAATATGAGGTTCTACTGATCAATACAAATGATTTTTCCCACGGAATCATGTGCCGCAAATGAAAAAAAAAATGCGTTCTAACAAACTAGTAATGTTAAAATGACCAATTTGTATGGGGAAGCCAAAATTTTTTTTCATTTGCGACACATGATTCCATGGGGTAAGTTGTTCGGTTTGATCAGCAGAACCTCATATTAGCCCAAAGTACATCCTTTCAAAATCACCCTGTATATATGTCCTACCCCGGCCACAGATTAATAAGTAGTTACTACGTGGCCAGGTTCTATTTTTAACCGACATCAAAAATGGAGGAGGTTCTCAATGCGACGCGTGATTTTTTTTTTTTTTGGGATGTTACCATATATCTCTGTCAAATCTTCATCGATTTGGAAAGAGTTGGTGACTTAGTTAGTCCCATAAATCTTTAGTGAAGTTCTGTCGGAGCTGGAGACTGGAACATCGCAAATTTCTAGAAGTTTTCTTAATATTACACCTTCTCCAAATGTGAACCGATTCATGTTATCATTACTTTATTTAAAAGCGTGGATCATCAGGTTGGTTTCTTATAAATTTGGTTAGGATTGGAAGAAGGGTTTCGGAACTGGATGGTGGTGGAACACCTCAACATAAAAGAGTTCATGTTTTCTACAAATATCTGTAAAATCTGAACTGATTTAAGTATTCTCAAAGATATGTCAAAATATCGGAAGAACTCTTTGACGGCTAAGAGCATAAGTAGGTATAGTATGGTGGTAAACACTTAGATTTAACTATATTTAATTAAAATCATGTCAACCTATGACACTAAAAAATGTGAAATAAAAACTTTTTAACAAAAAAATAAACCGATTTCAAAAACACTAAAATATCTATATAAAATAATGAAAATTTACAAGTGTTATTTAGTCCAATTGGATTCTACTTTTGAAGTTTGCACCGCTTAATAAAATATTTGTCATTAAAATTAATGTTTTTTACAGCACGTTAAGCTGTCGGTCCCGCTTTCACTATAGCAACTTGTGAAACTGTTTATAGATGCGTAATTGAGTCTATTCAAAACATCGCGACCTAAAACCCCTCCGCTGGGTACCCTGGGGCCGTCTAGGCGGTCCCATCGATTATAGCTTCAAAAATCGTACCTATTATTGATAACTTAGTGCCGACTTCATAAAGTAGAATCCAATTAGACTAAAAAACACTTGTAAATATTAGTAATTATTTTATATTTTTGTGTTTTTTGAAGTCGGTTGTTTGAACTTTTAAGAGTTTCTTCTGTTTCTGCATCTATTTTCAACAGCTTTACTCTCTTGCTTCTATTTACATACAATGCAATTATTATTATATTTTATCTCCTTAAACTGGCTCCATTCATTTATATTAAGAGGAGCGTCTGATGAGGCATCGAATAAGCTTTTGCTGATTCTGAAAATTGTTAAACATCCCCGCGCATGACGGTGAGTCGGTAACGCGACCATACATGTTTGTAAACCTTCCCCCCGCCGACCCTTAATAGAAAGAGCACGTATGATATTATACTTACAATTTAGGCAACAAAACGACTTTCGAGCCAAAACTGTTTTCTACTTAAAATTTAATGGATTTGAAAAAATAAAGTCTCATTTCATTAAAAAGAAAATAGAAAAAAAATCTCTACGCTTTCCTTTTTTTATTTTCTATCTTGATATTTTATAGAAATTATTTTAATATAAGGGATTTTTAGCTATTTTTTTCTGATTTCAAAGGTTGATATTTTTTTACCTATACTAAACTTTACTTTTACCTATACTAACTTTTTTTGTACGAAAACGTACGATATATCTGTCTATTTATAATGTCTGCAAAAATCATAGAAAAACAGTCACGATCAAAAGGTTGTGAATGTATGGAAAGTATTTGATCAGACGCTCCTCTTAAATATATTTCCGCCCATTTTTAAGTGCAATCATTTATATAATATTTAATTATTTCCCATTGTAAATTGTTACCTTATTTTGTGCCAAAATAACTGTTATTTTATTATTATTTATTTATTTATGTGTTTTGTTCATGTACTTTTATATATTTTTTTTCATCACTGCTAGCCCTCGTATACATTATTTTATTTGTTAATTAAAAATTAAAATAAAACTTGACCTTTGTTTTAGATAAGTAATAAGTAAGTAAGTAAGTTTTCCTCTAACCTACAATTTATTATAACCAAACGATGCGTACAACTTAAAAAGCCGACATAGAAGACTTCACTAGCGACACGCATTTGTTAATTGCGTTAGTGGCGCGGCTAACTTACCTAATGTCGGTATTGTGCTTGTGTCACGATAAATGTGCGAATTGAGGAGAATTAAGGAGATTTTAGGAGAATATCTTCTCCTAAACCGAACCAATCACTCAATCTCCGCCCCACAGATATAGTGTAATTGCCTCTCTTTTTGTTTTTAATACAAACCTATAAACTAGAATAATTATGTATTTTAGATATTTTTTTCTAAGATGGACAAAATACTCAGTACAGAAACAAAGTGTCAAGTTCGCCAAGTAGAGTCAAAAATATATTTTGTTGTATCATCACGGATCGACATTCAATAGGTAAGCTATACAACCCCCTATTACTTATACAGGGTGAATTTTTCAAGTGAGCATTTTAAAAATAAAAGGCCTAAACTCTGTTAGTCGGCCGATTTTGATAGAAAGTAAAACTGCATCTATAGATTTTTGAAAAAAATATTCAACAATGTTAATAAATTGTACGAAATGATTACATACCATACCATTATTTTCAATAAATAGCAGAATTCGTTTTTTTCTAACTTCACTCTATACGAGTGAAGTTAGAAGTCCGTATAGAGTTACTAGAAGAAAGCTAATAATCATTTCGTACAATTTATTAACATTATTGAATATTTTTTTCAACAATCGAATGATGCAGTTTTAGTTTCTATCAAAATGGGCCGACTAACAGAAGACTTCTTTGACTCCTTCGCTATTCCTTATAGTTTAGGATTAGGCCTTAAAGGCACAGTTGAAAAATTACACACTTAAATAATATTATCGAACTTTTATTTTAGAGAATGTTTCACGTATGGAGAGATTTATTATATTGTAATATAACTCCTATTATTCTTGAAAATCATATAATTAACTAGCATTTGAGCCGTATGCCTCTACGAATAGAGCACCAAATAAATGACATCATACTCGTCGTAACTGCGTGGATACTTTTTTTGCCTTTCGTATTGTTCCTGTCCTTCTATTTTCCCTTCAACAATAATACTATATTATAATTAACTTAGCAAGTTACCGATAGATGGTGCTGTTCCAAGTTATCTTAAAATCTCTACCTGCTACAACCCTATTCGCTCACTCCCACGAAACTTTACATAAACTATCTCTATCTATTGTAAAAACAATCCTTTATTATGAAATTTCTACATTGCACTAGTGCTAAACTTTTCAAAATAAGGTTAAATAGTTTCTTTGGGGTTCGTATGACGGAGAGTCCAGTACTACGCAGGAAGTGTATGGTTGATCAGTAATAAAATTGTTAGTGGTCACTGCATTTGAAAGGTTTGAGCTTTGTTGGTCTAAAGTCGTATGTTCGCAGCCAATTTACCTAATGTCGGTATTGAGCTTGCTTCACGATAAATGTACGAAATGGTTTGGTTCTGGAGTAAATATTCTCCGCCCCACTGACGTAGTGTAATTGACTCTCTTTTTATTTGTTTTGTCTAGGTCTTATTTTTTTGGTACCTATAGGTATATTTCTTAGTTTTTCTTTTTTATCAACTTCAAACCTTATATAGTAAACAAAAACAAAGACTTACCAATAATATAAAATCTTATAATATTAAATGCAATAGAAATTAAATACCAACGTAACACTTTGATCACCGTTTGAAGGGTAATTTTTATTTTAAATATCAATATGCAATATTTCTATGGGAACATTGAGAAAAATTCGGTACAGAGTGTTTTCAGTTTAGAAATTCAAATCAAAAAGTGCCGCGTGTATCTACTTGATTTGACGGGTGTATCAACATAGATTGAAATACAATGGGTATTATAGCTTAGTGTCCTCTATATCTACCTGAATATATGTACCTTTATCACATATATGAATGTTTGCCCTTATATATAAGTTATTGTTTTAAGTACTTGGGTACCTACTAATACCTGCAGTTGCCAACAAGAGGACATAAAATGTAAGTTTTAAATGAAAAAAAAAAATCTAAAGTATTTTAATGCAGTTTTTTCTCATTATAATAACGAACTTATCTTCACAGAATTCTTTTCTCCATCTGTTTTTTTTAACTTTTTTAAAAGACACTTCACAGGGCGTTGCGTGATATAATAAGGTATATCAAAATATAATAAAAAACAGAATACAAACTTTATTTTTATATTTTAGCTTGATAATAAACAATAGAGAACGGGTGGTTAAAACTAACTGATAATCAACTGTTACCATGCATTAATTTATTTTAGAGAATATTTCACATATAGAGATTAGATATGTATTATATTGTAGTACAATATAGTATGTTTACAAAAATAATAGAAGTTGTATTACAATTTGTGACATGATACTTGAAAATTATTCAATTAACTAGCAATTGAGCCGTATGCCTCTACCAATAGAGCACAAATTAGTTGAAATCATACTCGCCGTATTGCGTGGACATATTTTTATTGCCTTTCGTATTATTTCTAACCTTGTTATATTTTCCATTCAACAACAATATTAGTACCTAAGTAAGTCAGCAAGTTTCCGATAGATGGTGCTATTTTTAGTTATCTTAAAGTCTATACCTGCTACAAAACTTATTCGCTCACTTCTACGAAACTTTACATAAACTATCTCTATCTATTATAAAAACAATCCTTTATCATGAAATTTCTATATTGCACTAGTGCTAAACTATTAAAAATAAGGTTAAATAGATTCTGTAGGGATCGAATAACGGAGAGTCTAGTACTAAGCAGGAAGTGTATGGTTGATCAGTAACAAAATTGTTAGTGGTCACTGCATTTGAAAGGTTTGAGCCTTGTTGGTCTAAAGTCGTATGTTCGCGGCCAATTTACCTAATGTCGGTATTGAGCTCGCTTCATGATAAATGTACGAAATACATAGTTTGGTTCAGAAGTAAATATTCTCTGCCCCACTGACGTAGTGTAATTGACTCTATTTTTATTTGTTTTGTGTAGATCTTATTGTTTCCGGTACCTAACCTAACCTAGTTATATTTTTTAGTGTTTAATTATTAACTTTTTTATTAACTTCAAAACCTAAATAACACAAAAAAATAATCAAAAACGAAGACATAAAATAATATAAAATCTAAGAAAATAAAATGCAATAGAAATTAAAGTATGTATACCTACTTATCTAACACAAAAAAAATCTTTCCTCTACTATACTTTTACTATTATATTTCTGTGCCTATACAAAATCCTTACAGTGCCCTGTGCCATATTTTCGTGCCCTGAACGCTGACGATGACATATTCTCTGGTCACATGTGACGTCTTTTAATTTTGGAATCATTTCTTTCATAAATTTACAGCTTCTGGGCCGCATGATACCATTGTTTTACCCCAAACGGCACAGATATGTAAATAATTATTTAAAATATTCAAATATTTGCGCCGTTTCTTTTTATTTTAAATATCAATATGCAATAAAGTATATTATTTATATGGAAAATACGATTGTGAAAAAGTCAGTACAGGGAGATTCTTTTTAGTTCGTAAATTGGAGTTAAAAAGCGCCGCACCACCGAACCGTAACTTGCCATAAGAATGGCAAGTCGCGGATCAAAACACAGTGAGTATTCGAGCTTAGTACCTACCTATCTTATATATACCTGAATATAACTATGATTAGAACATTATAATAATATTTATTGTAGGTAATAAAATATATAAATACCATCACGGGTAGGCACCAGGTAAATAGGCATTTGGCTCCCGAGAACCGCCTCAGGGTACCCAGCGGAAGAATTAACCCGTACCGCTTAAACGGCCTGGGATGGGTGACCGCTTTATACAACGATTATTTTATTAGCCAATAAACACCGCAACAAGCTCGCCACTTGTTAGGTGTGGCCTCCGAATACCATCGGCGAAATGAGGATTGTAGGTAATATTTTTAAATTATAGATATGTCCTACCCAGGTCACAGATTAATAAGTAGTTACTACGTGGCCGGGTTCTATTTTTAACGGGTGTTTTTTTTTTTTTTTTGGGATGTTACCTCTGTCAAATATTCATCGATTTTGAAATTTATTTTTTTTTATTGAAAGAATTGGTGACCTAGTTGGTCCTATAAATATTTAGTGAAATACTGATGAAGGCTGTCGGAGCTGGAGAGTGGATCATCGCAAATTTCTATAAGTTTTCTTAATATTACACGTTCTCCAAATATGAACCGATTCATGTTATCATTACTTTATTTAAAAACGTGGATCATCAGGTTGGTTTCATATAAATTTGGTTAGGATTGGAAGAAGGGTTTCGGAACTGGATGGTGGTGGAACACCTCAAAATGAAAGAGTTCATGTTTTCTACAAATATCTGTAAAATCTGAACTGATTTAAGGATTCTTGTAATGTATTATGAAAGAATGTATTATGTATTATTTTAATTTAATTACCAACTGAAGAAAGGCTGAGAGTTTCAATAATAATTTTAAAAAAAGAATTAAAAAACCAATGTAACATATTTAATTAAAATCATGTCAACCACTAAGCCAACAACCAACAACAACAAAAGTATGACACTAAAAACGTGAAATAAAAACTTTTTAACAAAAAAAAAACCGATTTCAAAATACTAAAATATATAAAATAATGAACATTTACAAGTGTTATTTAGTCCAATTGGATTCTACTTCTGAAGTTGGCACCGCTCAATAAAATATGTCATTAAAATAAATGTCTGGGTCCAACTTATTATGTCATTTGGATTATAGCTTTAAAAATCATGCCTATTATCATGAAGGTAAAAAACGCGCCCCGCGCCAAGCGTACGGGCACGGTTTTAACCTTCATGCCTATTATTGATAACTTGGTGCCGAGTGCCGACTTCATAAAGTAGAATCCAATTGGACTAGAAAACACTTGTAAATATTAGTAATTATTTTATAGTTTTTAGTGTTTTTGAAGTCGGTTTATTTTGTTTGGTAAAAAGTTTTTATTCAATCGTACTTTTAAGAGTTTCTTCTGCTTCTGCATCTATTTTCAACAGCCTTACCCTTTTGCTTCTATTTACATACAATGCAATTATTATTATGTTTTATATCGTTACACTGGCTTCATTATTTTATATTAAGAGGAGCGTCTGATGAGGCATCGAATAGGCTCATGCTGATTCTGAAAATTGTTAAATCTCCCCAACAACAAAACGACTTTCGGGCCAAAACTGTTTTTTACTTAAACTTTATTGGATTTGAAAAAAAAAGTCTCATTTCATTAAAAAGAAAATAAACGATATCCTGTACGCTTTCCTTTTTTTTATTTTATGTCTTGATATTTTATAGAAATTATTTTAATATGAGGGATTTTTAGCGATTTTTTTTTTCTGATTTCAAGGGTTGATATATTTTTACCTAACCTTAAATATAAGAAAAACGTACGATATATCGGTATATTTATAATGTCTGCAAAAATCATCAACAGTCACGACCAAAAGGTTGTGAATGTATGGGAAATGTATGATCAGACGCTCCTCTTAAATATATTTCCGTCCATTTTATAGTGCAATTTTTTATATAATATTTAATTCCCATTGTAAATTGTGTGCCAAAATAAATTTTATTTTATTATTATTATTTATGTGTTTTGTTCATGTACTTTTATATATATTTTTTTCATCACCGCTAGGCCTGGTATACATTATTTTAATGGTCAATTAAAAATTAAAATAAAACTTAATCTTTGTTTAAGATAAGTAATAAGTAAGTATGTTTTCCTCTAACCTATAATTCATTATAACCAAACGATGCGTACAACTTAAAAAGCCGACATAGAAGACTTCATAGCGACACGCATCTGTTGATTGCGTTTGTGGCGCGGCTTACCTAATGTCGGTATTGTGCTTGCGTCACGATAAATGTGCGAATTGGTACGGTTTAGGAGAAGATATTTCCGCACCACTTATATAGTGTAATTGCCTCTCTTTTTGATTTTAATACAAAGATCCTATAAACTAGAATAGGTAGGAATTATGTATTTTAGATTATTTTTTCTAAGATGGACAAAATACTCAGTACAGAAACAGAGTGTCAAGTTCGCCAAGTAGAGTCAAAAATATATTTTGTTGTATCATCACGGATTAACATAACACAAAAGCGATCATGAGCTTTTGTATCTGTATGTTTTCAATGTGGATGGGGTTTGATAAACATTATTTCAAACAATTTGATTAGTTGGTAAAGTAGACGGTGGTAAAGTATCATTTTTTATTATTCAAAATGGTTAAAAGCGGCTCCAGCTAGAGGTTAAGTCACTGCACTACTGATAACAAGTTTAAGATGACAACAACGCATAGGTGACCGCTTATACAACGAGGCTATACAATCATAAACTGCAATAAGCTGGGCATTTGTTAGGTGTTGCCTCCGAATGCCATCCCTGAGGCCATTTAAACGATTGTCGGGAACCAAAAAAGGCACCAGTGTATTTATTAAAAATTAGGACTTTCCTTTAGTTTGCCGCTAGATATTACTCACCAGAATTTGATCTTTATAAGCGACACTATCAGCTGATTCAATAATACAGTTGATTTTTTTTCAAAATCAACCGGTTCGAATCTGAATCATCAGATTTTTTTTTAATCGGCCTCGAGACTCCTTTGAGCATTTTTCGCTATTCCTTATAGTTTAGGATTTGGCCTTAAAGGCACACTTGAAAAAATACAAACTTATATAATATTATCGAAATTTTATTTACAGAACACTTTTTTATATCTGTTGTGTTTTAAAACTTTTCTTAAAAGACAGTCAGATATCACGTGTTGGGTGATATCTGACTGTGCTAAGGTATATCAAAATATAATATAAAATATATTACAACCTTTATTTATATATTTAAGCTTGATAATAAACAACAGAGAACGGGTGGTTTAAACTAACAGATAATTAACTTTAACCACGCATTAATTTATTTTAGAGAATGTTTCACGTATGGAGATTTATTATATTGTAACTAACTCCTATTATACTTGAAAATTATATAAATAACTAAAATTTGAGCCGTATGCCTCTACGAATAGACACAATGACAACCAAATAAATGACATCATACTCGTCGTAACTGCGTGGATATATTTTTTTTGCCTTTCGTATTGCTCCTGTTCTTCTATTTTCATTCAACAATAATACTATATTATAATTAATTTAGCAAGTTACCGATAGATGGTGCTGTTCCAAGTTATCTTAAAATCTCTACCTGCTACAATCCTTATTCGCTCAATCCCACGAAACTTTACATAAACTATCTCTATCTTTTGTAAAAACAATCCTTTATTATGAAATTTCTATATCGCACTAGCGCTAAACTTTTCAAAATAAGGTTAAATAGTTTCTTTGGGGATCGTGTGACGGAGAGTCCAGTACTACGCAGGAAGTGTATGGTTGATCAGTAACAAAATTGTTAGTGGTCACTGCATTTGAAAGGTTTGAGCCTTGTTGGTCAAAAGTCGTATGTCCGCGGCCAATTTACCTAATGTCGGTATTGAGCTCGCTTCACAATAAATGTACGATATGG
Organism: Monopis laevigella; assembly: GCA_947458855.1. Classification (NCBI taxonomy): domain Eukaryota; kingdom Metazoa; phylum Arthropoda; class Insecta; order Lepidoptera; family Tineidae; genus Monopis; species Monopis laevigella. The sequence goes on along the minus strand of OX381583.1, from coordinate 24,047,949 downwards.
TTTGGTTCAGGAGTAAATATTCTCCGCCCCACTGACGTAGTGTAATTGACTCTCTTTTTATTTGATTTGTCTAGGTCTTATTGTTTTGGTATCTATAGTTATATTTCTTAAAGTTTCTTTTTTATCATCTTCAAAACTTAAATAATATAAAAAAAACATAGACTTATCAAATATTATAAAATAAATATATTAATATTAATTCTGGGCCCCAAGATCCCATTGTTTCTACCCAAATGGCACAAATATGTAGAATTCACTGTTTGAAGAGTAATTTTAATGTTAAATATTAATATGCAATATTTTTATGGGAACATTGAGAAGAATTCAGTACAGAGTGTTTTCAGTTTAGAAATTCAAATCAAAAAGTGCTGCGTGTATCTACTTGATTTGACGGGTGTATCAACATGGATTGAAATACAATGGGTATTACAGCTTAGTGTCCTCTATATCTACCTGAATGTATCTTTATCACATATATGAATGTCTGCCCGTTATATATAAGTTAAGAACCATTTATCCAAATTTCGCATTTTTTTTGTTTTTAATTATAAATTTGTTCTCTAGCTAACAGGCTATATTGCTATTTTATATCATAATTTTCAATCCAACATTAGAGAGTTTTAATTTTATATTCAATAACAACATTAGTACCTAATTAACTGAGCAAGTTACCGATAGATGGTAAATGGTGCTGTTCAAAGTGGTCATAAAATATCTACTACGCTTTCATCCCTTATTCGCTTACTCCCAAAAAACTTTACGTAAACCATCTCTATTTATTGTAAAACAACCTTTTTAATAAAATTTCTATATCGCACTAGTGCAATATTTTTCAAAATAAGGTTAAATAGTTTATTTAGGGATCGTATGAAGGAGAGTCCAGTACTACGTAGGAAATGTATGGTTGATCAGTAGCAAAATTGTTAGTTGTCACTGCATTCAAAAGGTTTGAGGTGAGTAGGTCTGGGGTCGTAAGATCGCGGCTAACTTACCTAATGTCGGTATTGTGCTTGCGTCACGATAATGTGCGAATTGGTTCGGTTTAGGAGAATATATTCTCCGCCCCACTGACGTAGTGTAATTGACTCTCTTTTTGTTTTTAATATGAAATAGGTATGCTATAAACTAGAATAAGTATATATTTTAGAGTATTTTTTCTAAGCTTGACAAAATTCTCAGTACAGGGGGGCAATTCTCGCGCTTTCGACATTCATCTCGATGCAATATTTTTGAACGAAATAAATAATAAATATTAATTAATAAATACACATACCGGCAGAATTAGCGGAAAACAAAAAAAAAAGGGAGAGTATAAAATAGTTAGGTTTAATTTTTAAACAAATAATAATTAAACATGAAACAACAATTAAATTAATATGTTTAGACATTAATTTGCAACACCATGCTTAAAGTTTAATGAAAAAAAATAAACTAAACAAAATGCATTTTTCTTAGATTTCATAGTAACAGAGAAACAGTAAAAAAAATACATTTTATGACAGTTTAAAATTAGTTAAATGAATGTTTAATAACGAGTGTTTCTCTCCCGTGCCCTGATTAAGGTTTCCATCCGTTTGGACATGTTGTCAATGATTTCTTGGGGCAACCTCTGCCATTCTTCAATTAATGTGTTTTTCAGCTCGCCTAGATTGTTAGGAGGTGGCATTCTTGAATTAACACTCCTCTTTAGCAAGTCCGAAACGTGTTCAATCGGATTAATATCCGGAAACCGTGCTGGCCACTCCATCACCGTAACACCAACATGGTTTAGGTATGCCTGTACTAAGTGAGCACTGTGAGCCCGAGCATTATCCTGCATTAAAATGAAGTCGTTACCAATAAATGGGGCAAATGGCACAACATGTTCCTTTAAAATCTCCCTGATATACCGATCAGCATTCAGATTCTCGCCGTCGACTACCACTCCGTGCGAGCTCCTAAACATATCCCTCCCCAGAGCATAATTGAGCCGCCGCCATTTTCAAAATTAGACTGTAAATAACGCTCTCCTTTGCGTCTCCATACTCGCTGCCTTCCATCAATCTGATTTAACAGAATTCTACATTCATCAGTAAAAAGAACCTGTCCCCACTCGTCAAAGTCCCAATGATTATGTTCACGAGCAAAGTATAGTCGGTTTATGCGGTGGTGTCTCTCAAGTTTTAGTGCTTCGGCGGGTATACATGAGCCTATACCAACTTCCTCGAATCTTCTGCGAACTGTCCGCTCACTCACTCTTACTCCGCGAACCTCCTCCTTGTCCGCTTCTCCTCACTAGAGAATTCGTCAATCCGTCAATCAAGATCCGTTTGATGCTACGATAAATCGTTGATAACGATCTGTAGGATTGACCATTTCTTCTCATTTCATCTGCCCTGATGATTTCTGATAGCGTTAAATTAGGCATTTATGAACTTTACGAAATCGGAAAATCTACTTAGAAGCAGTCGATAGATCATGAATGAAAAATTAAAACATACGAATGAAAAAAATTACTGTTGACAGTTTCAAATTAGACGTAAAAAATATATGTTATAAAAATTAAAAAAAAAGTAATGTAAAACCGGCCAGTGCTACGAAAAATATATAGTATACGTGAGCAACAACCAATAGGATCGCTTTATTTTTGGTAACAGGATTGAATAAAGCGATCCTATTGGTTGTTGCTCACGTATCCGTAAATGAATACGTTACGTTTATACAATGCGCAAACCCATGGTAGAGCCTCAGATCTCTATAGAAAACTGTCAGTTTCATTCCAATACATGCATATGAAGGCGTGAGTATTGCCCCCAGCACCTAACTCAAGTTTTTACAATGCATTCATAACAATATAGTAAGACGCGGATCTGGCGTCAGGACCACTGATATATTAATAATCTGTTTATTAGGTATATTTCTTAATGTTTCTTTTTTATCAATTTAAAAACTTAAATTATAAATAAAAACAAAGACTTACCAATAATATAAAATCTTGCAAAATTAAATACAATAGAAATTAAATACCAACGTAACACTTACAAATTCTAAACAAAAAAAAACCTCAGTGTACGCGCGGCATCGTGCCCCAGAACGCTGACGACTTTACGCCAGCCTTTTCTTTTATTTAAGAAATTTACTAGATTCTATGCCCCAAGATCCCATTGTTTCTATCCCAAATGGCACAAATATGTAGAGTTCACCGTTTGAAGAGTAATTTCTATTTTAAATACCAATATGCAATATTTCTATGGGAACATTGAGAAGAAATCAGTACAGAGTGTTTTTAGTTTAGAGTTTCAAATCAAAAAGTACCGCATATATCTACTGAATGTTATGAGTGTATCAACATGGATTAAAATACAATGGGTATTAGAGCTTAGTGTCCTCTATATCTACCTGAATGTATCTTTAACACATATATGAATGTCTGCCCGTTATATATAAGTTGTAGAACTACTTATCCAAATTTCGTGATTTTTTGTTTTTAATTATAACTTTGTTCTCCAGCCAGGCTATATTGCTATTTTATATCATAACCTTCAATCGAACATCAGAGAGTTTTAATTTTCTATTCAATAATAACATTAGTACCTAATTAACTGAGAAAGTTACCGATAGATGGTGCTGTTCAAAGTGGTCATAAAATCTCTACCTGCTTTCATCCCTTATTCGGTCACTCCCACGAAACTTTACGTAAACCATCTCTATTTATTGTAAAACAACCTTTTTGATGAAATTTCTATATCGCACTAGTGCTAAATTTTTCAAAATAAGGTTAAATAGTTTATGTAGGGATCGTATGAAGGAGAGTCCGGTACTACGCAGGAAATGTATGGTTGATCAGTAACAAAATTGTTAGTGGTCACTGCATTCAAAAGGTTTGAGGTGAGTTGGTCAGGGGTCGTAAGATCGCGGCTAACTTACCTAATGTCGGTATTGTGCTGGCGTCACGATAAATGTGCGAATTGGTTCGGTTTAGGAGAATATATTCTCCGCCCCACTGACGTAGTGTAATTGACTCTCTTTTTGGTTTTAATATGAAAGATCCCATAAACTAGAATAAGTATATATTTTAGAGTATTTTTTCTAAGCTAGATAAAATTCTCAGTACAGGGGGGCAATTCTCGCGTTTTCTTCATTCATTACGATTCGATATTTTTGAACGAAATAAATATTAATTAATTAATATATAACGTTATTTTCTTTCTTCTTCTTCTACTTTTTTTATCAACTCAATGTCAGAAAATGATGAATTTTCAATTTTATTATCTGTATAGATTACGTTAATTATTATATTTGTAAGCAGACGTTCAGAAGTTTTAGTAATTCTGGCACTTTTGACTTTCGTTTCGGTTCGATATACAATTCACGTAAAAAGTGACAGATCTCCATAGAAAACTGTCAGTTTCAATCAAATACATCGAACCGACATGCATATGAAGGCGTGAGTATTGCCCCCAGCACCTTAACTCAAGCTTTTACCATGCATAATGCATTTATAACAATATAAAAAGACGCGGAACAAGCGTCAGGACCACTGATGTATTATCAATACAATATATGTTACATTTATAAACAACAAAACCATGGCAAACTGTACAGGAAAACGTACTAATATTGTTTTGCAATGAGTTGGAGTCGAACCCACGACCTCCGGATACAACGCCAACGGGGAGGCGGCGTAACCACTACACAACAGAGGCGGTATTTGATCGCGATAATCTTATTAAGCTGTGACAAATAGTTGAGAATGTTATAGGTGTTTAAAAGGAAATTATTAGTCATTAGCGCCTGATAATAACAATACGACCGCCTCCATAGACTAGTGGTTGCGCCATGCACTCTCTAAGGCACTATCAACAACTGTACATTTTTTATAATGACCATTGGTGGATTGCTGTGGTGGATTGGTAGACCAAGGTAGAACCGGGATCTTAAAAAAAAAAAAGTCGTTTTAAGTCTGAGGCCAATACTTTATCCGCCCCACTGACGTAGTGTAATTGACTTGATTTTTATTGCAAGAGGAATTCCAGCAAAGTCTTTGCATCTATTGAAGGATCTTGGCTTTCCGAGTTCAGGGGTCCGATTTTTAAATATCAGCGGATGACTAAATATCACTGAAATTTCAAAAAGGCCATCAATTTCAGAAGTTCATATTTTAGAATCTCATCGGGAGAAAATATCATACCTATGATATCAATACGAGTGCCTCCTACCACTCGTAAATTAAGTCACCGAGGACAGATAATAATCATCACAGATAATGTATGTTAAGTTCCATTCCACCATTTAGTTTTTATGTTTTAGCATAGAAATGTCAATTATTAAGAGAAACAAGAATGACAAACAATGTTTTCTTCGTGTAACGAAGCGCAAGTAGCTTTAGAGCTCAGATTAATAACAATAAGTAGAGAATGAAAAATTATTTGACACATATGACCATAGAGTATAATTAATATATACAGAAACTTTCATAAATAGGACTTTCGATAAATCGTGATTTCCTAGATATCGGTGATATTTTTCTCACTGGTGATATCAAACACATTCAAAAATCGCACCCCTGACTTCGAAACTTTTATGGAGCGTGTCTCCAAGATGGCGCTAACATGATCATAGTTTTTGGTTGAGTAGAGAGGATAGTGAACACAGTGCAGGCGAGAGTTCAAAAGGTATTTAAACCTACTTCGCAGTCTCAAGTCCATTGCACGCTGCAGTTCATTTTCCTACCTTCCAACCACGCGATGGACCCACCCGTACGGTGGATTATATAGTTAGACAATTTCTATTATTCTTGAAAATCATTAAATTAACTAGCATTGAGCCGTACGCCAATATCAATAGAGCGTGGAATTATTTTTATGCCTTTCCTATTGTTTCTATCCTTATAAGTATTTTACATTTAATAATAAGATTAGTGCCTTTTAACTTTATATATTATATAGTTAGACAATTTCTATTATTGTTGAAAATCATTAAATTAACTAGCATTGAGCCGTACGCCAATATCAATAGAGCGTGGAATTATTTTTATGCCTTTCCTATTGTTTCTATCCTTATAAGTATTTTACATTTAATAATAAGATTAGTGCCTTTTAACTTTATATATTATATAGTTAGACAATTTCTATTATTGTTGAAAATCATTAAATTAACTAGCATTGAGCCGTACGCCAATATCAATAGAGCGTGGAATTATTTTTATGCCTTTCCTATTGTTTCTATCCTTATAAGTATTTTACATTTAATAATAAGATTAGTGCCTTTTAACTTTATATATTATATAGTTAGACAATTTCTATTATTGTTGAAAATCATTAAATTAACTAGCATTGAGCCGTACGCCAATATCAATAGAGCGTGGAATTATTTTTATGCCTTTCCTATTGTTTCTATCCTTATAAGTATTTTACATTTAATAATAAGATTAGTGCCTTTTAACTTTTAATTATTAAATGTAAAATAAACTTAGCAAGTTGGTGCTGTTCCAAGTTATCTTAAAATCTCTACCTGCTACAACCCTTATTCGCTCACTCCCACGAAACTGTACATAAACTATCTCTATCTATTGTAAAAACAATCCTTTATTATGAAATTTCTATATCGCACTAGTGCTAAAATATTAAAAATAAGGTTAAATAGTTTCTTTGGGGATCGTGTGACGGAGAGTCCAGTACTACGCAGGAAGTACTCAAGTCCATTGCACGCTGCAGTTCATTTTCCTACCTTCCAACCACGCGATGGACCCACCCGTACGGTGGATTATATAGTTAGACAATTTCTATTATTCTTGAAAATCATTAAATTAACTAGCATTGAGCCGTACGCCAATATCAATAGAGCGTGGAATTATTTTTATGCCTTTCCTATTGTTTCTATCCTTATAAGTATTTTACATTTAATAATAAGATTAGTGCCTTTTAACTTTATATATTATATAGTTAGACAATTTCTATTATTGTTGAAAATCATTAAATTAACTAGCATTGAGCCGTACGCCAATATCAATAGAGCGTGGAATTATTTTTATGCCTTTCCTATTGTTTCTATCCTTATAAGTATTTTACATTTAATAATAAGATTAGTGCCTTTTAACTTTATATATTATATAGTTAGACAATTTCTATTATTGTTGAAAATCATTAAATTAACTAGCATTGAGCCGTACGCCAATATCAATAGAGCGTGGAATTATTTTTATGCCTTTCCTATTGTTTCTATCCTTATAAGTATTTTACATTTAATAATAAGATTAGTGCCTTTTAACTTTATATATTATATAGTTAGACAATTTCTATTATTGTTGAAAATCATTAAATTAACTAGCATTGAGCCGTACGCCAATATCAATAGAGCGTGGAATTATTTTTATGCCTTTCCTATTGTATCTATCCTTATAAGTATTTTACATTTAATAATAAGATTAGTGCCTTTTAACTTTTAATTATTAAATGTAAAATAAACTTAGCAAGTTGGTGCTGTTCCAAGTTATCTTAAAATCTCTACCTGCTACAACCCTTATTCGCTCACTCCCACGAAACTGTACATAAACTATCTCTATCTATTGTAAAAACAATCCTTTATTATGAAATTTCTATATCGCACTAGTGCTAAAATATTAAAAATAAGGTTAAATAGTTTCTTTGGGGATCGTGTGACGGAGAGTCCAGTACTACGCAGGAAGTGTATGGTTGATCAGTAACAAAATTGTTAGTGGTCACTGCATTTGAAAGGTTTGAGCCTTGTTGGTCTAAAGTCGTATGTTCGCGGCCAATTTACCTAATGTCGGTATTGAGCTCGCTTCACGATAAATGTACGATATGGTTTGGTTCAGGAGTAAATATTCTCCGCCCCACTGACGTAGTGTAATTGACTCTCTTTTTATTTTTAATGCACCTATAACGCCTGAAATAAATCGTAATGATAATTCTTAATATTCCGGTTGGACAAAATAAATAATATTTATTACCAGTGCCGAAATATACATCAACCAGTTTAAAGTTTAAAATGGCATATAGGTAGTTTAAGCGTAATATACGTTAAAGTTTTTTGTAAGCGATTTAAAAAAAAACGTGTGCCTTTAAAATAGTCTTTGTACCATAAACAACAATTCTAATACCTAGCCAGCTATAAACTGTATAAATATTAATGTGAGTGGGAATCGAATCTGTGACTTCTGAATACAACGCCAAAGGGTCAACCACTAGATCCCAAAAGCCGTCAGTCGGGTTATGGACAATTTAGGTATGTATGGTATGGTAGGTATATAAATAAATAAAAGATAATATACGTGGTGGCCGAGTTGGTTAGACCTTGGACTTAAAGACACTTAGGTCCTTGGTTCGAATCCCGTGTATGGTACCATGTACTAATGAGTTTTTAATTAAAAAAAATATGTACATTTGTTTGACAACACCACTATAGTGCCTCGGAGAGCACGTTAAGCTGTCGGTCCCGGTTTCACTATACCAACTTATGAAACTGTTTATATATTAGTTATTGAGTCTATTCAAAACATCGCGACGATGTTTTGAATAGACTCAATAACCGAGGTTCGTGGGTTCGAGTCCCGCCCATCTGGATTTTTTGGATTGTATCTTTAAAAAATATAGTAAACTAGAATTATAAACTAAATGATTAAAATGACAATTATAAATGTTTTTGTGAAATATTTCAAAAATAGGTCGTTAATAAATTCTGAAAAAAAAGTAATGAAATGACAATAATACAGAAACGGTTTATTTATTTCAGCACAACAAAAAATAAACAAAAAAATTGTGAATTCTGAACGAACGAACGGTGTCGCGACTCGGGAAAACCCTGGTCACTGTATTAGAAAACGAACCCTGAAATCTGGAACCCGACGACGACGCCGCGACGCATTTTATTCATTCACGTAGTTAACTAATGAGTACATAATTCATTCTGCCTGACATAGCATCGCGAACGGACGTTAGTCACGGGCAGCGCGGTCGCTCAAATACGAAACAACGAAGTTAAAAAAAAAATCTACAGTGAAGTGATTTATCTGCGTGTTGTAAACTTAAATTTACAACTTTTATATTGACTAAAAGAAGTGATAAGATGGCAAATAAGTTTATGATTTTTTCAGTGACTTTAGTTTTAATATTAACCGTTGTGGCCCGGGATTGTTCGTTGAATATAACAAATTGTGATGATTGTTTTAGATGTGGTGGAACTTGGTGTTATGATAAACCGGTAAGTACTTATTTAATTATAATCATATTTATATATAATTAGGTAGGTACCTACAAACAAAGAGAATAAGTAGTTTCTGATAAGGGAACCTAAATTAAATTAATTTGTTATAACATACTTTCATAAAATACATAACTACAGTAACCGAATAACAGTCGTACAGTACAGCGAAGAAGGATACTTTTTTTTATTAGGTATGTATCATAGAGGTTTATACGTAGGTAATGTAGGCACAGAAGAAATAGATTAGACTTCCACATAAAAATAAATAATTACAATAGTAGGTATGTGAAGAATGAGATATTGATGTGTAGCTCCATCCCATATTTATATTGTGCACCGTTCGTTTCCTACAATGTTTAGACATTTTTGATGTGTGAATGTGCTCTTTATATTTTGTGGTTTCTTAGGCATGATGAATCTATAATGCAGTGTGGGTAATAAAGTAATAATACTCTTGATAGCGTACTGAAACTTACGTACCTACTTTCGTACGAACGTATTTTAGCTACCAAAACAAAACTTAACTATCTTTGCAATCGAGATTAATATACCTATAAAATCTATAGTGATACTTAATTAGAAAAAGGCTTCTTTTTAAGATAGGTACCTACTTATCACTTTCTTCATTTCGTTTTTTTTGAGGATACCTAGGTAGGTACTTACGATTTTTTTAAAGTAACCATAGGGACTAGTCCGATTTAATTTACCTTGGAAAATCAGCAAACAAAAATAAAGTGAATTGGTACCTAGGTATAATACTGACTACTTTTTGACAATATTTGACATGTCTTTGTTCATTTTTAATCTAAAACATAATTTAATCTAAGTATTAATTTTATTCACCTTTCTGAAATAAAATTATAATATAGATCCACCTCTCATTATACCAAATAGTGAGACGACTCCCAATGATGTGGAGGAAGGAAACAATTGAAGCAATATACGAGTCCATTCCAGACGTCATTCTACTGCTCACTACCAAGTAAGCTTAGGACGTCAACCTAACCTAGGTAGACATCACGCAATATAATACCCTAAACTGTACAGCATAAGAATTAAAGTGGCTGTGACAATTTGGTCCATTGTTCACTTTCATTTGTGACTGCAATTTGAAGAACAAATGACATTGAAATCAATAAAAGAGATTAAGTAGGTAGGTACCTTATATTTGTTTAATATTTACATTACGTACCTACCCATGTTACGTTTTATTTCTCAAGTATGTATTCATAAATATGCTTAACCGAAGAAATTAAATGAAGAATTAAATAAACATCATACCTATTCAATACCTTACGATTTGATAATAAAATAAACTCTTATTTGAATCAAGTAAGGTACCTATAACGACTTATAACTATAGAAATTGTACATTACAGGGTAACGAAAGACAAAATAAAAGTTTAAAATAAATACCCATAGTAGGTACCTACCTACGTTACCTGTTTTAATTTGGGGGGGGGGGGGGGGGGGGGTAAAACAGGTTATTATTTCTATATACTTCAAATATACAGGTGTTTGTGTTTTTAGAGTCCCTCAGAAAAAGTTTAAAATACAATTATTTTTGAGAAATTTATTTTATTCGCAAAAAGTTTACATTTTAAGTAATCTTTTTAGCAATCTTTTTAGCGGAGATATAGAATAATAGGTAAGTTTACATTTTAAGTAATCTTTTACCTAAAATGTAAACTTATAAAAAAGTAAAAGGTATTTATTAAAAACAATAGTTTTTTTGTTGTTGTTTTATTATAGACAATACGCAGTTGCGGGGCACCAGCTAGTAATAAATTAGTATATATATATATAATAACCTACATCTTTCATATTTCTATTAGTCTGCGGCTTTAAAATAATCGATTAGTTATTGAAACATTATTGTAGAGTATGTAGAGTTTATGTTATCAGTTTAGTATTTCCAGTTTACTGCTGCAGTTATAGTTAAGTGGTCAGGGGACCACCCAACTATAAGAGCAGGTACTATTTATTTACTTTATTTAAAAACATTATTGAACAAAAAGAGTCGGTACAACATACCTATTTCAATGTAATTTTAACCAATAGAGTCAAAGATAATAGAGTTCGTAAAGAATTGAAATAAAATAAATACAATCACGGATGCCTTTTTGGCCGAGAACCGTTTAAACGGCATCAGGGTACCCAGCGGAGGGATTCACCCATCCTCATTTCGCCGATGGTACTCGGAGGCAACACCTAACAAGTGGCGAGCTTGTTGCGGTGTTTATGATGGTATAGCCTCAGAGCCAAAGAGGGTGTTTATCGAGTATTTAGTATCTTTATTACTAATAAAAATATCCAAGACCTGCGACGTTGCACCTCGAAACTTTTTTTACTAGAGCACGCCATGTGACTTTGTATCTAGTTACCTGATGGTAAGCAGACCTACAAAGTCCATGAATGGGGTCGATCAATACAGTTGTGCTTAACAGCATTAATCGCTCTCACTATGTCGGCGGTTACTGAAAGAGGAACCTGAAAAGAGACTACCGACGAGAAATCGCAGTAGTCTCCTGAAAACCGGAAAACTTCATAAACCTCAGTCTAATGTCGTCAATTATTGGTCTCCTACTCCATGGTTGGTTTACCGGGCTACCTGTATTCGTCCATGCAAACAAAATATAAAACAAATTAGCCAGAAACTAAGTTAGCACAATGCACTTAATTTCAAAGCTCTAAGGTCTGTAATAGACTGTACTACCTGTCACTCAAATCACGTCCTCAAATTATAACAAACAATCATGTGAAGTGGATCGATAGGCAAATTTCCTGCCTACCCCATTTCCCAATATCCGTTCGCTGCGCTATTCAAATAGCGGCTTGTTAATAAAAATCTAATAACCGCGCCCTTAGAATAACGCACCCTAGTGCTTTGTTTCATACATAGGCCATAATCCAACATAAACATATTTTTATAAAAATTACTGAAATATTACAGAAATTTTTATAAAGATCACAAAAGAAACCTAAAAAAATTTAGAGAGATTTTTATTTTATTATTATCTTACAAACCTTATTATGAATTATTATATCTACAGTTTTTAGGTACCCTGCTCAAACCCCGGTGTGTACACCAATTATTTTTTTATTAAAAAAAAATGTGCATTTGTGTGACAATGACAACACAACACTTGTATAGTGTTGGTCCCAGTTTCACTAACCAATTTGTAAAACTGTTTATAGATGGGTTATTGAGTCTATCCAACATTGCCACGAGCTAGCCACTTGTTCAGTATAGACTCACATAGGCTACGACAAGGTGGGATTAAAACCCCTCCGCCGGGTACCCTGTGGCCGTCTAGACAGTCTCGAGGCACCCATGGTGTTATATATTATTTTATGTCCCTAAAACTTTGTATAGGTACATAGATACAAAAACAACCAAGTGACCTACAATAGTTAGTAGTTTCGATATTAGTCTGTGGGTTTAACTATTTTTAGGATCCTACTGCATCAATATATTGTTTAGGTAGTAGTCACTTTTCAGGGTGCGGTTCTTTTCAGAAAAGGGGAGTAACCTGAAGATTGAGTCTAGTCTAGACAGACGGGGTGTCGTCTAGGTCGATTAACTGAGGATTTTTTTATTATCTGTTTGTTTACTCGATTACTCATAAATACCAATCTTTGCTAGATGCTGATAACTTATATTACTCATGTTAGTATTTTATATTAAAACATCAGAATGTTATAAAAATAATTTATAAAATGATATATATTTATAAATACGGGTATAGATATACTAGCTTCAAACATTTTATTATTATTTTTATTCGGAAAATATGCTTCTATTACGTATTTCTCTTTCCATGGGATAAATAATATCTTCAAAAATCTTATATCGAAATACCATACTTGTAGCCATTGTATTATAGTTATCGAGATATATACATTTATTTAATATATTTTTTTAATACTCGCCAAGCCAACCTACGTTTTTATTTTATATTCATATCTGCTTTAGTTTTGAAAGTTCGATTAAACCTAAAAAATAAGTATGGTGTAACTAAATTCAGCTTTGGTATGTTTAGTTTGAGGTTGTTATTTGATTTAATATTGTGATTTTTATAAAATTATTGTATTTAAATAATAGTTAACTAAAAAATATTGATATATTATATAATGATAATGTAGTATATTTGTAATTTCAATTATTTAATTCAAAATAGTGCTTCTTCATCGTCAAAAAGTGGCATCAAAAAGCAACACCGATCGTTTCAGATCTGCATTTTAGCATCGCTAAAAAAAATGACATTGTTTATTGAAACGGGCGCGGTCGCGCTGGTTTTTGATGGCACCACGAAAAACTGCCCGCGCTACCGGTCGGAACTCTGGATTTGTTATCAGTTGCGCAGTGACTTAACCACTAGGCTGGGGCCACTTTTATATTATAAAAAAAACTGATGCCGATGATCGTGTAAAACCTCTAAAAAGAGCCGCAGCCCACTGCCACTTCAGAACCAAAATTTATCATTCACCAAACCCCGTTACATATTAGGATTGCAATAATATTATGATACGAAACGCCATAAAAAGTTTGAAATTCGGTCACTTGACCGCATGCTTCGAGGAAATTTGTTTTGGTTTTATAATGATACCATATGTGTTACGGTATTGCAATGAGAGGCGCGTGCGCACCGGATGTTTGTTTCGTTTGCTACTGACTAAAATCGCGATGATGTGGAATAAGTGAATTCCTTTTGGTGATTAATTATGAGAAGGCAGTTGTTTGTTTAATTTATAAGTGGTTTTGACAGCAATTTTTTTGTTAACAGCTGCAAACATCATTGTTTTCTAACTTATCGTAAACAACTGTACATTACTTAATAGGTTTATTTTTATTAGAGTTCTACATGTGACTACACTCATCTGGTGTAGAGTCATATGTAGAGCTCTAATAAAAACAAAAAGTACAAGTACTAAAATTAAAAAAAATAATAGTAATATGGGTATTTTTTGGGGTTTTAATAGGACTGTTGGTTGTCTTCATTATGCTGGAATAATATGCCGATGTAAGCTTCTGTTAAAGGATTCTATATTATACGATGAAGGAAAAACATTGCTTGTTAGCATTCCATTCTTAATGGTGTGACAGATCTGAGAATTTCTAAAAGGTTTGCTAAGCTTGCTATGTTCTATGTCAAACACTAAACGGCAGCAATATCTACAGATAGAACGTCTGAATATATTTAATTGGAATTATCCTTTTTTTTAAATTGGAGCACGGCATACGACTTTGTATATTCCTGGTGGTGAGCAGACCTACAAAGTCCATGAATTAGGTCAATCAATAATTGTTCTTAAACAAAATTGATTGCTCCCACTATGCCGGCTTATTAATGCGATTACGAAATAGACGGCGACAAAGACGAATTGCATTACGAGTATATTTTAATATACTCGCTGCCTTATCGTCAATTCGACCACCCATTTCTTATCCGCACCCTGAAAGGAGACTACCACCTCGACAAAAAAATGCAGTAATACCTGAAAACCGGTGAAAAAAGACTAAAACCAAATCATGACTAGGACACTTGACGGTTTTTGCATCTCTGTGGACAGTGGGGTGGTAACGAGACCGGTCGGACGGCCTAACGAACTTATAGAGACCTTTCACCCTCTGGAGATACGATAACATAAAGAGCTTGTATAAAGCTATGTGTTGAGGTTTTTACACGAAATAATAAAATAACAGCCTGTTAGTCTCGTCATTCGACGCTTGGTATATGGAACCACCAAGCATTAAATGCATGCTAGCTGTAAATCTCTCTAATTCCTAGAAGAACAATAGGTTAATATTCGGAGCAATAGAGTACATTAAAGTGTGAAGTGAACTACCTGCTTACGTGCTTCCTTTATGATTGCACCCATGGCATGGCCATGGGTGCAATCAACAGCTGGACCTTCATACTTCATAATGCTTTCTATCAGGTAGGTAGTAGATGTGTCGTAACTTAATGTTACAAATCTAGATTTTCCAATAGTCTAGACAGAAATAAAGTTAGCTAGATTTTTAAGTGCTAAGTTACTTTCAAGGTGACCTACAGAAAGTGTACTAAGGCCTTCGATTTAAGCGTGGTTTAAAATGACCTACAGATTACCCGTGGAGTGGATCGCATTTCAAAATGACACTTGAGTATGTAAAAAATATTACCTTCGTTAAAGTATTAACCTTTGCCTTAAGGTGAGAGTCATTACCAAACGACACCAATTTATCCTACTTCTGAATACTTTGGTGGTAGTTTGCATAAATAATAATAATGATAATAATTATTATTATATATAGGACAATTTACATATTGCTCTGGTCACAGACTAAGCTCTAGAGAGAGGTCTGGGCTTGTACTTTATCGTACTAAAAACTACGATATAATATATATTATATTTTATATTAAATTATATCCTCTCTCGTATTTATTTTGTCCAAGCATTGACATGGTTAAGATGGATGGATTGGAGCACCTGATGGTAAGCAGACCTAGAAAGGCTTTGAATGGGATCGATCTAATACATTGTAATTCTTTATTGCATAAAACGCTTTATCGGGAACTTAAAGTTCAGAGTTTTAGACTGGAGATATATTAGTAAGATTATCTTTGATAGTTTAGATTAGTCCTGAGTTCCCAATATGCTACGATAAAGATTCCAGACATTTTTATCAACTGACAAATCTTCGTTTAAAAGAAATAAAAAAAACTATACTTTGGAAAAAACACTGTCTAAGGCGTAGGCGCCACTAGGTATGCTAGGGTTAATGCCATGTTCTCTATGGCAATGCTGATTTTCTATATTATTCTTCACATTCCAAGAACATTCTTTACCCTAGTTACAGAATATTGTTAATTTTAATTGTTTTTAATTATTTAAAGAAGCTGATCGTTGTAAATGTCAAATAACAGACTTTTGACATAATGTCTGCAGTCCTACATATTCCCTATTCTTGATACGAGGGAGGTACCTTCGCCTTACGTAAGGAGGTGAGAGTTGCACGCGCACATCAATCAATGTAATTACACTTGACTTGACCGCTCCATATACCCATTAACACAATTATCGCTTGCCGTGTTTACTCTTAACATCTCAGTAAAAAGATTTCGGATTTTTGCGCAACGTTTACCTTTAAAAATTGATAATTCTCACAAAGGGCGCGTTCTTCAGGTCGCGGACGGACTGGTCGATCTCGCAACCATCGGACCGGTATTCGATTCCGTCGTAACTGATTGAAATCGTACCTACCTATTACTGCTCGGCCTACGCACAACAATTTCCTTTCTAACTTAGGATTGAAGAAATTTTGTACCTATAATACTAAATGTATACATAAATAGATGAAAAGCTATGACTTTTCGTAAAGGCTCCCTTAAACCTGACGATTGGTGGATTTTTACTTAGGGCCAATTTCACCATTCGCTATATAAACTGAGTTTAGTAAAACTAAGAAAAACTAAAAACTACTTAAATATAAAATACTGAAAAAAGTAAAAACAAAAAACAGACTCCTCTGCCATCTACTATTAGAAACTAGGACTTCTAACTTCACTCGTATAAGAGTTATTAGAAGAAGGCTAATATAGGGCGTCTGTGTATAAGTAGATAACAAGCAATGACAAAATTCGTGAGGGCTGACTGGAACCTGGTTGGCTCAGCGGTTGAGCGCCTTGCCGCGATAACGAGGTTCGTGGGTTCGAGTCCCGCCACCAGGAATTTTTTAATTGCATCTTTATCTTTAAAATTTAATATAAGATTATCATTATATATAAAATACGTTCAGCAAAAGGAGAGTAATTGCCCGTTAAATGTATTTAAAAATTCCTAATAAATATTGTTTTGGTAATTAATATTACTTTTTCTATATTTGGATAATATGTCTTATATGTATTATCCCTTTCCTGCATCAGGATCTATAACAATTGCAATTTTTAAGTAAACTGAACTTGAGATATTCTTGGTTTTTGAGATATTCATATGGGCCGGCAGATTTTTGATCTCACCTTACGGGAAGCTTTTGCTCTAAAAATAAAATTAAATAACACCAAGTATCAACGTCACCAGCTGCCTTTGGTCCTTATAGCTAATCCTCTAAAAAAAATCTATTCCAATAGGTAGAATCTTCAGAAATTAACTTGACGATCTGAATTCTACTCTCTGGGGCCTAAAAAAATAATAATTTACTAAGCCACGAAAAATTGTTCGTAATTTGTTGGGTGATCAAAAATTGATCACTAACGACTCGGAAGAAGTCAAATCACTACATAGTATAAAACAAAGTCGCTTTCTCTGTCCCTATGTCCCTTTGTATGCTTAAATCTTTGAAACTACGCAACGGATTATGATGCGGTTTTTTTTAATAGATAGAGTGATTCAAGAGGAAGGTTTATATGTATAATAACATCCATTAAATAGTGGAGAAGTACTGTTATTTTTGAGGTTTCTAATGTGATGTCGTAAATAATTAAATTTTTTCCGCTTACATTGCAAACGCAGGCTGAACCCTACGAGTTTTATCAAAATAATGTACTAAGTATTGTACACATTGAAAAGGTCTACAGAAAAGTCCGTGATGGTATATGTCTATCTCTTATGGATAACCCACAATAACTTTTTTTTGTCATTTACTTTTTACGACAAATAATGGCTAATTTTCGAAGCGATTTTAACCAATACAGCATTAATCCTTAACCAATTAAATACCTTGAATACATTGTTCATTTAATATAGATCTATATGGCCCTTTACACCGTATGATTTAAGTGAATATTTTCGAAGATATTACAGATTTAAAAATTGCGGGACGTAGCGTTTGCGGCGGTACCGGCCGGCCGCCCGGTGCGGCAAGAGCGTGCCTATAAATAGCGTGCGAAGCCGGAGCGGGCCGCTATGTTTTTATATACAACGTTCACAGTTTTTCTGTAGTGTATTTAGTATCAGCATTGCACCCGTGCGAAGCCGGGGCGGGTCGCTAGTAGTATATAATTTAAAGGAAAACTAAAAAATAAATAAAGCTAGGCAAATGAAAAATAAATAAAAACGGAAATAAAAACTTCAAAACAATGTCCACAAACAGTTATAAAGTATTACAAACCGGGTCCGATCGTAAGCTAGGTCATAAACTTTCGTTTTAATTTATTTTATTTTACGTGTTTTATTTAGAACTGAAACAGTTTGGATTTTATTTAGGTCTTTCCTCCGTCTTTCAAAAAGTCTTCAAATGAAGCTGCCATTGTAACTGTTGTTCGTTTTAATTCATATACCTAATTATCCCATTTGTCGATCTCCCAAAGGTTGGCTGGTAGATAATACCCAAGGCATTTTAAGCTCTTCTATTTATAATAGTTTTGAGCTTTTATACCTATGAATACTGGCTTGCAGGCAGGTAGAATAAAACCACAATTATCTTGAATATAGAGATTTTATTGCGAAACAATTTGCTTGTAACTGTTATCTATCTGAAAATATGTCAAAAGATTTAATCGAAGTAAGGTAATTTACAGTATCATTAAGTACATTAAAAGTAACATTACATTCTCTAATAACTAATTTGCAGAAATACTTTGTTAGAATAAAGTTTGCAATTACAAGTCATGGTAATATGCAAAAACCCGGCATACACTCACAAAAGTATAAGTATTACGCACAGATAATGTTTGTCACAAAGCCCGAAGAGAGAACTGAAATGCTTTAAAATCATTATAATATTATAGATTATGTTAAATAAATCATCTACGAAAGCCGTTGAAGATGTAGCAATAGGTCGTTAACACTGGCTGAACCTCTCAGACGTACCCACTCGTCAGGAATAATCATTAAAAGTGGCTGTACTGGCTGAGACGGGCTCAAATCTGGTCCACCCACTTGCTGCAGCTAAATAATACAAGCTTTACAACCAAGATAGGATTGCACCAACGTATACTTTAAATAACGAGATCTATTTGCCGTTATAACTTTGTTAAACGTGTTAACCAAAGGTAAACCATAGGATGTCAATAGAATTATGGTTGGTAAATGATTAAAAATATCGGTTGAAGTCCATAGTGCATTTCAGCTTTTACATTCATAACATATTCGTAACCTTTCGAAAGAAAGAAGTAAAGAAAAATAAATATTTGCCACATAACTTTATATGCAAGGAGGAAGTAGACCTATAATATATATATTTACATGAAAAAATCTGTATGAAGGATCTTGGAAGCCAAGGTATGCACGCTCTCGCTTATGCACAGTAACGTCTTTTTGCACTGCTTTGCACGACCATACATAACGCTCACTCACCAAGTGTGCCGTTCCTCGCTCACTAGTATGACTAAGGTTATGCATGTATTAAAAAATGGGTTTCCGAAATGGAAGAGTTACGTACGATCTAGGTTTGCCAGTTAAAAGTATGATGGACGTATCAGTGCCAGGAATAATGACGCGTTCCAACTTCATTGAAGTCGAGCTCTGTAAGTCGCTTAAGTCGTTCGTCAACCGCTTCTTAGGACTTACGGGTGCTGCAAGGTCGTGTTGCATATCACTTAGACTCGGGACATGGCATCAGCCACTTATATGGCGGATATCCTACCCTAGGGGCAGGTAAGGTCCTGACGTTCTTTAATTTTATTACCAAGCTCTTTTTAGAACTACAATCCATTTTAAATATTTATATTTTGTGTTTCATCTGTAAACACAAAATATAAATATTTACACAATTATTTACCTAAAATTATTTAAAAAATTACCTGCTAATTGCAAAAAAAATGAAAAATTGTAAGTAGGACATATATAACATTAGTAAATTTAGTTTTAATTTAATACGATACTGGACTGGTTTCGCCGTCGCGGATACGTTGCATCGGTTGTCATATCTCCAACAACTGGGAATTCCGCGCCGCGCTTCTCATCATCGCGCTCTCATCTCATCGCACGTCGAGTGCACGTCGCGTGTTGCTATAAGTATTATAGTACTCACACCAATCACGTCGGGGTCAAATTATTCTTCACAATATTTACGCTCCCGTGTCTTAGTAGTTGCGTGTTGTATCCGGAGGTCGTGCGTTCGATCCCCACCCATGGCAAAAAAAAAACATTAGTACCTACACTTTTCTGTACAGTTTGTCATGCTCTGGGTGTTTATAAAATATAATATGAGAAATCATTGTATGTATTAGTATCGTTGTTTCTGGTACCCATAGTACTAGCCTAGAGCTTAGTTTGTGACTAGGGAAATATGTGTCTAATGTCCTTCATAGTAAGAAAGTACTGTTAATAATAAAAACATTAAAAACTAAACATAATTAAATATTAAACATCGCAACAAGCTAGCCACTTGTTCGGTGTAGACTCATACCATCGGCTACGACGAGGTGGGGCTTAAAATCCTCTCTGCTGGGTACCCTGGGGCCGTCTAGGCGGTCTCGGGCGCCGTAAGGCACCCGTGATGATATGTATCTATTAAAAACTATAAAAATCTTCATTCTCGAGAAACCAAAACCAAAGAACCTCGTTTGTTGTTTTTATTAATTATACTCTATGTTGTTATTCATGGATACCAAACTGTCATAAACTCACTCATGCGCCCGACAATATAGGCGATCCGCCATAAATTATATATAGTGAAACTGTTTATTTATGGGTGGGTTATTAAATCTATCCAAACCGCGACGAGCTGACCCTTGTTCGGTGTAGATTCAGAATAACATCGGTTACGACGAAGTGGGAATAAAATCTCACCACTTGGTACCCTGAGGCCGTCTAGGTGGTCCGTTCATGTGCCATCAAGGGCGCCATAAAGGCACCCGTGATGGTACATTAAACGAGTATATAATTATGGTAATAATAAATAAAAAACAATATAAAATTAAATAGGAACAAGTTATTGTACCTACCTACAATAGGAAAACAGTAATTCAGAACTTCAGAATAAGCTATTATAATATAACATAGGGAAAATAGCGCAGATTTTCAGCTAATGCGCGCTAAATCAGACACCTGTTTCCCGTATAATATTATATACATTCACACATCTTATATACACTTTATTATTATTTCTCATCACGCAGATCATCACGCTTGGGCAGAGACCGCCAAATGCCACTTTGTCCATATCGATTTATAGTGAAAAAGACAATCTTTGGTTTGTTGTCTACAGTCAACTCTCATTCCTGCAAGCCAATTTTTAGGCACGTATAAGTTGTAGAGTATGTAATCATAATAAATTCCTTTAGCCCCCAAAAAATGTACAAATATAAATGGCGTACTATGCTGACTACGCAATCTCAATTAAATCAAATTTATCTACATACTCGTACATACACACCATCACGCACTTCTTTACTGATCTGAGATCGCTGTTTTAAGGGGTAGGCAAAGAGTAATGACCACTTTGAACGATCTCTACATACTTCCTTAGCTTTAGAGGTGAGCGTTACGTAACGTAGATAGTTACAGTAAAGTCGATATTTCTTAAATAACTAATAACGGTTATTATATTGGTAATAACCGTTATTTAAATAAAAAAACGTAATTAAGAAAAATAAACATAATATTGATATTTGAAAATTAAAAGGGTTAGATCTCATTATTTCCTTTTATTAGAGTACAAACACGATAGGCTTACGACCGACGGTTGACGAGATAAATTGAAAAAACATTTTCGACCTTAATGACATGGATCGAGTACCTTTTTTTTAATTTCATTCGACTTATTAGATGGCATACCATCGAATTCTACCAAAAAAATACAATTGTCAATAAGGTCGAAAATCCTTTAACAAAGCTGAAATTATTTTTTTCTTTCATTGGCTAGATATCATCAATACCTATCGTTTAAGTACAAACACTTTGGGTCTAGGGCCAGGGGTTAATAAGTTATAATAAAAAAACGTTTTGACATGACATTTGACCAGATTACACCAATACCATAACTATGAGTCCAAACACAAAATATAAGCCATGTGGATATAAGAGTTATTATCAAAACAAAAATTTAATACTTTTATTAAAAAAAAACAAAATAAAAACTAAAACAAGATAATTTTTAAATACAACTACAAAAAACCTAGAAAGAATGCGTCACGGAACGTACCGCAACCAATCACCGCAATAGCGTGAACATCATTAACTACCTCGTCGGAGTGCAACGACGATATTTTAAAAACCGATACAAGAAAAAGAAACTAAAACGAGGATAGCAACAATAACTCAAAAAAAAACGCAACGTCAGAAAACCTTAGAACGAATGTGCAACCAATCACGAAAAAACTACTATAACAAAAATCACTAAATATCACAATCACGTGAAGTAACAATAACCACCACGTTACAAGAGTTTCCATCGTTACAAGTTACAACCGTTTCAAGCGTTTCAACAGTGATATCCATATAGATAGGTACATTTTGTTCCGTCCGTTTCAATCACAAGTTGTGGAATGTCGGCGAGCAGCGACATAGCCCAAAGCGGTGATATAATGAACTAAGTAAACCAATTTATTACAACTACTACAGAGAGATGGCGCTAATAAATTAAATAATGCAGAATATAAGTATTTTGTGGTCAATAAAACTTTAGTTGTCTTTTGGATGTTAAAATTAAAAATTGATTAAAATAAAAACACATGTAAAAAACATAATAAAAATATGAAATAAAAAAAATGAAGTGCAGAAGCGGGGATGGAACTGGCGAACTGGTTGTTAAGTTATTTAGATAGAATAGAATCATGTCGCCATTAAAAAATTAAAATAGATAGAAAATTTTAAATAAAGAAAATTTGTTAGATAAGTCACAGAAGAAATAATTGTACAATGTAGATAAGTTTTCTGACTGCTGTTATAGTGAATAAGTTTTTTTTGTATTAAAAAATCATTGGTACACGGCCTAAGTAAAAAAATAATTTAAAACAATGATTGTTTTGAGATTTATTTGAGAGTAAAGTAGGTAGGTACATAAAATTATTTTCGAGGCACTATGCTTGTTAATTTTTTTTTTTTTTTTGCTTATAATTAGATTTTTTAATAATAACTATAAATAGTTACATAACGGGTGATTAACAAAAAGAAACGTAACCGTTACATTATAATGAAACCACGTAACGACCCACCACTGCTTAGCTTCCTCGACGTCTATGCACCGATGCATACAGCTGCGTCTGTTTTTAGACTTCGTTTTGTCTTTTTATCGTATTTATTTACTATGAATATAGTACCCCAGATAGCACCGAAGAGCTTATGATCTCGTTCCTAGTTTCATTACAGCTATTATGAAATGGTTTATAGATAGATCATCTTTATGGCGGGTCCACTTTTCCGCAATTGGACAAGAAGTTAGGTTTTTGCGTGATGAACCGACCGGCCACTCTAGCCAGCTCAGCTCCTTCCAGAAGGCAGCAAGAAGTCCTGGACTCTTACAGGCCTCGAGGAGCACCTCGGTGGTCCGAGGGTTTCCGCCCGTTGTGATGCCACCCCACAAGCCACATCGCTCGGTTCCAAACATGATCATCATAATGGTTTTTGAAAGGCAGAAAACGAAATATAGCAATCGCATATTAAAGTGTATGTAATATGCGATTGCTATATTTTGTAATAAAATCTATACCTAACTGATACTAATAATAAATGGTGAAATATTGATATTTAAAAAAAACTAATAGATATATGTCTCTAGGACCCATAAAAGGTTTAAGGAACTGAATACCAATAATAATTACATAAAGCACTTTACACAAAGAATGTAAGTGCTACAAGTATTACAACAGGTATTCAATCAATCACGTTAACAATACGGCACAAATGAGCAAAACGGGTCTCGTAATATGCGCCCGTGTATTCACGTCCGCGATACAAGTTAGCAATCTGATCATTCTGCGGCGCCAACTTAATGGTTAATAACAAATGGCTCTATAAATATTGTTGTTGTAGAAAGGCTAGAAATAATGATTGTATTGGTGTTAGGACAATGTAGGACATTAACTTACATAAAAGCATGTAGACGGAAATATATAGGTACATGTTAAATATTTGCAGCGTTTGCAATGGAAACTTTAAATAGGTCTTTGGTCAGCAGACACAAAAAAAGACAAAATTGTCCACGTTCCAAGCGTTTTTTCTTTACATGATAAGCCGAAATATAATGATGATATATAATTTATATAAATATATATTATTTTTTTGTATATTTTATTGAATAAAATTTTAAATCATATA
Source organism: Monopis laevigella (assembly GCA_947458855.1). Classification (NCBI taxonomy): domain Eukaryota; kingdom Metazoa; phylum Arthropoda; class Insecta; order Lepidoptera; family Tineidae; genus Monopis; species Monopis laevigella. The sequence continues at coordinate 24,023,559 of OX381583.1, read as the reverse complement.
AAATTATAATAAATATTGATATACTTATAATAATGAACATTTACATATTGGGCCCTATTAAAAAAATCTATTTTTTCGTGTTCTATTAAATTTATTTATACGTAGGAAGTAATCCTTGTCATTTCAAGATAAAATTAGGCTTTAAGATATTTTACCTGATAATCATCATTATATTATTTGAGGATATTTTATTTAGATAATAAGGCATGATTTGATATTAATTATCATTCATTGTGGCACGTTTATGTAGAGTTCTCTATATATCTTGTATTTGCAACTGACACTATTATATTATCAATATAATTTATGCAACAAGTCAAGCTAAGATTTAAGCCATTTATGGTAAGATCTAGCATAGTCGGTGTCGGTGCTTGCGTAAAATGATTAAAAGCAATAATTTTAACGGGCCTATAAAATTTAATTGACTTTATTACTTCATGTCACACTTTTAAAGTTTTAATATTGTACCTAGTTTTAACTTAAAGTGGTAGGTACATAATTATTATTCTATAGAGTTTTACACGTTTCATAATTTGCTACAAATTACACTGATTTACTCGACTCCAATAAAATTATTTTTATTGCGGTCAGTCAATATATTGTTATATCAACATTGATCGGCTTATACTATGCCGACAAATTACGAAATGGGCGGCGTTTCGAGTCTCATATACTATATTCTTGATAAAATCATCTTATAAACCGCCCATTTCATAAACGCACTCTGAGTAGAGAGTACCAACTCGTAGTAGCCTCCTGAAAACTGGTGAACCCATAGACTAAAAATGGCTGGCACTAGCCAGACAGTTTGGCAAGATATTTAATCATTATGTTACACATAGGTAAACTCAACCCGAAGTTACCTATTTATAGAAACGAGTCGGACGCTTTGCCGATTCTTATATTATGGAACTGGTGATTTACATTAAAAAAGTTTAATGCTCAAAAAAGTAGGTCCTAGCGCATCTAACTTTAATGGCTTGGGCATTTAAGTTACCAGACGATAGTTGGTACCAGTAACTTTCAGGTTTTGATTTTCTACTCTTTATCCGAGTTGGTTGGTTAGACACCAACTAGAGTAGAGACAATGTTCTTAGCTATCCATGGAGTCACTTTTGCTAACTGTAGCTCTACTAGGGATCCACCAATAGCTTATGTTTATGTTTTCGTCAGTACAAATACACCCTTCCTATTAGTGAATCACAGATTAAACTGAACAGTAAGTGAAGATTGTTTAGTAAAAACTTATGGTAGAGAGCTAATGTAGTTGACTACCATAGTTGCTAATTTCTGTTATGGTGTTTATTGTAACCAATAAGATTGCTGTTTTAATTTAATCAGTATAAATACGACAGCTCTTAGCTATAGTCAACTACAGTTAGTAAAAACTCATAGTAGAAATTTGGGTCAGACAGGAAGTAAACTACAGTACTTGAAACCAGTAGTGGCTCTATACCCAACCAAATACTATAAGTTCCTGTCAGTAACTTCTTGGAAATGGGTTCCTTAAAAAGTTCTTACTGCTGATCTTGGAATGCGAAAATCCTTCAAAAGTTTGCCGTTTAATGAAAATATTTTTCTGTGGTTAATTTTTTCCCGCTAACCTTTGTTAGAGTCAAAGATTATGCTTAGGGTGCAAAAGCAAATAAAATAACAAATTTAAAGGACATCTTATTCGTCGTTTGACTCCGAATAATTACGATGATTGCTTACATATCGTAATCAAGTCTTTTTTTGTTTCAGATACCAGAATGTAAAATAGGCAATGAAGATAATATATGTTCAGCCAAAAGGGAGAATTTGACTGACATACCGCAGTTGCCTGACGCCAAAATGGTCAATGTTCTTGTGAAACAAAAGGAGATGTTGCAATTCAATACATCAGAAACAAATTGTGAGGTAGGTTATATTTTAAGTAGGTATGCTCCTGAACGTGCGCTGCGATTTGATAAAGTATAAAAATCGAAACAAAGGCGAAAAGACACTGATATAGTCCAAAGGGTTCAATAAGCTGAAAAGTAGTGTCATTTTTTATGGATAACCGTTGGAGCAAACAAACCCTGGGGTGGTGATCACTGCCTTGGTGCACGTAGTTTAGGATTCTCAGCGGCTGGATGGAATTATTACCTGCAGAGTTTGGCCAACAGGACTTGGAATTCAACTATAATAATTGAACTGCAACTATAATATGGATATATTTTTTTTAAGATTTCTTTCTTCACAGCTAAAGCAATTATTAACAAAATTAGCGTTTTATTATTATAAACTACTGCGTCACTGCGTTTCTTAGGTGATCTAAATGTCACAATATATCCATAAACCTTCGTCTATCTTTCATAATATTACACTATCATGTCAAACTTGCTTTATACAAGTGATTTGATGAAGTGATTCTACTTCTACTAACTTTGAATGTCTTACAAGAGCAATTTCTAACATAATCACTGATTACCAAACAGTGTTACCCACGGATAGGAGGTAATATGCCTTGCCATTAAAAACATATTATAAATGGTAACATCCGCTTCTAGTAAGTAGTATCATAATTAGAATATGACAATTAAGTTAATACGTATCATTATCTAAATGCCACGAATCCACGATACTTAAATAGCTATATAAATACATGCAACTTTAGACATTAGTTGCATATATTCAAATCACAAATCTTCATTAAAAAACATACAGTTTTGTTCGAATATTTTTCTTAGAATTTGAAATCTGGTTACAAAATAACATCATGAACATATAACTATGAACAATTATATACGTGGTGGCCGAGTTGGTTAGACCTAGCACTTAAAAACACTTAGGCCCCTGGTTCGAATCCCGAACCAGGGACCTAAGTGTAAATCTGTGTACCAATGAGTTTTTAATAAAAAAAATATGTACATTTGTTTGACAACACCACTATAGTGCCTCGGAGAGCACGGTAAGCTGTTGGTCCAGGTTTCACTATACCAACTTGTGAAATTGTTTATAGGTGGGTTATTAAGTCTATTCAAAACATCGCGACGAATTAGCCACTTATTCGGTGTAGACTCATACCATCGGCTACGACGAGGTGTGATTAAAAACCCCTCCGCTGGGTGCCCTGAGGCCGTCTAGGCGGTTTGGGCGCAGTAAGGCACCCGTGATATTTTTTTTTTACATGTTATTTCTATATCTACTATACACGATAGCTTAAACGTCAAAACAACATGTGATCTAAATTTATTTGGGTTTTTAAATCCGATCAGTATTTCTCAAGATATTTAATTCGGACATATATAGAGATGAACGCTTTCTCACCATTAGGGATCCTTTTTTGGTAAAACAAAACTTGAACACTAAATACACTTTTTTTTATCTTAAAGAGTATAATAATCTCAGACTTACTTAGGACTGTGTCTGGTATGTATACAAATTAAAATTTATTACTTTTTTTCAGCTTTTTCGGGAGTCAAACATAGAAGTACTGTCAACGACCCAAACGCACAACATAACCACATACATAGACGAAGTAACGCCTGACGGAACCTCTTGCGAAGTTAAAATTGACGTCATTCCCCGAGCTGAATTCTGTACCGACAAAGGAACGGTTTTCGAACATGTCTCCCTGAAAGTCACAAATGGAGCTTTGAGTCGAGAGCTGAAATACCAGGTCCCTTGCGCTTGTACATGCAGTCAGAATGGCAGAGTGAATGCTTCAGAATGCAACTATCGGGGTGATCTTGTTTGCGGTGCCTGCATCAATTGCCATACAGGATGGTGAGTTTAAAAATAATAATATCTTGCATAGACAGGCAGATCTATCAGAGTCTCACCATAAGGGAACCTTTTTTTTCGGAAATCTATATATTCTCTGACTTACTGATTATCATCAAGGCGAAACTACTGATGTTAATAAACATGTAATTTAAACAGTAGTTTCATTTTGTATTTGGCCCGCCAAAAAGGGTTGTAATACAAATCGAATTCCAAGGAGATGCAATAAATATTTTAAAGTTAATATATTTACAGCCTCCGTAGACTAGTCTCCAAAGGTCTCGTGAGGAATAATATGACGGAAGAAACTGCTAGTAAAATTTTTCAATATAAAGTTTTAGATCAAGTACCAATATTTTTTAGCCGAACTAACTCGCGGGCAAAATAGTTGAAAATATTTTACGACCTCTTTATTTTGTCTCTGTCAGTCGTACCTTTGACCTTATTGTCCGTTAATTACCATGTCTCGACTGTCCTCCTTTCTTAATCCAAACGTTATTAATTACTAAATCCTTTTAAGCAATCTTCAATATAGAAAGTTTAATAAGTATACCTACTTATATTCTGCGCGATACATTAGCTATCATGAATGTATAATATGTACTACTTAGATTCTGATTAATGGAATTGGCGAAAGCCTTCTTATATTCATTATAGTCATTCTTAATATTTCTTTACAATTTATTCGTTTATAGGTATATTTATATACGTAGTATAGTTATATTTTTGAATCTTCTGAAAGGTGCTAAAAAAAATTACAGCAACCATAAAACAAATTAGTATTTAAAACTGGAATAAAATATTAGAATTCAATTCGCAAACAATTTAATTTGCATAATCCACTATAAATCCTATTACAAATTCAATACGCTCAATAGATTTTAATCTTACGCCTAACAAAATCGGTGTTCGGCAAATTTGGAGGCAGACAGTTTGTCGCCACTCACCAGGACATCCGTTATGACCGTAGTAATGTTATACAAACATCTAAGAATTACTCATTAGTTGTCTGTTTAGTAAAGGTTTCATAAGGATAGCGTATCTGTATAATGATGGACTGCTAATTTCTAATTGTACATGCCAGTAAATTAAGAAAAAGCTTGCATACGGTTGCATTTTTCTTATTATGACACATGCCAATTCCACTGAGAGTTAATTAACATACTTACAATAGATGTAAGTATGTTTAGTGATGAATACAAGCCTAACCAAAAGCACACGATCTTTAAGTAAACAATTTTTTTATGACACTTCATAAATATCTATAAAGATTTACATGAAATAGTTCCAAAGCATACCTGGCGTATGCCAAGTTTGGCGTATGGCGTACGCGTCCATCAATGCTTTTAAACAACAAAGTACTAATTTTTGGGCTTTATAGGTCTACTTACTATGTAATGTATAATGTATCATCACGGGTGCCTTACGGCGCCCGAGACCGGCTAGACGGCCCCAGGGTACCCAGCGGAGGGGTTTTAATCCCACCTCGTCGTAGCCGATGGTATGAGTCTACACCGAACAAGTGGCTGGCTCGTCGCGATGTTTTGAATAGACTCAATAACCCATCTATAAACAGTTTCACAAGTTGGTATAGTAAAACCGGGACCGACAGCTTAACGTGCTCTCCGAGGCACTATAGTGGTGTTGTCAAACAAATGTACATAAATTTTTAAATTAAAAACTCATTGGTACACACCGGGATTCGAACCAGGGACCTAAGTGTTTTTAAGTCCAAGGTCTAACCAACTAGGCCACCACTACAACGTCTACTTACTATCAGGTAGATTTGCTGCATTAAATAAAAATAAATAAACACTTATTACAACAAATCAGTTTTTAAAGCAAGTGGAACCTGCTAATCTCAATTTATATATGTTTGTGTCAGACGGCTACTAGATTTAATAATTAGTCTAAAAAAAAATATTTCTAAAAGTCAGGATGTGGAGAATAAAATAGATTTTTCCTTATTCCATTTACCGTCTGTTTATTTTGCCACATTTATAGCGACTATACTGCCAATGAAGAGGATAACTGAATATGATGGTATGACAAAGATATAACTTAATATTTGTTTTGCCTAATTGAAGTATCAAGTATCCTTTACAAGCTCTAAAACGAGGACCACATCATAAAACATAAGCCCCTTTTTACAAGTTTCTAAAAATCAGGACGTGGAGAATTAGATTTTTCCTGATTCCATTTACCGTCTGTTTATTTTGCCACATTTATTGCATTTATAGCGACTATACTGCCAATGAAGAGGATAACGGAATATAATGGTATGACAAAGATATGACTTAATATTTGTTTTGCTCGGGTTACAGTTACAGGAAAACCCCAATAAGCTATTATTTTAATTAGAATAGTTGAATCATCTTCCTGTGCATAAATATTTGACAATCCCCAATTTGCTTGCTTGGATAATGTTTTATAGAAGTCCAATTTGATTTCAACTAGAATCATATTCCGAGCAAAGAGACTTAAATGTATTGACAACTCTACTAAAGCATATATAATAAAGCATATTCATTGTTATAGGGAAGGCAAGAAATGTGAACAAGAAATATGCCCACGGAAGCGGGATCGTGGTGATATACCACAGTTTAACATGTGCACTAAAAACGAGGTAAGCGATATTTGTACTTATGTTGATCTTGCTAGTGATATATTTACATTTAAACTTGAGATTCATAGCAAGCATTGGATGCCAGGTCATTACCTAGTTGTTAAATAATAACGTGCAATAAAATGTTCCTATTAAAGTTTGATGGAAAATAAAATTTTACTTAAATATATCCATCGCGTTCTAATAAGGACACAGGTTATTCCTCCCAATCTACACTCAATTCACGGTTAACGGTTAATAACTACTAATTGTTTCGATGTTAACTAAATCAGACTTAAGTATTATTCATGCTGTACCGTTTCGTAACGTCATTCTTAGCGTTAACCCTATTCTGACAGGTCACTAACTAAAAATCCAACAGAAAAAATAAATGCTGATGAAATTACAATTAAAATTAATTACATTTCAGTGTCAAAAACATCCGTAAAGTGTAATTTTTCACATATTTTTAAATGTCGCGGAAAATAAATATGAAGAAATCGAACATCTGTTTAAATGCCACCTGTTTTGAGGGCGCGTCGAAATACATCGCTATTAATTTTCGGAGCAAGTGCAAGGATTTTTATTTAAATATTTCTGGTATTTTAGCCGGTGTTATTACATAATATAGTATTTAAAGGTTTTGATTCACACAAAGAAACAATGAGTGACGATTTGTGTATAATATACAATTTTATGACTGTACTTGTTATCACTTGACCATGAGCGAATAAAATAACACATAATATTATTATTATATTTAGTTTGTGAAGCATTTAGAATTTTATAAGGAATATTTTTTAATCATCTATATGGTATGATTTTGTTAAGATATAAAATTCTATCAAATTCTTCTTCACCCTAACATACGAGTAGTATGACCTTGGTCGTCACTTGATGCCTATGCCTTATGGTCCTTATAACCATTCTTCTCTGACTCCCGTTTCCCCGCTAATTACCATTAATAGCTTTTGTTTTTTTATTCTCAAAACTGTTTCCTTGAACAGGATTGCAATGGTAACGGCGAATGTCACTGCGGCCAATGTAGATGTTTCCCACATTTAGACGGATTCTTCGTGGAATACTGTAGAGATATCTGCACAGTCACTCGAGAAATGGACAAATGTTTCCTCGACATCGACGAAGAAAAAGCATGCGATGGTATTATATATGAAAAAGCCAACGAAACTATAGTGGAGGAAAGGAAATTGGATGGTTCCAGGGTTTGGATGAAGTGTAATATAACATTTGATGATTGCACTGTGCAGTATGCTGCTACGAGGCTGAGAGGGGATTCGGAGTATTATACTGTTATGATTCTCAAAGACTGTGAAATCATTGTTGGTGCAGCTACTTCTGGAGTTACAAGTAAGTTTTAATTTTAATTAATTAGGTATACATAATTTATTAATATATTGATTTGTTGTGTTAGAATATGACTGAATAATCCTTCATTAATAAGGTATGTTTAAATCTTATACTAGATATAGATTTTAGATGGGAAAGGACTCTAAAACTTCACTAGACCAACCGACTGGTTACGTTACCACCATTACGTTAGTCCAGATGCAAAAAAGTCCAGTGACTTAATCCTGGATCTGTTCTAAAGTCGTGTGGTTTTCAGGTGTCTAACTGAAAACTGATGCATTTCTTGTCAAAGTTGTAATTACTTTTAGGGGGCAGTTTCTAAATAGGCAGTTGATTGAAGGACCTTAAAGTTGACTCGTAATGCAAATTCGTCTTTATCGCCACCCATACCGTAAAGGCATCATTTAGCCGTCATAGTGGAAGCGAATGTATTAATCCGCTCTATTCATGGACCTTTTAAGTCTGCTTACCATCAGGTTTATACAACGTCACATACTGTGCTTTAATAATATATAAAAGGATACCAGGGAAACCATATAGAAGTCAGAAATACCTGACTAATCCTATAACCAGGGCATTGTCCTTTTTTCATTATAGGTAACTGATAGGTATTATTTATATTTTTACTGTTCATCGGCAAGTGACCTATATTAGTCACATATTTGGATAAATCTGCGAAGTCTTTGGATAAACAATGAGTTATATTGATTTAAGTCTTCTTTCTTCTTCTATTTGATTGTAAATCTGAATTTTTGGTAGCAACTTATTTTAGGCAATGTTTTTTAAATCCGATAATCGTGGATAAATAATATTCAGAAAATCCTAAAGGCCTTATTTATAAAATCTTATTAAGGCCTTAAAGAACAGTTTAGTTATAGAAGCTTTTGACTCTTTTGCGTATGTTCATTTTTGTTGCTAATAAAAAGAGACAAAACCTTCTATAACTAAAGGGTTCTTTAGGGACTCAATAATATAAGTTTTATGTATTTAATTTATAAAATGCAATATTATGTATTAGTATCGTTGTTTTTGATGCCCATAGTACAAGCCTACGAGTACTACTATAGTATTATTACCTATTTTATATTAGTATGTTTTTACAGTACATTATTCCATGTATTTATAAAATATAATAGTGTTAGTATCGCTGTTTCTGTTAGTAAAACCTAGGACTTAATACGTTACCAGAATACTATGTGCTAAATGTCCTCATACTAAATTCAAATTCAAAATTATTTATAAATATCAAAAAACATTTTTTTTTAACAAAGTCATCTTAGAGTGCGTAATTATTTGTACTATTATTATTTATTATATAAATGGAAATTTAAGCATTATAATAGTAAGTTATCTCCTGATATGATTCATGCGTAGGCTGGTAATATATATAAGACACATACATATATACTATATTAAATTATAGACCCTCGGCTAATTTAATTGCTTACAATATTACCCAAGATGGCATCTAGACTGCATTCCGGAGTATCAGATAATTATGTTTGCCTGTGTAGGTATTTGTTTCAATTTGCTACAACGTTTATATAGCACAAGCGGTGACTTCTTTATAGTCTGTTATTTAGATTATTTTAATAGTCTGACATAGGATCTTCTATTTATAAATGTGTTTACAAAGTACAGCATTGTAACATATTATAAGATACTATGTTCTAAATTGTGGCCGAGTTGATTAGACATTATATTTGAACACACTGGTTTAACCCCACTGTGTACCAATAAATTTATTAATACAGATTAGAAATTCGGGTGAAATTATACCTAATTATTGTTTAATACTTTCATATAAAGAATCCCAAGTATCTGGTATGTTTTATATGAAAATACGAGTCTTAAAAAAATATTCAGAAAAGCATTTATTGTTTTAATTATAAATGAAAAGTATGATTAACTGCACTTCTCTTGTTGGTTTTAATGGCGATGTTTGGCTTGTAGTTTGTAGCTTGTCTCGAGCTGTGATTAAGTAAACAATTAAAGCGTCGCCTGCGTCAACAAATAACCACGTTGAGGCACGCTTTATGGGACCACTGCTTACATACTCTGTCATCAAAGCTTGCGCAACAACATTCGATATGTATACAAGCGTGTTATGATTTTAATTCAATAGTTGTATGCTTTTTGTATAGGTATTGTTAATTTTACTTATATGTTATTCATTTACTAGAAAATAACTTGCTATTGTGGGGTAAGCAGCGACTATTTAGTCCCCAGGGGCTTCATTACGAGCGTTCACCAATTCGAATTTTGCGCACGTTTTTTTTTCCGATATCGGCGGTCTATTTTGTATGGGATAATCGCACTCGTAATACCGATAAGCGAAATTAACGCACGCAAATTGCACCAAGGCGAACATTGTATAGCTCATGATGAGGCCCCTGGTCCATCTTTACATTACCTTTTGCTTCATAAGTCTGATTACGCGCAATAACTCACGCACGGTCCCCACGTACTCGTACAAACTGATCATTTTAAGTTCACAAGCTTGAAGTTCACACGGTGGACTTGTGTAGTATTTTTTTTTATTGGAGCACGACACTTACATCCATCTGATGGTGAGTGGCAATGTAGAGTCCAAGAATAACACTTTTTCTACAATTGGTTGAGTCCACTATATCTGCTTGAGAAACTTGTTCACGCCTCGCTTAAAGGATTAAAGCAAGAAGGGAAAACGCACTCAGGCAAGGCATTTCACTTTTTTATCGTGCGACATAGTATATGAGAATCGCCAAATCAATTGGTGCCTATGGATTATAAGGAAAGACGCGATTGTTTAAAACTGTTTCACTTATAAGTAATAATTTGTATAAGTACGGACTCGCTTCTAATCTGTAATTCGCATACAAATAATCCGTGAGAGACACAGATTAATAAGTTGTGTGGTATAATCCTGCCCTCTTTCGCGACCGTACTTTCAAATGTGTCTTATGACATCTTCTGTTTCAGTAACCGTGCCAGCTATCCTCGGAGCGTTGGCCCTGATAGCTGCAGCAGCCAGTGTGGCCGGCTACATGCTCTGGAAGAACCGGTCGCCTCCTCTGCCGCTATCAGACCCTCAGTATCAGAACATAGATGCAGACTTCAGTCAAGGAGAAAACCCACTCTACAAATGTCCGACGTCTTCCTTCAAGAATCCCACTTATGGAAAATGCTAACGAATACTCTGATTGCTTTGGTAAGTGCTTTTAAACTTGTGTTGATGGGTTGCACCACTATTTTATTAACATTAACTGAAGATATTTTACAACCGACAAAAAATAATTTGGTTGGCAGTCAAACTATACTTTAAACTAACTTTTTCTTTGGCTTCGCATACATTAATGAGTAAATTAAAATAGGTTACTAGTTTTGTTAATAATCAATAAAAAATCTCGTACTTCATGTCAAGATATAATCTTATGTGCACCTCTGCGATTCAATTTCCTTCTCTACATGTTTCATCGAAATCAGTTACGTACAGTACCTATAGTGTGCAACGATACTGATCTTACAGACAGACACATACGAGTACGTCCGAATGTGAACGTAATTACAGATTATAAAATCGTTGACTTTCCGTTTTACATTTTTTTTCAAGACGCGTAATAGAAGATAAAAAAAAAATGGGATTGTTTGTCGGTTTGTTTATTCGTTTCAAAATCAAAATATATTATGTTAAAATAATATTAAAAAGCTCATAGAGCGAAGTGTCGCGTTGAGTAGGTAGTTTTTTGCACCAGCTAGTTTATATTGGCCGTTAAACCATCAATTATTGGCCACGCCCAAAAGATTAACGTTAAAGCTGCATGGTGCTGCCAGTCAACTTTAAAATATTTTCGTTTCAAAACAGTATGAGTCAAAAATGAGTGTTTATTTTGATGAAGATGTGTTTATTTGTTTAGGATAGTCTTTGTTACGATCCTGTCACTTGGATACCAGAATAATGAGTCGCCCGCATGTCATGGTAGGGCAAAATAAGAAAAGAAAAATAACACCTGTCCCAATGCCTACTGTACTCAACCATAAGTTTGGGAAAAAAAAATTCAATCAATTTATAATAAATTAAAATAGCCTTGTGGTTTATTACTTTCATTGAGTTTAAAATCTGTCTCTTATAATTTGTTTAAATTTTTTATTAAGTGCTATCTATTAAATATTAAATTGAGTAGATGGCAACTGCTATTTTTATTTAATAGTTATGCGACTACATAACAAATAAGAACATATTATGCAGTCCATGAATAGGCACCACTAATGTTACATGCGACGTTAGTGAATGTGAATTTTGTTATACAGTTTCAGTTAAAAAAAAACTAAAGTAAAAAAATATCTTCTAATGAAGAACCGTCCGGAATAGTTCCAAGACGGCTGGCGACATTTCCCCGCTGAATTGCAACACTAATTCGTTGGAAGAAATAGTTGCCAGCCTCAGCCTCCTGTCACCCGACCTCTCTATCAGCCGCCTGGACAACTCCTTAAAATGGGTACTTGTCTGGAATAGTCAAAAGTATTGTCATCATCATTATCCGAATTTTGCGGTCTACTGTTGGCCATTAGTCGTCTTCAAAAGCAATACATTTTTTCTTATAACTATTACCGATCAATTTTGACAGATATTAAAAAGTTATGTCTGCAATTAATTATGGTAATTGTAGATCTACCTATATAACAACAAACCTTAAAGAAGGCTTCTAATACAAAGCCTAGGACTCTTAAATCTATGAAGACAGTAAGCCTAAATTACTTGTCAGTACCTAAATTATCGCACCTGAAAAATCGATAGAAAAGGAAAAAAAAATTGAAGATCTACCTAACTACCTCTTACTCTCTCTTTTCATCCAGGATTACCATTCGAAAGGATCACAACTATACATTGCGGCAACCTTTTGGAACTTTGTTTGAACTTTACCAATCGGTAAATAGATACAGAGTCACATCTAATTACTTAATGTGCTATTTAAATAAGCATTGTCCATGGTACTATCTATCTAAGGCATAAATTAATGGGTAATTAATGGTAACAATTAATATTTATTATCTTTCACGTTAAATTTGAAAGTTATCGCATCAAAAATAGCCCAAGTTACGAGTACTCTTTGATAATAGAGCTTTCTATTGGCAAACTATTTTTAATCAGTTCAGTAGTTTTTATGTTAATCCATTACAAACAAACTTACAAACAAGCTAAGTGTTTACTCTTTATAATATTAGTAGGTATGTAGGTACAGATGTACCCGACATGTCATCGGTTTCAGTCTAAAGACTATTAAGTCATTGGGTTTCTCCCAGGAATTCCTTCAGTAGTAGGTTTGGATGAAAATTGGAATACCATATTTTTTCCTGCTTAATAAATCAGCTGACCTCAATAACAATAATAATAATATCAATAATTTTAAGTAAGTATATTGCACTACAGTTTAAGGCTTACCTATGTGCTCGACAGCACCACTATAGTACCTCGGAGAGCAGCTGTCCGCCCCAGTTCCACTATACTAACGTATAAAGTTTAAAAATGGGTTATTAAGTCTATACAAACATCGCAACGAGCAAGCCACTTATTCGATATAGATTCATATCATCAGCTACGACGTGGTGAGATTAAAACCCCCCTGCTGGGTACCCTGGGGCCATGTAGGCGGTCTCGGGCGCCCGTAAGGCAAATTTTATTCATATTTAGCAGCATAATGGGAGCTATCAACGCTGTTAAACAAGAATGTATTGATCGACCCGTTCATGGATTTTGTAGGTCTGCTTACTATCAGGTAGATACAAAGTCAGATACCATGCACCGGTAAAAAAAATCAAAAGCTATTTATTTCTTTGTTTATTTTTTGTTTGTGAACTCATTGGTTAAAGTCTAGGTATGCTAACTTTTTTTGGTTTATTCATGAACAGTGTCTCAGCACCATGCAACTTAAAATTGTATATAAGTATGTCCTTTTATATTACTGCTATATTTATTACATAAATATAAATTATTATTACACTATAACGTAATGTTTAATAATAAGTGCAAAATGCATTTATCAACAACGCAATAATTGTTATTTTATTGTTATTCCGGGAAACAACAATTCTTGTTTTGACAACCTACATATGTTAGTGAAACACTTGTGCTGGTAAATATTTACACAATAATTGTAAGTTTCCTAATATCTATAGGTATGTAGGTAGTTACAAATAGTCGTATCTTTATCAAAACTGATTAATGTTATTGTAATTGCCTGCTAATTGATGGCCTAACGAATTATTTTAATAACCGGTTAACTACTATAGATAGAGGGTATCAGTCTTTGGGTTCATACGAGTAGGTATATAGTGTACAATTATAGAATAGTTAATTATAATAACTATTGTTATAAAAACTCGTGATAGATATCGTTGTTGTATATAAACTTTAACCAGTAATCATAAAAACTTATTGAGTCCTTGGAGAACACTTTAGTTTTAGAAGGTTTTGTCTATTTTTTATTTTAGCAACAAAAATAAATATATGTAAAAGTGGCAAAACCTTTTAAAACTAAAGTGTTCTTCAATGACTCAATAAGTTTCTATGAATAAGACTACTACAGTTTAAAAAGTTTAAAAACTGTACGGCAAGTAAAAGATTGTTGAATAAAAACTTCTGTTCTAAGTCGTCTTTAAGTTGAAATTTTGGACGGCAGAGAAAAGAGTCAACATTGTTTAGTTTAGCGCTAAATACTAATTGGGCCTCATTCATAAAAAAACTTATTGGGCCCTTCAAGAACACTTTAAGTTTTAGAACCTTTTTTAACTAAAGTGTACTTCAAAGATTAAATAAGTTTTTATTAATACCGGTGTAGGTATATCTATAACTATAGAAATTCTTAGCTTTAATCTAGTTCTATTATTTAGAAAATTATATGTGGGGCATTAATTGCCCTGGTAACTGGTACGTTATACTAACCACGTACCCTTATTGGAACCAGCTTGTCAAAGTGTCTACAAAAAAACACACCCAGACCATAAAAAACTTTACAAAAAATTTTGGGTACTAATATTATTTTGCCTTGTGTGGGAATCGAACCCCTGACACTCGGATATAACGCGAACGGAGTCAAATAATTAATAGATTCCGTTTTTGGCTTCATAATATTTTATAAATTATAACTAAGAGGGATTTTTATTTTTATTAGTTTCTCCATTCTATATGCAACTACCTACCTATAATAAGAAAAAATGTCATTAGTTTTATAAAGAATTAAAGTAATTGCATAAAACGTTATAAAAAGTCTATCTCGTAATTTATATATATTAGATTGGAAAGTGTCATTATATAAAATTAATGACCTCTCCAACGGTTTCTCAGGTCATGACCAATTTCAAGTTCTTTTAGACTCACATTTTAGTAGTCATTTATTATGATTACTATGCATAGTAAATTCAAATGTATATATTTAAAGTGATTTATAATATATTTATAAATCACTTTAAAACTTACAGTTACGAGTACTTACCTACTGTTAATTTTATAAATTTCACATACTATTTGAAGTTCGTTTACTAACTAAATCGGTGTATAAACCGAAAATATTTCTAATTTACTCAATTTTAATTTTGATCCCTCGTAAGTAATAAAAACGTACATTTATTTTTATTTTTGTCTGTTTGTTTGAGTATTAGCCGACTGACCAATTTCATTATATTCCATACAAATGCAAAAACCTTTAAGTGACCTAGTCATGTTTCGCTGTTACTCTGTGTGTTTACAACATGCAGCTTTTCAGGAGGCGATTACATCGATTTCTCGTCGAATTGGTAGCGTAAATTAACAGCGAGAATACGTAATGCAATTTCGTATTTGTGCCGCAAATGGAAAAAAAAAACAGGAGAGCAGGATCGCTGCTTTGATCACAGTGCAATTTAGTCACGCACATATATTATGTATCACAAGTTGAATAATAATGTAGAGCTAATCGGAACTAATATAAAAAAGAACTTCTTGAGTCCTAAAAGAACACTTTAGTTAAAATAAGTATTGTCTCTTTTACGCATATTTATAATTTTTACAAAACCTACTAAGTATAACAAAAGTGTTCTTCGAGGACTCAATAAGATTTTATGAATGCCGTTTTAAGAATTTATTTATAACCTTTTTGTCTAGTACCTATTAAGACTAGCTTAAACCTAATTTTGTATTAGTTATTCCAGTGTATTTCCTGACGATTACCTACTCAAAAACAAACAAGTATGTAATAAGCTAGTGCATATTGATAATAATTCATCAGAAATTGATATAACATAAACTAAATTAGTTTGGTACGTGACTGTGGAGGCCGCTGTAATCGATTTTATCGGGAAATTGAAAATAAACATTCTGCAACCAGCTGCAATACATCCGTCAGTTCTTATTTTAGCACTTAGTTTTAATGCATATAATATAATGAATGCGCTTTCTGCTTTTATTTAAAATAAAAAAGAAATATTCTGAACTACATTTTTCTTAAGAAAAGTTTAGGTATTATTGATCACCATTCCTAACCCCTTTTCGTATTTTTTAAAGGGAAATATGTTTTTTTTTTGAGAAAAATATGAATAATAAACAACATAAATCCCCTCTGTAGGAGAGTTTTCGTTTTTTTGTCGGGTCTTTTCATTTATCATCACTGTTGCAGAGTGTCGCTCTATTTTAGTGGTCAGTAATTTAGTGTATTATAAAGACAAAATAAAGCATAATATATATCTTTATCTATACCTATACTACATATAAGTAATATCACGTATTATTCTTACAACGAAAGTATTTTTATCAGTTTTGTATGAATTTCCAAGAACTTTTAATTGTAGTATAGGTAACCTTTTCATTCCTATAAGGACAAACAGGAAAATAACTACCTACTGGTTCTATACAATAAACTTTTATATAGGTACCTGGTAAGGTGTCGCCTCTACTAATACTTGGTGGAATCATACATATATATATATATGTATGCTATGGCGGTTGCATGCCATTTTCCAGAAATTATTGTTCATTTAAATTTGCCATTATCATTTAGGTGGGAGGAAGGTATCTATATCCGCCCATGTAGATGCAAAAACCGTCAAGTGACCTAGTCATGTTTTGGTTTTAATCTGTGGGTTCACCGGTTTTCAGGAGACTACTGCATCGATTTCTTGTCGAGATGTCTCTCCTTTCAGGTTGCGGTTATGAAATGAGTAGTTGAATTGACAACAAGGCAGCGAGTATATTAAAATATACTGGTAATGCAATTCGTCATTGTTATTTCGTAATCGTAATCGCATCATTTAGTCGGCATAGTGGGAGCGATCAATATTGTTTAAGAACAATTATTGATTGACTCCATTCATGGACTTAATAGGTCTGCTCACCACCAGGTAGATACAAAGTCACATGTCGTGCTCCAATAAAAAAAACAATATTTAGCTTACTTTCCCTCTAACAACGGCCTTTTTTTCCAACCTTATTTAAAGAATCGGTTTATAATAAATAATTTATAAAAATAATAATTCATATATCTAATATTCATAATAACTTTATTAATATTAAGTAATAATGGTGTTATATGTGTTTTCTGTCAATAATGAAAACCCTCAATACATTTACAAGTTTTTATCAATTAATCAATAATAAAAAATTGCCCTAAAACCAGTAGTTTTGTCCAATAAACGACTGATTTAAGTTAGTTGCTTGGCTTAGCTATATTTTCGGAAAAAATAATTATTTAATCTATGACGTCTACATAAACGTAAAAACGAGTTGACGTCATTTTCTATACATAAATATAATAGAATAGGTTGATATATGATAATTTAAAACAATTTATTTGTTTTGTCTTTACCACCACATGTACACACACTACATATATTACGTACATATGATTCATATCATTTCTCGTAAAATATCATTTTCCATGTAATATACTTAAATATTGTTTTATATGTTAATTGTTTGTTACTTACGTTATTTTTATTGTGTAATAAATATTATTCAATATAGTCAACAAATATATAATACTTAATATCTGATATTAAATTAAGTCTTATTTAATCTATACTTCAACCAGACAAAACCTTCATATATAAAATAAATATTTTAATTTATTTTTCACTATAGTAATGTAGAGACGAAAAGTATATAATTTTATATCATTCACAGTATAGACATACATATATATGTTAATATATGCTATAAGATATGTGTATTGTGTGTTTGTGTGTGTGTACACGTGTGTCTTAATCATAAACAGTCCAATATTTTTATTTCACAATGCTATTCACAACATTTACAAATTTTTTACACCTTATTTTTAGAAATTATTTATTTAATAGTACGTACCTATATCCATTTAAAGGCTGTGTTTCTTGAGGTCCAAACTTGATAGTAAATTTAAAAAAAAGCTCGCAGTCAAGTTGACATCGACCGTAAATCTACCACAAGTTTTTAAAAATATTTTCTATTATAGTCGCTAGTAACTATAGATAGAAATCAACCAATAAGAGAGCTTTATTTAAAATATAAAGCGACCCTATTTGTTGATACCTATCTATATAGTTACTAGCGACTATATAAACAACTGTATTCAAAAACTTGTGTTAGAGCTACTGAAAGTAGAGTGATATGGATATGAACCTTTTATTATAAAGTAGAAATCACAAATATTCATCTTTTTTTTTTCCTGAAGTCGCAATCGCGAACTCCGCGTTCTCAACACAAAATTAGCTTTCGCACTTCCAATAATATTCAATTATTGTTTGTTGCAGAATTAAAATAATATTTTTATCAGTCATTATTTTTATCAGTACCTATTTATTACTCTTTTTGTGTTGGGTTATTATTTTTATTTTTTTCGCAATCACGAAAAAACTTTTTAAATATTATAATACAAAAAAAATATTACCCACAACAGAAATATTTTTACGTACAATTACGAACGTACAAAAATAATTAAACTTCGACCAACAGCCAAGTTGTAATATTGGAATTACGTTTGGGCGCCAAGTCGACTTCAGAGGCCTTAGCGTATGTGTCCCCAACATCAATGCACTGAGGCTCTACCGTGGGTTTGCGCATTGTAGCAACGTAACGTATTTGTATACGTATACGTGAGCAACAACCAATAGGGCCGCTTTTGGTAACAAAATTTAATAAAGTAGAGCATGGTAGAGCCTCTGATTTATAGAGTTACGTCGATTTCGTCGACTACGTTTCTGTATATAGTATATACGTATACGTGTGTACCCTAGGTATGTAGCGATGATTATGCTGCCATGTACCGCGAACTTGGACGATAAGGGGTCAAGACCTCCTCATGGACAGGATGTGTTTTAATAAAGGACTCGGTTGTGCGTGTGTCTGTGGCACTCAACGAGATCACAACATTACAAATAAGTATAGACAGTTACACTATCAAATAAGTTTTATTATGATTCCTAGTCATATTTCAGTTATATAACCTTATTCTTAAAACTTATTGAGGCCTTGAAGAACACTTTAGTTATGGAGTGTTTTGTCTCTTTTACGCAGAATATTTTTTGTTGCTAAATAAATGAGACGAAACCTTCTATAGAAATCTCTTCAGAAATAGCATGGTGCATATAAGAGACGGGTTAGATAATGAAAATTGTCGCCGCCCGTTTCTTAATTGCATCATTTAACCGGCATAGTGAAAGCGATCAATGTAATTAAACAACAATGTATTGATCGATGTATAAATTTATATTTAATTAAACTCCCTTATTAATAAAAAAATGTATATAGCGTTATAGTTCTTTTGTATTATAATATACCTGCAGCCACATTCCTTTATTTTAAAGATCACATTAGCTGTTTAAAATATTGAAATCCTTTATCGCAGTGGCTACGAAACGAATGCTAAAAACTGTCAAAGCAAAAGTATCTGTAACACAATGGAATAACGTTTGTTATTGTTGTTGCAGATTGTTCAATGTCCATTCATAAAGGATTTCGTTATTTTGACAAGCTAAAGATTGACCGCTGCCAGCGCCGCTGGTGACTTAAAAATACTTAAGTCACGGGTTCAACCCCCGGTGGGTATAAACGGATTGTTTTAAATAAGTATATAAGATAATAATAATGTTCTTTATATAAGTTTTAAACATTCTCTTGAAGAGTAATAAGTTGCTTTTTATTTTGGAATGCGGTCTCTACCCAGTTAGCTTTATATAGTTCTATAGATCATGCCCTTTTGATGTCCAAGTAAAATGAGCAAAGCCAGCGAATCCGTCTATTTTTAGATGTTTTATCGCGACGTTATTTACATTCGCTGTTAATTTTTAGATTGATGCTCGCTTTTGTTCTGATTCCTTGGTTTTTTAATTGCTTCCCTGATGCAACAGGCCACGTTCAATAAGCGCTGGGCGTTAGAAAAGAGTACGTATTGGATATTACAATGTCTGTGGTTTATGGATTTCTTTTACATGTTTTGACATTAGTGAATTTAGATCTGTAAATGTTTAGACTGACCTACCTAATTCATTGATTGACTGCAGCCAGTTTATTCCTGATAGCTTTTACAGACCCACCAAAGGAAGGCCGCTATGTTGTTTGGTTGTCAGTGTTAATTATGGCGAAAGCTATAAAAAAAAATCCCGGAAGGTGGATTTTTTTTTTGAAGTAGCTCATTCTTCAAATTTCATCATTTTATCATTCCATTAGAATGGCGCTGACTTTTCAGTATTTAATAAAATTCATAACATTAAGTATATTATAATATAGGTAAAAATTTTATTCGATGTAAATGAAATAACATTTAAAACTAACATAAAAAAATTAAAGCTATATTTACAAACAAAACCTATATTAATAATAAATTAATAAAATAATAATAAAAAAACTAAAATCGTAATATGAAAAATAATTAAAATTAAAGTAATTAGTGTGTAATATATTCCATCTCTTTCTTTTCCCCGAGAGAACGCACGGGAAATAAATATTTGAATTTTGGAACAGCCCCTAATCATAAAGATTAAATAAGATTAAATATGCTTGTTTGTATTATATATTCCATATTATTCTAAATTCAAATTTGGATTTTTTCTATCGTATTAAATTACCGTTATTACGTCATCGATAATTAAAAGTTATACAAACTAAAATAATACATATATAATAGTATTTATTATTTTTTCCTTATTTATATCCTCAACCGGAAAGTATGTATCTACTTCTATATAATACGCAAATATACAGAGAATTTACGTAATGTTATTTAAAATATTGAGCACCGGAATGAGTCATTGAATTATAAAAAAAAATTGAATACTTAATCTATTCGAGGTTCAAAGTCATTGTCTTTATAGAAATATAAACATTATTTACAAATATTTTACAACTAAGACTGGGATTCCTTGAGGGTAGCCCGAACACTGTAGTCGTGTGTTCCTAGTATATGTTTCATAGATAAGTGTATAGGATATTATTGTACAAAAGTGTACCAATTTTCTAGAATAAGCATTCATATGTGATCTTAGTATGAGAAGTGTTACTTATTTACGCAGTGATCTCAGTGTTTGTGCTATCTCAACGAATCCCTTTATCTTCAGTAAAATGGCGGTACCCATTTTTCTGTCGATTATTTCCTCCTTCACTTGACACTGGCATCACTATACCGTATGTTTGCATACGGTCATGTGGCCATTCCTAATTCTAACCTAGTAGTTAGTAGTAGTTTCTTTATTCCTTTCCATTCTATTATCCCACTTTCCCTTGTGTAATAAAAAAAATTTTAAGCTACCCTCAACATTGGCAAAATTACGCGCACGCGTAGAGGCCATTAATATAAGATAATAAGACTGGGATGCTCCAAAATGACTGTTTTTTTTTTGTTATTGGAGCACGGCATGTGACTTTGTATCTACCTGGTGGTGAGCAGACCTACAAAGTCCATGAATGAATCAATAAATAATTGTTCTTAAAGAACATTGATTGCTTCCACTATGCCGGCTAAATGATGCGATTACGAAATGCGGCGATAAAGACGAATTGCATTAAGAGTATTTTAATACACTCGCTGCCTTATCGTCAATTCAACCAACCATTTCGTAACCACACCCTGCAGTTAACCATGCAGTTATCTCCTGAAAACCGCTGCACCCACAGACTATAACCGAAACATGACTAGGTCACTTGACGGTTTATGTAACAATTAGAGTTAAAAATGGCGTCAATAGTACCAGCTGTCATTCGAACTGCAAAATATTTTTTTTTATTCGACGCCATTTTTAACTTTAAACGTTACATTAACAGAGAGATCATTTTGGTGCAACTCAGCCTGTTTAAACAGCTATGGGGCGATTTCCCAATCGTCAGTTAAGTTATTTGATATATTTCATTTGCGACACATGGGTCCATGGGAAAAGTTTTTCGATTTCATTAGTAGAGCCTAATATTAGCCCAAAGTACAACCTTTCAAAGGCGCTATATTCATAGTATGTATATTCTTCAGTATAATCGCCGTCTGAGATAAGCACACGTTTCATATTAAATAATTTTATAGATAAATGTATCTTTATAATTAACACCAGCATGCTATTTACACACTGAACGTGCCCAAGAATATATATATTGACGTTGCGTTACGTTACGATAGAAAACAAATATAGTAGTGCGTCTGGGTACGGTGTACAGCAGACGACATATATCGTTGTATTTTATCCCGAAATACACTACAGATAACGAAAACACATTTAAGGTACTCGATCATAAAGAGTAGAATAAAAATAATTAAGCCCTGAACAGACACACATACAAAGCGATAATTTTGATGGAGATATCTAAAATGATTAGCACAACAGATAGGTATTTCATTATAAGTCGTACAACGGATCGTGAGTCACTTGTGAGAGGCTGCGTCACAAAAACACCACATGACTCACTAACTTATGAATGACCAAAGTGTTCTTTTTCTTTTATAGATGTCGAGTTTATTGAGTCATCGCGAGGTATCTTGGAGACGACACGGAAGCCAGATGAACTGACGCCATGCTCAAGCATTCCTTCCTCGTCTGCAAAAATACTTATACAACAAAAAAGTAACGTTATACTAAAATACCGGAAGGTTTGGTATCAAAAAGTACGAGGTATAATCTGTTTCGAAACAAATATATTTATGTATGTTGAGTGATGTTATAAATAACGTAAATAACTAAACTGTGAAATGTAATTAAAGATAACAATAGTAAATATAAATTTCACCACTAAATTTTACGTAAGTAAATATTAATCACAAACCATAAACCAAGCCACATTATTCAGTTTTAAAATGACTTAAAACTTAATCCCAAAATAACTTGGTAAAATATATTTTATTAAGCATTTTTTCCTCCATTTCCCATTTCACGGTTTAGTATCGGCATTTG
Organism: Monopis laevigella; assembly: GCA_947458855.1. Lineage (NCBI taxonomy): Eukaryota > Metazoa > Arthropoda > Insecta > Lepidoptera > Tineidae > Monopis > Monopis laevigella. The sequence continues at coordinate 24,000,485 of OX381583.1, read as the reverse complement.
GACTTGTACGTTACTCATAGTGTTTTTTTGACCATAAATTACCTATTACTTATTACTAAGTGAAATTAGGTTTAGTACACAGCATGGTACAGTGTACTCAATGAACTTTACACCCACCCTCTCTTTTGTGTTCACTAAGCTTCGACAAAGGACCTAAAACTTTACCCACTGTGGACCACATTGTAGGGTAAACTGGTGTTTGTAAGGCCTACATCCATACAGCAGATCCGCCATGAGCGTTTGTTAAATAATCTCTCACACAAAGATATTAATATCCCTAAACCGGTATTCATAAAAAACTTATTGAGTAATTGAAGAAGACTAGAAGTTTTGCCTCTTATTTTAGTAACAAAAATGAATATGCATAAAAGAGACAAAACCTTCTAAAACTAAAGTGTTCTTCAATGATACGTGTTTATGAATAAGATCAGAGGCTCTACCATGGGTTTGCGCATTGTAGAAACGTAACGTATTCATTTACGTATACGTGAGCAACAACCAATAGGATCGCTTTATTTTTGGTAACAGGATTGAATGAAGCGATCCTATTGGTTGTTGCTCACGTATACGTAAACCCATGGTAGAGCCTCAGTACAGTCTGAAAACTGTTCTGTAAGTAAAAGACAGTTGAACAAAAACTTCTGTTCTTAGTCGTCTTAATTGCAATTGGACGGCAGAGAAAAGAGTTTAGTTTATTTAGACATTGTTTATTACAATTATATAACGAACTAGCTGACCCGCGCAACTTTGTCTGCGCGTTTAAATTTAACCGTTTACGCAGCGTACGCTCTTAAAAGGAATATTTTTTCCCCGTTTTTGCAACATTTTTCTTTGTTACTCCGCTCCTATTAGTCGTAGCGTGATGTTATATAGCCTATAGCCTTTCTCGATAAATGGATTATCCAACACGAAAATATTTTTTCAATTCGAATCAGTAGTTCCTGAGATTAGCGCGTTCAAACAAACAAACAAACAAACTCTTCAGCTTTATAATATTAGTATAGATTAATAACGCCATTAAAACACATAATAATTTATATAAAGATTATTATAGAGTGGGTGAGTGTCACTGTACAAATTATATTTTTATTTGTTCTGAAACGTTTATCTTGTTGAGAATTTGCGGCTATAGGTTTTCTTTTCACATCCGAATGATAAGAAGTTACAAGTTTTCCATTGTCACAACTACGATATAAGTAAAATAGCTGTGATAATGTAAGTGTAAAATAAGATAGGTACTTTTAATACTGTTTTAAGTATTAAATAATAAAATTTTAATGTATGCGATAATACTGCCTTTGGGAGATATAAAGTACCTATATCTAATTAAGTTATAAATAAGACTGTACTTATTCGAATAAAAATACTTATATTTATAATTTTATTCTAAATTAATCTGCCATTTTATTATTTTATATCCGAGGCTATATTATTATTAGGTTTTTTTCTAAGAGAAAGTTTTTTGTGAAAGTTCATTACGAATGAACTAAAAAGATTTAACGTGGGTGTTCTTTAGACCCGTAGGAGGATTCGAACTGCGGTCAGAATGAATAATACAATGACTATACGTACCTACGTACTAACGGTCTGTATACATATACCTGCGAGCATGAGTTATTTGCTTTTAAAATTTTTGTTACCGTATATTTTGTGTTATTGTGCCAATTGAGATTTTATGTGCGTATTTCTTCATGAAATAAAGACGAGAGTTGTACCTAAGTGCTTCACTAATTTTGAGTGTTAAAGTGCTTGAATACACTTTAATTCGTGGAGTGCGAATTTACACTTACGCACTAATCACTGAATGGTCCCTGAAATATAAATCCTACGCAGTCGTTCTTATCAGTTGGTACATATATTATATACATGTATAGGTACTATACATATATACCTACAGTTAGTGTAGACAGTTTGGCACACATTTTTAACTTGTAGGGAATCATTTATTAACTTGAGTTTGTTAAATATAATTTAATAAATAGCTGGCATAGTGGGAGCAAACTATATTTCTAGTTAAATAATACTATAAATAGATATTAAATTGTTCCCAGGACTGTTTATCTGCTTACTATATAATAGAGTCATATACACAAGCCCAAATTATTCATATATATAAAAAAAAGTTAAATAAAACATATAAATAATAATATTTATATTTCAAAATATAAATATTTACTTACAGTAAGTAGGTATATTTTAACTTCTTATTTTTGCAAATAAACTTATAGGTAGGTACATACATTATTAAGTCGAATTGGCCTTGTTTGTGGTTATTACAAATGATAACAATGGTCATCAACTAAATCCGTAATAAATAATAATATATTTATATAGACTGACCTAGATTCTTAAATTATTTCTTTGCTATTCAATAAAACAAACAAACGTGTAGCCTAAACCTGGTTATAAATGCCTCACTATTGTCCCACATCAATGTGGCAGAAAGAAAACCGAGGTTTATGCCAGCCTTGGGGCAACCACCGACTCCGAAACCGTGAGTTCGAGTCCATGAGATCAAAAAATGATGTCATAAATATTTGTATGAAAAAAAAAAAACATTTTTTTTTTGTTTTGTAATTAATTAGGTACTCGAACTAGTTATGCAGGGGTCGTATGCATTCAAACAACGATGTTTTACTTTCGTGATACCAAAATCATCGTCTCGATCTCAACTCGATCACGGTATCGGAGCTGCTTACCCTGCTTGCCTTTGTACAATTATTTCGTATAATAAATAATATTGGAAATTGCACCTATCTATAGGTATTTTTGTTATAAGTATTAAAATCTATTTCATTATAATAATAATATGTAGAACAATTTTACACATAGGTATTTCTCTGATCACAAACTAAGCTCTAGACTTGTACTATGTGTACCAAAAACAACGATATAAAACTTATTATATTTTATAAACACCCAGACCATGACAAACTGTACAGAAAAACGTACTAATATTTTTTTTGTCATGGGTGGGAATCGAACCTACGAATTCCGGAGGCGGTCAAAAAGCTATACAAGAAAAATATATAGGTACTGTGTGAAAGAATGTAGTATGTATTACCGGACCCATTGCTCTGTATCAGGGATGAGTGGTACAGGATTTTGTATATATTTAATATAAGTTTTTGATCCACGATAATTTTAACGCTAAAGAAGTCGAAATGATAAAAAAAACTGATACTAAAATTCCCTAATTTTTTTTCTAACCGTGTTAATATTCATACTTACTGCATTTATCGTATGTTTTCTACTCACTCCTGGACTGAAATTACAAAATAAAAAAATAAAATCTTATCTTTAGCGTTCATGTATTATTAGGTACCTATTATACTTTAATTACTTGAAAAAGTAATAAGTAAATACCAAGTAATTGGTATTAATAATAACTATGTAGGCACTTCATAAGTTATAATGTAAATCATTCATTGTGTATTACTCATTTTATGTTACTATATTTATGAACATACGTAAGTTATTGATAAATTAGTTAAAATTTTCATTGTCTTGTTAAAATAATAGAGATGAGTGTGTACATTTTACAGTACAAGTAAATTACACTGTTTGATTTTTTTGACCGTTAGTACCTAATCCAGACATCAGCGGGGTATTACGCGCGCAACACTAAGCTAAACTTTAATATGATGCAAACCTGGTGAAATTCAAAATTGACAGACAACTCCATGATTGATTTTGGTTAGTTTAGCTTAACATTGTGCTGTGTAATAGGCATAACCTACTGTAGTTCCTATGGACTATCTATTGGTCAAAACAGAAAGATGTATTATCGAAAATGTATTATATTTGAAAGCTGTTAATTTTGAGATATTTTATGTTCATAATATTTATTATAATTATTAGTCATTTAAGTAATTGTAAATAATACCTACCTATATGTTTTTTACATCACATTATTTATAAGTAGATATATTTGAAAACTATTTATTAGTTATAATTTTGTTGAATACTGTGACTAATTTAGTGTATTTTTTGTAAATTATTATTTAAGTAAGCTAGTCAATAAACAACCTTAAAAGTAATTTATTTTTTGTCTCAATTGCTGCCTACTCTATCTCGCAAAACCTATACAATTCTAAGGCTCATCGCATATTGTACCCAGCCCACGTGTGGATAGAATGAGGAGTTTTCCAGTAGTTATTATTTAACGCAACAGATGACGTTTAGTCGCTATCTACAAAAACTGTCAAAATAAGTAGTGGTAATATATAAAATACACCCAAAATTTAGGGTAAATAGGAAAATAAATAACTTTTTACGAATAATTTATAAAATTTACTTAACTTTGTTTATTATATACACTCATATCCTGAGCACTTTGACTTACAGCACCAACTTAAGTTTTTTTTTTCTTTTTAATATTATCATATCAGTAATAATTTGAATTTCTAAGGTATCTTTTTTACGAAGTTTCTCTTGACACGGTATCTACAAAAGATTATAGAGAGCAAGAATATAGAGAAGTAGATACATACAAATGTGACAAAATATGGTAAAAAATATAACACGTCTTGCAATACCAAAATTTTGTTTTAAGTCATAGAGACTTTTTAGTCTATATGGAAATATAGACTACTCAAGTATAGAAACAGCCTTTTTTTGACAGTTTTTGTGGATATCTCTCCTGCTGCCGGAACCGTCAAAAAGAAAACTCCTCATTGTGGATATGGTGCAGCGCATATTGGTCACACGTCCAGTGTCGCGTGGGAAGCGTTGTCAACAAGACAGTTTTGATAGAAACGGCCCGGTCTCATACACCATGGCCGTAGATTTGGCTTAATATACGGTGTCACGCATGTAGTGCTGCGCATGGGCTGTGTTCAATATCTGTACGCGCATATATTAGGTACCTGCATATATATATACCTATATGAGCACGACATGTGACTTTGTATCAACCTGCTTGTTAGACAAAGTCCATGAATTTAATGTGAAATTAATCAATACATTGTTCTAACCAATCAGCAGACCTACAGCTGCCTTATGGTCAATTAGTAACCGCACCCTGTAAGAAGACTACCACCTCGACAAGAAATCGATGCAGTAGTCTCCTGAAAACCGGTGAATCCACAGAATAAAACCGAAATAATATGACTAGGTCACTTGACAGTTTTTGTATCTGTATAGGCGGTGGTAACGAGACCGATCAGTCGCCCTAACGAAGTTATAGATACCTTCCTCCCACCTAAAAAGTCCATTTCACGAAAAAAATCCTGTGGCTAAAAGTGAAACTAATATTAGAGAGTAAACATTACCTAAGTGTTAAATATGATGTAACTACGATGTGAACATAATTTTCTTAGTTATATAAATTTTAATTTACACTAAAATTATTTTCTGGGAGTCATATAACTGAACCAATCACCCATAACGCAACCCTTAGCGGGACTGCGGCGCGCTGTCCAAAGGATCTCTTTCGTGAAACGAACTTTACTTAGATTATTTTATCACGAGGGTAATGCAGTTCCCACACATTCGCAAGAACACGCGAACCCACAAGTATTGTACGTTATTAACTTTCGACAATACATTCCCTATTATGGGTCCCGTTTGGAAAAGGTTTTCTCGAATGTTTTTGCGCATATGAGGTTAGACACGGGGTGTATATAAGTTTATTTTTAATTTTCTACCCGTAATCTGTAATTTTTTTATTTTGATCCAGAGCAATGTGACGTTAGATGGCACTATATTTCTTATACCACATCTACTATCAAAAATAGCCTCTTTAGCAACATAATAAAGTTCAAATTATTGTCACTAGATGGCTATAGAGAGGATGGTAAAGATTTGGTCTGGGTATAATATGTTTTAGGATGCTTTTTTTTGGTACACATACGTCGCGGTCCATAAATGTACACAGCTGGCGTATGCACGCACACGATGTACAAAGTGTAGGCGCATACTGCTCGGTCCATTAATAGTATATTACATACGAATGCAAGCTATTATGGACCTTTCTTGTGCATTACACACGTTTGACCGCTACCTAACCACCTCATTTTTGAGGTTATTTCGCGTAAATTTGCTCAACTCCGTATTCAATCAATTACATTCATACAATTGTATACTCATATTAACGTATACATAATTATTTCTTGGTTTTATTACTCCGTAACTTTTAAAATTGGTGGGTCAACACAAGAGAACTGTCAAAAATGACAGCGTTCTACCCCGATATTTGTGTGCGTTGTGTAGACTCTGAAGTTCGCGCAAATAGACTGCATGCGGGTCACACGTGTAGTTTTGTGTAGATCGTGTGGATTCACACGCCGCTCGTGTAACTTTTTTGCGGACCGCGTGTACATTTGTCGACCGCGACGTATAGTACACCCAGCGGGGTGATTACACACACAATTCTAAACTTAACTTCGATATTATTCAATTCTAAAGTAATACAAGCCAGCAGGGTGATTACGCGTCTTAAGCTCGCTCGCACGCCAATCGTTATTATACTTAAGACACCCTGCTGGTGACATGGAATATTGACAGAACAGTGATATAAAAAGGTAGAAATAAAAAAAAGGGTTAGCTTAACGTTGTGCGGTGTAATAAGCCTACAGAGCTTATTTTTGTAACCAAAGAAATATGTGTGAAATGTGTAAAACATAAAAAGAAATTCAAAGACGACTACGCCAAAACAGGTTAAGCCTATATCAATCCATGTCCTAAATGTGCTTAATCATTTCGTTGTATCTCATAAAAGACAGGAATTAAACAGAGGTTCGGCAAACCCTGGTTTAGCGAAACGTTTTTGAATAACACTCTCAGGCAACCGAAACAGGCATCAATAAAACAAAATTTCCAAAATTAAATAACTTCTTTTATTCAGAATCAAATTTGTTTCTACGTAATCGTGTTAGAATGACGATGCAGCATTAATTGACCATTACACATAATGGCGTACCGTGCTCACGCTCCTACGTCTACTCAACTAGCGGTTTATTTAATAATATAGATTTTTTTCTTTATAACTATGCAAATATGATCACAAGTACCCAACGACCGACACCGCATGCAGGAAACGACTGTGGAGGAGCCCGCGACAAACAAACCATTCACTCTTACATTCATTCATTCGTTCACAAACTAATAAAACAAGAGAGAATGAATGTACGGTACTTTTTTTTGTTAGAGTGAACAAGAACGAATGAAAGGCAATAAGGAAAGCAATAGTCTGTTTGACGCATAACCTTCCTTACATGAAAGCTACTCTATGGCAATTATATTCTCGAATTAATAGCAAAATCATTTTTTTCTGTCTCATATAGTTAAGTTGTAATAAATAATAATTCATAATAAATATTTTTGAATTTATATTAACTATAACCCAAGTTTACATAATTAATATTTTAAAGTACATCGGGATTTAAATAATACCAACACTGCATCTACTTTAATCATTTCAATTAGATAAAAACCATCATCTGTCTGTCTATATAACTCAACAAACATATGATTTTCGTGTTTTTTTATTATTTTTATTATAGATGTTCTCTAGATTACCTATAGGGTATAACTATTGTTAAGTTAGGTATTATAATTTTTAAAACATTATCAATCTGGATTTAAACCTACTCTCAACAGCTAGTCTAAAAGATAATTAAAAAAAAAAAAAAATACCAATACATGAGTTGTAAAGTACCACAGAGCAGCTTCCACGTACCACCTACTCTATCTAAACTCCTCCGTCCTCTCGCGAAGCTCTAAATCTTATACTTTACAATGAATTTTAATCTCATGAGATTACATGAGACCAACTGGACCTCGAGTAACTTCATTAGCTAAATCATGGTAAATTATAACCTTAACTACAGTCCATCGCTTCAGAACCTATCTACCTTTAACCATCGATCAACAATTACCATCCGTCAAGAGGAAGGTAATTCCGATCCTCCGAGGTCGCTTAGCACACTCCTCAACACTGCGAGGCATTTTATAAAAAAACAAATTGTGAGATTTTCAACGTTTACTGTCCATTTAACTGTATGTTTATTACTGCATTAAGTTTTCCACCAATCAGTTAAGCTTATTTTGTCAGTATTTTAAAATAAAGCAATGCTATTGGTAGAGAATTGACTTTTGACGAGACAGATAAACTCATTCGGCCACTGAGTAAATTTAAAGTTAAGGATTACAAATACCAGTCAGGATTTTAATGTGGGCCGTACTCACTGTAAAAAACTTGTCATTAATATGACAGGGTTCTACGATGGGTGAATAATTTCTTTGCCCACATTTAATTGACTTTTTAGGGTCCGAAAGTAATTATAACAATTAAATATAAAAACAGCTGATAAATTCGACGCCATTTTTATATTTAATCGTTACAATTACTTTCATGGACACTAAGACAGTATTTGCTATTCTATTTAGACATTTTGATAACCGAAGCTAGTAAAACCTCTATTTTCATATTATTTGTCACATTGATAAAGAACAAAAGAAGCAACATTTATAACCAGGTTTAAACAAAACCTGGTTCAGCCAAACGTTTTCAAATAGAGCAGAAGCCCTACCACGAATATTGCTGTTCTATTAACGTAGCGTTAATACGTTAAGTTCAACTAATATGAAAGTTTTATTTATCCTCTAAAAATAAAGCGATTCTATTGGTAGTTCTACACGTATTAACTTTAAGTTAATAAGATGGTAAGAACTCATGGCAGAACCTCAGTTATTGTTTTCTAGATATACAGGGTGAATTAGAAAGGATGTACTTTGTTCTAATATGAGGATTTGCTGATCAAATCGAATAACTATTCCCATGGAACCATGTGCCGCAAATTAAAAAAAATTTTGGCTTCCCCATACAAATTGGTCATTTTAATATTACTAGTTTGTATGGAGAAGGATTTTTTTTTTCATTTGCGATACAGTTGTTCGATTTGATTAGCAGAACCTCATATTAGCCCAAAGTATAGTATAGCTTTTCAAAGTCACCTATATATTAGAGAAGTGATATGACCCTGCGAGTGTTACGGAGTGTGCGTAAATCTTCGACATTAACAAAAAAGCCACGCGGGGACATGGCAAAACATAAATATAATTACAAGGCACACTGCAAACGAAGGCGAAACCCGGCGTGTTATATATGTATAGTGATGGACAACTACGCAAATACAATCACAGATGGCGCTGCCATAGCTTGCTTACCGACTTTCAAGAGTATCAAATATAAAGACATTTTCGTATATACAATTAGGACGAATTTAATTAGCTTTTACAGCTTTATAGGTATATCTTTTTTTTAATATACATCTTTCATAAAATAAATGAATAATTAAATATATATTTATTGGTTCATATTTTACAATTTATAATTTATAACTCTGCTTTTTAAATTATAATTTTAACGTTGAGTCAAGCGATTGCCGCGCCTCTTGCGGATATATTTGGCAGAATTATTTAAGATTCAGTAGAACTTGTTGTGCAACTAATATGTTTCGACTACACTAATATAGAAACTCTTATTTTTTATACCACTACATCAATAACGTATTACTGTATCTATATACAGGGTGACTTTGAATGGATGTAGTTTAGGCTAATATGACCTCATATTACTAGTTTGTATAAAGAAGGCAATTTTTTTTTTCATTTGCGACACATGGTTCCATGGGAAAAGTTGTTCGATTTCATCAGCAGAACCTCATATTAGCCTAAAGTACATCCATTCAAAATCACCCTGTATATTATAACATAAAATCATAGTGATAATACATTTAATAAAGAAAGTCGTAATTAAAAAGAAATTAAACAAGTAACTATAATGTTACAACAAAAAAAAAGTAAATGTTTATGAATAAATAATAGTAATAGTATATGCCTATAATATATTCATATGTGTGTAAAGCGTAGGGTTTCGCCCGAGCAGACAGTCACTATTCTAGGCTTATAAGAACACTTCATAAAACAGCTCCTTTGTTACACTACATAATTTACACATTTATATTAAAGGTTTACAATTTTTACATATAGCAATAATAATTGTTTTTGTAGTCTTTATAATAAATAACTATATATACCTCCGATTGCTAAATATTGTCGCAAGTTAGTGTATGACGACAGAATCTCGTCTCGACTGCATACATAACCCATCTCTAACCGCCATTAAAAATACTAACAAAAACACATTGTAAATGTTCACAACAAACAATATTTAACTATAACTAATACAAATCAAAAAAGAAATTAGTTTTCTTTAAAATAAAATAAAATTAAGTTAATGCGCTAAGATTTATTAAAACTAATATTACAATTTAACTATTGTGTCGAATCGTAACTCGTTAGCATGTGGACGTCGGTAAGTCGGTTATGACACGACCGAGTCCATACGACAGTCAGCAAATATACGACAATCCTAACGAATTAATCTATAAATGCCGGCGACATGTCTTTTGTCTGGAATGACACTAAAGGAAAATACTCTCGTATATTTAACATCGACTGAAACAACCACGCAATACAAAATATGGTGTTACAAAAACAAACGAAATTTTAACAAAAATTTAAATCACAAACAAGTTAAAAATAGATAATTTAATCAAATAGAAACAATGTAAACAAACCAATAACATTTTTTATTTATAATATTAAGTTATTTTTCTTGTTTTTATATAAAATGTATATATTTTTGGATGGATCGTTTTTTTTCTATTTCATTAAACTCTCCACTATAAGAAAAATAATTTTAATTAGTTACATCAAAAAGTACCTAAACTTTATCGAAATTATGGCAAAACTTGGCGAACCATTCCTTAACCTCTGTTTTAATAAAGTAACCATTTTAAGCAATGCAAAATGAGAAATGTATTCTAATTAACATATAAATTCTAAATATTTGTTGCTACAGAACAGAGAAAAATAAAGAGAATCCTTAAATAATAAATTTAATGTTATAAATGTTTTAGCATTTATTGCACTTTTATTGAAACAATATCGCTACAACAGGACTGTGGAGGCTTTTAAAATACTATTGTTAAAAAAATAGGAAGTTAAAAATAAATATTAATCTATTTTTCATTTCCTTTTTGGAAAACGTTTGAATAAAACAATCACTTATTTAATTCATATTAAAAGGTTTACACACTGTAGTTATATTTTCTTTAAAAAAATAACAAAATTACATCATAATTAATTAATCTAATTTAACAAAATATAAATACAGTGTAGAAGAGACCTTTAAACAATCAAACATTTTTTTTAATCATAACAAAAACAACTAAACAAAGACCAATTCAGAAAAACTTTTTTGGGTCATTTTTATTGTCAGTGTGAATTAATATTATATTATGGTGAATTAATTAGATCCTTTGCAGAGGTGATATTTACAAAAATGTTAATATTTATTTAGTACAAGTATTCAAAATCTTTAATTTAACACTATGGCATTGCAACTTTGTGACTCGAGTGAAAAAACAAAACCATAACATCGTAACCAATGTAAATGGTTACGGTTTGTTTTGTAACCAGCGACGAAACAAGTAAAATATCAATAAAATTATATTATGAGGTCCAGTAACATAGATAAATATCTGTCTAGCATAAATATTTAATTTCTTAATTGCCTTAATAAGACCAGCATTTTCTAAGTAAAGGTCACCCAATAAAACGATTTTTTTGGTTAGGCCGCCATTTTGTGAAGTAATGTAAACTAAAATGGCGGCTGGTTAATAAAAATAATTGCACTTATAAATTATTTAAATTGTTACGGAACTTTAAATAAATGTTTTTAGATCATTTTACTTGTTTTAAAATGTACATATTGGTTACAAAATTAATTAGTATAGTAAGGGAATATAGACTTGCATAGTAATAACAATAAGCAAGTGTTTCCTCTCGTGTTATAATACGAAATAAGGGTATGATAAAGAACCTAGGATAATATTCATGGACTGCGGCGTTTTTGTGTGATATTGTAATAGGTTCTTTATGATATGCGCCTGAGAGATCACTATCGGGTGACAAACCGCGGTTACGATAGATCCCTGCAACAAATTACTTAATTATTGTTTCATTTATATTAAAGATGAAAGAAGATTTGGATATAGTATAAAATTGGAAATGATAATTTTTAAAGAAGGTTATATTTAGTCAAAACAAAGCAAGAAAAAAAAACATAAAAATATATTAAAGCAGAACATGTTACTAGATTATAAATGAAAATATTTTTGATGAGTTGCATATATTACTTTGTTTAAAGCATAAATTGCGGTAAACTATTTTTTTGTGATATATTTAGATTTTTTAATAATATGATAGTACTTGGGAAACTGTTTATAGATGTCAATGGTTGTTGAGTCTTTTCAAAACATCGCGACGAGCTAGCCACTTGTTCGGTGTAGACTCATACCATCGGCTACGACGAGGTAGGATTAAAACCCCTCCGCTGGGTACCCTGGAGCCATCTAGGCGGCCTCGGCCCCGTGATGATATGTATGTATGTATGATAGTAATAATTTAATGGTTTTTAGCAAATTTTAATTTAAGTCATAATAGTCAAGATATAAATTGAAGATTAATATTACTTGATTTATATAATTGTACACTTCTCAGATTTGTGCAGCAAACTTTTATGGAAAGTTTACCTAATATCTTTAAAGAAAGATCATAATGTTTTTTTATAAAATATTTTCACAACTCAAACGGCATCAAAAATGGTGTAATGCAAGGCACAGAATAATGATAATGATAGCACAAAAAGACAGAGGGTAGGGATAGACCAAAGTTGCTATAACAAGTCTTGAGTAGTTCTAACATGATTTTTTTTAACATTCAAATACATTTTAAACTGTAGGTATCCACCAATAGAAAGAGTTTATTTGTACTGTTGAAAAAACTAAGCGGTGGATTCCTACAGTACTGCACAGTAAGTGACAGATTGTTTAACAATAATGGTAGAGCGACTGAAGATGTAGTGGTGTTAGGTTATGCGAGTATAGGGGATGGGAGGGTATGAGGGTATCACGATTCACAACACGCACCTACCTGATCCAATGCGGTTGAGAGCTGTGGGGCGAGTAGGGCCGCGCTACCCTTTGCACCACCTGAAAAATAATATAAATCATATATCATGCCTTATAATGTATATTCAATGTTGGCAAAATTTGTAATTAAAATTCCATGGTAAATTTGCTATATTTTATGATATTCTTGACAATAAATAAACCATTCAACAGGATCATTAGGAAATATCAAATCTTTTATAAACATGATATCCAACTGAAGGACACATTGTTAAAATTTATGTTGAAATTTAATACAAAATAGATTTTGCCACCAAATAAAAGGTTCAGCATTTTTTATCTTCAAAAATAACATACAAGTTTCCATTAATTTAATATCCATAATATTTAGACTCAGAATAACATCAACTATGGCAAGGTCTTGGGCCCCGTAAAGTACCCCGTGATAGTACGAGTACATTTTAATATGCTCGCTGCTTTTTCGTCAAATTAATTGCGTTTCATAATTTTTAACTCAATAAAGGATTTTAAATCTATACATCTATAACTATACAAATAAATAAAATCTGTTTGTAATATTAAAATAACGGTACGTATACCAAAATATATATTTTATTAATTTTTATCTATTTGTTCGTTCCGGCTAATCTCTCAAACGGCTGTACCGATTTTGACTGGAAGATAGCTTATGTAATAATAAATAACTTAACCTACTTTTATTTTAGAAATTTATATATTTATTTTTATTAATATAAATACATAACAAAAAAATCTTGTTTTTGTGAAATTCCACGCGGACGAAGTCTGTAGCTGTGCCCAGTAAATAATTAATAGATAAATAGGTACCTGTTGCACGAAGGCCCGCGTGAGGTGCGGCGCGGACCGCTCGGCGTGCTCGAAGGCGCGACGCAACTCCTCCACCGCGCCCGCGCACGCCGCGCCGTGCTTGCGGCTCACCTGCGCACACACACATACTTTATTACACAGACCAACATCACGTGCTTCCATGGGACTTCGTTTAGGCTTTCCTTTGTGTATCTCTCATACCTGTAATTGCGGCCAAAATGTTGATATTTACGGAAGCCACGGCTTAAGAAGCCAGTTAATGGATTCGCGAACTCGAATTTCTAAATCAGTAATATTCAATATATTTTTGAAAAAAAAAGTGGAGGTGCAAACATTACTTACGCGATCCTAATTAAATAGTCTCTTTATAAAAAAAAACTTTTGAAAGACAACTGAAGTACAATTTTTTATTTTAAAATTATTACCTTAGTTGTTATTCCAAAAGTTTACAGATTTTTCATTAAAAAACTATGAAATTAGGATTAAATAAATAAAATCTACACCTCCATTTTATTTTATGCAATTTTTATTTTTATATGACTGAATAATTTTAGTTTATATGTTATTTGACGTTCTAGTTCGCGAACTGCAAAAGATTTTCGAGTGATAATACCCTTAATGACATCAGCAAAAGTACATTAATTTCATCAGAAATTCTATCAATTTTAAATCCACCAGACATTAGTAGATTTGATGGTAAACGTCCGGATGGCCTTACACTAATGGTCTTTGAGAAAAACACTCATATAGGACGCCACTAGCGTGGATACCTATGCATATATAATCATATATTTCGGTTGGGATCTGAGGCCCGCGGATTTATTCGGGAATTTGAAAAACAAGTATTTCTATAATATGGAGGACCTAAAATGTTATGAATATTTAAAACAATAAATCAGCATTGCCATACAAAGTGGGCAATGCTTTTGAAATTTTGTTTAATGAAACAAAATAAATTAATCCGAGTAAGACCGTTTATTGTGAATTCTACTTTACAAAGGTTAATAATAATATGAGGAAATCTGAAAAAAGATATTGTAAACCTCGAAAAGAAATCTATGCAGTAGTTATTAAAACATTATTTGTAACAAACCTCGTTTAGAAGTGGATATATAAGTTGCTGTAGGTATGGATGTCGGCGAACTTTGGACTCGTCATTGTTGCCCCCTCTGTGGTCCAATGGTGGAGACTGAAAAAAAAAATTTTTAATACATATTAAATAAATTGAAAAAAAAAACAATACAACCTCATTTTTATATAGAGTAATGGGGCCTTTCCGGGAAGCCACATCGACAAACCGATCGACTCGTCGATGGTTAAAATTGTATAAGAAATATTGTCTATGAGTAGAACTCGATCGCCAAATCACATATATTTTATTTTCGCTTTCGATCGATTGACGTGTCGATCGGTATTTCTCATGGCTTCCCGGTATGCCCTGTGCATTTCAAAAGTTGTACATGACTTACCACCTTATTATTATATACTACAGAGTCTCTATTGGACGAGTGGTGTTCTGTCTTTCTGTCTTCGCGGTCCTTAGCGTTTCTCTGTTCTACTGCCGCCGCCACTGTCTGCCGCGTCTGAAATGTTTAATGAGAGACATTGTTCTTAGCTATCCATGGCTTTACCGTGCGGGTGCCGGGCCCATCGCGTGGTTGGAAGGCAGGGGAATGAACTGCAGCGTTCCCGACACTGCGAAATAGGTTTAAAGGCCTTTTGAACCCTCACCTGCACTGTGTTCACTACCCTCTCTACTCAACCAAATACTATATGATCCTGTTAGCGCTTTGCTGGAATTCCTCTTGCACCAACTTCCACTGCATAAAGTTAAGTTTTAAATCCGTTCCTAGTAATTTCGTTTGTGAAATTAATTAGAAATCATCGTAACGCAATGCAGTGCTAGCTAGTTTGTAAAGTCGAACATGTGCATTGTCTATTTATTTATTATCTCCCATAGAAAAAAGTTACAAGGGTTGGGACACTCCATTTAAGTGTCACCTGTATTAGGAGCCTCCCGCTCTTCACCACAACTGTGACATAATCATCGGGGGAGGCCTTTGTCCAGCATTGGACGCGTGAAAGGCTGGTATGCAGATGCGCCTATTATATTTAATAGGTAATGGATAAAAGTATGTTTGTTGTATAGCCATCAAGACGACTGCAAAGCCCTTAAGGCCTTTTCTATTTATTCTTACTTTCGTAGTAGAGAACAAGACTCACATGTATATGGTCGTGGTTGTCATGGTTGACGACGTCATTGGTGGGCGGGTCGGCGCGAGCATTCACGGCGCCGTTCTGTTTGGGAGTCGCCACGGAAGTCGCGCTCGCCGTCACAGCTGCATCAAAACAAACATCTACTATTACCATATGAACAAAACTATACAAATTACTAAACAATTCAAGTGGCGTGATCATGTATCGGTTTTTAATCTGTGGTGTCACCGGCTAGGTTGGTCTCCTTTCAGTGTGCGGGTACGTAAAGCTGCAAGGATATAAAAATAGACTCCTAATGCAAATTCGTCTTTGTCGCCGCCCATTTCGTAATCGCAATATGGGAGCAATCAAAATTGTTAAACAACAATGTATTGATAGGCCCTATTTATTGGCTTTGTAGGTCTGCTTACCATCAGGTAGACAAAAAGTCTCATGCAGTATTCCGTTAAAAAAAATAGAAAATCAATAATAATAAATTTATATAAACTTTTTCGGCTCTATTCAGAAACATTTAGATAAATCAAGGTTATCTAAACCACTGTTTTCAACATAGGTGGATTATGGGAAACAATACTAAATGGCTTACAGTTGTGTAGCGGTTATCGGTCGTCACAGACAAGCGATGATCGGGCGGCGCAGCGCACTGTCATATTGACTTATTTATATATTTGGTTGACGTACGCACGTAGGTGGTTTATGGGAAACAAAGGTGAAATGCTTACCGTTGTGTTGTGGTCGTCGGTCATCGCTGTCTGGCGGTCTTCGGTCGTCGCAGTCAGGCGGCGTTCGGGCCGCACTGCGCACTGTCATGATTGTCTTATTTATATGTTTGGTTGACTCAACGCACACAGGTGGTTTATGGGAAACAGTAGTATAAATTGCTTACCGTTGTGTGGGGGTCGTCGGTCGTCGCAGTCAGGCGGCGGTCGAGATGCTCCGCGAACTGTCATAATCCATGGCTCGTCGGGCTCTCCGGAACCGCGACTTATTTCATCACTGAAAAACATTTTAACATTCAGTTTAAAAAAAATGATGGCAAACCCTTTAGTAGGCGGTAAATGCTTGATCCTTGCCTAAAGTACAGTCACAAAGAATAAAGAATTTCGTACGTTGAACCCATCGTTATATTGCTGTAGCTACCTCGACAGGTTAAAGTACGAAATTATTAAATGCGCGATCGTACACAAACCTTTAAGTAATCAGTTCAGTCCGTTCAATTTTAGCCCCGAGATTGAACTGATCGCATCAGTTTCTTACATGTTCAGCTTTTTCTGGTGTTGCTCAAGCCGAGGCATCATGGTGAAAGAAACCTATTTCTATTTAACCGCCTATGTGGTCTGGGACTTTACCAAAGAGCCAATTGATAATCGAATCGAAATACCCATCGAAAGCCAAATGTATGGGATTTGACGTTTCTCGTCGATCAGGCTCTACCTATATAGTAAAATTCCTATACATTTTTATCGATCGATGAGGCGATTCGATTAACGACCGTGTTTTTTGGTCAGGCCCCTGTTAGAATCAGAAGAATTACTGACGAATTCGTCATATACTCACTTATCAGAATTTTCGGATTCACTTTCACTCTCCTCGCTCCTCTGCGCCTTCCATTTCTTATACCTATCTATAAGATCCATTAAATATGAATTCTTCTTTGCTTTTCTTATAAACTGAAACTTTAATAACTCCTTAGCTGTTGGTCTCTGAAAATATACCAAAAACAAATGTTAGAAGCAAATATGATAAGTGTTTGTTAGTTCGCAGGCCTAGTGTAGGTCTTTTTAATATATGCAGCAACGAACTTCTATTACCGAGTGGATAACAAACTGAAATCAGCTTGCTTTTACATTCATTTCAAATTTATGTTTTTTTTATATAGCATGTGACTTTGTGTCTACCTGATCGTAAGCAGGCAGAAGTATATGACTATGAAAAGGGTCAATCGATACCTTGTTCATTAACAGCAATTATCACTTCCATAATGGTGTAAGAAGTGGGAAGCGACAAAGACGAATTTACAGAATTCAACTTTAATATCCTAGCTGCTTTATCGTCAACTCAACGGGTACGTAACGGATAGTTATCTGTTTTGCATTCAGTATCCCTAGTGTGAGTTTTTTTAACATTTACTTTCGCGTTAACTTTACTACTGCGTTAACATTTTGACCAATCACACGCTAGCATTTTTAGTTCTAAAAATTTCCGCTTGGAGCGCTGAACTATTTCCCATACAAATTTTTGTTAACTCAAACACAAAGTAATAGTTAGAAAACTCACACTAGGGATACTGAATAGAGACTACCACCTCGACAAGTAATCGGTGCAGTAAGCTCCTGAAAACTGCTGAACCCATAGACTAAAACTGAAACATGAGAGATCACTTCACGGTTTTACAACTGTATGTTGGTAACAAAATCGATCGGTTGACCTAGCGAAGTTATAGAGACCACCCACCTATAATAATACAATGATATTTACTTACATTTTCAGGATCCTTATTAAGACACGCTTCGACAAACTCTTTGAACGGCTTCGAGTAACTGCCGGTAAGCTGAGGGGGGTTATTCTTGGGTATTAGGAAAAGTACCCTCATAGGGTGCAATTCCGAATTGGGCGGCTCTCCCTTGGCCAGTTCTATGGCTGTAATACCGAGTGACCAGATGTCAGCCTTGCTATCGTAACAGGACTGCTTTATAACCTCGGGCGCCATCCAGAAAGGGGTTCCTACGAATGTGTTTCGTTTGCTTGTTGTGTTTGTTAATTGACCAGCGACACCTGAAAATATAAAAGTTATCAAATGAAGATCGGAAGGTTATCAAAACGTATGATTCAACACTGTAAGAGTTATTACATTCGGAAAGGCTTTTAACTCTGTAACTCGGTCCACGCGATTGACCCGGAACCCGCGAAGCAATGTATAACTAAGAACATTGACAGCCTTGATTCATGCATGCCATCTCACTGAGAACTTTTACCACCTCCATGTCCCTGTAAAGGTTTTCCATAACGTGTAGAACTTCTCGTAGAATTACTACCATGTGCATCTCCTCACAGTTTATAGTAGTAAAAAAAATTATCAAAGTGGCCAGACATCTCCCATCTCAATCACATTGACAGACTTCACAGCAGCTTCCTCTCAGAGTGCAGGAAGTCCAGACCAAATTCTCGTAGAATAATTGCCATTTGCATCTCCTCACAGCTCATAGTAGAACCAATACTAACCAAAGTAATCAAGTTTCTACTCAACAAGGAGGACAATGGTCGCCTAAATGTCCCTATAAAACTTCCTTTCAGAGTAAATGTAGTCAAGACAACACAGAACTTCTCTGAGAATGTCTGTAATGTTCATTTCCTCATAGCTTCTAGTAGTACAAAAACTTACCAAAGTCAGCCAGTTTGACATCTCCCATCTCACTAAGGAGCACATTGGCCGCCTTAATGTCTCTATGCAGCTTCCTCTCGGAGTGAAGGTAGTCCAGACCACGCAGAACTTCTCGGAGAATGACGGCTATGTGCATCTCCTCGAAGCTGCCCGCTTTCATCAGGTCCAGAGCGGACCCTCCGCCGAGGTACTCCATTATTATCCATAGTTTTGTTCCCTGGAAAATATAAATTATATTGTTATTATTATGATATTAGCAGGTATGTATTGTATTGATAGGATAATATGAGGATCACAATTTTCTTTAACTTACTATAAGTGTTTTTTTTTACAAAATAATATGTCTCATTCTATAATGTATTTCTACTCGTAGCCTTGCATAATATAGTAGATTTAAAATACAAATTATTTACACCGAATTCTTAAACCAAATAAGTAAATCAATGTGCCACACAGCCATTCCCAAAACGAAGTAGAACGAGAGCAAATAATAAAAACAATACAAGTTTTAATATTATGCAAATGTAAAAACAATTAACATAATTTCAAAATCCAAACATCCAAGTAACGACTGTGAGAAAATTAAATTAACTCAAATTGCCAAAGAATTTGTAATTTCGGGCTCACGTTTAAGTCATTATTACTGTGAATTAGCATAACATATCCACAGACGTTTTCATAAAGATGTGAGAGGGAGCTGTCACGAAAAACAATAATCATTTGGCCAAGTTTTCGCAACATTATTACAGCGAGGGCGCCATTACCTCCGCTCGTAGATTGTCTATACATGGCTTCTGGGAGTTGTTAGTCGTTAGTTATAGTCCACGCTGGTAATTTGATTAGAAGACCATAGAGTGTTGTATAAAATGGTTTAGAGATGATAAGCCATTTTTTATTATAGAAAGTCAGCTATTGGGTAAATTTTACCCAATAGCTGACTTTACAATCAAAGCTTTATCTTAACAATTTAGGAGTATACTTCTATTTGTAATTCGATGCCAGGTTTGACAGAATTTTAAGTCAAACAATAATGGTGATATGAACATTTTTAATTCCTTCCGTTAGAAAAATATTTTAAAGTTTGTATGTAGAATAGTTTACCCTCAAACTGTGAAACCTTGCATTAAATCGTGGGTCTAACTACCAAATATAACGGCACGTCACACAATCCCTATGAATAATTTATGTAAATTGTCCTACAAATTATTACTTAATTTTAGATTTTAAACGCGCCGATATTATTGTTACCAATTAACTTTTGAGAGAGTGAAATGTGCTTACGGTGCAGAGCAGTTTCGAAGATATATAATACTAAGGGCTGATTTTTCAATCATCAGATAAACTTATTCGACAGTTAACTTGTATGAAGAACTGTCAAATTAATTTTTTCTCCATACAAGTTATCTGTGGAATAACTTTATCAGAGGATTGAAACATCAGCCCTTAAACTACTAAATACATTTGACATTGCATAAGTTACTGCAATTTAAAAACAAAACGAGAACCAATTAAATTGAATAGATTTCAATCTTGTTCATAAAATAGAAACACTAGCTATAAAAGAATAAAAAGGCGGAAAATTGTCAATACCGACTATGTATACTGTTTGCTCTGTGATATTGATTTTATTTAATCAAATGCTTGTTTTGGCATCAAAGCCAGACACGAGCGACGAGAAACAACATCATAGAATAACACATTTTCCGGACCTGATGTATTGGAAAATAAAATATTAGTGAACCCTGTATCCAATGTCGCCAATCTCAACGAAACGGGCATTGATAAAAAATATGAAGAGTTAAAAAAACCCTACCTAGATCAAACCTACAAATATAAATATGTACCTACTTAGACAAAGTTTGGCTTCGTTGATGAAGATAGAGAAGAGAAGGTATGTCATGAAGAATTTTGGTGGACTTTAGGGATGGTTCATATGCAACAGTAAACTATTACGCCACTCCTGCAGTATCCCTCGACCAAAGCATAACACTAGCTGATGATGATGACGCAGAACAAAACATTATAGGATCATTAATTAATTATAAACTATTGTCTGTAAAATGCACGAGGAGTCTTATAGCTTTTTTTTTACTATACACAAGCTTCTATAGTTAGTTATTAGTATAGCTGGGAGAGGGATAACCTCGCTAGGCCGACTGACCGAATTCGTTATCACTGCCAAACAGATGCAGCAACCGCCAAGTGATCATATTTTGGTTTTAGTCTGTGGGTTCATTGGTATCAGGAGATTACTGCATCATTTTCCAGTCGAGGTGATAGTCTTCTTTCAGGATGCGGTTACGACGCCACAATTTTTTTTTTATTTGACAATAAAGCAACTAGGATAGTATTTCAAATTCGTTTTTGTCGCAGTCCATTTCATAACCTCATCATTTAACCGGAATAGTAGGAGCCATCAATACTGTTAAACAACAATGTATTGATTGATTCCATTCATGGACTTTGTATGTCTGTTTATGATGGTAGATACAAAGTCAATTTAATCACCAACAAATAATCTAATTGACTCTTGATTCCCAATTCCTGAGACCATAAATTTCATATGATTGATTAATCAACTCTACACACGACCGAAACAATAGTCTTGAGGGTCATACACGGTCTATTTGTTGCATTGCACATAGAGATCCCGGTATTGTTTACAAAGTGACGTGACCCGGAAGAGGACAATGGGTGCACCGGGGCGAGGATCCGGCCGGGCCTAGCATGCATCATCAGTTCACATGTGGTTCCACTACCATATGGCATTAATATGTCATTCTAGAAAAAAAATGCCTAGTATTGACACTATTTTGTTTCGCTTCATGTCTACTCTAAGGGAGCATATATATATATAAGTTAAAACCTATTACTGATAATGATTAAAACGTGTTTGAATTACGATTAACTCGATCGCGACAACAACCCCCAGATTCTAGAACATAGATCAAATTCTAAAGCTACTGTAATGATTGGTGTAATGTCATTTCATGTAAAATGTTCACCAATCATGTGCCTTGTTAGCTAATTTTGATTATAGATTAATTTAATGAAAGTTCTACAATCTGGGGATAAGACGATAACTGTAGCAAATACACTTAATTGTTATTTAAAATTAAAACTGTGAAAATGCGTTAATTTAGTACACGTAAAGATAATATTTCCTATACCAAGTATATACCAAAAAACTTTTTAACCAAAAACCGTCAATAAAGTATACATTAAAAAAGGAATAAATAATAAACAGCAGTAAGTTTTATAGTAGGTACACTAAAACAATAAACTAAAAACAAACAAGTTAATCAAACAAAAACCCAAAATGTACGTTGAATAATTCAGCTGGCAACACACGCATCGAGCCCTAACAAGACCGTCGGCCATGTTATTGTGGCCATATATAATAAAGTTATCTACGTAGAAAACAAAATAGAAAATGCTGTAAAACCTAACAAGGTCAACGCGGGACAAAAATAGCCGTAGATTAGCGAATGGCTGAAGTTTTCAGATAAACAGCTTGCGTATGACGCAGTAAACAGGTTGTACTTTATGAATCCTCGTGGAGAACATTGTCCTTGACTTGATCTGATTTTGTTGTTGTTATCGCGTTGGATTGTTGAGAGATCAATTTTGAAGGCATTGTTTAATCGTCCACACTTAAGATAAGTATATTTACTATTGTTGCTTAACAGTGCTGATCGCTCTTACTATGCCAGCTAAATGATTGGATTGCAAAATGTGGGGGGGGGGGGGGGGCGACAGAGACGTTTGCATTATAATTCTACTTTAATACCCTCGCTGCTTTATCGTCAAATCAACTGCCCGTATCCGCATCCTAAAAGGAGACCACCACCTTATATTGTTTAATTGTTATTAGGGATACATACAGAATATAATCAGATTAACAATCATCTTAGAATAACAAAAACCAAAATAGCATCCACTAATTATGACAGAAAAACAAAAACATCTTACACAAAACAAATACAAAATTAATAGAAGTATATAAAATGAATAAATAAGTTAATTAATATAATAATAATAAATAATCAAAAAATATTAAATAAGTGTTAGATAAACAAGGCCCCGGTCGGGGTAAACAGCATGTCCTAAACCTATGAATAAAATACCTACTATAGAATATATCAAAATTATTTCCCACAAACTAAATTCATTCAACATAAATTTCCTTCAAGGAAAACCAATTACCCGTAGAACGGAACCAAAAGCTTCAAATTCTATGATACCTACAACAACGGTGCATTTGCTTATAAAAGGCACACAAGGTTGCTATGGCAACGCGACGACACCGGTCAAAGACCTTTTTAGTTCAGCAGACTTGAAAAAACCTTGCTCAATTAATTAAGGGACGTTTTAGTTTAGAATACAAATACGAAGATTAACTCTCTAGACCCGACTCGTTAACCATGTTACCCTTTCACGTGATACTCCTCTTCCAAAGTCAAATAGAAGAGAAAACGAGATGCGACTGTAAATGGACGAATATGGAAATTGAGCGAATGAAAGTGTTGATCAAACAAATGACATTCTAACCCTCAGTTCCAAAGCGTTAATTAAAACATTCTCTGATTAAAACTACGTAACAAGGTGATGACATGTTTGAAAAATTGACGTCAATGTGAAAAATTGACGTCACGACACATTTTACCAATCAAGTGTCTTGTTAACTAATTTGATCATAGAATAAATTTTGCCATCAATACAATCAACATGACAACTTTTATTAGTGATGCCTGTAAAAGAATAAAGTCTTAAACATTGATAAAAATGGTAACGTTAAAATAATTAAAAAGAGGACATTGTGTAAATATTTTTAGAACATTTTTTTTTTTAATAATAAAAGATATTTCGAATGAAATATCCTGGCTGAAAGGCTAGAAAGGCCTGGGATGGGTGACCGCCTTATACAACGAGGCTATTTCATCATAAACACCGCAACAAGCTCGCCACTTGTTAGGTGTTGCCTCCGAATACCATCGGCGAAATGAGGATGGTTAATCCCTCCGCTGGGACTCTGAGGCCGTTTAAACGGTTCTCGGGAGCCAAATTGGCACCCGTGATGGTAAGAAGAAAGAAGAAGAATTTCGAAGGAAGTGCTTTTTCACAAAATGTAATAGCCTATAGTTAACTCGATAGAAAAAATCGCAAAGTCACCTCCATTACTTATTACTTCAATATGGAGCAAATTATAAAACTTTAGTTATAAACATAACTAATATTCATAGAAATACTAACTAACCAGTGATCATATAGAAAATCCAACTTATATTATGTAAAAACAGCAGAATGCAAATCGATAAGTTGATCGCGTGTTGGTGGAACATTTAAACCGATTTATTATACAAGTGTGTCAAATTATTCAACTGACGCTTATTTCCTAACCAAGTGCCTGAAAACGGCCAAATAGTGTAATAATCAACTATGTATGGAGGAACCTGGACACTAAGCTTTAGCCATTATAATTTTACACAGAGACTATGGCATATTGTATACAAAAAAGTACAATTTTTATTGAAAATCTAACCCACGACCTAGCGTTACCATTAGCGCAACCACTGGACCACGGGGTGGTTGTGAAAAGACGTCGAGTGCTACTTTTGCGGAGGCGCGATTACTGATGATCCTTCTCATCAGCGAGTGATCGATTATGAATAAATAAGTTATATCGAATTCGATTTATTTGAATATCAAATTTAGGCAGAATCAATATAAGTAATATTACCCATATTTTAGGCTTTATTACGAGCCAGCCATGGATAAATAATAGAACAGAAGATGGCCGCCCGCCATACAAACTCATAACAAGAAAATGAGCAAAAATTAATAAAGCCAATCAATGGCCAAAAATTAAGAATAGCGGCAGCGAACATGAATAAGATTTTTTTTTTTTTTAATTAAAAGAAACAAAAATAGCCTTTAATATTCATATGCAGATTTGAATATATTTGAACGAAATAAATTAATATTTCTACTTTACAAGGTGTGTTATATAAATTACTTCTATATTATTCCTATTTTCATTTTGCCAGCTTCCTGGTCCCAGCCAGGTGTTAACCGTCCATCATATTAACATATGTGAAAACAGCTCTACCAATGTGAATCAATGCTAGTTGATCGCGTGTTGGTGGAAGTTTAACAGATTTCTTGTACAAAGTGTGTCAATTTATTCAACAGACGCTTGGCGAATGCTGCTAACATACTATTGGTCATAACGTAACCTTTCTCAAATTGATCCGCTTATTTTTTTTTAACAATTCTCCATAATACCATAAGTACTACACTTCTTACTCAACAAATCTACGCCACCTTTAAACTAAAATGCATAGCACAAAACAATGCATTCTATATCAAATAAGAATCTGATTCCCTTAAGTAAATCGTAGATGGTACCATTTTTTTATACTGGAGCACGGCATGTTCTAACTTTGTATCTACCGAGTGGTAAACAGAATCAAAATCCATAAATAGGGTGAATAATAATACACTGTTGTTCACAACAGCATTGATCAAAGAAATTGTCTGCGACAAACACGAAGTGTATTTTAATACCTCTATTCCTAAAATCTTCCGCAAAAATAGATATAAAATGAAGTTAAATTTGAAGAACATTATTTTAATTGTACAGTTTTCTGCACATAAAATAGCAGCTATCTTCTATATATCAATGCAATTTATTGTCTTCAATAGTTATAATTTAATAAACTCTACAAATTTTTCACTCAAATAAATCTACTCCACGCCAAAACCAAAGCCAAACTGCAGACGACAAAAGAATGCATTTTATATCGAATAAGGAGTTCATCATTCCCTTAAGTAATTCAGAGGTAGTAACCATGGCAACAGGCGTCGAACAACCCTCCCAACTTCTTAGGGGTCCACCGCCTCGATAATTTCTCGAACGATTGAAGTTAGAATCGCGGTGAGCAACGCGACCAATTAAAGAGTCTCTCTGCCAATGTTCAGGTTTATACGGAATATACACTACATATTAATTTACTTATTATACCCCAATTAGGTTATAATGGTGTAATTTATCTAAGGCAGACAATAATTTACTAACATATTATTCCACGGGTAAAGACTCGTGGTGGCTGAGTTGGTTAGACTTAAAAACACTTGTCCCAGTCCTTGGTTTAAACCCCGGTGTACCAATGAGTTTTTAAATCTAAATGTACATTTGTTTGACAACACCGCTATAGTGCCACGAAGAGCACGTTAAACTGTCAGTCCAAATTTCACTATACCAACTTGTGAAACAGTTTGTAGACGGGGTTATTGAGTCTATTAAAACATGGGGACGAGCTAGCGACTTAATCGGTGTAGACTCATACATTAAATTAAAAACCCTTCCGAGGGTACTGACCCTCGGAAGGGTTTTTAGGAAAGAAAGAAGGCTGTCTAGGCGGTCTCGTAACCCGTGATGTTATCTATGTATGAGTTCAAATCCCAGAGTGTACCAATAACTTTTGAATGTTACAAAAATATGAACATTTATTTGACAACACAGTCAGTGGTAAAACCGGGACCGATAGCTTATCGTGCTCTTCGAGGCACTATAGTGTAATGCCTCGAAAAGCACGTTAAGCTATCGGTCCCGGTTTCACTATAATAAGTTGTGAAATTGTTTATATTTGAGTTATTGAATCTACACAAACACGACGAGCTGGCCACCTGAGACAGTCTAATCGGTGAAATAAAACATATTACTCCATTAAAACATTATTTTAATAGTTAAGTTTAATTTACCAATAAAGATATGAAAATAATAAATAAAATTTCAAAACACAGCATTCAATAGGTATAATAATAACATATCGTTAGATATCGATATCACACCATACATTATATTTATAATACTTATAGCATTCCTTAGGAAATAAATGCTCCGACTGAATTATAATCCTATTTGATTTACTTTATCAATAACAAATAACGTTTCTAATCTTAAATGCTCCACTTGGTATTACTTGGTACTGATATACCTATATTGTTTTGCTTCAACACAAATGTAGAAAAATCCATTCCGTATCAAACAAATATTTTTATCTGACTCTACTTTATATTTCCTCTTTAGATTTCGAGAGATCACAATGTGTCTTTTATCTTACACAAATACTTCATATATTTTTAGAATTATAAACGGCACTATACATACATACATATCATCGCGGGTGTCTTACGGCGCCCGAGACCGCCTAGACGGCCTCAGGGTACCCAGCGGATGGGTTTTTAAGCCCCCCTCGTCGTAGCCGATGGTATGAGTCTACACCGAACAAGTGGCTAGCTTGCCGCGATGTTTTGAATAGACCCAATAACCCATATATAAACAGTTTCATAAGTTAACGTGCGTACAGCTTAACGTGCTCTCCGAGGCTATGTAGTATTGTCAAACAAATGTACATATTTTTTTAATTAAAAATTCATTGGTACACACCGGGATTCGAACCAGGGACATAAGTGTTTTTAATTCCAAGGTCTAACCAACTCGGACACAACGTATACGGCACTATACAAATACTACAAAATCCCACCCACTAATACCCGTAAAAGTAATACAAAAAAATATATAATCAATTTCGTTCCAAAGCAAGTGTGCACGTAGTAAGTAAGAGCAGGGGAATCCCTCGAAATTGCTTAGATAAGGAGACGGGAGCCGAGCCCCGAGATGAGAGCCAAGAAAATCCCTCCTAACAGCCCAGAATTAGTTGGAATCGCATCCCACCCCTTGCAGGATCCGCCGCGACAAGGGATTACAGTACTTCGTTAAATACACGTTCAAATATTCAACGACAAAGGACGCTGTTTATAAATATTTAAATCTAAAATCTTACGGATTCCTTCGCTTAATTAATTTCGAGGAAAACTTGAAATTGCTTGAAGAAAATGTTGTATAAGTGGGTGGAAGGAATTTAACATAGAATGATTAAACAAATTATTATTCATCATAAGGTACTATTTTTAAACCTAAATAGAATATTACATAAAAGGTATTTGTTATTTTATTAAATAAATTAAACCGTCAAGTGACCTAGTCATATATATATATATATATATATATCTTCACAGGTGCCTTACGGCGCCCGAGACAGTCTAGACGGCCCCAGGGTACCCAGCGGAGGGGTTTTAATCCCACCTCGTTGTAGCCGATGGTATGAGTCTACACCGAACAAGTGGCTAGCTCGTCGCGATGTTTTGAATAGACTCAATAACCCATCTATAAACAGTTTCACAAGTTGGTATAGTGAAACCGGGACCGACAGCTTAACGTGCTCTCCGAGGCACTATAGTGGTGTTGTCAAACAAATGTACATAAATTTTTAAATTAAAAACTCATTGGTACACACCGGGATTCGAACCAGGGACCTTAGTGTTTTTAAGTCCAAGGTCTAACCAACTCGGCCACCACGTATATATATATTACCGAAACATGACTAGGTCACGTATAGTGACCTAGTCATGTTTCGGTTTTAATCTGTGGTATCACCGGTTTTCAGGAGACTACTGCATCGATTTCTTGTCGAGGTGATAGTCCCCTTTCAGGGTTCGGTTACGAAATGCGTAGTTGAATTGGCAATAAGGCAGCGAGTATACTAAAATATACTCGTAATGCAATTGGTCATTGTCGCCCCCCATTTCGTAATCGCATCATTTAGCCGGCATAGTGGGAGCGATCAATATTGTTTAAGAACAAATATTTCATAGACTTTGTAGGTCTGTTCACCACCAACTAGATACAAAGTCGCATGTCGTGCTCCAATAATAAAATAAAATTGAAACCTTAAATAATAAAAGTGAAATGCCAGCGGAAAACAACTAAAAGGTAAATGTAAAACTCCGAAGAGGTACTAAAACAAACTTCAGTCGCGATATTTCACAGCGCATTATGTCGAATTGAGTAAATAAAGAATTCCCTTTAGTATAATAAATCTAAGTTTGTTGTCTCGCGAAGTGTCTGAGCGAGTTGGGAGCATTACGGGCCGAAGTTTGGTCCATCTTCGCATTTGTCATTACGAGATGGCTGCGGGCGACCGTCACCGGGGATAATCCTAGCAAGGCATTACAGAAATATAATCCTGAGGGAGGTTTTCCTTGTGTCGTTAACGTCTGTGTCTGACTCTACACAGTTACTGGACAAAGCCATTTACAGAAAGAAATCTGGACATTATCCTTATAAGAATTTGTTAAGTTTCTATATTAAAGAAAATTTCCGAGAATTTTATTGGAGCCCAGGACTTTGATGGCAAGCAAACCTAAAAAGTATATAAATAAGGGGTAGGCACTAGGCTGGCCAAATGATATTCATGAAACTTGAGGATTCAGGCCGGAATTTAAAGCATTTAACTACAGCGACCGATCTCAAATCTCAAGTTGACTATCTGTCACAGAAACGATAAAATAAAAGTATTTGCCAACCAAACAGAAGTATCTCACGAGACCGAGGGACTATGTAAACGACAAATCTACTTAAAGCTGTCAGTCGACGTGGAAAGATAGTAAGAGCAGTTGAAAGAAAAATATTTGTACGTCCACAAAGCATGTTGTCTAAAGATAAGGTGCTTCACAACTGTACATAGATAGGCCTTTCTTGCAGCGACCCGCCCGAGGCCTACAGGCGTCGTCTTTCAAATAAGACAATATACGTGCAGAGAGGCGTGTTAATAACAAAATAAATTATTCATACGACGTTGCGTATCGGGCTCGTGTCGAAAGATTTGATGATAGCGGGAATAGGCAGCCAGTTTATACGATGCAATATATTTTTTGATACAAGAATCGTATAATTTGCGAAACAAAAGAGCGTTGGGGCGGCTGCAACTTTGTTCGTTCTCTCGGGGCACTTTAGTATCAGAGACGTAAAATTTAATTGTGGTGTCAAAACATAATACATACAGCAATGAAAACAATAAGTTTTGTTATTAGGTCTTAAGGGAATATAAGCTAAGCTGTAAATTAAGTAAAGTTTGATATAGCGATACCATTTTCGTTGATAATGCTTCATTGTTTGGCAACTATATTATGCCTACTAAAAATGAATACCCTTTGAATAGTGTTCCATTTGATACTTAATTAAATCTGTTTTAACTGTTAGTAATTAATAATGAATTATAAATTGTCTATTAAGGCCCGGTTGCTGGTAGCTAACCGGACGTTAAATTGACGTAGCGGTTAAATGTTTTTCATGAATAATGAAATACGTGGTGGCCGAGTTAGTTAGACCTTATTTTAAAATACCACAACTTTTAGGTTCCCGATTTGAACACAGAGAATTTTTAATTAAAAAAATTGTGTACATTTGTTTGACGGGTGCTTAGACGGCCTCTGGGTACTCAGCGTTGGGGTTTTGTTCCCAAATCGCCGTAGGCGATGATAGGTCGCGGTATTTGGAATAGACTCGATAAAACATCTATATTATCTATAAACACTTTCTCAAG
This sequence comes from Monopis laevigella, assembly GCA_947458855.1. Lineage (NCBI taxonomy): Eukaryota > Metazoa > Arthropoda > Insecta > Lepidoptera > Tineidae > Monopis > Monopis laevigella. The sequence continues at coordinate 23,969,607 of OX381583.1, read as the reverse complement.
TTGGTATAGTGAAACCGACACCTTAACGTGCTCTTCGAGGCACTATAGTGGTGTTGTCAAATAAATGTACATAATATTTTTAATTAAAAACTCATTTGTACACACCGAGATTCCAGGGGGAACCAGGGACCTAAGTGTTTTTAAGTCCAAGGTCTAACCAACTCGGCCACCACGTATAATATAACTATTTTATTAAGATTTATCAAGTAACAAGAAATACAAACCTATACGTAGGTACTTTGGTAAATACACATGTACGATATAATAGTGCCTTTTGAAGCTGTTTCCTATTACTGTTGATAAAATGACTCAAAGCCTGTCTGCCCTTTGTATCTAACTATCTAACCTAACGTAAATCATCCTCACCCACAACTATCGCGGATAAGCCATATTAAGTCCATGTAACACGTTGCCTTTATGGGCACACCGTTAATATTTAATCGTTCAACGGTATCCAGTACTTAAATAACATATTATTGGTTGTATATCTTGAGTAATATCCTTAGAGGTGAGACTAAATCAATTTTTATTACTAAAAGCTATATTTGAAAAAAAAATTAGGGTTGACATACTTCCCGTATATACGGGTCTGTCACCGTACTTGACCGTGCTGTATTGCTACGTGTATATGTTTGTTTCGTTTTTCTAACATTCCGATTAAATTAGAGAATTATATCTATATCAGTCAATAATTAATTTTTCCAAACAATTAAATGAACAAATAATTGAAAAAAAGCTGATTTCCTATTCTAATTACAGTGCGTAACTCGTGATTACCCCACAGAGTTGTCTTTTAGTTTATTTGTTCATTTAAGAGTTTATTTTTCCAGTCAATTAAATGACTAAATGAAATACAGAATATTCACAGTCAACAAGTTTTTTTAACTAGCGATGAACTCCCATGCTACACAATTGGTGTTTCACTATCTTTACATGCAAACTTTGGTGTAGTAGGAACACTACATTTCAGGATATAATGAATATTATTTCATACAACATGCAATAAATGCACTTTTGGCATTTATAGATTTCAAATGTCCCATATTGACTCTTGGAAGTTATGGCAACCCTAGAAATATTGGTACCGAGAAATATATTATTACTATGAGTTATTAGAAATAGAACTTTCAGCGTAAGATATAGGGCTTATAATATTTTTTTAGGAGTAAGGAATCAAGTTTATATGATTTCATGTCAGGCCTCCTAAATTTGATGGTCGGCCCGTTTCAGCTACAGCAGACGACGACTCAATAAGTTGCGTGATGGTTTTACATGATCATAAAAACGAGTTATAAACACCATAAAACTGTATCTCTAACAATTTCCGTTTAAAGGGCATTTTGTTGAATATCAAATAGAAGGATATAGGTACAAAAATCATTTCTAAATGACACACTTATGTATAATATAGTTTTTTTATTACATTTTTTGTTAAAATTGTAGAGATTACTAAGAAATAATAATATATATATAGACCTTAAATTCTTTGACTTTGAAAGGATTTACATATATATATTATAAAAAAATGGAGCATGGCATAGCTGATGGTCAAATCAATACATTCGAACGAAGTCAATCAATACATTATTATTTTACAGCAATAATCGTTCTATTTTCCCGAAAATTGAATTATAAATATGACGCAGTTACAAAATAGGTGGCGACAAAGATGAGCCTACTTTAATATTCTCACTGCTTTATCGTCAAATCAACTGCCCATTTCGTAATCATAGTACCCTTAAAGAAGACTACTGCAACGATGCAGTAGTCTATACTAATCTATACTAATATTATAAAGAGGAAAGATTTGTATTTTTGTATGTTTGTAATGAATAAACTCAAAAACTACTGGACCGATTGCAATAATTTTTTCACCATTAGAAAGCTGCATTATTCAGAAGTAACATAGGCTATATAATATCACGCTAGGTCCTATAGTTGTGGAGCAGTAACCAAAAATGTTTTAAAAACGGGGGAAAAGTATCGTTTCTGAGGCCTTCCGTGGCGTGCGCTGAGCATATAGTTAAAGTTATACAAAAATGCTCTATGGATGAATTGTTCATCTTTAAATATAAATAAAACGTAAAACTATGTAAAAAATCTTAAGTCCCCCCGTGCGAAGCCGGGACGGGCCGCTAGTCTCTTATAAACCAAATGCCATTCTAGAGCATTATTGGATAGAATTTCATAAGCATTGTTTATTATTATACGAGGGTTATGCGTACAGCGTAATGTTCTCTCATAGCAAATTATTCATTTCCCGTGCTACTTCGCCGTAGATTTAACTCCTCATGACACTTCATCCGCAATTTACGATTTATTAATAGTTACCACTGACGACTGTTGACCGTTGATTGTTGACGTACGACTAATAAATGTAGTTGACTCATCATAAATTAATATTGTGGTTTTTTTATACGAATCTGTCCCCCGGTTTCTAATTAGTTAATCAAAATTATATGATTTTACGTGACGTAAAATTATACTGGCTTTGTTACCAAATTTTGATCAAAGATTATTTTGGTCAACTTTCTTAAAACTAGGTACTAGTTTTGAAGTACCTAAGTGACGACTCCGAAATATAAATATCCCATATGTCAGCTCATACTTTGAAACGCAATGTAAATATAATCAAACGTTAGCATATAGAATAACTACACTTATAGGTATGTGCATAAATTGATAAATATTTAAACAGGGTGATATAGCTTTACCGGCCGATGTACCTACTTTAAATCATCAAAGGTCTTCTTTTATAAGCACTGGGAGATGCTTCCAGGTAAGGGTGATATAACAGCTTTGTGTCCCTTGACGCCTTATAAAGGTGTGCTCATAACGTCAACTTCACCCATTATTAGGGTCCTATTAATAGATGTTAAGATTCTAGAAGAGTATGAAAATTGGTCAACATTTGTTAAGGTTTCTGATTGGTAATTTATAACCTAAGTTACTAGTCATGGTAAAGTTAGACGTTCTTTAAAATCCTTATAGGATCCGTTAGAATTAACAGCTCAGTGTGACATACGTTGTCAATAGTGCACGCAATTGAGTATGCTATATGATAGGATTTTATACGTGTTTTTTCTATCAGTGTTCTTATTCACTCTTTTTATTATTTATTTACTTTATTTTGTATAGTACCCTACTTTTTTGGCGGGGTAGACTGTTCAGGATGGCCTACAGGCCGCAAATAATGATTAATAAAAAGTAATATGTTGCTAGGTATGAATGTCTTTACTGTCAGAGACAGTTATAATAAGCGAATTGCAATCTAAACCAAAACTGTTCTTAAAAATAATATTCCAGAAATATTGAGTTTAATTTTCATGAAAGCAAACCCAAACAATTATACAGGGTGACTTTGAAAAGATGTACTTTGGGCTAATATGAGGTTCAGCTGATCAAATCGAACAACTTTTTCCATGGAACCATGTGTCGCAAATGAAAAAAAATTGGCTTCCCTATATAAATTGGTCATTTTAGCTAGCCACTTGTTTGGTGTAGACTCATACCATCGGCTACGACGAGGTCGGATTAAAAACCCCTCCGCTGGGTACCCTGGGGCCGTCTAGGCGGTCTCGGGCGCCGTAAGGCACCCGTGATGATATGTATGTATGTATGTAACATCATATTATCCTAAAGTACACCCATTCAAAATCACCGTGTATATAAATTAATTTATGGGAGTTTATGCTCAGAACCAGTAACTGACTAACTACGAAGAACTAACACTAACACTAACTAACAAGACAATTGACTTATACTCCCAAACAAATCCTCTTTACGAATGCAAGTAGAGGCTGAAGAACATTAATTAATAGCAACATTGTAATTTTATTTTGAACAATCCGAGATTCAACGTAGAATACATTTATCAGTGGCTCTACCATGGGTTTGCGCATTGTAGAAACGTAACGTATTCATTTACGTATACGTGAGTAACAACCAATAGGGCCGCTTTATTTTTAGTAACATGATTGAATAAAGCGATCCTATTGGTTGTTGCTCTCGTATACGTAAATGAATACGTTACGTTTCTATAATGCGCAAACCCATGGTAGAGCCACTGGTCAGAACAAAACAGTTGAATGACTAACCAAGCTGTATTTTCAACTCTACTTTTGTCTCATTCTTCTATTACATATGTTGTCCAACCCCGTAAAAAAAACATGTGAATTATCATTCCGACAGCCTCCGTAGACTAGTGGTTGCGCCTTTGGCGTTGAATTCGGAGGTTGTGGGTTCGATTCCCACCCAAGGCAAAACAATATAAGTACGTTTTTCTGTACAGTTTATCATGGTATGGGTGTTTATTATATATAATATGTATTATATAGTTGCTTCTGGTACACATAGTACAAGCCTCGAGAGCTCAGTTTGTGACCAGAGCAATAAGTGTAAATTGTCCTACATATTATTATTATTCTGCAAGTAATACTGCATGCCTGAATGGGTGACTTTGAAAGGTTGTACCTTAGGCTAATATGAGGTTCTACTTCTACTGATCAAACGAACAATATTTCCCATGGAACCATGTCGCAAATGAAGGAAAACCGTTGCCGTCTCCATACAAACTAGTAATGTTAAAATGACCTTTTTTTAGAGGACAAACTTTCCAATTCACGCTGTATAATAAAAAAACAGTATATAATAAAAAGCCCTAACGACAAGTTACGAAATCAAACACTATAACTTACGAGATTCATTAAGAATTTCGAAATTAGCAATTGTAAAAGGCTTGTTTACCAAATGTACAAAATGATTACCACGTACGTAAGACACAATGGCTGTCGTCCCACGCGGCATGGTGCTTATTACGTTCTTATAATAAAATAATATTACCCATAAAATATTATTCCATTGTATTTATTACGGAACATAATGTATCTCACTTTCTAAATATACACACAATTTGGTAAGTTAGGCCACCAAAGTATCCTACAAGTGTGGACTGTAGCAAATTATACTTAAGTTATATTATAGACACGCATCGCCAACGCTTTAACGGCGATGTCTGTCGTTTGTGGTTTAACGGAATTAAATAAATGTGTTGATTTAACTTGTAATAATTTTGTGCCGAAAAATTTAATACTTGTCAATGTATTTATATTCAAAAATTTCACTACTATTAGAAAATTTATTTTAATTCTAGGAAGGGTAACCAAATATCAGTCATGAAAACGAATGAATAAATCTTTATTTGCATTCTTTAGAGTTTACAAGTTTTTTTTAATGTAGGTACATTCGTCGATACATCGAATCACCTAGTTTTCGGTACTAAAGTAGTATTACAATGAATAATCGCCTTCGAAGCTAGAGGAGGCAAATACCATAATATTGTTTACTTTTGACTTTCTACGTTCTCAACCCAATAAACTTAAAACTTACCCCCGTATTCTAAGACGTATCCTTAACTCCACTTTACACTCAAGGAACGTCTGTCTCTTTCCACCAAATGTCAACTATAAAAAGTAAGTTGAGACAGATGCTCCTTGAGTAAAGAGTGGAGTTAAGGAAACGTCTTAGAATACGGGTGTTACAAGCCTATTTAAATAATGAATAGATCATGTATCGAAAAAAGCCCCAGCCTAGTGGTTAAGTTCACTGCGCAACTGATAACGAGGTTAAGCAGATGACAATAAGGCCGGCCTGGGATGGGTGACCGCTTTATACAACGAGGCTATACCATCATAAACACCGCAACAAGCTCGTCACTTGTTAGGTGTTGCCTCCGAATACCATCGGCGAAATGAGGACGGGTTAATACCTCAGCTGGGTACCCTAAAACCGTTTAAACGGTTCTCGGGAGCCAAATAGGCACCCGTGATGGTATTTTTATTTAGTATAATTCGATAAGATGAATATCATAGCTTATAAAAAAAATGGGTATCAGTTGGAGAAATGGTCTAACACGATTTATAAGATACTAGCTGACCGCGCAACTTCGTCTGCGTAACTTTAAACGTTTACGCAGCCACAGAAGAAATAATAGTACGCACGCAATAGATGCTCTCAAAGGGAATAAATTGTCTCCATTTGTGCAACATTTTTCATTGATGCCCCGCTTCTATTGTCGTAGTGTGATGTTATAAAGCCCATAGCCTTTCTCGATAAATGGGCTATCCAACACAAAAATATTTTTTCAATTCGAACCAGTAGTTCCTGAGATTAGCGCGTTCAACCAAACAAACCCTTCAGCTATATAATATAATAGTATAGATAGGTGACGGGTAAAGAAGTAATATAAATATTGTAATAACAAGTGCCTGTATATTTTTGTTATTTAGCAATAATAAGTATTAACATAGATAATATGATAGATTTATAAATAAGTATAATTTATTATTTAGGCCTGAAAATTTGATCTAAAAATATTGTCGGATAAGATTAGAAAAGACTCGATAAGGCTGACCGTTTTAAGCCCTGGATTTTGTGATATATTAATAGATAAAACGTAAAGTGACCCAGTCATGATTCGGTGTCACCGGTTTTAAGAAGACTACAGCATCAATTTATTATCGAGGTGGTTTGTCACCTTTGGAAATGCGGTTGCAAAACATGATTTAGCAGGCATATTAGGAGCGACCAATGCAGTATTGATCGATCTCATTCATGGACTTTCTAGGTCTGCTGACAATAAGATAGAGATACAATGCACCCTCCGTGCTACAATAAAAAAAAGAAGATAGCTGAAATCAATTTCAACAAGTGGGTTAAATTTGCGCAGACCTTTTTGAACAAAATAAAATTCGAATTATTAATAATCTGATAAAATGTGTGTTTCATTATCATTGCTATTATCTAACATCGATATATTAGAAATATACTTTGTTTCTAATAAATTCAAATTTATATTCTAATTGATTTCATATATTAATATATAGAACAAACAAGATTAGATTAATTTCTATATTTTATAAATATAATCTAATGATTGTTCTAATGTTAATATCTAAGAATGTATTTCAAACACTCGATAATTAAAATATATATATATATATATATATATTAAAAAATAAAACAGTTTTAGCATACTAAATAGAAATATTTTTTTGGCAGAAAACTTGCACGTAACGTAACTGGAAAATCTCAAAGAAATTACTTTTCTACGTGACCTAAGCTAAACTAAATTATTTAAAAAAAACATTGTGCACAAACAAACTGTAAACAAAAAGTAATTTAAACTGACACAGCGCAGCACATGACATGACATCGACACATAACGGGTTCTCGCAGTTCGCACAGTTTGTGTGTCAGTAATAATAATAGTAATAGAAACAATGACACGTATCCGCGGAACCTGTGCTCGTCATAAATCATACACATCGCACACACACTCACTCACATACACACTCACATAAAAATAACAATTGAATGAATACATCGTAATTTTTTCCGATACAGTATTCAAATTATATGACAACTCTATACTTAAGGCGAGGTGATTTCAGAGATTGCGTCGATAGTTTAAAGATAACGACTGTTTTAGGCGAACAGAAAAAATATTTTCTTAATCTGGAAGATATTAGTAATATAATTGTTAAGTCAGAAACGTAAAATAAAGTAGTTTGTCGATAGAAATAAATCATGAAAATACATCTGAAAATTTTCTATTTTCGGATTTTATGACATTACTTAAATGTTTAAGATGATTTTTTTGTTTATAAAAGTGTATATGATAAATAAAAAGAAAATTGTTAATTCATATTTTTCATTTTTTTATGTAGTTTTTCTTAAATTTATATTTAAACGCATTGTGACTTATGAGTACGACATTTTGTTTCCGTGCGACTTTTGGTAGTCCACGCTGGCGCTGCTTACTCTCATCAGAAACCGTACTTATAACGCTGAGATAAAACATAGGGGAGTAGATAAAAATACATAATTTTACTGATGAGCATACCTCGCCTTAATATTATAAATGCGAAAGTAACCATGTTTGTCTGTTTGTTACGTTTTCATGTCTACTACTTTTTGAGAAATATATATATATTATTTTGTTGTCATCTTTTTGGCTACTTAAATCTTTTGGTAGGAAATAAACTTGCTAAAACTAGAATTACTTATTTTAGCGGTCAATTGCGAATTATGTTAGCGCACTTAGGGTTTCGTATAACAAAAAAATAAGATGCATTTTATAGGAAAAGTCTTTTACAGAAATAATTTAGTGTCAGTAACCATTTTAGATATTTGGAATATTAAAGAACATTTTTTAAGTTATTAATGTTGCGAAGCCGAGGGCAAAAGCTAGTACTTAATAAATAAATAATATTATACTTCTTCCTACTTCTTTTAATACTATCTACTAAAATCTCAAAACGATATATTCTAATAACCTAAATTCCTAATTATTTTGTTAGCTATTTTTTTAATACGATAGCTTATTCTTTAAAACACGAAATTGTTATTTCAGTGCATCGAATCGATAGCTAAGCTTTAGGTAGAAACATCAAAGTTATATTTACGCAGGCAGATTTTGGTACACCTAATAAAAAATACAGATTTTTTTTATAGTAAACGTTATACATTTTATTATTAAAATACGTATTTTTCGCGTATCGATTAGTCTTAAAATTATAGCGAATAAAAACTGTTGCCATTATATTAATCAGTTCACATGGAAAATATATTAAAAAAAAACTAATATTATGAGGTCAAAACCAAAAAAAGACACCACCAAATTGGATTTTAGTGCGCGCTGAATTAAAATTACTATTCTTCGTTCGTATTATAGGTGGGTTAACTAGCGGTCTGAAATACATACATTTTAAAAGTTTCAAGCAAATTTAAATCTTAACATATACAAAACACGGTTATATCCTGCTTTTTATTAGATAATTAAGAAGACCATCAAAAGATAAAACCTGAAACTCGCTAATTAGGTTTTCTTCTTTTACGATATACTCGTGGGTTTTAAAAAGCCTCTTAGAAATGTTTGCTCTGCAACTTTGTTGTGCTGATGTAAATACGGCGCTTCGTGGAGGCTCCACGCTTGGGGCGTTGGAGTATCTACTACGTACACGTTGGCTTACTCTGACAGGGATGTTGTTAGCAGCAAACATAGCCTACTACGTAAAAGTAAATTCTAAAAGTTGAAAGTAATTTTCGTAGAAATACTCGTTTTTTTTTTCTTTCTAGTTTAATAAGTTATAAATTGAAGTTTTGTTTTATCTGGTTAAGTTTTGTTTTAAGTTGTATGTTGAACTAAACACATATTTAATTTGAACACATTCACTTTGAACTAATTAATAATTTTGGAAAACCATTTTGTTCAAGTCGATTAGGTAAAATCCCGTTGTCTTGGGTATTTTCAGATATTGGTAAGTATGCTATATATAAATAGACAAATATGTATAGAGGTCTTAACAAAAAAAGTATTATGGCAAACCTATCAAAAAAAAATATTTTTGAACTTTCTCTACCTTGCTTATCTGGCTTACGTATTATATTTGTTTGATGGTGGTTTCCTTCGTCCCGTTTATTCCAGGAATTTCTTACATGTTATTAAGTAGGTTTGGATTGGTCCCTGGTGCTCATACATATTTTTTTTTAAAAGAAAATCAAAGGAAATGTAAGCTTACTACATTTATAATTTATGAATTGATTCAAATTAATTCTGGAGGCGACATTTTGAGCAAAAACCAATCAAATAAAATTTTGTTGAACACAAATAACAAAAGTTGGAATTTAGATTTCCGCACGTGCCGAAAGCAACATTTCAGCACTCAAAAGATCGATTCCAATACAATGATAACGGGAAACGAATTCATTTATAGATGTAACCTATAACAGTGTTCCACTTTCAATACAATGTTTTGAAAGTGGTTTGATTTTCTTACACTTAATAATATGTAGGGCAATTTACACATTATTGCCCTCAACAACTAAGCACTTGGCTTGACTATGTGTACCAGACACAACAATACTAATACATTGAGAAAAACGTACTAATATGGGTTCGATTCCCACTCAAGGGAAACATCCCTTGGTGGGAATCGAATCCATGATCTCTGGAAACAAATGACTTGACAAAGAGTGGTTAATGTTCAAAAAAGAAAAGTATGCAAAACTGATTTCCGTAGTTTTACATTAAATGTACATAATTTTTTTAATTAAAAACTCATTGGTACACACCGGGATTCGAAACAGGGACCTAAGTGTTTTTAAGTCCAAGGTCTAACCAACTCGGCCACCACGTATATTTTTAAATTATTTGTATCATTACCTTACAAAAGTCCTGTACTAGCTACATATAGGCGTTAATAATAAATAAACAAATTTACATTAGCAAGGACCTTATAAGGTAAAAAAGTAAGTATTACTTACTCTTAATTTCTTTTAGAAACTAAAAGACTTGAATATATTTTCTTTTAGGGTTCTAAAGAACGCCACAAGTCTGTTTGCGAACCTAAATTCTTTAGAACATTACTATAGTAAAACGTAGTTTTGCAGTAACCACCAAGGGCTTCAGCATAATAAGATGATTGAGGATGACCAAGTTAGCACAACTTCCGGTATAATTTAGCGACGTCATCACAATCATACCTTCACGGAACCACTAATGGGACTCGCCGTAGGGCAACTCAAGATAATTCTTGATGCTTTCGTATCTCGACAATTTATGGGCATTTTTTTGCTCTGCTCTATTGATTATTTAAAAATGAATGTAGTATATTTCTGCGCAACTGATAACAAGGTTAAGCAGATAGAATTGAAGACAACAAGACCGGCCTGGGATGGGTGACCGCTTTTTACAAAGAGGCTATTTTATCATAAATACCGCAATAAGCTCGCCACTTGTTAGGTGTTGCCTCCGAATACCATCGGCGAAATGAGGATGGGTTAATCCCTCCGCTAGGACCCTGAGGCCGTTTAAACGGTTCTCGGGAGCCATATTAGCGCCTGTGATGGTATTTATTTATATTTCTGAAGTGCATGTCGATTACATACTATAAAATTATGAATAATATAAAGCCATGTCTTATATTATGGCACTATTGAAGTTAATATGTGTAACACACCTAGAAGAAATCACAAATATAAAGAGGGCGCATGAAGCAAATCAGAAATCTAGATCTCCGATTATGAGAATACCTCAAAAGCAACAATATATATTTAAAAAAAACAGTAATAATACCAGATATTTAGAAGTAAGCAACTTTTTGAAAAATGTAACAGTTTAAAGTTACCTCGATAGAAAAAATCTAGAAGTTACCTCCATTGTTTATCTATATTTCCTATTACTTCAATATAGAGCAGATTACAAAGCTAGATTTTTCATAAGTTATGTATATGTATAAAATCTAGTACATAGCCCAGCATTTTTGTAAAATTCAAAATATTTTTAAAGTTACCAAAAAAACTGTATTTTTTTCAAGAATTCTTGTTTTTTACTCATACGCTTTGTAATAGGCATCTTTTATTGCCTTTATACGCCTTCTTAACTTATCTCGCTTGAGTAGATTTGACGGAATACGAGATAATATTATAAACGTTTAATTTTTGGTGGCAGAGTTGGTTAGACCTTGGACTTAAAAACACTAAGGTCCCTGGTTCGAATCCCGGTGTGTACCAATGAGTTTTTAATTTAAAAATGTATGTACATTTGTTTGACAACACCACTATAGTGCCTCGGAGAGCACGTTAAGCTGTCGGTCCCGGTTTCACTATACAAACTTGTGAAACTGTTTATAGATGGGTTATTGAGTCTATTCAAAACATCGCGACGAGCTAGCCACTTGTTCGGTGTAGACTCATACCATCGGCTACGACGAGGTGGGATTAAAACCCCTCCGCTGGGTACCCTGGGGCCGTCTAGACGGTCTCGGGCGCCGTAAGGCACCCGTGAAGATATATATATATATAAATGTTTAATTTTTGAACAGAATGTCAAACGTGTATAAAATTCTGTTCTCACTTGTCACACACAATCTTAAAGAGCAATATTTTTACAGTTAAACAAACAAAGTATTGATTAATTCCGTTCATGAACTTTGTAGGTGTTCTAACCAGCAGGTTGATACAAAGTCACATGCAGTGCTCCAATAAATTTAAATACGATATATGACCTCCAACTGTGGTCAGTACCATCTCTATCTTTTTGACAGCCTCCGTAGACTAGTGGTAGCGCCTTTGGCGTTGTATCCGGAGTTCTTAGGTTCGATTCCCACCCATGGCAAAAAATATTAGTACGTTTTTTTCTGTAGAGTTTGTCATGGTCTGGGTGTTTATAAAATATTATATGTATTATATCGTTGCTTTTGGTACACATAGTACAAGCCTAGAGCTAAGTTTGTGACCAGAGCAATATGTTTAATTTGTCCTACATATTATATTTATCTAACAAAATACTACATACATACATATCATCACGGGTGCCTTACAGCGCCCGAGACCGCCTAGACGGCTTCAGGTACCCAGCGGAGGGGTTTTTAACCCCACCTCGTCGTAGCCGATGGTATGAATCTACACCGAACAAGTGGCTAGCTCGTCGCGATGTTTTGAATAAACTCAATAACTCATCTATGTTTCAGTTTAACAAGTTGGTATAGTGAAACCGGGACCGACAGCTTAACGTGCTCTCCGAGGCACTTACAAAATACTATAAGATTATATAAGAGACTTTTCATACATCATCTGAAGTGTTACTCTTACTTTGATGGTACTGAAGAGTTACTCTTATTAAGAGTCGCTTGGAAACGCCTTCCGTAAAAATTCCAACAGCCGATCTTGATCTTCGAAGCCTTCAACAGAGTTAGAAAATACCCAAATGATTTTCGCATCGTAAATCATATAACTCAAATCTAAAAAGTAATTATATAGCATACTACAACAAATATGTATTAGACATGATATTAATCATCTTTGAAAGTATGTTTGCTCGAGGCATTACCGAATTCTTATTAAATACATGATTGAAATAGATAACGGGTTCCAAATTATCTTCACATTTATTGTGGGACAAAAACAAGATAAAATTGTTTTGTTTTCATAATAATTTTATATTATTATTATGCTAATTAGAAAACGTATCACTTAATAATAATACGATAAATAAATTATATTATATTAATCTATACTAATATTATAGGAAGATTTGTTGTTTTTTTTTGTTTGTTCCGGTTAAACCTAAAACTAATCAACCGATTTTCAAAAATCACCAATATAAAGCCTTATTATCAGTGTGTATCAGCGAGTAACATGGGCTGTATTTATTTTCGATCCGATTTCTTTTGTAACTGCAGGTCATCACAGCTAGTTTTAATTAAACATTTATAATAAATTTGTATAAAATAATACTGATATTATGCCAAATTACAAAATACAAGTGCTTTACTAATTCATAATTATGAGTAATTAATATGGATGTTTTGCATATAAGCTTTATACACATACAAGCAAATATACTTACTGCCTACAATCATAAAAGAAAATATACAAAACCTTTATTGCAACAACTATTTATACAAAAGTGACAAAGAATTTAAACAAAATAGCATAAAAGCGCTGCATTCTAAACTAAAGCATTTTCAATGGGGCCAAAGGGCCCTTGTTAGAGCTCGCAATAAGACATCTTTCAGCGGAACAAGCATATTTTCAGGCGCATGGAGACGTAAACAATTCACAAGTGCATTGCATAGAACCGACTCGCCTGAAATAAACGAGTTGGAAGAAATTGTATAAATACCAGGGCAAACTACGACCTAAAAGTTCCCAGTGGAAGGTTTTATTTCCACCTCGTCGTAGCCTATATATGGCATTATGAGTGTACACCGATCAAGTGGCAAGCTCGACAATTTTTTTTTTTTTTTAATAATCTACATAACTGACAACCTAATAATACAATTACCAAAAAACTACATACAAATAATATCCAATAAAAATAACCTACTAGTTATTTTTTTAATTATATATTCTTATGTAAATAGTAAAAGATTTTTAGAAAAAAATAACAAGAAAGGGAATAATTTTATATAAGGTAGATATACGTACGAAATAATGATAAATATTGAAATGATAAAATAACTTATTTGCCCCATATTAAAACACGAGGAAAAATCCCAAAATAAATTAATGGATATTTTAAATGAGGAATAAGCCACTTATAAAAGTGTCACAAATATCATATCTTTTTATGAAAGATATAACCTAAGGCAATATTAAATTTATAGAAAAATCTTTTCTTTTGCCAGAAGGCAGATAATGGCCAGTTTTATGATTCATTCAATATAACTTATTAATGCCTTTTTAATGACACCGCTCCGATCGTTAAAATGGGAACGTTAAGAAAAGAAATGGCCGTAATATAATTTATGCAATATCTATTGCGCCTATTTTTATCGAAGAAAATTGCGTTACTAAAATTAGAAAAGAATCAAGAGGCGATATTTCAAAACAGCCGCCCACGGTTTTTTAGCTGCGGTGTAATAATAAAAGGTACTTATCAATCAAAAGTGTGCGGTCCAATTCAATTTTAACATTGACTAGCAGTAGGCGTAGCTAATGGCTCTCCGTCGTCGTTTAGATTAAATACATTTATATTTACGTACCTGAAACAAAAACAAAAAATGTTATAAACAACTTAATAAGTTAGTATGTTTAATAAATATCTTAGAACTATCGATACAGTTTATTTTATTTATTTAAAATTCTTTACTAGAATCTTGCACTAAAATATTTGTACAAAGGCGAGCTTAATGTCTTAGGAATTATCTACCAGCTAACCTTTAGGAGAGTGTAAATAAAAAGAGTGAATATAAAAATCCCATATATACAGTTTAGTACCTAAATAAAGATTTTCAGTAACCAAACATGACTCAAATGGTTTTCCGGTATGTTATATTACATCGGGAATATACATTTTATTTAAAAAAATCGAAATTGCTAAAATTCGCTCTTGATTATTTTTGTTTTCAAAACTTTTCGGTAACCATATAGTTTTTCTTCTACAAATGTTTTTTTTATTGATCGAAATTGGACTGAAAAAAAAGACTGAAGAATTACTCTTTATTTAAAATAAAGAGTAAATTCTCGGTCTTTTTTTTTATTTTAACTAAACCAAACTATAAAATTTCCTTTAAAGCAAAGTTATAGCTTTATAAATTTATAATTTTCTTGTGTAATTTTAGATCTATCAAGGTTAAATAAAGCCTTCGTAAAAAGTGTGTCATAAATACATTTTATTATAAGCATAAAAGTTTAAAGATTAGATGAACACAGAGATAACTTCTTAGTCCGTACGGGCGGAAGTACGAGTACGTCCCTATTAGCAACTCCTTCAAAGCAAAACTGACATAATATAGGAAGTGAGTAAAATGACGTACAAAATCATAAACTACAAACGCGTCCATAAACAAATAATATTACAAGCATAATTTTAGGTACTTCCGCTGACGTCACCAATAAAGTGGACCGTTTTAATATATATATATATATATATTAATGTACCAACACAGCCTTACAGCGCCCGAGTCGCCTAGTCGGCCTCAGGGTACCCAGATGAGGGTTTGTAATCCCACCACGTCGTAACCGATGGTATTCTGCGTCTACGCCGAACATGTGGTCAGCTAGTTGCGGTGTTTGGGTAGACTCAATAACTCATCTATTTCACAAGTTGGTACAGTGAATGTGGACCGAAAGCTTATTTGCTCTTCTAGGCACTATGGCGATGAAGATAAACATAAATATACAGGATGAATTTTAAAAGGTTGTACTTTGGGCTAATATGAGGTTCTACATATCAAATGGAACAACTTTTCCCATGTACCCATGTGTCGCAAATAATAAAAGAAGTTAGCTTCCCCATACAAATTTCTCATAAAAAAAAAAAAAAATTGTCTGGAGGCATTTTTTTTTCATTTGCGATACATTTTTCAATGGGAAAAGATTTGACCAGGAGAGCCTCATATTAGCCCGAAGTACAACCTTTCAAGTTCCCCATGTATCTCGGATAATAACTAACATTATTACAATAAGATTATTGCGAGCGGCTACCATTCCCCGTACAATTGGCAGAGATATTTCTTGGCAATAACTTGTACGTTCTCCGCCAGAACATTTCGAGTCGCAAACTTTCCCCATTAGAGGAACCAAGACGGCAGGAACGAAACCGAGTCGAATGTAATCAACAAATACATACTACTTTCGGCAGAGATTTCAAATGTTAGTTAGATATATATATGCTTAAAATAATGAAACTTTGGGTAGTGGAACGAGCTAAGTGGAAGATTTTATTTCATTGAGACTCGCCATGTAACTTTATAAGTCTACATCAAGTAGACCTACAAAGGATATGAATGGAGTCGATTACATTGTTTCGCTCCCACTATATCAGCTAAATGACGCGGTAACGAAATGGGCGGCGACAAAGAGGAATTTGCCAAAGTATTTTAATATCCTCGCTGCTT
Source organism: Monopis laevigella (assembly GCA_947458855.1). Lineage (NCBI taxonomy): Eukaryota > Metazoa > Arthropoda > Insecta > Lepidoptera > Tineidae > Monopis > Monopis laevigella. Next base: position 23,953,201 of record OX381583.1, on the reverse strand, counting down.
TATCGGCAATTTAACTGCCGATTTCGTAAACGCATCCTGGAAAGATACTAACACCTCGACAAGAAAACATGGCAATACATTTATCTACAAAACTTTAACACTCAACACTGAATTTAATCGCAATTGTTAAACATACCTTAAATTATAGCATGTACAAAGGCGAGAATAAAACCTTATACGATATAAACCCTGTTAGGTAACCTAAGACCGTATAGGCGGTCTTTGACATCCGTGAATATAAACGTAAAACGTAAACTATAGTTCTACTCGTAATAACTATGAATTACTTTCTGTATTAAATTAAACGTTTGATCTCATTAAATGCTGCTGTATAAATTATGTAAGCAGAGTTATTGTCGCGCAGTTATGTAAAACTACGACGAGAAACTGCGTAATAAACCGCTGGGAAATTGTCGCCATTCAATTGGATTTATTTGGGTTTTTATATAAACCTTTAGAAACAATGGCGTAAAGTACTATATCATAATTAAGGAAGTTAAAATATTGCAAACCTATAAGGCTTTTTGGTTAAGAAGTTAAATAAAACAGGTGAAATAAAAGATGAATTCTTGGAAAAAATACAGTGTTTTTGCTATAACTTTCAAAATATTTTGAATTTTTCAAAAACACTAGGCCATGCACTAGATATACATAACTTATAAAAAACCTGACTTTATAATCTGGTCTATATTGAAGTAATAGGAAATATCGATTTGAAAACTTTGCGATTTTTTTTCTATTGAGGCAACTTTATGCTGTTACGTTTTTCAAAGAGCCAGTCACTTCTAAATATCTTGTATTAATATTATATTTTTTTAATATATATTGTTGGTTTTGAGGTATTCTCATAATCGGAGATCTAGATTTCTGGTTTGCTTCATGCGCCCTCATGGTTGCATATAAAACTTTTCAGTTTCATAGCGGTTCTTGTATATATTATAGTAAGCATTGATAGTTTCCTTGTTACTAAACTAGGTAAATATAAATAAGTTAATTAAAATTTTAAGTATGAAAAATGTACATATAAAAAATATAAAAATATCCTCCAAATCGCTGGCAATGGGAAGTGTGCCCAAAAGACTTGCTGTAATTCCCGCAAACTTTTTGGCCCCAGAAACAAGCCAGCTCTTTTACCACCACATGTTTTACCAAACATTTAAAATATCTTTAAAAAACATACTTGCGAAATCACATATTTGTCGTTTCAAATCCAAACAGCGCAAATACAAAAAATTAAATGATTTTTAAAATGTATTTCTATACACTTCAAAGATGCAGAGGTAGGTAGAAGCATTTAAAATAAAAGATATCAATGAACATAAATTATGCTACACCCAACTATTTCAGTAATAATAATAGGTGATACATTTCAAATTTGACCTCCCCCACAGACTAGTGGTTGCGTCTTTGGCGTTGTACCCGGAGGTCGTGAGTTCGATTCCCCCATGGCAAAAAAGTGTGTATTTTTTCTGTACAGTTTGTCATGGTCTGGGTGTTTATAAAATATATCGTTGTTTATGGTAGACATAGTACAAGCCTAGAGCTTAGTTTTAATTTAATTGTAAAAAAAAAAAAAAAAATCCTACCACTCACTACACACCTCAATAACTATTGAGAAATGAAAACTTTTATGAGCATATTGCAGGCAATCGATAGCAGAAATGCGAGGAGGCGTCTAGTAAGTAGGTATGCAATATGCATAAACAGCAAAACTTCTCACGGTTCATATTTGGAGAGGTACGCAGGTATTTTATTTATTTCCTAGCTACGGTAAAGCGGTAGGTGGCCACGGTAGTTGTTGAGAGTAGGTGCATAACCCTAAAACTTCGATTGAAAGCCCGGTTGATAAATGTATTAAAAAAAACATACCTAGCGTAACAATATATATAAGGTTTCCGCGAAAATATCTGCGATTATTTGTAGATTTGGTGAAAGCCAAAGCTAAACGATGAATGAATCAAATGATATAATTATATATTTTTTTAACATATTTTTTTTTTGTGCAATTAGCTGGTGGTTATTTGGAATTTCATACCGTGAGTGGAAATTAAGCTCAGTAAGAAAAAGATGCCTTAATAGATAAAAGTATAATACAAAAAATGTCATCTTTCGTTTGCCCAATGACCATACAAGTTATCTTAAATTAATTCGGGAAACCTAAAATAAAATGAATACATACAGACAGAGAAACGTTACAATTTATATGTATTGAAATTCTAAATCTCGTGCACATCAAGGAATACTCTACCGCCTGAAGACAAACATTTAAAATGAATATTGGTAATTTTCATTAGGTGGGTGCAGAGTAAAAAGTCGTGCAATATTTTTTTAACATACCTACTCGTACCAAAACAAAAACACTTGCATCATACGCGTTGTTATAACATAGACAACTTGTGACAACTGAGTGGGCTTTTAAGGGTCGACCCAACGTCCAACTTTGATGTAACTTATCTCTCTCAGAGTGTAGCGGAGAGGAAAACTCAGATCCTTCGGGACTTCCTGCACACGTTGTTGAGCAGGCACTACCATCCAATTAACTTGTACCTACCAGTAACACGAAAGCTACTCAACCTTTTGTACTGATGGCTTTACATTCTAGCTTGACTGGTTAAAAGTTACGATCCGTTCTGATAAAATTAGAAAAGAATAAACATAGCTTGACGAATGAACGCAAAATGGCAAACTAATTAGTTCGTTATCGATAATTAATAATATATTCTATTTTAAAAATAAATGGGTTTATATTTATTTATTTTATTATTATCCTTATTAGCATATATTTTTGCGAAACATTCTGTTCCGTAGACAATATTCGCCTGCGAACAAACATTTTTGAACGTAAGCACTAGATTTTCATTAATTATTAACCGACAGTCAAATTGACAAACGCTTATTTTAAATACACTTAAAAAAATACCTAAAAAAATATTTACTCTTCGTAAAATTACTTTTTGATCTGAAAATTGATAGCTCAAGTTAAAGATGTCGGCCTAATCTGTAATATTTCTATGGGAATACCTAACAGATCAATACCGTACATTAGAAGTCCATTAGTCTGGAATCCGTATTACTTTTAAGATGATAGTAATAATTCTCACTCTTCCATGATTCTTGCGAGGGCTATCTTATCTATTATATACTAAAGAGTGCTCGTGAAAAGAGAATTCGAAGCTAAGCCGAGACCAAGATTATGCAATGGAAACCAAAGCCCTAATGCTTGTTCGCATACTAATTTTGTAATACCAATCACAAAAACTAATTATATTGTGTTTAATTGGCAATTTAAAGACTTAGATCTCCATCATCTCTTATGGCGGATTTCTATAATCTACTATAAACGTCCATATAAAAATTACAGATAAAGTTAACATCCGTAACTTGATCTGTCAGGTTTTTTTTGTACCAACATGGGTGCCATACGGCGTCCGAGATCACGTAGACTACCTCAGGGTACCCAGCGGTGGCATTTCCTACCTCGAAGCCCATGGTACTCTGAGTACCGAATAAGTGGTCAGCTCATAAAGGTGTTTGGATAGACAGTTTCTCTTTATCTTTAAACAGTTTATAAGTTGGTAAACTGAAACTGGGACCGACGCGACGCCTTAACAACTCTCCGAGGCTCTATAGTAAATTGTCATGTCAGGTAGCTTAGTTAAAAATACATCAGCTGTCACTATTATGAATCATAACTGCACAAATTACAATAGGTTGAAGACGTTGTGACCTATTTGAGTGCATCGATCGCTGGTGCCACAAATGGACCACTATAAATAACCCTGTCTATTACGATACTTTACCCTGATTTATTATGATTAAAATATTTATAGGTTACGTACACATTTAACTTTGCTCTCAGTGCGTCACTGATGTAGGATTAGGTCTAGCTGAGATTACCATAGCCTGTTTTAATCTACCTATCTATCTTAATAAAGTAGATTAGCTACCCTGCCTGCCTGACTAACAAATCAACAATATCCAGACAAAACCGCTGAAGCTGTAAATTTGGACAGTAGGTTTCTTTTATATTGTAGAGAACAGGAATGTTTCTAAATTTTATTCTCAATGAGGAATTCCCACAAAACAAGAGAAGGGGATGTTTTTCAGTTCTATATCTTGGCAACCACGAGCGATACGATAATAAATTCTCTACAAAACTAATAGACGCTTGCGATTAAGTATTTGAAAGAATTGTTTTGTTTCTTAAATTGCCATCTAATTTATCACTGTTGGTGTCGAATCCGGAGTCGCGTGTTCGATTCCCACTCATGGAATAGAAACATTAGTACAGTTTGCCTTATTCTAATTGTTTATATATTGTAATCTCTATTAGTATCGTAGATTCTGGTATAGTAAAAGCCTAGAGATTAGTTTATGATCAGGGTTATATGAGTGACAACAGAAACGAAGCCGAGTCACTAAAAGCTAATAATACTAGCAAAAACAATATTATTCAATTAAAATCAAAATCTGTAAAAAACAACCTTCAAAATCAAAATTAATTACCTCCAAAATGTTTTCCAACCATCGACAAATAGGTACAAAGTAATTGTCCCATTAATTTAATTACGGGTTAACATGCGTCAACCGCACGAAACAATGAGCGGGTAACGTGGTTGTCAATACAATTACATAGAAAGTATATAGCTCAATATACTATTAAACTATAGATAAGCCAAAAAAATATATAGGAAATATCAGAGTTCATCAAAGTTGAAGGGCTGTATGCAAGAGCCTACCTAATCTAGCGCACACTTACCCCCGTATTCTAAGACGTATCCTTAACTCCACTTTACACTCAAGGAAAGTCTGTCTTGTCTTTCCACCAAATGTCAACTATAAAAAGCAAGTTGAGACAGACGCTCCTTGAGTGAAGAGTGGAGTTTAGGAAACGTCTTAGAATACGGGGGTTAGACCTTATACTAAATATAGTTTTTTAGTTTTTTTTTGACTATGCATAAATACCTGTAAAAGTTTACATGAAATAAATATTTTTGACTTTTTTTTTTACTTTTGGCTCTGTAGTAGACAACTTGGCTGTTAGTTTAGTTATACGTAAAAATCTTTCTGTTGTGGGTAATAAATATTTTTGTATTAAATATAAAAAAATTTTTTTTACTGATTTCGAAAAAAAAAATACTCAAACAAATATTAATAAATACAATGACCAATAAAAATATTATTTAAAATCTACGACAGCAATTACTAGAAGTGCAAAAGCTCATTTTCTATGAAAAGCGCAGACTTTCCGATTACGAATGCAGTTTCCTTAAAGGGCTGAATGCATGTATCACAAGAGTCCGAAATCATACTTATTTGGCCCATACCTAATAAAACCAATTTTAATGAAAATATTTTCATGAGATATTAAATTTATAACAATGAATCTATATGTATGTTTATGTATTACATTTATTATATTATATACAGTATTTAAGTAGTATAAGTATTGTTATGCATCTAATGCATCATTGTTAAAATTATATGTATATCCTTCTATCGAAAGTTCCGCACCCTAAGCATATTTCACTCTCTCAAAGGTTAGCTGGTAGAAAATGCCTAAGGCATTAAGCTCGCCTATGTACAATTTTGTGCAATAAAGAATTTAAAATAAATAAATAAATTTTAATTCCCTACCAGCACGCCTAGAACGGCAGTAAAATAACAAAATGTGATAGATAAAATACTTTTGGATAACGAAAATTCAATTGTTATTATATAATACTTTCTTAGGCGCAGTACCTGTAACTTTCTTATTACAAAAACTAAAAAGTTAAGGTATAGTGAGATATATGACAAATCTTCTGCGCGAATTTTACACCCCACTTGAATAGCCATATAAATAATCGAAGTATTCATAAAGCTGTACCCATTTCTTATTAACTATAAACTATTACATATATTAGGACTTTTGAAGCTAACGTCATCATCAGCCGCAAAATACGCTCGCTGGTGTAAGACAAAAAAATCATAAATTTGTCTTTTTATCGAAAACCAATACCTTCTACGTTAGATTTATCATCAAAGGTCTGTGGTATTCAGTCAATAGTGACGCAATGGCAATACGAGATCCAGCCGAGCGGGCCACTGGGACAACAATGGATGCGTCCTTGAATCACCAACAACTATTGTCACCATACAATGCCCACAACTTACCTAGGCACCTACGTTAGGGTTGCCAGAGATACTATGGCAAGCCTAACCTAGGTGCCCAAGTACTGACCGGGGCATTAGCAATAATTTGAGTACAAAAAAAAACAAAACGGTCCCACCCTAGTGTTTAAGTCACTGCGCTACTAATAACAAGGTTAAGCAGATGACAACAAGATAAGATGGGTGGCCACTTTATTCAACGAGGTTATACCATTATAAACACTGCCACAAGCTCGCCACTTGTTAGGTGTAGCTTCACAATACCATAGGCGAAATAAGGACGGGTTAATACCTTCGTTGGGTGATAATGAAAATATCTAGTAATAAAAAAAACTAAAAGCATATAATTTAGCTCGGGTTACACATTTTTGAAATACCGAGATATTTGTAGTGAACCAGGATGACCGGGAAAGAAGTTTCATACTGCTGGCATGTCCCAGTTTACCGGGACGGATGGCAACCCTAACGTAGATCCGCTGCAACACGCGCGATATCTTCGCAAAAACTCCTCGATGCTAAGTAGAGCGGTAAATTAGTTTTCGTGTGTTTATTGTTATTTATCATTAGGTTGGTATAAGAATTGGGGTCTGTCTCTAAAAAAACGTGACGACTCCTTTATATTCGTTTATATTATACGTGCCTTCCGACTTCAACTTCATTCCCATGGGAATCTCGAATAAAATATATAGCATATATGTTATTTGTCATGTATCGTCATCATCAGACTATTGTAGTCCACTGCTGGATATAGGCCTCTCCTAAAGCACGCCAACCATCTCAGAGCTGTGCATTTGCATCCAAAGACCTGCCAGACACGTTCCGCAGGTCGTCACTCCATCTAGCCGCAGGGCGTCCGACACTACGAGCACCAAGTGGTAGTCTCCACTCTAGGGTCTGTTTGCTCCAGCGATTGTCTGGTCACGTTTGCGACCAGCCCACTGCCACTTCCCCTTACTGACTCTTTGAGCTATGTCAGTGACTTTCGTTCCGTTACGGATATCTTCGTTCCTAATCTTATTCTCATGTATGCATACCCTAAATTACTGTAAAAATATATTAAAATACACTTAGTAGTTTTTGCGTGAAAGATTATCAATTATTATACTCGTACATCCATCCATCTCCTAAAACTTTCGTGTTTATAATTTTAGTGGGAGTAGAATATTAGGCCTATATAATCTAGCTAGACTAAAGTTCGGGTCTCGCGGATATATTACCATATTTGTGTCCAGTGATGGCATTCAGGCTACACGGAATTTTGACTGCCACTGTGGTTTCTGTGCCTTTTTGGTATTTTTTTTAATTTAAAATCTATTCCAGTATATTGAATAACGGAAATAAGTTTAATAAAATGGGAATTCAGAAAGAATAATAAGATATATAAGAACAATATTATATTAAATATAATAATAATATAATAAACTGCATCTTAAATAACCATTGAAAGAGATAATAATATTATCAAACAAACATAACTGATCATTGTTTCCAGATTGCCTGCAACAACAACATCCACACGTGTAGCAATCATTGATGCAGCATCATCAATTGACAATATTGTGGAATACTCATCATGCAGTGATGCATATGATGCAATAAGATTAACATGGTATCTACGCCAAGAATTCACAAATGTTATGTAATATTATATCATTCTCTAGTCTAAATCGTAAAACTAAATCAACAGTTTTAAAATAAACCCATTACGAAATAGCTACTAGATTTATTTCTTGTTGACCTTTTAATAACCTAATTTATAAAAATAACTTAGCTCATTTATTAATAGTCTTCACTGTAATGTCAAAACGGTAAAACAGTTCAAAGTGGTGTGTTTAAATAAACTAACCAACTTTAAGGGAACGCAGACAACGTGTCTACATGGAAGTTTGGGCAAATGTTCCAGCGGAAATTAAACCGCAGCTATGAGAGCACCAATTTAAACTAGGTATAACAATATCCTTCATTAACCCTCGAAGCATTTTCTGAGCAACAGAGTTGTGGACACTTGGAAATAATTACCAAAAGAAGTTATCTCAGCAGAGTCTATCAATCAGTTTAGATAACTTTAAAACACACCAGCTAAAAAATATCTAAAGCAAAGAATAACCAGACACAAACTTCTATCAGTTGTTTCAGGCTGCCTGCCTGATAACTAATAACAATACATTGTTTTCCAATTCTAAACTCGGTCAAGGTAACAAAGGCTTATTGAGAGAAAAAAAAAACATTATATGAACTGTATTTTTTTCATACAGGCACATCAAGAGCCAGTATTTATAATTAGTTGACAATATTCCGAAGCCATCACGCGATGGTCGGTCAGTGCATCATAGTGATTAAAATGCTCGGAAGCAATCCAGCGTGACACTGACGGCAGCTGAAATAATTAACAATAGTAGCCGAACAGGTGCCTGTTGCATTTGGAAATCTACAGTATTTGTATTTAAAACATTTCTGAATACTGTGGCAATTTATGAATTAATATTATATGAGAGACGGTAAGATTTACTAATGAGTTTAAGGACCATTTAAGCTAGTAAATTCTAGAATGGAAACTTAGAGTATAAGTATCTTATGTCCAGCCCTAGACTGATGATAAGCATAAAGGAGGTTATGTCAATTATTTTACAGATAAATAAATTTTGGTCAAAATAAAAGCAACTGGGTCAATTTACTAACAAAAATACTAACTAGAGAACTAGATATAGAAGAAATTAATGATATTATTTCGTGACAAAATTTGTGTCAAGGAAATAGGAACGAGATGTTTATCATCAAGAATCGTTCGGCTGTCATAGATTAATTATAGGAAAACAGTTTTGGCTTTGGTAAGTAATTTGTCACAAAAACTTTGGAACTTTTGAAAACAATAAATTATTATGTTACGAACCGTTCTAAATTACATTAATTGTTAAAGTTTTGAAGACCTTTATTTTATCTTAAGAACATTTTCTTTATATACTAAAAGTTATTATTACATTATTTAGAGAAGTTTCCTTTAAAAAAATATAAATAGTCAAAGTCAAAAAGACCTTTTTTATACACTCTATATTATTCCCAAATAGTCCCTTATTTAATACTAATTAAATACGGTCAAGGTTAATTATAGCATGATTAAGTATGACATTTCATATATAATGCCCTGTACCAATAATACATATTATATAATTATATTTAACACCCAGACCATATAAAAAACTATACAGATTTTATTTTCAGGAGTGGGAATCGAACATTCGGAAACAACGCAAAAGGCGCAACAACTAGACCAGGTGGTAAATATTAATAAAATATTTTAAAGGACACAACCACCAATCAATATAACTTAGCTTTATGAGAAATAAATCAAACAGATGCTCCTCGTAATACCTAGTAATCAACAGCAATTAACTAAGATTCATGAATTAGATTACTCCGATGTATATCAGGCTGTATAGTAGCGAAGGAAGTAGGTCGCGATGCCTTCGTGCCAGGTGCCTCATCCCTCGTAGTTTATAAATAAATTCAGAAGCACGAGCGCTAATTATAGAGCACGCTGGCAACATTGTAGCGGCCACTGCAAGGGTTGGTGTTGCCAAGCCATGTAGGCTATTATTCATGACCATTAAACGGCACTCGAGGGTAGTTTCATGTGAATATATGAACAGACTTTAAGGCCGAATTAAAACTTATATAACTTTAATTATGTAATTATTTATTGATAAGCTTATTAATTAGTCGAGTTTATCATGAACATTTTTAATATATCCGATTTTTTTTTTGTTAAAAAACCCTTTTATGATGTGACTGGGCCGGTTCGTCTGCCTGTATGTCTGTACGCCGCATGTATTATCTAGAACTACTGATCCGATTTTCTTTTAATTTATAATAGATAATGTGAGTGCACATAAATCTAAAAGGATAAAAAATCCAATAACAATTATAGGCGCTCAGGCGAAAAAGGGTCTAAGCCTAAAATAAAAGTTGGACAAATATTATCTGTAAAAGGATAACTTTACTCATCCATTCATTACAAATAATAATAAAAAAAAAATATTACAATAAAGAATTTACAAAAATTAAGGACAATTAGATTATTGTCCCTAAAAAGGTAGGTGAGGAAATTAAATATATAAATTATTTATTAATTATAATAATAATATGAACAGTTTAATAAAGCGATTACTAAATAAATGGTTATAAAGGATTTACAATACGAAGCTAAACGCAGCCACCTATAGTAATCGTTTCAGAACCTGTAATTCCTCTCAGCCTGATCCTCATGCCGCAATTTTACGCATGATGAAAGAAACCAAATGATCGGTGGGAAGTTAATAATGATAATAATATTGTATTGGATCAATTAATTTAATCATTAGAATAATTTGATCATTCATTGAGAAACCGGGGTTCTTTGTCCAGATTTCAATCAGTGGGAGGTAAACTCAAAAACCAGCGTCCTATTATCAATAGTAGAAACATATTTAAATTATTTATTATTATTACAGCTAATGTTGTCCCGGCAAAATAGAATGTCAAATGAATAAGATAGTCATTAGCATACGAGAGAACAGTGTCGTAATTCGGCATGACAATGCGCACATTTGTTAAGTCTCCGGCCCAAGTGTTCCCCAAACGTGAGTCACGAGTTAAGCCTAAAGGTGTCGTAATTTGAGCAATCATTTGTGCTATCGATTGCACGACACATTGGTGTTTAAACTTACATTTATTCACAGTGTCTTATATAACTGCATTTATTACAAAGACAAAATTTAGATATAAATTATTCACTATCACGTATAAAACGAAATAAATAATAATATCAAAGAAAAATAAGGATATTTTAAAGATACCTTGTAATAAATTTAATTTACGATGAACCGAAACTTTAAAAAAAGTTCTATTCAATTTAGAAGAAAAAAGACACGTCTCTAGAGAGCGACCGATGTAACAAGGGGACATAACCGAATAATAAAACACGGGTCTTTTGAAACGGCCATCCCAAGATGCCACTTGAATAAAGCAAGACTCTTATGTCTGCAGGCTATAGTTACTTATACTACAGATAGATAATAGACAGATATAAAAGACTTACCTTCGGAGTATTTGAACAATTAAACAAAAGACCAATATTTTGCTACTAATAATGTACTTAGAAGTAGAGACCGGATACATAATATACTTAAAAATTCTTTTAACAACAAAGTAAAGCTTTTAGTAGTTAATAGTGTTCTCGTAAATGTAAATGAGGTTGTATAGTTATAGCTGTATGTATGCACATACGAAGCGGACCGGAAGGAGAGTGAGCAAAGGGAAATTGAATACCAAATGAGATTCCTATTGGTTACCGTCGACAATCCGAATTGAATAGTTAACCTGTGAGCAACTTAATGCCAGGTTATGCGACTTTCAATGAACAGGGGCGTTGTGAAGATGCGAATGAGTAGTTTTATAACAGCAATCAGAGAGAACTAAGTATGGGTTGTGCGAACGACGATTAAGCGCCTAACACACACAGGGATAATGTCGCCGCTGATTGACGAGGTAATCAGATCGCATCGTGCCAGGTCGACCGGCAATGTGATCGGCCGACGACCTCGCCACCTTTCACGTCAGGTTGACCCATGTTGCACGAAAGCGTGTTTGTTTGTAACATGCACAACGGCTACCATTGAAACCTGTGCATAATTCCAAAAAACCGGTTGCACGGGGTATGAAGCGATAAGCTGAAGCTGACGTTTGTCCTCATTATGCATTCACTCATCACTTACTTCAGATTAACGTACTGGCTCGCCCAGGCGTTCAAAATGACGTTTGCCGTTTAAAAATGGCATCGATTAAAAGACTATAGGCTTATAATTTTAGGTGAAGTCATGCCCAACAAGGCCGACTGACGAAATTTAAATTACTCATTGATATTTTTCAACAGAGTGAATTGTTCTTTAGCGACATAGATCTCTTCTAGCTCCATAATATATCGCGGATATTCTTAGCCATGTCAAAAAGTATCACACCAAAAAAATGGCTTAGTTAATAACTGCTTGGTTCCTATAAATCATCTGCTACTTGTCGTTTGTGTAACCAACGCCTAATGGGTATGTGTCGGCTTAAGTCTATCAACGTGTCTGAAAGTACATTATCAAATATTAACAAGTAACCGAGCCCGCACTTACCCACTTTTCGAGTTGAACACTTCTCTAATAACAAAGTTCGCGAACAAGACACCCGGGGAATTGCGGAAACTTAACAATTTTATATTATTACTGTCATAAACTTTCTCTTATATAAACAACTTAATCATGTTTATAAGCCTACAATGGCATTTCGCCCGGAGGCTTTTTAACTTTTGAAGAATATTTTATAGCAGGTTCAAACTCTCCATTTTTTTGATTAAAAACTTGTTATATTTATTTCTAAAATTATTTTATTTATATTTACCATATAAACGACCTCAGGGTACTCTTCGGTAGGGTGTTATTCCCACCTCGTGATCAGCAGGGTAACCACCGACTCCGATACCGTGAGATCTCGTTCGAGTTGACATCGAGAACGATGTTTTTGGTACCACGAAAAGTTAAACATCGTTATTTGAATTGCCCAATGCATAACAAGTTCGAGTACCTAATTAATTACAAAAAAATATATATAATATTATGAAGTTTGTAAATATGAATTGTATGAAATGACGTCATTTTTGATCTCAACTCGAACGAGAACTCACGGTATCGGAGTCGGTGGTTACCCCACTGGTCTACATTGAACAAGGGACCAGCGCGTCGTCATCGTGTTTATGTCTAAGGTCTAACCAACTCGGCTACCACGTTAATTTATAAATAAGAGAAAAAATCATATTTAAACATAAGAATTCTTTCCATTAAAATTAAGTACATACAACAAATAAAATGAGGTAAGTACATATTTTTACGATAGGATGTTTTAAACCGTAAAAAATACGTCAGTGACATCATGATAGTAAACATTGTTTTTTCGGATACGCATTCGTTGGGTAATCAAATAACTTGGAACGTGTTGATTGAAGGCTGGACCGGCTATGTCAGATTAGATTAGATACAGACTCCACTCGAACGGGGACAAATCAATACAATCGCGGAATAAATTGCAGTTTCCAGTAAAAAAAAAGACAGATTTCCGTATAAAAACAACCTTCTGGCAAAGTAGGCATTGGAAGAGAGCCTTTTGTAGAAGATTATAGACTGGGATGATGATGTTGACGATAAGTTACCCATACTTAGTTATATTTTATGTAATCGCAACAATAAAATGGCTGTTACCAATATATCTCTAGTACCTTTAACATTAAAGTTTCTAGAAGCTGAACTTGAAACATACGGTACAGATATACTATATCCAGAAGCACATATCAATAAAGCCATTAGGACAGATAATATTTATTTCTAATAGTATTAATGATCGCTTAAGGGAGGCAATATATCTATGGACCCTGTAGATTTCTTATGTGCAAAATATTTGTAATGATTTGGTAAACGGTGGCAATTGGCAAAACTGCAGTTTAACGGGTGGCTGAGCAAGTCCAAACAGATGTGAGGAAACAGGTGCACATCTTCTGTAAAACTGAACATTTTAAAATGGAGCATGCACCACCTGCATCCCATTTCATTCACTTAAACATGACTATAAACTGTTGTTTTGTCCATAAAGGAGTTTTCCTTTGGTACTTTATTTTTACTTTGTACAGTACTTTGTATTGTACTACATTTATTGCTACAGTTGGTTGTAATTAAGATAGGTTAGGTTCTTTGTAACCTCGTTTTAAATATTGTTCCAACTTTGAAGATATTACAAAAATTGTATTGATCACAAATTTAAAACTATTACCACGGTGTCTCAGAGAGCTCTTAGAGAGATCTTAAGATGTTGGTCCCAGTTTCAATATAACGACTTGTATAATGTTTGTTATGGGGCATTAAGTATATACAAACATCACATAGCTCAGTATAGGCTCTTCCAGATTAATACCGATCTAGGCGGTTTCAGGAGCTGTAAGACAACTATGAAATACAAATTTAAAAACTAATTTCATAATAGGTAATCCTTCACATAAAACTATGTAACGTAATGTACGAGCCAGTTACTTAAGCGAGTTATACGAGACTGCTAACATCGATCGATCAAAAGGAACGTACAAGATTAATTTTCTCTGGTTGGCAAAAATAAACCCCATGACCAGCGTTTGTATTCATACAGTATTGTGATGCAAATCTAACATATTTCGTATCTTCTACCAAAAAGAAATAATATTTTTGACACAATTAACAATTATAGTAAGAAATAACTTTTTATCTCGGAGTTTTGCATAACGAAAATATACACGGAAACCCCAGTGTGTGTGAGAACCAATAAAATTTTACTCAGTACCTATGTTCATTATGGTTTGACTAAACCAGTATAATGCCTCTGAGAACTCGTTAAGCAGTCGGCCTTAGTTAACTACACAAATTTGTGAAACTGTTTATAAGACTAAAGAAACACCGCGACAACCATACTCAGAATACCATCATCGGCTACGAAGAGGTGGGATTTCAAATCATGCTGGGTACCCTGAGATAATGTAGACAGTAGTGATGGTGCTACGTAACTTTTTATAACTTTTGCTTGAGATCAATAATAGCAAACAAAGGGTAAGCATTGATGTCACCTCCACTAACGTCCAAAGGTTTTATAAGGCCTTTTTGAGATGAAGTAGCTCCGAGTACTGCGGCCAATGTTTGATGTAAGAACTTTTTGTATAGCTCGGAGCTCAGGTTATGTTACTGATAGAATAGACAGCGCTTGCATACTTCTTATATAGATTTTATAGTAACCTAAAGTTAAGAGTTAACATATCTCGTATTAATATAGATGTTAACTCTTGAATGAACATAAATAAACCATAGATCTATTCCCAACTCTAAAACGAAAGATTTACCTAGAGATGCAACACTTACAAGGATCTTACACAAAAAAATATGACAATGTAATAGGATTTATTTTGGCAGATTAACCCCATCCTGTTGAAGACAATTGTCATGCTCATTGAATTTACGTAATGCTGATTTGGTTGATACTAACAAAAATCCTTTATTACGCCGACCCATCACGGGTGGCTAACGATGCCCCAGACCACCTAGGCGGCCTCAGGGTCTCTCTCATGAAAATGATTTTATTCCCATCTTGCTGTAATTTATGGTATGGCCGTCTACACTGAATAAGTGACAAGCTGGTCGGGGTTTTTGTATAGACAGTTGCACAAATTGGTATAGTAAAACTTGGATCTACAAATTAACGTACGCTTCGAAAAATTATAGTGGTGTTTATTTATTTATTTATTTATATAGGCTAATCTACATCATATTTACATATTAACTTATTTATAAATATTTTTTTAATTGTTTATATAAATATGGTATTTACAGAGAAGCACTAACATTATAAAAATCATTAAATCTGTATTTTAATACTTAAATAATTATATAATTCATTACTATACCTATATTCATTTATTATACATATTATTTATAATCTATTTTATATATTATGATTCTATTTGCTTATAAGTTTGACTAAGATTTTACACAATGGTGATTCATAATTTTTTTATACACAAATTATTAGTTAATTCAACATTTATATTAACATTGCCTACCACATTAGAGACTGTTAACTTAAACATTATTCACTATTATTTCACAACTATAATATTAATCAAATTTATACATATAATTCCTATTAATATTTATTAATTAAAATTTACCTACCTACTGATTAGATGCTACTAATGATAAAAAGAATATTAATTATCAAATTTGTACACAACATTATTAAATTATATATCAATTACACATTATACCTATAATAAGTAGTTAATTATAACATATAGATGTAAACCGGTACAAAACAAAACACAAGCACTCTTTCAAGTCCCAAAACACACTTGGAGTTTTTTTTTAAACGAAACGAGGGAGTCGCTAAAAATATCCATGGTATGGTCGCTTTGGAATACCTGATTATAAGACTTCATTATTCGGTTAAGTGCAGCATTACTGCCAATGTTAGTTCGCGAAGGTGGCACGTGAAAAATGTCTCTAGTATGAAGCCTAGCGTTACTCCTAGGGACTGAGAGAAATACTCTCGAAAGAAGGTCCGGGGAGTCGATGTAACCATTAATTAGTTTATATAGAACCACTAGATCTGCAACGCGTCTACGAGACTCCAAGCTGGACATACCAAAATGAGAAAGTCGACCGGAATAGTCACAACGATATGGACACGTCTTGTCCTTGAAAGCTAGAAATTTAGTAAAACGTCGTTGGACTTTCTCCAGTCGACCTATGTGATTCTGATAGCCAGGGTTCCAAACTACTGACGAATACTCGACGTTACTGCGAATAAAGGAATTAAATAAAGTGATCAAAGAGTCGATGGAATGGAATTCCCTGCAAGAACGTTTAACAAAACCACACATTTTGAATGCCTTCGATACTATGCCGTCGATGTGTTCGACATATGACAACCTAGCATCAATACATACGCCCAAATCACGCAGAGAACTAACCTCCGGCAGGATGCAGTTAGATATGTTATAGGCTGATGGCACAATATTGATTTTATTTTTGGTAAGTTTCTTATATGTACATTTACTTGGGTTTAAAATCATATTGTTTCTTTTACACCAAGCACTTACTGCATTGAGGTCTTCTTGTAACAGTTTTACGTCAAATGGACAATCAATGCGTCTGAAAATTTTAAGATCGTCGGCAAAAAGTGCATATGAACTGTGCCGAAGTACGCCCGTAATATCGTTAATGAACACATTAAAAAGACAAGGACCCAAAATTGAACCTTGTGGGACTCCAGAGTCGGATAAATAGAAAGAGGTAGACTTATAACCACTTGCGACGACGCTATGTGTTCTACCTCTAAGATATGACCAAAACCAAGATAACAAATTACCTCCCACACCAAGATTATACAGCTTTATGAGCAAAAATTCATGATCTACCATGTCAAACGCGCTGGAGAAGTCTGTGTAGATAGTATCGACCTGACCTCGGTCGTCCAGCACCTCTGTCACATATGAGGTATAGTACAGTAGGTTGCTGGTTGTGGATCTTTTTTTGGTGAAACCGTATTGATGAGGTGATAGAATAACACTCAAACCTCTTTCAATATAGGGTCGCACCAGTGATTCCAATATTTTCGGGAAGATAGAAAGCAGAGAAATCGGTCTGTAGTTCTTACAATGTGAGGGATCCCCTTTCTTGAAAATTGGTATCACATTGGCATGCTTCCAGTATGCAGGAAAGACCCCCGTATTCAGCGATGCATTGAATATGATCATAAGAGGTAAGACCAAACTGTTAGCAGCATTTTTCACAAATACCGGTGGTATACCATCGGGACCAGCACCCTTGTTAACATCCAATTTGCGTATACAGCGAAGAACCTCTATTTCGTTGATCTGTACAGAAGTTGTGTTTTGTGTTAAATTAAGTTTATTTTCCTCCGGTTTCCTTGCGGTACGTTGAGATGAAAAGATAGACGAAAACTGAGTGACAAATAAATTACAAATATCGATGCCACTACTCGCTACCTCGTCATTACATTTCATCTCGGATGGAAATGAAGACTGATTTTTGCCCTTATTTTTGCTTTTGATAAAAGTCCAGAATTTTTTGGGATTAGTAGTTAAACTATGTTGGATCTCTATAAGGTATAGTCTGTAACATTTTCGCTGTAAAACTGTGGCCCGTCTACCCAAGAGTTTGAATTCAAGACGATCTCGAGGGTTATTATATTTTTTAAAACGATTTCTTACTTTTTCCTTTTCTGAAAGCAGTTTTATAAGGGGCACTGAGAACCACGGTGGAAAGCGATTTTTACGAGAATTAGACAGGGGTATTGTATTATCAATGATGGACCGCAATAGATCGTAATAGGCAGCTACCATATCATCGACATTAGAGCAACTCCCCAGCAGTGTTGACAAACAAATGTTTTTTTTTTTATAAAAATTCTTCGTTATCCCCGGGCTTTGATGTCAATGGTTTTACTAACTAGGCCACTACGTATATACGCATTTATTACTGGTATTCAATCGGCCAAAATATAGCTTGCTCAATAGCATTTCCTTGCGCAATGATCATCGCAGTGCCACGAGTATCATGTCCACCTTACCCTTCTACCTTGATACTTTATCTATGGGTCGGCGTATAAGAAAGAAAATAAGGTTTTCACGCGGCCGCCTCGTCAAACAAAGAGGCGGAACAAAGCGGAGAGAGTGGCTTTGTGTAGAGGATAGACGTGGAGAGCCTCGACACTTACGACATGACGACCATAACTCAAGTCTGGAGCTGCCCACTATACCTTCCATAAATTCAAGTTACCTTTAAAATTTAGATCTAAAATTGATGGTAAGCAGACCTACAAAATCCATGAATATGGTCGATTAATACATTGTTGTTTAACAGTATTGATCACTTTCACTTTCCGACTAAATATTTCGGTTAAGAAGTACAAAGTAGTCCTGAAAACCGGTGAACACAGACTAAAACCAGTTAGGTCATGGACTAGGTTACTTGTCGGTTTTTGTATCTGTATGGGCAGTGGTAGCGAAACTATCGGCCTAGCAAATATAGATCTTCCTCCCACATAATATTACAGAAAAGTTTCAGAAAAATAAATGAAAAGAAAACAGTTATTCATCAAAATAAGAAGAGGAGCCGACATGAAGAAAACGAAGTCTATTTCAATTTTCCGAACGGTCAGTCAGCTGCGCTTGGTAATTCGGAATTTATCTGTTATCCCGACTATTCCGGACTTCCATCCGTCGCCTTTCAATCACCTGTCTGACGGAACAAAGCTACCAAGTACCGGAAAACTTATTTGTTTGTTGAGAATTTCGGCAAATTTTGGGTTATTGACCGAGTTCTTTTGAAGTTGTATTTCTAGGAAACGTTGTATTAATACTTAACTATAGTTTACGAAAACAGATGATGAAATAAATGAATGCGCATTAAATACGGATTAGTTAACCCATTTATATTGCCTAACATAAAACTGATCACATCTTATGTAATCGCATCCCCAGAGGAAATTACTACCGATAGTCTCTTGCGAACGGTTAACCATTTAGAGTAATTCTAAAACCTAATGGTTTAATGAAAAGGGATAAATAATCGAAAACTAGAGAAGCCTCCCACATCAGTGGTTCCAGGATTTTTAGTGGGTATTATTTTATTTTATTGAAGATTATACCTGGCGGTGAGCAGACATAAAAGTTCATGAATCAATCAATAAATGTTCTTAAACAACATTGATCGCTCCCACTATTCTGACTAAATTATGCGATTACAAAATGGACGGCGACAAAGGCAAATAGGGAATATGCATGTTATTTCATGACTTGATAGAGTAACTACATTTGACTCTAAAAACAAATATTAAACATTTTTTAAAGGGTAATAAAACCAAAATTAAAGGGTTTAAACTTTATCTGCCACTACCGCAGTAAAAAACGGTACAACACTTGCCGCCATTTTGTGACGTCATTCGTGCTTAAAAAGCATATTAGTTTAATGTTATTGCACCTCAATGGCTAGTCAAAAGGTTTGTTTCTAACAAAATATCGTAATAAAGGACAATAAATGCCCGAGAAAACAATAAACTGTAGACTACAGAACACACGTTGTTTGTGCACGAATGACATCACATGTAGTGTTTGCTAATGTCGGAGCGTTTAGAAATGCGTTCCGTTTCTACAAAAAATTGGATTTTAAAAATCGTATTTATAAAAAAATTTGCTAATCAAACCAAAATAGATTACTGTAAATAAGTTCAAAGACATAAAAGGAACATTATATATTAAAATAATAATAATTGGCGTTACATGCATTTTCCCTATTGCATTACGAGTATATTTTAATATACTCGCTGCCTTATCGTCAATTCAACCACCTATTTTGTAACCAAGGAGACAACCACCTAAACAAGAAATCGTAACACAAAACAGTAAACTCCTGAAAACCGGTGAACCCACAGGCTAAAACCGAAACATGACTAGGTCACTTTGCTTTTTTTGCATCTGTGGTGGTAACGAGACCGGTCGGTCGGCCTAACTAAGTTATAGAGCCCTTCCTCCCACCTAATATCCCAAGCTCTTTGCTGTTGAATCAGCAATATGACAATTATGCTGCTAATACATATAAATCCAAAGATAATAAATTATACTAGTAAGTATACACAACATCTATCACACCTTTTATAAACAGGTACTGACATGACCGGTTGAAATGAAGTAATAAAATTTAAACAAGTATGTCTGAAGCAAAAATAATTACAAGCTAGAAGCAAAAAGTGGCATCACATTGAGTAACCGTTGCAGATGTAAAAACTAGTCCACTAGAAACAGTAACGAGTGGTATAAGTCAACCGGTCGGTGTACGCGTGCCTGCGCATACGCGCCGATTCCTGTAGTGTTTTAAAACGTAAAAAGGTAAGTTTGTAAGTAACATTTTGGTTGCGAAACAGAGCGCATCGGCCTTAGTGACGCATGCGCAACGCCTCCTGCGGCCAATTTACTGAATTTATGGCAGCTGCAAGGTCGCCAAAGGATGACGACCTCATTCGTGCTTAAGCTGCTAAGGGAAATGCTACTTTATTTTGCCTAATTGTTTAGATAGCGTTTAAATTCTTATAGTTCCAAAAAAAAACTTTATAAAAATAACTATTAATATTATAAATTTGTTAAAGTACAAATTATAGAAAGAAGACCTCATTAAACTGATACAAATAAAGCAATCACAAGCCATTAGAAATTTAATTTGTAACTCCATAAACGTAAGTCAGAAGAATCTACGACTAAATGAGGGAACACGTTATAACGAATCTAATTACAAGGAAAAAGTATGCAATCACCTCGCAATAACTATATCTAAATATAATGTGGAATTAATAGAACGCTTCAGGCTATATTGGTGCGCAAAAAAACTGGTTAAAAAAAGCCGCTTCGTCATCGACATTAACACGCGTGACCTTTGGGTGCGAACCGCGTTACATCGTAAACGTTGGAAATGTGATTGTTTCTGATTGTGTTTATTTACGTCTAGAGTAGCTATCACACAATACAAACCTTAGTCGTCATCTATATACACAAATAGCGCTATTATGATGATCGTAATTTCCTACAATTACCTTCAACGATCGATAAAAACTGCTTTATATAACATACATACGTAGCATAGCTATCTATTCTCGTAAGGATAGCCAGAGGCAAAGTTTGCTTTCTTTTTATATGGTACATTACAATATGCCTTGTCTACGTGATTATCTAGATTTTCAATCAAATTTACTTTGATCTTTTTCGAATCTATAAAAGGAGTTTTATTACTCCATTATAGTCTTAGCCAGAACGTTTATAACTACTTATAAGTCAAAAACGTTACTCATCGGAGGTATTATCTTGCAAATAAGTTCGTTTACACGATGTTGTGATTCATTTAAGTCTAACCTTAAAAGCGTGAGGATAGGTCGAAATAACCTGTCATACTACGAGTATCTAGACAATAATATTATTGGATGTTCTTAAAGTATTTAATTTAACTTAGCATACTAGTAGTATCAAAATCCAAGTTGCCCTTTCAAGGGACCATTCCACTACGTAGGTACCCAAGGAAGGCCTTGTCAGACTTGCGCGATACCCTAATTTGGAGATAAAATTTCTACTACATTAAAATTTATAATTTTGGTATGCGTCTTCGTACCTGCAACTATTTTACCATACATAATATTATTAAGTAAAATTATCTTTTCTTTCTCTCTGACGATGATTCTACATATATCAGTCTGACTGAATATAGGCACTAAAACCTTCATAAAAGGCAGTAAATTCCTCTGATATCGATCTAAAACTAAAGAGCCATCTTTTAATACCTCTTCAAGTTTCTTAGCGTCTAGAGTCTAGACTCGTAAATACTCTTCATAATGCAGTAACACGTGGAAACAGTGATGCAGAGGAAACAATGTTGTATGCACACGTACGTAACCTTGCAGCCGTCGGACCACAGAGCCACTCACTTAGCACGCCCCCACTTAAACTATCAAGTACCCGTAAGAACAATGCTCTGGGGAAACAACGTGGGGAAATATGGACATTCCATTATATTGGTTATTATAATAATAAATAAATAAATTGAGTTCTGGAGATTGGTTCTTTGGTAAGATGGGCTGGTAAGGTGTTTGGTTAGTTAACACGACGGTTCCAGTAGAAGGTATTGTGGAGAGTGGACGAGCTTAAGGAGCTCTCCGAAGCGCAAAGATTATGGTGTTATAAATTATAGAAAAAAAACCATTGGTC
The DNA here is from genome assembly GCA_947458855.1 of Monopis laevigella. Classification (NCBI taxonomy): domain Eukaryota; kingdom Metazoa; phylum Arthropoda; class Insecta; order Lepidoptera; family Tineidae; genus Monopis; species Monopis laevigella. The sequence goes on along the minus strand of OX381583.1, from coordinate 23,930,697 downwards.
AAACGAATTGAAGAATGAACATGTGACAATTTTTTTGTCGGTCTAGGAACTTTGGATTCCACGAACGGTAAGGGAACTTTCTTTAAAAGAAGATAGATATGTTTAGACGAAAGTATAATGGCAGAAGTAACAAAATAACCATAGAAAGACACCACGTCTTAATTAACAAGGAGACCCAACAGACTAGAATGAAAGGGGACTAATAGCACATTAAAGTAATCATTAAAAACATTTTATTCCTTGTAAATAATATGTATATTATGTATCTTACATTAAAAAATTAGGCTAAATAATAAATTTCTTCCATATCGCTATCATTATGGACGGTTCCCAAAAGACTGGCTGCGTTACCCCGTTGTATAGCGATACTTATGCGCTGTCCAAGGAACGAGCCAGCCCTTTGGTCACCAGATGTATCGACCAGCCGTTTGGAAATATATTTAAAAATACAATGAGCCCCTGATCCCCACGGCCCCATGGTTTCAACCCCAAACGGTTCAAATACGTAGTCTCTACTGAGGACTGCGTATTTGCGCCGTTTGAGATTTTCTAATGTAGCAGCGGCGGCGCCAGCCTTTTGAGAAGTCCCTGGCAGGTGTGTCGGCGCGAAAGTATCGGCACATGTTGCATCCCATACGAGGCACCGACCACCCGTCCAGGGAACTAACGTCATACCATCTGGTCTCTTGCCATCGTCCCTAGCCAAACCTACTGGTTCTAAAACGGCAGGGATAGAGGCGCTAGCAAGAGCCCGACGTATAATTTGATTAAGGTTAGCATGTCGGGATTGTCTTCCGCCGCTTCTACAGCATGAAAGGCCGTGGTGACCAAGTTGGTCGACCATCATTCCACATTGACAGCGATGTGGAAGAAAACAAAGAGCACCCAGCCGCAGACACACTGCCAAACGTAAAGTGTTTTGATCCAGTAATGTACCTATTTTTGATGATGGTAAAGCCTGCAACCAAAGCCCAGATTCCCATTGGGCGACAGCTAAGAGCCGAGCACGCTCTGCAGATGTAGAAGCTGATGATAGCAACTCAGTTTGCACCATTTTGCAGAACGGCTCGTCCCATGATTTTTGAGACTTTTCTATAGAAGGTGGATCTATGGAGTATTGTTCACACCATGCTATTCTAGCTTCAGCTAAGTGTGAAATCTCGAAATCGATAAGCGATGGAGCTAGTAATTTACCAACGAGATCTTTCACACTATAGCCGGAAGAGAGAAAAGCAGGTAAAGATACACTACTAATTTTGCGAATACCCAAACCTCCAAAACGAATTGGCAAGGAGGCTTGGGTAAACATTTGTTCGTCAAGATTTATATTTAATAATTTTGATAAAAAACTGAGAATTATGTTGTCAATATTTTCCAAAATGCTTTTATATTTCCAGATTTGCGAACAGCGAAAAAATAAATAAATTTGGGAACGAAAAGACCTTTTATTCCTGTTGTTAATGCTCTTTTACGGTTAAATTATAATTTTAAAACATTAATATAAATGTTAATAAGTTCAACCACTAAGAATTTCAAATGTGCTGCATAAAATGTTGCGGAAACAGCACTGAAAATGAACTAGAAAATTATAATTTTAAATCAGAAAGCCGAGTTGAAAGAATATAAACTGAATAAGTCTACAATGCAGACAGCAATATTGATAATAGAGACCTAGGCGAACTAACTTATTGTGGTGTCAGTCGCACTAGTAGCAGCTACGCCTACGGGTGGTCTGTGCGATGTAAAGATTGAATCACAAACGTGCGATTAAGAATGAATTCTAAAATTAAAACAGAACATAAACAATTTAACTTTTTGAAATGCCATTTCTTAAAGTGAAAATGGGATAATCCCCCCAAGTACAATGTAGCGGCTTTAATATCTGCGAATATTAAATTAAGGGTATTATCTGATACCAGCTAAATCTACTTAAGATTGTTGCCATGACAAAAGCATTTAACCAAAGAATAAGTTTTTCAAGTTACAATTAAGTAAATGAAGGTTAATTTTAATATTAAAGAATCAATCTATCTTGGAATAAATTAATCCTTAATTATTCAACCTTACCTAATAATAACATACGAGTTTAAGCATTAATAAATTCTTTGAATTTAAATGCTAAAATAACATGAATAATAATTTACAGTAGAAATAGAAACATGGATATTAATATTCCATTTAAGAAGGAAAAATAAAACATTCTCAATTAACAAATGATATCATAATGGGTTTGTTCTGACAAAGACCCTAATTGAAAGGAACGGCCTTGACCTGAAATTTTTCAAAGACATCTAAAGCTTCTCGAAATAAACTGGCCGACTTTTACGTAATTAGATTTATATCTACAATGTTTATCAAAGATGGGTTTACAACAAAACCATTTGGAAACTTTATCAAAGTACAAAGACAAGGTATAATTTAATTTTCAGGTATTTCAGTAATGTAAAGACATTACTGAAATACCAGTTCCATAAAGAAAATTTTTCCTTTCATATTTAAAACATTTTAGTCAATATAGGGCTTCATATTATATACCTACGTGGTGGCCGAGTTGGTTAGACCTTAGACTTAAAAACACTTAGGTCCCTGGTTCAAACCCGGTGTGTACCAATGAAATTTGAATCTAAAAAATTATGAACATTTGTTCACCAAGGAAATAAAGCCCTTGACTTCAGATCCCAAATAATGCCAAATATGAGTAAATCCCATACGCAATAAAGTCAAAGGTGAAGTTTGAATGGCTGACCTTCCGAACCAGACCCTCACCCCACTTAGCTCTCCCAGCAAGGCAACCCGCAATGCAGGCAAGCCTTCAATAACTCTAGGCCTTAATAAAAGCCTGGGCATTTATCTACATCGTGACATGTCTGCACTATAAGACTACAAAACACATCTTTACTACGTGAATGTTTTAAATAAGATCCAGTGGAGATTTCCAACTAGTATTGCCGAGCCATTTGAAATTCTCAAGCAATATCTTATGAAAACTTTTTAACCATGTGACATGAAATTCTTTTCTTAAATAATAATGTTTTTAAGTTAAATATCTTAGAGCTGTACGCGTATTTTTTTTTATGCATTTAGACTGCGGGTGCGGAAAACTAGGAATTAGAAATAATAGTATGAGTTAAAACTGCAGCTGTCTATAATTATACAAAGAAGTAATATAACCCTAACCCTAAACTCTTTAAACACTCGCTAAATATTTAGATACAACTTATAAATCTCAAATTAAAATGTCGCCTTTCATGAATACTGAAACAACATAAACATGCTCCACGTTTATTGTGGCAATCTCGCTACAAATGTAAGAAGCTTAGATCCAGCTTATCCCATTCAGGGTCAAGGTGACAATAATCCTTTTAGGAAACCTACTAATACTAAACGTCGTCATCTATAGTTTACATTTATTTACTCAAAATGCCACGCATGTACCATTAACTTTAAAATCTAAAAACATATATTTTTTCAAAAATTTTTAAATCTTCAGATAAATGTCCGTATTTGTCCTGTAATTCTGTTTGATCTTTTGTCTTAGCTGTCTCGCTTGGCCACTACCGTACTGCGACATAATGAGTATTAATAGTCAAGATCAGTATTATATCATTATCAGTTGATAATATAGTAATTAACCATGGTTTTAAAAACAGTAGTTCCAACTGAGTAAACAAAAGCATATAAAGGCGTGCGTAGTTTATAAAGCCCAAAATATTTGGAGCGTAAATTAAATAAGTCTCAACGCGGTTTCCTAATCTTATTTCCTAAGGAAGCAATAAAATCAAGGGTACGCTGAACCGACCATCCCGTAACCTTCCGATTAAGGTCGACTGGAAGCAACTTCTATTTATTGGGACAAAAATACCAACTTGAATTGATTTTTCTGTAGTTACAATACGCTTCCGTCATATAAAATATTATATTGTAAAACAATTTACCTGGTCTAACTAATACCATAGCTTGTGGCGAAGATAATATATTGCGTGAAAATGTTGTTGTGGTTGCTTCGTAATTGAAAACAAAATTTCCTATAGTAACAATCACCATCGATTGTTTTTCGATTCCTGAAAATACGTGTGACGTTTTGTTGGGTTACCAGCGGTTTGACTTATTACATTATACGCGGTTCTAATCATGCAAATAAACGTGAGATAAAGATACAAACAAAAGTGGTAACATTTATTGTTATGATACAGAATACAGTTTCAAATAAGAAAGTAAAAAAAAACTTGGGTTTCCCCAATTACTTTCGTGCAAAAACCGGAAAAAAAGGTTAATTTATTAAAGGAATAAATCTCGTTAAATTTAACGGAAACGGGTCGTATAATTAATGCCTTTGTTTACTAACTAGGTTATTATTTGGGTGTGTGAATATAAGACGTGACCGGAAAATTTGTGGGCGGATTATGTGACACAACAATGTCACTAAATCCCGCTTTCAGAATAAGATGCTCTGGGTTAAAATTTAATTAAATACCATGTATTTAATATTTTGGTTAAAATGTTATAAACCCTTAACCGTGTACATACAAAAAAATTTATTATACATAAATTCAACGCGTTTAATTTTGAATACCAACCATGGTCTGTCCCTGTTGAATACGAAGGTCGTGGGTTCTGTTTGGGTCGGTTTGTCGCAGTCTGAGTGTTTATAAAATTTAATATGTATCAGTGTCGTTGCATCTGCATATACAGTACAAGACTAGTGCTTGATTTGTGACCAGGGCAACATGCGTGAAATATCCTTCATATTATTATTTATAATAAAAAACAGGAAAGAGACAGCATTTGTTGGCGTGTGTGGGAGGAATGGGATCTTGACTAAACCTACACTTAGACCTTATTTAAAACTTATTTTTGATATTTCATAAAAGCCTGAAAATTTAAATAAATACTTTCACTTTGTTGATAGCTACAGTTTTGACTCAAAGGCTAGTTTCTCTCTCAGCCCAATAAAGGAGTGGCAGTTTGTATTCAGAGTAGCTGCCTTCTAGATGAGTCACAAAACTGCGACCGTCCTTCACCTCTACACGATATCCGCATTCAGAATTAATCGTAAGTTTTGCGGTATACTGACGTGGAAAAGTGTTTGGCTATTATAATAACAAGTTTTAATTTATAATTTGGCATTGAATAGACGTGAATTTGAAATTAAAATTGACATAAATGTACAAACTTTTTTTTATATTTGCAAAATTAATTAGGCAAGCAAATTTCCCACTAATCATGCGCCGTCATGACTATCTGTGCCCCGCAGTTTTCCCGCCGTTTAATTTTTAATAAAAAACTTCGTTTTCGCTCAGCGTTCTGACTTTTTTTTCTCTCTGTTCGGGTCCTAAGATTCGTGGGGTCGTTTCTGGTTCACAACCAGGAAGATCTACATCAAATAGGAAAGAGCAATGAAACATATAGTATCTGTAAACATAAACTTGAATATATATGGCATATACTGTGCAGCTGCCACAGCTGCATAGGCGAAGGCATATCCAGATCCGAAGAAGTACAGGCTCCTGTACCTAAGCCTCATTCTAAAGTATGTCACTGGCATCTTTGACGACGAGGTTAAAGAGTAAGAGAAACAGGGTAGTTCTCAAAAGACCCTATAGGGAAGTACCCTAAAATATAATTAGCCCTAACTTCAAAGATAAAGGTCGTAGCGTGATGTTTAATAACCTTAACAGATGCAAAAAATCGTTTTCAAATCCGACTAACAGTTCCAGAAATTAATGGGTTCAACTCTATAGGTTTATTATATTAGTATAGATTAATTTGGGCGAAATTCTATAGAATCGAATGGCATTTTTTTAATATATGACGTTTCGTAAATCAAGATGAAAGTTTTTTTTCAACTTGATTTAAGAAATAGTATCAATGTATTCATTCATAGTATAGAAACGAAGAAGTTTTTTTTTTATTAAGTATACCGAAACCTTACACCCCGCATATAACTGACTGTAGCAATGGTAGTGACACGACAGTCATAACAATAAACATTGTCATAGGTCATCGCGTGTCCTCGGCACTCATTCATGGACACTGTCACGTCAAGTTCACTTGTTAATTGAGTTACAGCGCTCACGGCTCCCCCATGTCTCTTCGTCACGCAGTTTATCAAAATCCTTCTGAAATGAGTTTGAGCAAATTACCGTTGACATCCCGCGATTGTGGTGAGCGCTCTAAATTAATTTGATTATGAGCAATTTGGGTGTTTTCATTTGTTAAATTGTTATTGTTTCATTGGATTATTTTTAATGTTCTCTTCTAATTACTTTTGATGTTTCTTTTAATTGAGTTCTGCAATACAGACGAGGTTAGTACAGGAGCCAGAGTGAAAAATATTTTTTTATAATTGGTTTTTAGAATAAATAAAGTTTTGTTATTATTATTGATAATTTATAGGGTTCTGTAGATGTTTTAAGAAAATCGGTACCCTTTTGGGTTTCACGAAAACTGGTTGATATGCCAAGGTTGTAAACGTTGAATTGTTGAAATTTAAATCTAAATGTCATACGTGTGATTCTGGGGGAATTTGTTTTTTTCCCGAAATCAGTGATTATATCGAAATTTTAATGCGGAATTATGGATCTTCAAACTTTTTTTTGGTCTTTAAGGTTTTAAGTTACTTACTAAAAACTTTTCTTAATGCGGAAAGAGAAGACGGAAACCGAGTCGGGCTATAAAGGTTTTTTTTTCAAAACCTGATGATTTAGCTTCGTACCAAAAATCGTTAACGTTAAACGTTACCCTACCGCCGTTACCCCTGACCATCGGGGGAGGTTTCACCAGAGACGATTACAATGCGTCATTGGAAAGTGTGTCAAGTGAAGATTGCAGCGCACATGCAAACGATGCGCGGAGTCTGCGCCCGCCAGGAAATGCATTGCACTCGTACCCATTAACACAATTAGGTATTTTTCAGAGAATACTATACAATTCTATTTTGTAATTAATTCATAATAAAAAGTCGTCATACCATATACAGATGTTAAACAGATTATACAACAAAATAAAAAAGTCTATCATCTTGGGTCTATTCAAGAATGAAATGTAAGATTTTCAAAGAAAAAACCTACTAAAAAGAAAAATAATAGACTTAACATAATATGATATTGAATAACAAATGTGTACTAAACTTTCTTATGAGAGCAATATTGGTAACATAAAAATGATATACTAGCATCGAGAGAATATTCAATAGAATTTACCAGCCAATATCAACAAATACGATAAAGTCTCTAAAAACGGAATATTACGCAAATAAATTGCCAATAAAACTGATATTCTAAGAAATACTTTGTAACTTTCTATAAACAGATTTATATTTATCATACATAGATGAAACGAAATCGAAGAGGCCATTGTATTGGTGTTTTCGAAATCCGCTATCATCGCCCACTTAACGTCTTTAAGAAGATCCAAACCATCGTGGGATTGCAATCAATTTGTTTATAGTAGACGTACTTGATGTCTGCTGGTTTATGATGACTCAAACATTAATTTGACTATATCACGGCGATTCTATTACCCGTTTTCAAAGATCTTCCTCCAACTTGAAATTTTCTTAAGCAATGGATTTTTGAATAAAACTTCCACCTATTGAGGAATTTTCTGGAATAGGTTATCAATGAAAGCCGCTGAGTTCTTTCTATAAAGAATTTCCAGAAGGAGAATATTCAGAAAACATGGTCAGATATTCACTAAAAGAGTTTCGAGTTGATATAGGTCTTAGAATACGAGTGTACAGTCCCTGGCCATATTATTATACACTCTGCAATTTTTTTTTTTACATAATTCCATATTGAATAGGTACAATATTTGATGCGATTAATAATAAAATTTATAACGTTTATTTAGTTCACAAATTATATTATTGAATTTTATATATATATTGGCTAAGTGATATAAAGTTATTATCTTAGTCTACTGGAAGGTATCAATAAGAGGAGAGAGAATGAATTTTTTTTTACGTTACTATCTCCTTAATCGATAAATCTCCACCAATAGGATCTTTTTATTTTGTTGGACTATCAAAATAAGCTTAACTGATTGGTGGAAAAATTAACGCAGTAGTATAGTTAACTAGATAGTAAACGTTACAAAATTCACACTAGGGCCTCTGATATTTTCGAATACACTAAGTATTAAGGACTATATTCTATTCTATAAGTAACAATTTAATATCACATAGAAAAATTCGATATTAAATTCAATAATACAAAAAAAAACTTAAGCATCCTAAATAAATGTTATAAAGTTTACGAATAATCGCAATAATAATATTCAAAGCATAATTATTAGATATTATATAAAAAAATGCACAGTGCGTCTAATAATATGGCTAGGGACTGTATATCTGCGTGTGTAGAAGATAATTAATAATAACAAAATAACCAAACACATAATAGTATTATAATAGATGATACAATACAATTTGTGACATATATTATTATATTTGTCACAGGAAACTGACGAAACCGCGAAAGATGTCGAAATCCATATAATATTGTCATGTGCATGATTCAACACTATTTTAAAACGTGGCACAGAAAGCTAAATATTATTCTGCCCTAAATTTTACGTGCGGCTCTAGAATAAATTCCTTGACTAAAAATACGGTAAGGAGGCAAATAGTTTGTTTTCGTGTTCTATGAATACAACTTTCCATGAATAGCAATATACCGGTTTCATGTTTATGCCGTATTTTGACCCTAGAAGCCTCCTCATGAGCTCGCTAAGTATGTACGACACACGCGATCTACCGAATTAATATGCTGCAGATATGAATAAGAAATGCTAACTGTTTCAGCAACTGGAAACCTATAATATAATAATCATGTATGCTTTACTAGTACAATATTTTTAACCATACATACCATACCATCACAGGTGCCTTTATTGGCTCCTGAGAACCGTTAAAACGGCCTCAGGGGATTAACCCGTAATTTCGCCGATGGTATTCGGGTGCATACCTTACAAGTGGCGAGCTTGTTACGGTGTTTATGATGGTATAGCCTCGTTGTATAATGCGGTCACCCATCCTAGGTCACGCCTTGTTGTCATTTGCTTAATCTTGTTATCAGTTGCGCAGTGACTTAACATAGTGGCTGGGCTTTTTATTAATATTTTTTTGAAATAAAACCAAATTAATTAATTTTCTGGAAATCGGTTTCATATTTGTAAATCGCAGATATTTCAATCGCGCCATGCGTAAATACTGTCTATAATAAAGATATTTTTGTTTTTTTACTTACCTATACCAAGCAAAAAAGTTGAAAAACAATTTAATTAGCATGCCAAAACCCAGTCAATTCTAATGACCCCATATAGGATGAAAGTGGCATTTAGGCATTAAGGTAAGTCCATTAAAAACGTCGGGTACACCGCCGGATATCCATTAGGACTGATCCGGGTTGGTCCGAGATAAACCTGCATTATTTGGAGGCAGGGCTGTCCGCCGTACAGATTGTACATGACTCACATTTCGGTAGAGACTAGAATGGGGCAATGAAATATAAAAGAATAAATGAATTGTCCTATACTTTACTAATTTAAAGCATTGCTACATTAAAATTTAATTCGAATTAAAAATTAAGGGTAGTAAGTTAGTAACCGACTGGACGCCCATCCAATCGTACTTTTATCAATATCAATATTACAACTTGGTTGTTAGTCAAAGTTCAATTATTATTTTAATCATGGTTATTGTAAGTTGCAAAAATCTTTCTATTGTGGGTATGAAATATTTTTTTATTTATAATATTTAAAAAACAAAAAATCTGATTTCGAAAAAAATCAAACACAGTAAGAATAATAAATACGATGACAGACCAAAATATTATTTTAATTCTACGACAATCAGTTATCGAGTATTCCTGGAAGTGCGAAAACGCAGACTGCGATTACGAATCAATCTAGGATAGAATTTAGCTAAAAAGTCACATAAATGGTGTAATGTCACCATTGAGCTAATAATGAGCCTAGTAATGTAGCTAGTTTTAGATTTAGCTATAAATTAATTGGATCAATGTTGTAGAAACTCGCTAATTTCGTTACAAAGTATGAGAAGACGAATGCGACCATCGTCACTTAAGGTCGTATAATTAATATATTAACGAAATTAGAGGTTATAATAACAGTATTGGTCACTGTTATTATAACTTGAAATTATTTCAATATGGAAATCCCCGAATGAGTATTCTCATCGTTGAGTTTTGATATATGATGAATTGGAAAGACTTTTAAATATTTAATCAAACTTATGTCGCCCTTTAACTAGCACTCTAAGCTCTAGACATAAAGGTTCATATTAAGTTATTTTTTGAAAAAAAACGGTATATTTGTGAACCCTGGGTGAAAATCCTCAGACAATGATTGATGCCATTCACCCTGAGGGCCACGAGATAGGTCTGCGGGGTTAATGTATTCCGCGGGACTTATCGGGACTCCTATGCAGTCACGCGTGTATATACAGTTATACGAGTACACACGCGTATATAGAGGATTAGAATCGATCTTCGTATGTCAAGTCAAAGAGGATGTCAAGAATGATGTATACCGAAAACATTAGTGTTAAGTTGAAGGATCTATAATGAGCTTTATGACATTTTTTCGACTTTAAATGGAATTAAACCATTCCTCAAGAAACTTATAGATTAGTCTATAATCTATGTTATATTGTAGATAGTCTATATACCTATTTATTTATTTTATTTTCAGATGAATTGTATTTTTAGGGTTCCAAAAAGGAAACCCGTATGGTGAGGCCGTTTGTCTTTCTATATGTCCAATCAAATATCTCGAGAAATACTGGTTGGTTTTATTAAAAAATTATATAATGTCAAGTCAAGTTCATTCCTGGACTTCACATACCGCTTACTGCTCAAATAATAAAATATAACAAAAATACCCTAAGATAGAACGATAGAAAAAAAAAGTTATGAAAACTCCGCGAGCGAAATTTCATACTTGTAGGATTTTATTTTTAGCAGAACATAATATTATTTTAGCTGAAACTAATAAATAAATCGATAACAGCAATGTTATTATTGAGTCACTTAAAACACGCTATAAAACTTATACTAAAAAACTTACCTTCAAGTATGATCCAAAATATTTGGTGACATAGGGGCTGTCACACTGCGAAAGCACCATGATTTCCTGCTGTATATCCTCGATTTCATCTTCGGCTTCTTCTAGGTCTATGATCTTGATGGCAACGACCTGCTGGGTGCGGTTGTCGACACCCTTGAACACCTCGCCGAAGGACCCCTTCCCGATCTTCTCTTGTTTCGTGAAGATCAGCTCGGGGTCGACCTTCTGTGAACAATATAAAACAGGATCTGTTATTATAGCCATAAAATTGACTTTGCTGTGACAAGTTGATTCATTTTAAACATAGGAAAAAATATTACATATTTCTCACGTATAATGACCTGATTTAATATAGTAATTTCCTTAATAACTGTAAATATTATAAAATCTGTTATTATTTATTTAATAAAATGTAAAAATAATATGTTTACATCCATTTTCCTGTTAGAAACAGTCGTAAATTTATTTTATGATTCATAAATCATATTATTTACTTATCTATTTATGTAAACAGCTTGTCCTGACTGACTGACTTACTCAGCCAAAATTACTGATTAGGAAAATAAAAATTAGACAGTAGCTTTAAGGGATTTGAAAAATATATAGTTTGACGGGGGTGAAAAGAGGGTTTTTTTTTTTGTTTTTTTTTTATTATCTCGGTAACGGCAAGTGCTATAGACTTGAAATTCGGTGCTGACTTCTCTTTTAAAGTTTTTAACTTTAACTTTCCTTATAAAACTTATGGACAATAAATAAATAATAAATACCATCACGAGTGCCTATTTGGCTCCCGAGAACCGTTTAAATGGCCTCAGGGTACCCTAGTGGATGGTTTAACCCGTCCTGATTTCGCCGATGGTATTCGGAGGCAACACCTAACATGAGAAGATCTAACTAAAGGGCACATGTACTTATTGGATAGTACTTTTTAAATGTGTATACGAGAAGGAGCGGCGGTAAAACTTTTTTTTTCATGATTATTACTGAACTTTGCCAATGAATTAATAGATATTTCATAATTTAAAAGTGGGATTTTTTTTTTTACAAAAACTATGACGGACGAAGCCAGGTCAATAAAAGCTTCCATTAGAGATTAGATTTTTTAAACTATTAATAAAGGGGTAGATATTTAATAAATAAAAATTCGCTCCTTAACATTAACATCAACATTTATAGGCATCTTAATGAATTTAATCTATCGACAACACTAATCCTTTATGTCTGTGTATCTTTAATAAATTAATGCAATTTTTGTTATCTTCTACCTAATTTTATTTCCGCCATATCATTCTACGTCACACATTTCAAACTATAGTTCAACTTTTAATTTTATGCCAGGTTTGACAGATTTGACGTAAATTACTAAATAATAATTAAATTCGTCCATTTAAATTAATATTTATATAACAAAGTACGCCAAGGTGTTTATTCTACTAAAATGTTTTTGATATGCAGTTGTTATCAAATTTATTTAGTAGAACAACAGCCCGCCCTTGTCTCAATCTCTACATACTGCCTTCTTTGCCTCGTCCTCAGTTACTCCTCTAAAGGCAGTAAAGTTTAGGCTGATCGGGTTCGTGGAACACAGGAAACAATCGCTTAAGTTCATGGTTTTCCGTAAATAGATAGTGGTCGTAAATTATGGACAAAAGTGAATTGTTATGTTATGCTGTCTTAGCTTTAATACACTCAAAACACGTTTAAAAATTGGATTCGGCAAATGGGCCACTATTCCCATTATAATAATTTTTAGATTTTATAATAAACAGCTGTTCTTGTTCTTTAAACAAACATCTTCAAACAAGATATTATGAGATATCACGTATATATATCTCAGCACGGCCGCAGGTTTACGGAACGATCTGTCAAACACGATCCGTTCAGTCCTACCTGTCAGGTCGATGTGAAAGAATTGCTTCAGTAGCTCCGGGCAACTGACACGATCTTGGTCTTGAGGCCACATTACCCATACACGATACGTATTTGCATCCGACCAGTTAGAACTAACGGCTGGGCTTTATACATGCACGCCGATTTCGGGGACTTACCATTGCACCGTCTTTTAAAACCTTTACAATTGTATCATGAATGACTTCATCTCCCACAGCCACTTTAAGAAATCACCTTGCTTTTATCTAGTTCGTTATTCTTTCATCATCCATTTTTTCTAACCAAACCAGCGCAGGATGCACCTTCCTAATTTTCATGACTTGATTGAGTCGTCCCCCTCTTTCTCAAATTACGTCATTGCAGTTTCGGCAAGTTATTTTACACCGCAAATTCGTCGCAATGAGCGCATTTCTACTGCATTAATTTTGCTTTCATCCTTATCCTGGCATACCCTGTCTGACTTCCATACAATAATGAATTATGATAATTTAAATATTGAAGTATGCTCCATAGTGTATGGGCAGGACCTGCTTAAATCATGATAAAAATTTAAGTCTCTGAATTTCAAAAAGGCTTTTTACCGGTTTAAACTTCACTCTAGACATTACTCTATATCTGTGAGCAAAATTGAAAAAAATCGGTTCAAGGTTTTAGAGATAAGTGAGAGAGAAGAGAGAGTAACAGATAAAGAAACATCTATAATATTGATACAGACGAATAGATAAAATATTTTTTATTAGAAATTGTATGTAGATGAGCGTCTTGGCTTACCCCCCAACTGTCTTATGTCAACTGTCATCAGACTATAGCTTCTGAATTTCAGTTTTATTTTTATTATTTTCCAACTATACATTATAAAATCCAGTATAAACATCGCATCAATCATAAATAATCTATCTGGAATGCGATAAAGCGTGATAAAACTATTTTAAAGCCACTTAAAAAGAATTAAGCACGCCACACAAAATATTCAGTTACCGGTATTCCCAACTTGTTCAGAGTATCATTTTTATTTCACAATTAATTAACGACATATACAAACGCAACATTCCTACCCAATCAATTATTTATTAATAATGTATGTATCAGTAAAAATGCTATAAGTCGACTTATACAAAGCCAATTGAGATTAAGTGGGGATTAATTTTGGATCGAGGCTTTATTTTATATAAAAAAAAAACCGTTGTCATTTAATATGCTTAATGAAATTTACATTAAATTTGGCGTTTTAAATAAGAGATCACGTTATTATGAAGTTGCTTTGCTGACTGTCCGCATGAATATCTCGATAACTACTGGTCTGATTTGCTTAGAATTTGGAATAGTTAAAAACTTAACTTTATACAGTGGAAGTCGGTGCAAGAGGAATTCTAGCAAAATCTTTGCATCATCTATTGAAGGATCTTAGGCTTCCAAGATCAGCTGTCGGAACTTTTATGGAAAACATTTCCAAGATGACGCTGACAGGATTATACAGTATTTGGTTGGGTAGTGAACTACTGGTCTGATTTGCTTGGAATTTGGAATAGTTAAAAACTTAACTTTATACAGTGGAAGTCGGTGCAAGAGGAATTCTAGCAAAATCTTTGCATCATCTATTGAAGGATCTTGGGCTTCCAAGATCAGCTGTCGGAACTTTTATGGAAAACATATCCAAGATGGCGCTGACAGGATTATACAGTATTTGGTTGGGTAGTGAACTACTGGTCTGATTTGCTTGGAATTTTCAATAGTCATGTCTTTTTGAGCGTTATGAAATAATATTGAATGAATCTTGCTTGTGCAGTGTATTGATTTATTTAACATTGTTTGCCGATCGTGACATTTCATACGTGACGTCATGCTGAAATGTTAAATCCATATATTGCCTAAGATTTTTATACCTGAACTTTTCATTGAACCATAGTCAATATCCACCGCCTGCGTGGTGCAAGTAGTGATTGCTGGTTGTATCCGGAGATCGTGAGTTCAATTCACACTCATAGCAAATAATATAAATATCTATGTTTTTTTGTACAGTTTGACTTAGTATGGGTGTTTATAAAAGACTAGCTGTCCCGCGGTTTCACTCGCCGTTTCATTTAAAAGAAATAGGATTGAATTTTTGAGTTTATCCGGAACAAACAAGCAATCAAAAATGTTCTCTTTATAATATTAGTATAGATAAAATGTAGTTAATAAATGGCTAGAAGCCGTTTGTGACCATGGCAATATGTGCAAAACAAAAACGTTTTATTGAAACGTCTTACATTCCTAGTTGAACTGCAAAGGTGGTCATAAAAGTTTCAGCTGAAATACCTATGTAATATAAAGAAATCCCTCTTTGCCCAATAAACGTTTACGAACGTTATTTCCTCAACATTATATTAATTATTACGTCAATTTGTTATTGCGTAACGCTTGATATTACTTATATCAATTTACTCGTCCGATGTTAATTAAATAACGCAAACTTTTATCAAAGCGCGCTCATGCGTAATACCAAATATTTGTTCAGAAATAGTGTCACGTATGACATTTGCCTTCTATAACGGAATGTGCAATGTCTGTGTCGTTTGGCATTTATGCACGAAATATAAAGGCTAGCACACAAGGCAGGCTAGCTATAATGTTACTAGCTTATTATGTTGCATGCTGCTGTAGATATTATGGTAAAATGGCAATATACACTTGTAGAAGCAACAAGAAGGTAAGGCAAAATCCTGTTCGTGCCACGAACATATTTTGTAACAAATTGCAATAAAGCTTTTTTTTTATCAACCACGAACTTCGTGGTTGATAAAAAAAAAGCTTTATTGCAATTTGTTACAAAATATGTTATACAAAGACTCTAGAGTCGAGCCTAGCAAATTTTACACAAATACTTGGCTTCTCTATACAAATTGGTGATTTTCACATTAGTTTGTATGGAGAAGGCATTTTTTTTTTTCATTTAGGACACATTGTTACATGGTTAAAGTTGTTCTACTTGATCAGTAGAACCTCATATTAGCCCAAAGAACAACCTCTCAGTCACAATATAATGTATAGTATAAAACAAAGTCGTTATTGTCTGTTTATGACCTTTGCTCTTAAAAACTATGTTATTGACTCTTAACGATTTTGCTTCGTCCTAGGTAAGAGAAGCAGTATAAATGTGTTAAGGTAAGTAGAGAAGTATAAATCAATATATAAATTATATAAAATACAGATAAAATATCTCCGTAAGATTATCTCGGCATGTGTACTGGGGTTTATATATTCCGACATTTATTTGGCCCGCGACTGAGAGTCAGAAGTCAAGGCTTCAGCGCCTGCACCGTTTGCCGCAAGCCATGTGCCACGTGACCTCGTGTCACTGAGTAGTACAAATAGATATAGCTTTGAAACTGTACAAATATCGGGCTAAAGGAAAGCCAGTAAAAAACTTACAATATATTATATGGTCACCTCTGTGCTCAAATGGTTGCGCCGTTGGCGTTTTATCCGGGGGTCATGGTTCGATTCCCATTATGGCAAAATCAAATTAGTACGTTTTTCTGTAAAGCTTGGATGTTGGTCTGGGTATTATATTTCATAAACACTCGGACCATGGCAAGTGTAAGTATAGAAAAACGTACTAATAGTATTTGCCATGAGTTGGAATCGAACAAATGACCTCCGAATACAATGCTAATAGCGTAACCACTAGACCGCTGTTTAATCTTTTTTAATTTCACAAAACTCAAATTTACATATTAAAATTTTACTGAGTCTAAATAAATAAAAAGACAGCGGTAATACATACATATTAACACAATTTAGTTAAAAGTAGAGATAAAATACGTCACATTGAAACTATTAGAAAGATTACTTAAATAATTCACTAACTGGCGGCAACGACCATGAATGGGAATGATTATTACAATTGATAAATTGAGACATAGCAAGATAACTAAAGCAAAGTTACAACCCCATTAATAAAGGCAGAAAAGTTTAAATAAGTAATTTCTCAACTCAAATCAACGTTCAAAGTTAACAACGATTTAACTTTAACCGTGAATTTTTACCACTTTCTGCCCCTAGCCTGTAATCCGGAATTGATTTGATACCACATTTCACAAATCATGCCTTTGCCACAGGGCAATTGCTATGTGGCACATGTGACTGGGTTATGCTAACAGATTACTGTAGAGTCATGTATCGGTATGTGCTTTGTTAATAACGAATCTAGAAGTATTAACTTTGACGTGCAGTTGATATCCAATTCATTTAGTAGAATAGCCCCCTGAAGACACTTCTGAAACTAACTTCTAACTAAACTACTGCCCAATACACATGAAAAAAAGAGGTTATCTAAATTATTAATGCATAAATGTTACTTCTCAGTGCAGGACTTCTTGTCGCATAGACCCACGCATAGTACAAGCTTAGTTTGTGACCAGGACAATATGTGAAAAAAATGTCCTACATACTATTATTATTATTCCAATATCAAAGGGGTAAAATTGAAATTTCTAGGTAACGGAAGACGCTATAAATGAAATTTGGTACATAGCCTGTTCTTTGACAAGGAAAGGTGAATAGGGCGACAGTGATTTTCCTAATTATTCTAAATCTGAAACAACGGATGCCAAAACAATACAAGTTATTCTAAGTCTACACCGAACAAGTGACCAGCACGAGCTGGTTGCAGCGAAATTTGGATAAACAGTATCACAAGTTGTTATACTGAAATTGGAAAAGCGGTGTCAAACAAATCTAGGTACATTTTTATTATTATTAAAAACTCATTGCTTCACACACCGTGGTTTAAACCGGGAACTAAAAACTGTAGGGTTATTAAGTCCAAGATCTAACAAACTCTGCCAACACGCATAAAACTATCATACAGTATTGTGCCTGAACTAGTAAACGACATTAATTCTAACTAACGAAGGTTATCTGTCGCTGATAAATTATTCGATAGGTATGCAGATAAACTGAGTAAAGAGTCGTGATAGAGAAAGTCCAGCATTGCTTGTAATAGATTCACGTCAGCGATTGATGGACATCGCTGCGACATTAGCGCACTTCTTGTATGAGATATTATCTTGTTGCAGTCGTTAAACGTTTGAAGAGTGATAATTGCCGGAGCCGAGATCTTATCTAATTAAATGATTTATAACAAACAAATGGCTATATTTGGAACTTCATGAAATATAGTATCAAATATTTTCTTTATCTTGACAGGGGCCTTAGGCGCCCTAGATCGCTTAGGGTTTATTTTCTACTATGTAGAAAGCGATGGATGGTACTCAGAATTAAGACTCAACAAGTAACAAACACATCGCAGTGTTAATAACATAAATATATAAAATAATACGTTACAAGTAATACGTGGCGTGCATGTGCTTTTTGAATTTTAAAAAGTATCTAAAATAGGTAGGAATTTATTAGGTTATTAAATGTATGAAAGTAAAGTAAAATATAAAACTCCCACTAGCAAGCTAACAAGTCTAAAACATCCTCATTATTGCATGCGACAACCCACCATAGACAGTTTCTTATATTTCACTGTAACAATTTGTACACTTTTCTCTCCAAACATTGTTAAAAGTTCTAAATAAACTGGTAGAAAATAACTGTCAATAAAAAAGGTCCAGTAAGACGTTTACTGGACTCGATCCAGAACAATTCAGAAAGCACTTCCAGAAAACAAAACTACAGTAAACGCTTCAAGAGCCCCGACCTCGTCCGCAGACTCTATTAGAGGACGCGTGATCGTTTGAGCCGCGTGGAGCCGCGCGGCCTGCACGAGACATTGCTCAAATGTACGTGACTGCGGTACAGATCAAACGGATGCAAGCCTCCCGCATAATAAGCTCTAACCTGATTTACTATCTTACCAAAACTAAACTATTCGCCAAGGAAGGGGATCAGAAAGATTAGTAAGAAGTGTCAAACTAATTAAATTGAAATAAACTTATTCACGCAATAAAATAAATTGATAGGCACTTAAATACACTTTTCACTCTCCAAAAGGTTAGCTGGTAGATAATGCCTAAGGCCTATATACAATTTTATTTTTTGTGGAATAAAGAATTTAAATAAAATTATGTTTAGGTACAAATAATATGCAGACTATAATATTAAGGAAAAGGATACCTCAGCTTATGCGTGTTAGTGAAGATTAACATGCGCTGATTTTCAGCGCTCACCAAATTAAAACATCTTACTACGTTTCTGTCTCACTTCTAAGTATGTTACTCGTACCAAATATGAACCGCTTTTTTTACCTAAAAAGTGACTACTGAAAATCTAATATTTCTTAGTAAGGCTTTACTCATCATCGTCCAGCCGATGCTGCTAGAAATATTAGATTTGCAAATTTGTATGTCAGTACAATCTCTTTTATATATCGGAGTTGAAATAGTCATCTTGTCGAAAAAGAGTAATATCAAAATTCTCACAATCTCATGCGTATTAAACGCATACAAAATTAAGTTTCGAAAAATCAATGAAATTTTTGTGAAGAATAACCGCAACTGCAGAAATGTATAATAAAGTGTAGGTATATACCATCGTTGCTATTCGCCAAATAATGATCGATTATTCAAAACGGCTGTGGTAAAAAGTCTCGACTCAGCCATCAGGATTTTTTTTTAATTCAGATTTCAGCAATTTGTTTCAGCTTGGATTAGCTCCAAAACAAGAATGATTAATTCTCTTATAATAACAATAAAATTCATTTACATTACTTTAACGAGCAAAGTCTTAGCGCCCAAAGATAAGAAACATAAGAAAAGTCAGTCAATTTTTTAATTTATCTTTGCAGTGTTCAGAAAGGCGAAACTCTCGTTTCGCGAAATGGGGGAGGAGGGTCGTAACATCATTATTTTCCCTAAAAAGTCGAAGGCGAGGGCTCGTGAGGGATGACAAAGGAGCTCATCTCGGTGTGAACACTTATTGAGTTTTAGGACCGATTATAAAAAGGGTTCTCGTAGCCAATCTACGAGGGTAGGATGATAAGCATAACTCAAGAGTCACTAAGTAGTTAAAGCTTTGTATTTTAAACAAAAACTATATTATTTTTATAAAGTAGGAATATAACCACTGACCTCCGGATGCAACGCCAACCCCTAAACGTGGTCAATTTTTAAACTATGCTCTTAACATTGCTTAAAAAGTTAAATAAAAAGCCTTTGTTTGATGCAAGACCAAGAGGTAAAGTTTTAAAAGCTTTCGTCTAACTTTGTTACACCCGCAGTGTCTCGATAAAAATATCTACCTTAATTAAAACCATGTCAGAAAGTTTGTCTAGACTCATTTTTTCATATCAGAACTGAAATCTAACTTCATTTATGTAGGAGATTATTTCAGCGTGATATTTTTTTATTAATAAAAATCATGTTTTTTTTAATCCCTCTGAGGATGATAATGTTATTTCCCTGTCTGGCAGTGCATTAATATAATCTTGAGTTTCTTTTTAATTTATTTAATGTTTGTATATCTTAATCGTTTAAGCATGTGTACCTAATTATTATTATACATACAAACATACTCTACTTCTGTCGCTATTTTATTGTCAAATAAACTGCCCGTTTTGTGTCAGCAACCTGAAACCCCGGGGACTCGACAAGAAATTGACGCATTAGGCTCCTAAAAACCGGTGAACCCAAAAACTAAAACCGAAACATTACTAGGTTACAAGGCAAACACAATATTAGTACGTTTTTAACATGTACAATTTGCATTGGTCTGGGTGTTTATTAAATTTTTTATTGGTGTTTCTAGTTCAGATACTCCAAGAGCCTAGTTTGTGCCCAAAAAAAATATAAAATGTCCTACCACAGCTGGATTTTGGGGAGACAGGCTAGGCTACTGCGCCGGGACCTTCACAAAAGAGGGGCCCAATAGAGATAACATTCTTTGTTGAAATAATTTTATTTGTTGGCAATAATTTTTGAAAGACATGACGGAAAAATGTTTGTT
Source organism: Monopis laevigella (assembly GCA_947458855.1). NCBI lineage: Eukaryota > Metazoa > Arthropoda > Insecta > Lepidoptera > Tineidae > Monopis > Monopis laevigella. Next base: position 23,909,787 of record OX381583.1, on the reverse strand, counting down.
ATTCGAAAAATAATTAGGGGCCTCCGCTTCTTTGCCCCAGGGCCTCCAGACCTCTAAATCCAGCCATGTGTCCTACATATTTATATTAATCCCTGTAATACAGGGCAGCCAGGATAATTAAAGGATCTAATAGATGCCCAAGCGATAAAAACTTTTAATAAAATGTTACATACACTATCGCCCAGTTTCTACCCGTGCAATCTCTCAGCGAAAATAAAGAGATGGAATATACATAAATTACGTATCTCCGTCTCTTCCTTTTCCCGAGAGATTGCACAGATTACTTAATGACCGTTTTGGAACGCAGCCTTATTCTAAGATCAAATTAGTTAAGAAGACACATGATTGGTAGAATGTCACGTCTCATTTTTTTTTACCAATCATATGCCTTATTGCGTAATTTTAATTATAGAACGATTTGATCAACGTTCTGGAAATGTATTTATTATTATTTATATGTTTACTTCAGACGCAAGCCAGTCGGCAGGCAGTGAATATTGATTGATAGGTTTATTTTTAACGCCATCCGAATTGAATCATGAATAACACAATGTAGCTAAGTAGGAGCCCTGAATAATGAATTGTCGTCAAAGCGGTTTACTTTGTGGGTCTGACCTAATGAGATAGGCGTAGGATGTGCTCGTGACATTTAATAAATACGTATATTATAGTATAGAACATTTTCACTTTATTTTCGACTAACTATTTACATTTTTAGATTAAAAAACTCATTGTCGTAATATTTTTTTTTAAATAAAGATTTTATAGACTATTTAATTTGACTCAATGTATAGCTTTGTATGTAGATACAGAGTCACGTGCCGTGCTCCAATAAAAAATAGTCCTGAAGGTCTAACTGATATAAATAAATGCTTAGCGTCATTAAGTCCACTTTTTAATTATTTTTTTTTTTTTTTTTTCAAAACAAAATTTATAGCAAATAACTGAAAAAAAGTTCCCTGGCAAACCCATCCCGGTGTATACCAATAAGTTTTTAATAAAAAAGATGTACATTTGTTTAACAACGCCACTACAATGCGGAGAGCACGTTAAGCTGTCGATACCAGTTTACTTTACCAACTTGTTTTATAGATGGGTTATTGAGTCTATTCAAAACATCGCGACGAGCTAGCCACTTGTTCGGTGTAGACTCATACCATGCATCGGCTACGACGAAGTGGAATTAAAAACCCCTCCGCTAGCCTAAACCGGTCTCGAGTGCCGTAAGGCACCCGTGATGATATTTATTTAAAAAATATTCAACCTAACAAATAAAACAAAGGTTTTTTTCTATTAGAGATCATAGATGGTACTTCCTATTGAATTAACCCAAACATATGTCATTACCTATCTAACCACTAAATCTCATTCCGTTAATTTTCTATCCGTTTATTTACACAACAAAATGCTTATTATATACATAGGTATCATAGCAAATATATTTTCCACAATAGACCCAAATAAAAATTAAAAATGAAACCACAAATGGGTTTATAAAGACTTCTCTGTATAGTTGATTATAGGAAAGCGGCGCAGAAAGAAATTGCATAAAACAAAGTGCGCCTCTACTCCCAAGGCTCCCACTGTTATTGTATTAGTCGCACTTTATAATATCCGTTACCGCAGACCAGCAGGACTCGTGAGAGCGATGCTGCGTACATATAATCATTTGTTAAGAGCCTTTCCTACGCGATATTTTTTATTTCTCAATATCTTTTGATTCTGTACGTCGATTTTGCTGAAATAAACGCCTAAATCTTACTCATTAGTAAGCATCTTGTCTTCCAGTAGTTTAATTTTAAATCGAATAAGTGGTTTTTACGTGAAACTCGCACAAACGGACAAATAAACAAAAAAAAAACTATTATATGTATACGTATTTATCGTGACTTTTTTTACAAAGATATTTAATATAGATAGAGAGACGGCAAGTCTACGATTATATTAAATGTATACACATAATATATATTATCGTTTATTTACTATAAAAACTTTTTCATCGTATAACAAAATGTAAAAGTATAAAAAATTATTACCCTACTAAAAAAAATATCGTACTACAATTGTATTGTCCATGTGGAATAGTGTCCAAAATGCCGACAACATAATGCTCTATATTTTGATCAAATTTGGGAGGGGGATAAATTTTGTGGTCAACATACATGAAAATCTGGTAGTAATATTGAGTATATATATTTTTTTTATATGTAAGACAATTTATACATATTGCTCTGGTCACAAACTAAGCTCTAGGCTTGTACTATGTGTACCAGAAACAACGATATAATACATGTTATATTTTATAAACACCCAGACCATGACAAACTGTACAGAAAAAACGTACAAATATTTTTATGCCATTAGTCTACGGAGGCTGTCTATCTATACTAATATAATAAAGAGGAAAGATTTGTATTTTTGTATGTTTGTAATGAATAAACTCAAAAACTACTGGACCGATTGCAATAATTTTTTCACCATTAGAAAGCTGCATTATTCAGAAGTAACATAGGCTATATAATATCACGCTAGGTCCTATAGGTGTGGAGCAGTAACCAAAAATGTTTTAAAAACGGGGGAAAAGTATCGTTTCTGAGGCCTTCCGTGGCGTGCGCTGAGCATATAGTTAAAGTTATACAAACCTGTGCGAAGCCGGGACGGGCCGCTAGTATCTTAATATGTAGCTAGAGTACTGTGCAATGTTAAATTTTTTAAATACATTTATATTTGCAAATAGTTATTTGTTCTCTTTTATAATAAAAATATAGCAATATTTTACAGCACGTCAGCAGCCCTCTTAAGCTTTCCTACACACGGAAGTGCCGGCAACATACCTTATAGGGAACGCCACCTATCCGTAAAGACAACGACTAGTTTTTCACGAATTAATTAAACTCCTGTAATATATTAGGTAACTGAATAATTTATAGTAGCTTTTGCCTCAGGCCAATCTTGCTTTAGACAACGCAATGCCGACGAAATTTTATATACTATAACCACTAAAGAAATGAAACAAATAGAGTACACACGCTTTGAATTGATGATTAAAAATGAATAACAAAATCTTTTTTACCAGCCACTCCAGCAAGTACGAGTATATAATATAGATAATATATAGTATAGCCTACATTTAAGAGGTGCGAACAATCAGTTGAGAGCTGGTGAAAACGCATTCATATAGTGATGCGTGTGTAACCGATATGCGACATAAGTTTCTCAAAGAGAAATATTATTTATATGATCTGCGCGCACGCACGCAACACGTACCTACTCAAAAAAGGAATATTTTTATAGCAGCTTGCATTCAGTTATTTATATTTCATTGCAGTTACTTACACTGGTGACGGTGTTGTTTTTGGTGGGGCGAACGGTGGGCGCCGGCCTCGAGGGCTGGGGAGGAGGCGGCGGCTGAGACTTCAACTGACGTCTGTCAAACGACGAAGCGTGGCCGTTCCAGCCCCACCGGGCCGGACCATTACTCCCGTGGGGAAGCGAGTACGAGGACTGCGGCCTCAGGTGACGAGCATTGGGAGGCCCGGCAAGCACCGGACCCCCGGGCCCCACTCCGTTTGGCCCGTTGGCTCCAGGAGGATGGTGAAAATGAGGCGGATTCGACACCGCCGCACCCCACATATTACCGGTTAAACACACTCTAATCTACACAGCGATCACATTACACCATCACCACCGCGTTTAATTGAACACTGACATGAGCCTATCGAGCCGATTTCACCAATACCTTATCGCTACCGAAGGTGATGATTATTCGGCCGTTCGTTAACCGAACTCGAGGAGATAACAATTAGAAAAGAGCGCTAAGTGAACGCGGGCGTAGAAGGCGCCGCGCGCGCAACCGAAGACTAGATCGATGTAACACCCGCGGGATTGGAAAGCGACTCGCGCCGGACGCGGTACACGCGTGAAGAATTATAATGAATAGTTATGCGAACAATAAATTCGTCTATAAACGAATAACACCGGCCGCCCGTAACAGTAACGCACCTACAAGGGTCAACAGACACCCCGACTCCGGGTCTCGACACATAACACGATCACAATACTGCACTATTGTATTACTGCACCAAGTTTCACATCATCTAGGTATGTAGGTATGTACTCATAGCATTCACGAAACAATATTCTGGGATATCACCGCGCGGCCTCGGCATTCATGAATGTCAGCACGTAAAAGGTGTTATAGACAGATAAAGGCTAGTTTTTTGACACAATCTAATCCATAATGATGGACAGCGTGTGAGTTTGGTCGCATTTGAATGTAGACTGAATGTGTTGCGAACGGTCGCTAAGCGTTCCGCACCGACCGTCCCGGGGCGATTGCATTATGATTTTTTCGCAAGACAGCGCGGGGCTCCGGCGCGGCGCGCGGGCGGCGCGAGCACCCAGCCGTGCAGCCGCGGCGGTGCCGGCGCGCGAGCACCACCCTCGTCAACGCGATCCACTAATTATGCAAATAACAGCACTTCACATTCCATTACGAGCGACAGACCCGGGTTTCACTGTCGTCGCAGGAGTAAAGTGTGACCCAGATAAGACAAAAACAAAACTAGTTTGTTTTATGTTTGCGAAAGTCAACAATGGCCTTTGTGGGTCCGGTAGCCGTGGTCGCTCACATAGACAGATGAGGTATAATAACATAGCATGTTGGTTCCTAACACGGGTAGTGCGTCGTCATTAGTATTCGGACCATAACCGCATGAAGCGGTTGACGAGCAAGACGGGCCGTCCTGCGGAGTCAGTGCCCGCGAACTCGTGCGCTGAATATCCATCCACACCGGCTGTTAGTGGAGTAGCAACGCATTCCGTGTGTGTACGACGAACGCCTGCGCACGACCGACGCTGCCTACTTTAACAGAGACATTTATGAAATGATAACCGTTAGTCGTCTAATATGGAAATGCATACGAGCTGAACAATGTGGGTATAAAAAAGTAGGAAGCAAAATGGTGATTCCAGTAGTGGAAACAGATCTCGTATAATGAGATGGACACCGGTGTCACAGAAGAATTTCACGTGGTAATGAATTTAGCTCTCGTCAGTACCGTGCATAGTTGTCCCAACGCAACCGTCTCGAGTTAATTTCGTAGATAGCTATACACTTTAAACCACAAGATTAGAAAACTTTCACAACTTCTCGGATTTCGAGAGAACAAAAGCAAAGACATCCAACACCCGGCGATGTCTACGCGTGACTAAAATCACTACCAACACTTCGCCAGGACATTTGGTGACGAGTTTGCCTTGATGATCCGCCTGCACACTATTTTTATATTCCAACATTACCTTTTGGGTAGATCATTATTTGTCACAAATATATGAAAGGAATAAGTATGTGCTTTGTTTGTAGTAAGTAGCACTAGCACAGGTGGTCTAAATAGATATTATGGGTAGTAAAATAGTAATAAAAGGGAGGTAGTGACAATCTATTAGACGACCGCAATAAAGATAAAATAGACGATGAAATTAAAACCGTAAATTAATAACCGCTTGTAATCTGGTCTTTGTTCATGTGATGTAATTTATAGTTCTCCCGCAGACAGCACGAATCCCGGAAATGGTCCACGCAGAAGTTTGTAAACGCATAAATTCTGGGAGCACATTGTTTTCCAAATTTATCGTTGTAATGTTGTGATCAGAGCTACAGGGGACACCGCCTAGGGTTGTCAATGGCATCATCATTTAAAAAATATCACGGCCACTGGATTCTGCTGTAGATAAAACCCCTTTGATATCTGCACCAGTTGAATGCGTCTAAGCCTAAAACTTTAGTGTTAAACCTAAACTCGTGTTAACTCCTAATTATGTTTTTAAAGTAAGTGAAATCGCAATTAGTTACAATTTATTTTGATATAAATTGAACATTATAACTAATTTGTTAAATTTTTCAAGTAGCAACCCTGCCAGACGTACTAAACATTTTGAAGCATAACACATATAGAAGCACATACGAACATAATAGTTAACAGGTACCTCCTCACCTCTTTGGTATAGTATATGGCACCAAGAAACTCTTTAATTAATGATTCCAAAACTGGAAGAGAAAACATGGAAATCAAATCGTTAACATAAGCCTCTGTCATTTTCGTGGGAAATATTTTATTTTTCATTGGAGCACGGCATGTGACCTTGTCTACCTGATGATACCTACAAAGTCCAAGAATGGGTTCGATCAATACATTGTTGTTTAACAGCAATGTATTGATCGATCGCTCCCACTATGTCGGCTAAATGATGAGGTTACGAAATGGGCGACGACAAAGTCTAATTTGCATTAGCCTCGCTGCTTTATGATCAAATTATATCTAATAGATCTTATTTCAGCATGATTTAAAATGTAAATTATAGTACAAAATATCTGTTTTTTTTTTCTGACTCAGATTATTAAAAAAGTCTTTAACTGACCATTTAAACAGGATTGTTTGTAGGTGTTAGGGATAAAATAATAGACACTATTCTACCAGGGCCCCCATAGCCAACCAAAATCACCTCTTTTTTATCAAACTTCAAAAAAGAGGTTCTCATTTTAATGGGTATGTTTTTCTATTTCATTAAAAAAACAATTAGGAATAAAAATAAAATTCCAAAAAATTATAATGAAAGAATAGATATTTTTTTAAAGAAAATAGTTATGAGTGAACTTGTTCTACACTATAAAAACTGCTAGTGTTGTCTTTAAGTGTAATGTTTCAGCATACCATTTCTAGCGTCTTCGTGTATTATCTACTCGTATCTCTATTATTAAAAAAGCTGATCATTTTGGCAAAATAACTGACTTTACCTGTAAAAAACCTGACTTCGTCTGATTTGACTGACCAGTTTCGACCCCTCAAAATTAGATACTTGAAATGCCATTACCATTTTTATTGAATCATCGACTCTTACTAATATTAACGACATTCAAAAGATCAATCAATCATTAGAACTACCAAAAACACCTAGTAAGAACATCCATCTGCAAATGGATGGTTTTGCTCTCGTAATATAGAGATTTCGCTCGCCCACATGCAGCCATGGAAGCGGCACAAAACATGCCATTTGCCTCACATCGGAAACGCATTAACTGTGTCGCCAGCGCTATGAGCGCGCAATATCCGAAACGCTTCCACTGTACGAGCATCGAACAATTTAAAATGAAAACTTTATACACGATCAACATAATATGATTGGATCCATTTAAAAGTAATAGAAATGTATTGTTCAAAAAGTTTTATTGCATGACGATATCAGTTTGCCTAAAGATTTTTGGCGGTTGTGAATCTATCGTGGTATTCGGATGCAACGCCTAATAAGTGGCAAGCTTGTTGCGGTGTTTACGATGGTGTCTCGTTGTATAAAGCGATGACCCATCCCAGTTCCAGCGTTGTTGTCATCTGCCTAGTGGTTAAGTCACTGCGCAACTTTTTAAATCAAATTAGATTTAAATATTTTTAAAGTTGGTTAAGGATATGATTATTGGCTTTCGGTGATTTCCCCCATGCTTCAAAACTAAATTGCAGAACATACACAGTAACATATATCTCTCAAAGGTTAGCTGTAAAAAATGCAAAATGTATTAAGCTCACCTATGTATGTACAATTTTATGCAATAAAGAATTTTAAATAATTAACTAACATAAGACTCTGAAGATACCCAAAAAATATTTGATACACTGGCAAAGTGACGGTAACGGTTGGGGATGTTAAGAAAGTTATTATGATGCAATGAACTCAGCATATTATGCACTCTTTTGCGTCGTTTACATGGAAAATTAAAGAGAAACGCCCAGGTGTACCTACTGAATTAGAAACTATGGCTCCATCAGGAATCATAGGATCGCAACCTCATACTATGTATACGTAGCTATGGTCTGTTGGGTTGGCCGCCTTGGTGGCACTTTTGCAGGGCAGTCAACGATTGACAGGTCAATGGAACCAGCTAACCACCTAGTCTTAAACTGGTTGGTTATGTAGTGTGTGTTCGTTTTTTTTTTCTTACCGCAAGGACAATAGTTTAATAGTTTACGATTTGTTTATTTTGTATTATATTCTCAACATTTGTCTGTGGGAGGAATGACGACCTGGCCAAGTGCACACAGGACCTTATATATACTTTTTTTTTTTTTTTGACTTTTCATAAATGCCTGTAAAGGTTTACATGAAATAAATATTTTTGACTTTGACTTTGATACGGCTTATTCTAATAAATTTGAGCCGTCAGACTTTCTTCTGTTTCCAAACATAAAAAAAACCATATTGATTGACAGAGAAATGTTAATCAAATGAAAAGGTCAATGCGGCAGTAAATATAGGGAGAATACGTCGAAAAATTAAATTATAAGTACCTTATTTTGTTTACCTGAATAGGGCGTGGGATTTGCAACCCACCCTCGTATATAATATATACGAGGGTGGGTTGAAAATCCCACAGAAGTTATATTAGATTCTCAATTTTGTTTTCTGTAGGAGCTACCTCAATTATATGTCTCAATATTTAGTTAATAAATGTAATGTAAACCTAATCTCTGCCAAGTATACTACTATACTATAATAGGTCCTGGATTGATAAACAAACAAGCAGGTGAGGTCAAACAATTCTAAGTTAACCTTAGACGCATTGATGTAGATGCTGTGCGAGAATCAACTTTCTTATTCACAGGTTAATTCTTCCTACACTCATATACCCTTCAAATGTTATCGAAGGTTACAATAAGGTTATTATTGAACCAACATTTACACATATGAGTCATAAATTACAATATGGTAGGTATTACTTGCAGATCGTTAGCTGCTCGCTGCGTACGCGCACACGAACGGTGACTGCGTCCAATCGGTCACCAGCGGCCAGTGGCGCGGTGAACTCGCCACTTGCAACCAACTAAATAACGTACTTTCGACATTAAATTACATATAATCAGATAGATCGCTACTTTCTTTAAGTTGGTGTATAATTTGTTTGATAAACTGTGCATGTAGGTACGATGTTTAATCAATTGTGAAAATAATTATAGTTTTATGAGAACTGCTGCTCCATTATTATCCAGCTTAAATCAAAGTTTAATCCATCCTAAACTTAATTTCCCAACTATGCATTTTTTTTATTATGTACGAGTAAATATTATTATCCGTCTATTTTCCGGCAATAGAATCAACAAATAATATTGGCAATTTACTAAAGCAGTAGAGGCAAATATTTTAATGAAATACTGAGTAATAATATAAACTTTAAGCCAAGTACAAGGGTAATATTTGGTCGGCAACAAAAGATCGGTGGCTACAAGAATAAGGCCGTGTTGCGAGCGCCTGCCTCGAGGGGTAACAACTACGAGGCGAGCCTTGTTCACCCAAGTCTCCTAACTTTTAGCTGTGCTTTTGGTTGATTTTTTTATTGTTTATTACGACAGATTTTCTTGGAAACTAGGTTCGTTTGTATTCGTAGTTTGATGAATAGTTATAAATTGCCACAGAAGTAAATTCTTATACTATTTCTGAAGTTATTGAAACTTTCATAGTACGAATATATGTTCCTTTTTGTCCAGAGATAAGCCACCACCGGCTTCGAGTCTAAAGTGGGCTTGTCACATCCTGGAGCTAAACGACAGGTTTTACTTGCTACCCTTGAATTATCATCTGTTATTTTGCCACTATTTGAGTAAAGACAATAATATCTAAAACAGCTGTGCTTTCCTCCACTAAATGTGCGATGTTATGTGTTGTCCATGCGTGATCCTGTTCATATCCAGCCGGTGGGTGACTGAGTGACCAATACTGGTGATTGGTAATCAAATACTTTGCATGTGCAATGTAGAGGAGTATATAGATTTAGATTTTTCAGTTGTAGATTTTTTTTATAAGAGCTCAACGTCCACCTGATGTTAAGCAGTATGCAATGTCCAGGAATGATAAAAATCAGCGGATGCATACAGGTGCGCCGCTGGTTGCCATCATTAAGCCGGCTCACGCTTAAATTTAAAGGACTCTAGTTTATAAGAGGAAGTAAGCACGCAAGCTAGTAGAGCGTTCCACATATTAATAGTACAGCAGATGTATGAATCTCCAAAACGTTTAGTACGAGTTGGTACATCCGCCACAATATACACATGCATTTTGCAACCAGTGCGTATTGTAAAAAAGCGGCCCCAGCCTAGTGGTTAAGTCACTGCGCAACTGATAACAAGGTTAAGCAGATGACAACAAAGCCGGCCTGGGATGGGTGACCGCTTTATACAACGAGGCTATTTCATCATAAACACCGCAACAAGCTCGCCACTTATTAGGTGTTGCCTCCGAATACCATCGGCGAAATGAGGATGGGTAATCCCTCCGCTGGGACCCTGAGACGTTTAAACGGTTCTCGGGAGCCAAATAGGCACCCGTGATGGTATTTTTTTGCGTGTTGTCCTGTAACATTGGAGCATATCTGCCAATATCTCGGGAGTTTTATCCTTTTGGAGCGCTAGGCGTTCTGACCATACATTTACATAAACAAGACTGCAAGCTTAAACAAGTATGGATTATTACACCGGCAACAAAACATAATAAACAAACAGCATATTATTATGGTATCACATAATATATGACCTGTAACTTGAGCCAGGTCGTCGCTGCGTCAGAGTTGAATTGTGGCCTGACGCGCTGTGCGTAAGTACCGTTATCTCTCTCATATAACGTAATCAAGATTGGTAAAGAGGTAATCAAAATTGGTATCGAGACGAAAGTGTTACCGACCGTCCCGTGGCTGTAAAGGTCTAGGGTGAAAAAAGCAATCATGAGGAAACTGCTACAAAGGGCAAGGACATACACGGTGGTCTTCGGTGCACGATTCAAGGTATATTAAAGGTAGACTGGTAGGTCAAGAACACTACAAGTTCTAGAAAAAATCCACCAGAGGTTTTGGATAAATAATTGCCATAATATTTATGTATTTTTTAAGAGATTAATACATCCTTGTTCAACAACATGTAAGTATAAATATGAATTTAAATTTAGTCTGACAAGTTGAATTTTGCTTCCACGTTCTTAGTCAATAATTTACTTTTGATTTTAAATGCAGCAAATTATATACTTAAAATTTTCGTTAATGTTTCATTGAGGTCACCTCTTTTAAGTATGTTGAGTTCCAAGTTATAAAACATAATGAAAATCGTGTAATTGTAGGAAAACGAGTAAGACAAGGAAACAAACGACTGTAATTTCTAAAAGGAAACATAAATAATAAAATATCGATCAAGCTAGACTAAACTAAATGGGCTAAACGATAACGCATTTTATTACTAGTACAATAAATATGATATTTTAATGATTCTTCTATGGATGCAATAAAGATAGAATCGACCAGTACAGATTATGAAGGATATAAAGTTTTTAGTAGTCACCTAGTGTTTTTAGTTTGGGGCCCGGCTTGTGACTTTGTATCTACCTGATGGTAAGCAGACCTACAAAGCCCATGAATGGTATTGATCCGGTGCCGCCTATGCCGGCTAAATGATGCGGTTACAAAATGGGCGGCGACAAAGAATGTTGCATTACGAGTGTGTATTTTAATATCCTCGCTGCTTTGTCCTCAAATCAATCGTCCGTTTTGCAACCGCATAATGAAAGGAAACTACCTACCACTTCAACAAGAAATCGGTGCAGTAGTCTCGAAAAAACCGGTGAACCCGCAGACTAATTAAGCCAGGGAGCGGGAGGCCTTTTCATTCGCACAGGTCGTAGGGAGCATGGATGTCGTAAAGCTTTTTTAAATTGCTGTTAATTTCAGTGACCATGTCATCAACGTTTTCTATTATCATAAGAGAATGCCAGTCCATACCGGCAGCATTCCTCAACAGCTGCTCCAAATTCATTCTCGCGAAGTTACGGGGCATGACCTTTGGCTTGAAACGGGGAGTTAATTTTATATGAAGCAAATCATGTTGCCATCCGTTTTTAGAAAATAATACTAAGCTAGGGCTATAAATCTGCGCTTTGGGCCTGTCTCATTGGCGTTGGACATAACCAATGGTTTACCGATGGTCTCTGAAGAATAGAGCTGAAGCGGAAATAAAAAACTTGACATTCAAGTCTCTTTATTTGCGTCACATTATTTAATAATCGATTGATAGAGGTATCCTTATCAAGTTGACTCTTAACTGACCGATTAATGATCTAGAAGACATTAAGGTTCACCTTGTACTTGTGTTATGAACTGCTATTGACCGATCTAGATTATTTAGGCATTAAAAACATGTTTGTAAGTATGCACTTAAAATGCTTTCAGAAAAAAAAATTGAAACACGACATGTGACATACAAATTATTTTCTATATTCTACTGACATGGTAACTTGTACTACATCGTACCTGATTTAGCCGGCATAGTGATGAATGAATGAATACAACAATATTTAGTGCACATAGTCGAGCTTAATGCCTTAGGAATTATTTGCCAGCCAACCATTGAGAGATTGACCAATAACAGGCAGGCTGGTTATAATGCGATAGTGATAGTGGGAGATCAATACTGTTAAAAAAACAATGTATTGATCGACCCCATTAGTGAACTTTGCGAACTTTGTATATCTGCTTTCCATCAGGTAGATACAAAGTCAGAAGCCAGCTCCAATAAACAAATCTTTATTGCACAAAATTGTACATAGGCAAGTTATTGCATAGCCTATGAATTTTCTAACAGCTCACAATTGAGAGAGTGAAAAACTAAATTAGGGGCGCAGAATAATTATAAAGAGTATAGATACTACTGTATAAGTTAGTTTAATTAAGCAAGTGTTCATCTTAGTCTTTGGATTCATTATGCCGCTGCACTTCACAAGTCTAGACTGCAAGTTAGACCCGCTAGAGATTTCAAATAACGTCTATGCTAATGGCCAATCGCCATTATGCAGATTTTAACCGATACTGGGCAGAGAGGGCTCCTAGGCAGCAATTACGAAACTGTACTGCTATAACTATGGTGAGTACATTAAACGTGTTGATACGTCTCCCCAGTGGGTTAATGGTTACTGTTGGGCTACTGATATTAAAAAATATAAATAAAGACGTTCTTATCTATTCTATAAAAACGATCAGTTGAACCCGATGAAGTTAAAATTGCTGTTTGTAGGGGGTAAAAAAACAGGAGAAAATATATAACTATTTAACGGTGTTATATTTTAAGTTCGCCTTTGTACTTAACTTTTGTTTACAATGCAATAAAGTGTTTATATAAATAAATATTTCAGAGATAGCTGTGGCGAAAATTGTTAATGTAGGTAGTCTTTATTTAAAATTAATAGGTACGAAGTTTAAGGGAAAATAATTAATGTAACAAATAGTCAATTGAGACCGAGCCAATAATAAGAGCTTTTAGTAGGTACTAGGTAGATATGATACACCTTTTTAAGACTGAATACAATTAGCTACCTTGAGGATGGATCTAGGCTGCCTCATGAGCTCGAGAGGTAAGGTGCATAACGTACTTTATAAGTAACTAAAAAAGGAACATTACGAAAAATAAGACTCTTCTGTATTAAAGAAGATAACTAAAAAATCATGGAGAAAAAATACCAATAAGCAAAATATTAGGTAGTGTGCCTCTTAAATTCAACAAATAATAATAACCAAGGTCAAAGCGACAGCATTCTCGACTCACTGAGCGAATAATTAGCATTAATTTCTAGCCTATGTAATATTATTGCAAATAATGCGCAGACGCACGCCTACTTACATCGATCGCTTACGAAACAAATACCTACCGTGTAATGCCACGCCAATGTCACGTTTCGTTCTGTCAACATTTTAGATACACGAGTCATTTTCTTGATTATTTTTTATAAAAACACGAGATTTAATATACATATATATAAATTATTTTTTTCTGATAGTTTTAATGGTTTTTAGAGAGGTATCCATACACTCCGGGCCCGCTACTGGTATTAATTACCCAATGTTAGTTTTAAACACAATTAATTACATTACGCAACAGGTACGCTATAATTTATTAATTCGTTATCTAAAAATGCATTTTGAAAATTCTACTAGGACCGACAGTTTTACTATACCAACTTGTGAAAATGTTTTTAGATGTGTTATTGAGTCTATCCAAACATCGTAGACTCATACCATCGGCTACGACGAGGTGGGATTAAAAACCCTCCGCTAGACGGCTTTAGGTACCCTAAGGCCGTAAGGCACCCGTGATGATATACATATATATATACTAGGACCAAACCGTCATAGAGGCTTGCTTAATTATAAAGTTTAAAAACAACAACCTAAATCATAGTAATTTTCCAATGGAAAAAAAGGATAACTAATAACAAATCCTGTTTGGAAAATATCAAAATCTTCGTGAAACTAGTCAAAGCTGTCTTTACACCAAGTGAATGATGTAACGCCAGTCGGAAACAATATTTGTTGGGCAATCATCGCATTGCATTGAGATTCTGACTTATAATTGGATGAATTATGTATGCTGTATCATAAAAACAATCTGCGGACTGCGAACACGAAATATTTCGTATAAAACAAACACGTTTCCTTAAAACGTGCAAAAATATTTTAGGACATGCTAATTTGTTAAATTGTTGAACAATTCAATTTGAATCCAAGTAGATAAATATTGTTAAATAAATATATCTCCAAAAGGTTAAAGTTCTCACTTTAATAAGTGATTTTTTTAACAAATTATATTGTATATTGCCTGGGGTTTGATTCTGACACAAACTGGAGATCAAGTATTTTTTCCATATAAAATACAATTATGCCTTTAATATTCAGAACACATTGATGTTGATGCGTTACTTACATACCTGCTGGTATGATCTAGAAAAGAAGATATTAATTTATACATGGAGACCGATATTAATGAATTCGGTAGCGAAGAAAAATGACTAAAAAGGTATTTTTAATAATAGTTCCGATTGCAGAAATTAACATTTACCATATTGCGTAACTGTTCACCTCACTAAAGATAACTTATATAGACCAATAACAATCGTGTTTACTCCCAAGATTCATTACAAAAACTTTTTTTCTTTTAAAAGACGAAAGGATCTGCCCGGTTAGCTGTGAAAATTTTATAGATTATGGTAATTTTACCGATGATATCACCACAATTTCTAGAAACCCCGAACTAAAATATAGTCTAGAACCAAGTTTTCAAACAGCCAAATTGTTTACAGAACTTAAAATTTCCATTCAACAAAAGAATTAAAATTAGAATAATAAAAGCAAAACATCGCGTGTAGGAATCATTCGACGATGTAGAAGGTCAAGGAAGCTAACACGCAACGATAATTATAAATCAGATAGGTAAAGTTAACTTGGCATATTAACGGGCAGCCTTATTTGGTATCCGAGAAGGGATGCGGCTGTACCTTGCATCAGTTCAGATTATCTAAAAGCATGCTCAATGTATTTGAATCTTTGAACACTATTAAGCAGACTATAAACTTAGCAAAGACTCTTCAAGAAAAGGAAATGAAAAGGAGAATCTAACCCTAGTCAATGGGTTAGATTCTACTTACTGTATTGTAATATCAACTGAATATATAATCAATCAATCAATCAAAGGGAGTTTATTTTATTGTATTGGTAAAATACAAATTTGGTTTTGATATCCTTTAATGGACTTTGTAGGTCTTCTTACCATCAGGCATACAAAGACGAATTACAGTAAAGTATACACACTTTAATATTTAAATTGGTTATTTCGATTCATTGGAATTGGGGTTCCAGAGATCTGTACCCACGCTCAAAAAGTCCCAGGAATTATACCAATATTATCAACCACTACGACCACCAAGAAACCCCTACTTCAATGAATCGAAATTACTAATATCGTTAATTATTGACGATAAAGCAGCGAGAATATTAAAGTATTTATTGGAAATTCAAGGTGAAATAACAGCAAAGTAAAGCTCTCCAATAATTTCCGAATAAGTGTTCTAGAGACAGGTTGACGCTGTGTTCAATGTAGCGAAACCTGACAGGACTAACGGGATCCCAACTGCCTGAGCCAATGTTCTATTAGGCACTGTAACCAGCCACTTGTAAGGAACTACATTGTATAGCTGAACCCTGTTATGGTTACGTAGTATTAGAGGACCAACCATACATATAAAAACCTTCAGAATTTAATTATTAATTATATTTATCTGATAACTCTCAGACTCTTAAACTGAAAGTGCAAATTTCATTAAAAAAATATTTTCTTTTTATCTGGGTATGTTTCTAAAAAAAAACAATCAATTGTTAAGATTTTATTTCTGAAACATTTTATTGTATAAATTCCTGGTAAAACTAAATATCATTATCAATAGTTCTTCTTCAAACACACTAACCATCCATCTCCAGACAATAACGACGTATCTTTAAATGAATATTTAAGGTGACTATCCGCAGAATGGAAGCTGTTGCTATCAATATTAATCAGTGGTTGCCGCCCGGAGATAGAAATGCTCCTCTAACAAATTGACTGGGAAATGACGCTTTTATTGCTGTCTCTGGAATGAATAGCAACACTGTGCCAATATGCTGGAATGTGTTCCAGAACAACAGCATTATTTATTGGTGTCTTTATAATGTGAAGCACTGAAGATAAAATTGACAATTGATTTATATCAGACTTAGAGAGTGGAAAGTTAACCTGCTATACGCCTGGCAGCTACCAGAACCAAAGTTACAATTTAGCACACTCTGGGAAATATACTTTAATTTTTTTACTTATACCATCGGCTACGACAAGGTGGGATTAAAACCCCTCCACTGGGTACCCTGGGGCCGTCTAGGCGGTCTCGGGCGCCGTAATGTACCCGTAATAATATGTATATGTATTATCGTCGCTGCTTTTTCTTTAAATCAAACTCCCCATTTCGCAATAGCACCTCGACAAGAACTCAATGCAGATCTGAATACTCAATCAATACAGAATAATAATGAAATATATATATTTTTTTTTTCTTTTGACAATTTACACATATTGCTCTGGTCACAAACTAAGCTCTAGGCTTGTACTACGTGTACCGGAAACAATGATATAATACATATTATATTTTATAAACACCCAGACCATGACAAACTGTACAGAAAAACGTACTATTTTTTTTTTGCCATGGGTGGGAGTCGAACCCACGACCCCCGGATATAACGCAAAGGCGCAACCACTAGTCTACGGAGGCTGTGATATAACCTAATCTAATAAAAAAACTAATACCTAGCTAAATATTTAGGTAAATATACCAAAATAATTCGAAAGCAACTGTTGATGGTCAGCTTAATGTATTTAATGGCCGTAAAACATTCAGGTTTAAGCGACCCGAGGCGCGACCCAATTTTCAATTGAATGTTTTATTTATTTTTAAAGTGAATTTCGTTGACTTTGTTGTATAATGTTTAGGTTGGTATTTTTAATCATACACTAGGATTTAGTAAACGTGTCTCCTATTTATTTATAGATACGATTTTTTTAAAATATTTAACACTAGCTGACCCGCGCAACTTTGTCTGCGAGTTTAAATTTAACCGTTTACGCAGCGTACGCTCTTAAAAGGAATAATTTTTCCCCGTTTTTGCAACATTTTTCTTTGTTACTCCGCTCCTATTAGTCGTAGCGTGATGTTATATAGCCTATAGCCTTTCTCGATAAATGGATTATCCAACACGAAAATATTTTTTCAATTCGAATCAGTAGTTCCTGAGATTAGCGCGTTCAAACAAACAAACAAACAAACTCTTCAGCTTTATAATATTAGTATAGATCTATTATTTATCGGCTTTTCACAATAATAGAAATCTATACTAATATAATAAAGTTGAACAGTTTGTTTTTTTCTTTGAACCATTTGAAACGTTTTTTGATTGTCTAATTCTTAAGGAAGGTGAAAGGCTATTTAACGTCACGCTTACTACCCTTAGGAGCAAAGTTAAAATAAAATAAGTCTGAACGAAAACGAGTAAAAAAAAAATAATGAAAAATATTCATTTATGACACATTGTTCCATGGGAAAAATTGTACGATTTTATCATCAGAGCCTCAGATTAGCCCTATTAAGAACATCCTTTCAAAGTCACCCTGTATATAATGTTATAAATGTTCATAGTTACTAGCTAGTTTAGAGGGATTTTTTTAATATTGTAGAGGTAATGTTATTCAAATGTTTTATTATAAAAAGGTGGGTAGAGTATTAGATCAAATTATCTGACACATCGTAGAACCCTGTCTTACTAAATTCAACCTATCAAAAGCACACATTTACTATGATAAAATAGGTAGGTACCTAGACGGTATTAAGGTGAGTAAGCAATTAATTCTTATGATAGTACATAGACATACAAAAATGGTAGCAATTTCAAGACTTGCTCGTACAAAACCATCACATGGCGCATACAAACTATTTTAGCGGTTAACCACAAAATTATGTTTGCACCAGCTTCATACCAAATTGGAATAACAAAAAGTAACTTTAGCAATTTGTTGTAAAAACTTCTTAGCTAGATATGCTACACTAATTCTTTCACCTAAACTGCTATTTCACAAGAATGTTGCTGTCCCACTTCCTCGCGTATAAGGCAATAGTGAATGCTATGCCTAAGCAAGGTTTGCGTGTGGTTAAAAAATTTGTTTTGGCAGCAAAAAAACGAATTATATGTAATGTGACTGCTTTAGTCATAATAAATTTATATTATAACCGAGTTCCATTAGTTGTACATTTGTGTTTTTAAGGCACCTATAGTAGTGCTACTATAGGTGCCTTAAAAAACACGTTGACGTCATACGTTAGTCGTAGTATTCGTAGTTCAATTATTATTTTTATGTTAATAATTTTATTGTACGTAATAATCTTTCTGTTGTAATAAATTCTTTTGTGCCATTATTTTTTTTATTAGAAAAAAAAACAATGTAGAAAGATTATAAGTAATATACCTACATACCTATAAACAATGGCCACAATAATATTATTTCAACTCTACCTCAAACAGTACGTAGTGGAGAAATACTAGAAGGGCGAAAGCTCATTTTATGACAAGCTGGCCATTTGCTATCTTTAGCCGCACAGTCGTAATATATGTTTTACGTGATTAATATGCCCTATACTTATAAAAGGTTAAATATTCTTTTTGAAGTGGTACATTTGTTAACTTTTTTTACATTTATAGATTTCACGGTTTAGACATAATATAAGTAAATACTAGACAGAGAAATGCTTTATTGCTTAAGCCTAGGTAAGTAGTTTTTTTTTTTTTTTTTCCACAGTGTGGAAGGCAAAGATCTTTCGACCATGCAGCCTTTCCTAGGTAAGTAGTTTGGTTACCAAATGCTCCAACGATCAGTCAGCAGGCGATTGCAGCGAACAAGTCGGTCGTACTAACCTCTCCTTTCACCGATTGAGCTCAATAGTTCGTGCGGCTCACGATCTGGCGGTCAGAGGTGAAAATGATACCTTTGTCATATGCCACAATAGGATGTCTACAGTACTACAAGACTTGGCCTCGATAACTACATACCTAGATATCTGGATACTATTTGCAATAGTAACTATAAAATAATAGTAATAATATATCCACTTTTTATCGATATTTTCTATTAGTGTAATATGGAGCAAATTGTAAGCATTTTTTTTTAAAGTAATGTATATATTATATGTCATAAATTTTTGTTAATTAAAATATTTTGAGAGTTATAGTACTGCAATAAAACTGTTTTTCAGGCACGATTTTTTTTATTTCTTACTCGAACGCTTTGTAAAAGACATCTTTTATAATTTATTGTACTTATTTGTAACAAAAATTATAGCTCGTGGAATAATTGAAGGCTTTTCTAATGTACTTTTTATCTACTACTACCGCGGCCATCAGTGCCGAGAATATCAAAAAAGCAAAATATTCTGCTCTCAAAGATCATTTTGAGTTTTTGGCATTTGCAGTGGAGACCATGGGCTCTTGGTCACCGGACGCAAAGACTTTTGAAATATCCGGAAGCCGAGAGTCCAAGGTATTCTTTGTCCAAAGAATAGCTTTAGAGGTCCAGCAGGAAAATGCAGCAAGTATTCTCGGCACTCTGGAAGCGACAACCGACTCACGCTAGAATTATTTTTAATTATTATTATGTTTTGTAAGTTTCTCTATATAATACATATATAGAGATAATAATTTGTCTGCTTATTTATTTGTAATTTAAAAAAAAATACACGAAATCAAACTAACCCTACATTTCAGATTGTTAATATTTAAAATTTTCCGTACCTCGTAGAAGATGGTATTCTAAGTCTTCACAGAACAAGTGGCAATCTCGTCGTAGTTTTTGCTTAGACCATTAAATTATTATTGCTACATGATATAGATTATTATAGATACGATCAATAATCCATTTATAAAGAGTTTTAAATGTTCGTATAGTGTAACTGGGACTAGTTGGTAAACACCGGGGTTTGAACCCGCACCCTAATAATTGTAGTAATAACTCAATGCATAATTTGTAAAGCAATTTGCTGTTAGAAAAACATTACAATTAATTTTTTTTTAAATCTAACGTCAAATTACATCATAAAAGTAATTAATTCGGTAATTTTTAAAGTACCTAGTTTAAATTCCATCTATACGCTACTTATTAGTCACTTACAATGAACAGGTTACCTAACTGGAGTAAGGTACGTGTTCTTTTTGTAATTTGTACAGCAAACAAGCAGCTCCTATGCAAATACGAGACCGGTGCCGGAGGGCTCCACGAAAATTCATTGTTGATAAGTCCGGGTCGACAACCTGATCGCACGAACGGGTAACTTCAATTCTCCACAATCATCACTGTGCTGTGAATTAACCAGGTTGACTTTGGTACCTTTTTGAATGAAACTGGGTAAAGAATGGAAGACCTTGTTTAGTAGTTACCGTTGCGTCCGTTACCGTAAATTTAGATTGTTTTGTAAGAAATTATAATTAGTTATAATAGACTTCTCAGCTAGCTCAGGGAGACCTGAGTCTAGCTAAAAACACGTAGATAATCTATATTCAAAAAAAATCAGAGAGACAAGAATGTAGGTACTGTAACCCTTCTCTATTAAAGAGCAAGGCTGATACTGGCCATTTAAATGTTAGTTTTCTTATTCAAATATTACTTAATGACATTTATGATTGAACCAATCGAAAGAACAGAGATTCGTAGAAGGACACACGTTTACAGTGCGAAGTATTAATAAATAAGAAAACGTGTGAAAGCGCAAGTAATCCTCGCTGTTTTAGTTTTTGTAGCTTTGCAGGAATGATGTATTCTGTAGGGAAATGAAAAGAATGCAAATATATATAAAAGGTATTATTGAAGTGGTTTTAAAAAAGAATCTGGAGGAGTTACCCTAAGGAAATTGGGTACGGTGACCGAAGAAAGTGACCATAAATGCAATCATACCTTCGTTCACAATACATACCAAGAATCACAAATCGATGGGCTTTAACAAAGCCATCCGTTATCGTACATATGTGGATGAAGTGAAAAAGATTGTAAAATATAGGTAGATACAATTATACTCGATAATGTTCTTGCAGGATATGCCTGCAAACACATCGAGGTGCGATGATGGCAAAAATAATATGAAATATTTTAAAACAATTTTACAATAATATAATTATGTACCTACGACATTTTTTTTACACATTTGTATTGCCTTGGTCACAAACTAAACTAAGCTTGTACTACGTGTACTAGAAACAACGATACTAAAGCATATAATAATACCTATGCTAAGTTTTCCAATGGTCTAGGTGTTTAACTCAGACCATAGCAAACTGTACAGAGAAACGTACTAATTATCTCTTTTTCCTTTTTGCCATGAGTCGGAATCGAATCGAAAACAACGACAAATGCGCAACCCGACTAGACTACGGAGGCAGACATAAATTTTATATACCTACCTACCTACTTTAATATATTGAAAACTTTATTAGACAAATCAAGTACAAAGGCGAACTGTCGTCACGATTCAATATAGATGATAATAATATGTTGTATAATTATGTATCCAATATTAATGTAATTTTCACACCGCAAGTGGTAGAATATGTAGAACACTAACTATATTTAAGACCCAAATTTGTAACATATATTGGCAAATAAAGATTTTATTAATTTATTAGATAATATATCAATGATATGGCAGCGGGCTGTTCAGTCGGGTGTTGCTTTCGCTTTTTTAAACTTTAGATCACACCATAACATAAACATTTTCAAATAGGGCCCGCATTTTCCTACATAGGAAACACTTACCCAAGTATTTTGTGGGTACTACCTATGCGGGTGCGGCATTATGAGGAAAACACGTCCTACATAGATAACAAATGAGACTCTATCTACAACATTATATCGACAGCAATAACGACAAAAAAAGTGGTTTGTTGAGGCCGTTTTAATAGAATTTAATTAACTAGCAACAAGTTTTAATTATTTGACCATTTAAGGATTTTAACCGATTTTTTTTTTAATTACGCAACTCTTGGAGCAACATTTAATTGTATCTATTTTCGGTTCATTTTCAACAACAACAATAACTGTAAAGATATATATTATAAGTATTCTGTTGTTGAGATTTTGATGAGAGATAAATCTTATTGAATTCTGTGGGGCTTAAATTCGTGTTAAGGTACGAAAGACAAGTAAAATTATACCTGAAAGTGAGTGGTTATATTATTTTCTTTAGGTTTGAGGATAGTTTCCGTATTGCGGTCGTCAAGTTAGCGATCGTTAGTGATTTCCCACGGTTTGATTGTTATTCCGGGGCCGACACTGCCAACTCCGTGCGTAGCCGTTATAACGACCGCTCCACGACCAGTGTATTCAAACTAAATCTTTGTTTTAAATGTCAATGGAAAATAATTAAAATTGACCTAAAAAATTACTAATTATAAAATATATAAGCAAAAAAAAACACTATTTAAACATCATTTAAGGAGCAGTTATTTTAATTATTAAGTACCTACCATAAAGATTTAAAAAAAAAAATGATATGTAACAGGTACAAAGGTCACTCAAATAAATTGGAGCCCTACCACAGAATTTTAACACTAAATGCAATGTCAGGTTTAACTTTGTGCAACTAAGATGGATCAGAATTTTATTAAAGGGGAAAAAAGCTTTTAAGGTAATTCACTTATATTATTAAATACTAATATAAGTGATTTTCTAAACAAAAATTTTTTTTATATATTTTCTAAATAAGGTACGATTATATGTGATATTTTATGATCATTTTATACCTTGGGAACCTTATTATAGGTATGCTGTGATGGCTCTAAAATTATAATACTATGTATAAAGTTTTTCCAAATAAATAAACCTGGTTTACCAGATTACCAAACAAGTTTTCTGCAATGACCTAAGGTTCGGACATAAAAAATATTGTAAGTTTCCACACTAATAGTATCTGTACAGCAGTTTAGGGCGAGTCAATGTGTAAAACATTTTTTTTATCTTCTTAATTTGATGGACATTACACATATTGCCTTGCTCACGAAATAAGCTCTAAGCTTGTTTTATGCATATTTTATTTTATAAACACCCAGACCATGACAAACTGTACAGAAAAACATAGTAATATTTTATTGCCTGGGTGGGAATCGACATCCGGATACAATACCAAAGGTGATTCATTAGAACTTATTTATCGAACAAATTATAACTTAGTAAATATGTTTTTGAACAAATTTGAAGTTCATTGAGATCCTTAAGTCATTTTGAATTATTTACCTGAATTAAAAAAAATGGTCTGGTAGAGGTAGTTACAATAGTTACTATTTGTAAAAAAATGCATATTAAAGATGGCTGTAAGGCAGTTAAATATGTTTATAATTTAAACATAAGGCGACTTTAAATTGAATTATGCTGCCTCTGCAATACTCTAAAATCTATATCAAATTATAGTTGTTCTTCAATGTATAAAGTGAAAACATATAAAGTGATGGTTGTTCATTTCTTTCAAATGTCACGGTTATTTTAGATTTCAGAACAAATTTTATTGAGAACGAAGAATATGTGGTTCCTTTCTTTAAAATATCAATTTAACATCTACCAAACATAAATGGCACATTATATTTTCTTAATTATTAATGGAAACCATGAGATTAAATTAATGTTTGATACATAAGTAGCAAGGTAATCATAATAGAGAGAACATTAGAAAATTTGTCACTTCTATCAAGTGCATAAGAAATATTTATTTTGAAACTTTCAATAAAAAATGATTAATAATGTTAATTAAACATAGGTGTTAATTTATTCTTATATGTATACATACCTACATTCTTAACATTATAACAAAATCTGATTGTAAGATAGCTCAAGAATTTATACAGATGCTGATAAGACAATAGCTTCTTTAGTACCTACTAAGTTGTTAAAATAAATAACCACTTCGGCTTTAAACATATTTAGCAACTTGTTATTTTAATTTGATTAAAATTATGTTACTTATTTTAAATAAATTTATTTGTAATAAACCAAAACAAGTTGTTAAGGCATTTCCTGTTATTTAGTGTTGGTTGGAGGTACCAAAAAACAACTTATCAGTGGTATATATGAATGATATCTGCTTTGTAGATCTTATGACTAGATAGATAAAGAAAAACAAGAATTTTATAGATAATAACGTGTCGTCATCTTTAAAAAATAAAAGAAACTGCTATTTAACGAAATACAAAAATGATTAAATTTACTTACCTCACTGAAGGCCATCACTCCGGCCGGTCCTGCAGAACACTGTCCAACCTTCCTTCCTATTTTATTTTATCACAGTCTATATCAAAATAAATAGTTCAGTTTTGTATTCCTGCATTGAAAACAGGACTGACAACTCACTTCGGCATGAAACAAATACATCTGAATTTAGTCACACAACTCACTGCGCAGGACAAAATTTTATTTTCTGCTAAAACGAAAACACCTGACAGAATCACAAATCACTGAAAAAACCAACATTCCTCAGGTGGGTTACACAGTTTAAAAGGCGATAAAATATATTTCTAACTTCTATATAGAATAATTAAACTTCATTACCGATTCCCAAATGAGTTCAAGTTTTTAAAAACACGTTTAAAAGTACTATTACGAAAGAATTCACATTAATTCCGCAAAATAACACGATCAACTATTTACCGGAGATGAAGAACTCGCCATCTTGCCGACGTCATGTCATTTGCTAGTGAGTGTTACCATTTACGAAAAAAAAACTACCAAAATATAAACCTTTTAAAGATTTATTAATCATAATACGTTTTCAATTGTGTTTATAATAATGTATTATATTAAATAAATATTTGCATGTTATGAAAATTATTCATGTATAATTTATAGTCAGGTACGTTCCAGTTAAAACACGACTAAATTGTCATAGCACAGCGCTTCTATGCGATATATTTAAGTATAGATATGTTGTGCGTCTGTAATACATCTATTGGAACTGGGGCCTTACTCCGAGTTTGCAATTGTTTAACACGACAAGACGTTGCGTAAACTTTAAATATTGAAATATAAGTTCTATTGTGTTAATTATAGAGTTGAAATTCCAATGCTCATAAGACCTTGCGAAGAATTCGTGTATTTGAAGATGGCGGCATTATTATAGCCAACCTAATACAGACTACATATCCATTGAAATAAAACTGGGGCCTTATTCCGAGTTTGCAACCGCTAATCACGACAAGACGTTGCGCAAACTCTAAATATGGAAATGTCAGCTCTATTCCAATGCACGCACGGTCATGCATGTTGCCATTCTTTATTCTCTCCTTTCCTATCTTATTCCATTGTCGTAGGACAATGGAATAAGATAGGAAACTTTTACTACCTACTAATATTTTTTACTTTAGAAACAACCCACTTGATATTGGCATAATTAATTATATGTATCATAAAATTATATATTCTAAAGAATATATAGGTATTAGTCGTTGCTAGGCAATTGCTGATGCTTAGCTAATTATGAAAAAAACAAATTTTGACTGTTCTAAGCAATGGCTCAGGCTACGACGATTAATCCGACCATAAGTGTATTTTCGAAACGTTTTTCTTTTAATGAAAAAAGTTATAACTAATTATATTCTAAATTACAAACATTATTTTTTTTATATTAAAACTTACAACCAAGTTGTAATAATAAAATCGGTATTTGTGAAAAAGTTACAACAAAAGTCAAAGATTTAGCCATGTCTTATTTGGAACGAACTTTGTCTAGCGCACAGGTTTAGCTTAAAACGCCATCTATTGCATTTTATTGGGAACTGTTTATTAACATTACTTGTCCTGCAGTTTTCACTGTAATTCCCTAGATGTCGCACGGGCACCTTAGAAAACAACGACCACCAGCGTCGCCAGAACGTAGTAAAAAGTACTACATAGGTATGTCACTCGTCCGTACTTTAGTCGTACCTCAGCTCCGGCCGTACCTTTTACGTATTATTTCCATAATTTTTCAAAGCTGTAATTTTGTATAATGGAATAAATACTAGGTACATTAGATTTTTTTGTAAAAGGGTGCGTAAAACTAATCATAATCCGCTTATTCTTCAATTCGTTGGTTTCGTCCTTTTTGATAATTTAGGAATTTAACAACAAAGCCAAAAAAGAGATGATATAGATGCTACAGAGCTTTACTACCTACTAGCCGCGTATCGAAATAGTGATAATTTTGGTTATTTTAATAGGTGTCGTCATTTTCCTCTTCGTTTTGAATACAAAAGTGCATCAATTTTTTTTAAAGTACAAAAATTACAACCAGCTTGTCGGTAAATGCTACTGTAAAGGTATCTAACTAGTTAATTACCTTGATTTTTAAAAACCGTACTTTTTAAAATCCTACCGTACCTTTTTGTAAAACCATACTGGCAACACTGCCGACCACAGATTATATAGTAATACCGACATCATTTTATGCCCACCTGAAAAATAGGAAATAAATCACTTTGTTGCTAAAGACAGGCCTAGGATCTTGTTACCCTACGTTATTCACACGTTATTTATTCCATGAGATAATAATTATCAAATCAACATAAAAAAATAAAATTTCCACTGCCCACCTACTTAAACTTTATATAGTAACTTTTTTTTTGAACATCATAGCTGCTTTTTCACCCAAGATAAAGACATTGATCAGCTTTATCGCATTTACTCGTAATAAGTCTTGGCGAAACATCACCATCACTTGATATACATGCCTTGCCTACTTTTATGTCTTGTCTTTTTGTCTGTCTGTGACACGTACCTATCTACAAAATGAGTGAACTGGTTTCAATACAGTTTTTACTGTTCCACAATTAATTTAAGGAAAAACGAAAGCCTTAGGGGATCACTCAGTCCGTCTGGGTCTGTCAAGACTAGTGATGCGACAGATCTCTGTTTCTGTTTCCGCAACTGCGAAACATTCGATCGTTTCTGCTTCCGCATCTTTTATAACAGAATATTTAGACGACACGACATACGAGTATAGTTATCATTAGATATATTAGCTAGAAAATGGGCAGGCAGGTTCGCGCGCCTTGCTAGGCTTTTGCAGTATTTCGGACCCTCACAGGAATGTTCCCGCAAATTAATAATTGCAATGAATATAAAAATATGTAGTAGTGTTTCTTATTAGGTAAAGTATATAAATTGAAGC
This sequence comes from Monopis laevigella, assembly GCA_947458855.1. Classification (NCBI taxonomy): domain Eukaryota; kingdom Metazoa; phylum Arthropoda; class Insecta; order Lepidoptera; family Tineidae; genus Monopis; species Monopis laevigella. The sequence goes on along the minus strand of OX381583.1, from coordinate 23,882,184 downwards.
GATAAAATTTTATTATTTTGCCTTCTGCCATATGTCACTTCCGTCGCATCGCAAAAGATCTTCGACCGACGAGCCTATTCCAGACAGAATTGAAATCGTCAACTTTTTTTTCCGTTGTCCTTAAGGAATATGGAAAGTTTGGTGATTTCTCTACCAATCCTATACATACAAATGTCAAATATTTTCCAGAGTGGGTCTGGCTTACTATAGACTCTATAGAATTGCCACTTCTCTACCAATTTTTCTGTCCGATTTCAAGGCCTGACAACTGTTAAAATTTATACTTAATTGACTGAGAGCTATTCCATCGATAGAATGGAGTGTAATTTCTCTAAGGCCCCTGGGGTCTTACCGGGAAGCCACATCGACAAACCGATCGACGCGTCCATGGATAAAAATGTATAGGAAATATTGTCTAAGGGTAGGACTAGATCGCCGAGAAACGTCAAATCACATACATTTAATTTTCGCTTTCGATCGATCGACGTGGCGAGAGCTTTAAAATAATATTGGTTTTTATTTTTTTCCTCAAAAATCTTAAATTGTTTATTCTTATCTCATTTCTACCGATTTATTTACATATATAGCTGGTGCCCGCAACTTCGTAAGCGTGTTTATTTTAAACCAATTTTTTTTTTTTATTAATATTATTTTTACCTACCATTCCCGCGTATTCTCCTTTATTATATATTTAAAACCTCAATTTATGGGTATACTTTTGGGTTTTAGTAAGTACCTACTTAGATACCTACCAAATTCTATAGTTACCCAAAACAACGACAAAAATTAAATTTCTTTCAAATTTCAAATATAAAATCAAAAATATTTTAATTTAGTATTATTACTTGTACCTACTATTATTTCTTCAGTGGTATTATGTCATTAAAATATATCCAATTTTCCATCATATAACTTTCTGGTGTACCTAATAGGTAAAACACAAACACCATAATAATATGTATATTTCGATATACATTCTGTAATATACCCTATTTTACCCACAGAGCTAATAGCTAAAATAAAACGCATTTTAAGTGCGATGCTCCGACAAACTCCGTGGACTAGTGGTTGCGCTTTTGACTTTGTATTTGGAGGTAACCCTCAACCTCCGTATTTCATAATAGCAATTCAAATTTTATAATAGCATGTACGTTTGACGCTATTCATAGATATTGTAGGACTGCTTACCTATAGCACAGAAGAAATAACTACAATAGGTAGATATAAAAAAAATCTGTTAAGTACATTGCTCGGGCCTTACCAAAGAGCCAATCGATAATCGAATCGAAACACCCATCGAAAGCCAAATGTATGGGATTTGACGTTTCTCATCGATCAGCCTCTACCCATAGAGTAAAATTCCTATACATTTTTATCGATCGATGCGGAGATTTGATTGGCGATCGTGTTCTTTGGTTAGGCCCCTGGTCACAAACTAAGCTCTAGGCTTGTACTATGTGTACCAGAAACAACGATATAATATATAATATATTTTATAACCACCCAGACCATGACAAACTGTACAGAATAAACGTACTAATATTTTTTTGCCATGGGTGGGTATCGAACCCACGACCTTCGGATACAACGCCGCCCCTAGTCTACGCAGGCTGTGATATTATGACAAGACAACTTTTGTAGGTGCTCAAATTAGCAGGATGGTAGTTTTTACGTTAATAAAATAAAATAGCTATCATTTATTCTTACAAGTAAGGCTCTTGTGACATTTTGAGTTACACAAGAGTGCTTTCGCCAATACAGTTGCAATGCTAAAATCCTTGGCCGCCAAGATGTGACTCCTTTTTGCACATTCTCGGATGGTAACTTCGTTTTGAGGAACAATATCAAGTGTAACAAATGTTTCTTTACAAACAGTGAACTGATTCCTAGCGTAAGTTGATTTAGAATCCCATGCTTAGTGTCTGACTTATACATTCCTTTTAGCTCCTGAGAAATTCTAACGGCTATTATATTTCTATCATCGGCTTTAGTTATTTATTACTTTGACTAACTTTGATCTGCTATTATGAATAATATCCAGATAAAGTGATTAATTTATCACATTATCTAGACAATTTAGTCAGTATATATAATAACCAGTCATTATGTATAATATCTATTTAATCACTTTGACTGTAACATATATACTTTTTGTATTTTTTTTTAATTAAAATATAATAATTTTACACTTACAGCATTGATCACTCGCACTATAGGTTCATATATCTATAGCATTTTTAAACAAAACTATTTTCCTGAATGTTCAAACTAAAGTGACTATTAAATTCTTATGCAACAAAGGCCTAAATATTGCTTTTATACTTGTGCTTTTATATATATTATCTAATAAATATTAGGTTAAACCTGTATTTCTGTTTAATTTGTGTTTATCATTATCGTTTTAGATAAACATCTTTAAAAAACTTTAAAAATGAACGTTTCATAATATAACGTATTTTAATCACTTTTGTAAATTTGACAAAACATTTTTTTATTTACCTAACCTAAATATTTACTTAAAATTTATTAAATAAACATAAAAAAATCTAAATGTACCTATCCGCAACCATAAAATGATTAATGAACAAACTCCCATCGGGCAATCTTCATTTTAACCCAGTTTATGTTGTAAATTTGACCTTTTTAGCAGTAGGGTAAGTGAGGGTAATTTTGCCTAGTTAATTTCCGCGTACATTCTGTAGATTACGAAGCGAAGGCCGTTGGTACCGTGACGTCATTGGGGTGCCAGGCACCACCGACCTTTTGGGTTCCGTGTTCGTTCAGGAACTAGCGCGGATTCTAACTAGGTTATTGCACTATACCTATAGGACTACATTCAGCAACCATATGGCTGCCAGTCAGAACACAGCCTTTCAACGTGAAGCATATAGTAGACCATTTGAAATGCGCGCCAATAAACTAGTCGTTTTAAATTTTAGGGGTTTTTATATAAAGCAAAGCGTATGGCTATAACTATGGTACTGGAAGAGAGTGCTTCCGATTCAAAACTGCAATTACATAAGGAAAATGCTTTGAAAAAAGAGCTGCGACCTTCCAGTGCAGTTTCCTTGTCGAAATCTGATCATGGTCCAGGTGAGTCCAGCGAAAATATATAAGTAGGTATACTTACAAATTTTATTTATTTAGTTTATGTACAAGTTCCAATACAAATTCATGTGAACCAATGAATAATGCACTTATTCGCATATTGCCGTAGTATAGGTTACTCTGAAGTTAAATTTTGTTTTATAATAAACTCTAGTACCTTTGGGAGCACGTAAGCTATCGGTCTTAGTTTAACTACAATATACTTGTAAATTAGTTTAAATGGTTAAAAATGTTTAACTGGAAATCAAATCAAGTGTTTTTCAGCAGTTGTTAAAAAAATGTATTCACCTAGGCCGCCTATGTTTACAAGGTGTTGGTTACAAGACGTAAAATATTTTATAATTACAGAGACAGTAGTGTCGAACGAACAGCTCAAGCAGTACAAGACATGGGTCAGCAATGACAGGTGGCATGAGCTTCGGAAGGTAGCTGATGGTGCCATGAAGGACCATAAAGTCTTCATGATTAAGGGAGGCGGATTTCCGGCCATCCGAAGAGCGCTAATCGATAGAGGATGGATAGAAAAATATGAATCCCACAAGGTACATTATTTATCAAACTATGTGGGATCTAATGTCAAACCATGAACAGATATTTGCAGCGTACTCTGAGAGGGACAGTAATTAGCCTAAAGTACGGACGCGGAAGACGAAGAATATTAAGTACATTTGCAACACATTACTACGTTTGCTCGCCAATACCATGCGAGCAAGTTGACAGTGAAATAGGCCACGAGTGACAGAGAAAGAAAAACAATTATTCTCTCATTTTCAGAATTTGTTTCCTTTCCGCGATACTTCAGTAGGGTGTAAATTTAAGAAAAAAAAAAAAAGAAATGCTGCATAATATTCTAACCTTTGATCCTTTAATTAGGTTCGTCACCCGCCAGCTAATATGGATCCGAAGAAAAAAGAACAACTCTCTAAAGTGGAAAGGATGATTCTCTACAAATTCATGGAACACCATTCCGTTGACTTTCTTTGGACCACAAAACGAGACAGATATGATTGGCTCTTGAGCAATAGAGATGTTTTATTGAGCAGGTTAATATAATATTCATTATTTCCATAATCATTTAAAGTAGATACATACTGCTGAAAAACAAATCACAATAAATTGGCATGATATATATTTAATGCACACCTAAGCAACTGTAGGTCCCCTTCGCAATCGCAAATACCTAAATTTATTCGAAAACGTAAGAATATAATCCCCTAGCTATCGTAATTAATATTTATAATGTTCAACAGATTCTTTCGTTCACTCTTTACTTCGAAAGAGGGTTTATGTGCTTCTTTAACGCAAATGCATTGGTACACTGAGCCTGGTGTAGCCATTACTCGCTTCCCCCGATGCTACAACATTCATAACTCCGACAGCCTAGACGAATTTGTTGATGATTTTCGAATAACGGCTTGCATCAGTACCCTTAAGTGGTTCTGCAATACTGTAAGGACCACCGGCGAAGAAACCATCGTCACAGGACAAGGAAAAGTTCCATTTTCTTCCATAGAATTTGCAATAAGCAGACTTAACGAATATATAACATTTTTTACTCATAAAGACATTGATGAAGTAGAGGAGCAAGTCCACATATGGGAACACGAATGGGACCATTTCTTGACACACCATTACCTTTTGATTCATGAAAATGCTAAGTTTACTGAAGATAAAAACCATAATATAGGGTGAGTAAATAACTATTTCCATTAAATAGTAAATTATATAAAATCACACCTTTAAAGATCTTTTTTTTTGTAGTCAGCTTGATAAGAGAGCAGCAAAAGTTTTGGCAACAATGGGTAAATTTTGGCCACAAATTGATATTGATGGTATTTTTAACATATGGATAGTGAAGCCGGGAAACAAATGCCGTGGGAAAGGAATAATGCTTATGAACAATATAAAAGATATCATTGGACTTATTAATATACCAGCTGCTCAAAAAACTAGATACGTTGTACAGAAATACATAGGTAAGATTAAAGGTCATAATATTTTATTTTAAAACAATAAAAACAAGAATAAAAATGTTACAATTTGTATAATTATTTCAGAAAATCCTCTAATTATTTATAATACAAAGTTCGACATTCGTCAATGGTTTCTTATAACGAATTGTCAGCCTCTTACAATTTGGATTTATAAGTAAGTATATTAAAATAAATATCAAAATTACATAAACAGCAACTTAAATGGTATGAACAAGTAATATTAATTTTATTGTTTTCAGGGAAAGTTATCTAAGATTTAGTTCCCAAATATTTAGTTTATCCAATTATCATGAATCAGTTCACCTTACTAACAATGCCGTACAAACTAAATATAAAAATAATGGAAATCGCGATAAAGCTTTACCCGATGAGAATATGTGGGACTGTCATTCTTTTCAGGCTTATTTGAGGTAGGTATATATCGTAAGTAAATATATGATCGGTTTAAATGATCGTGGTTTTATATATTTTTTGATACCTAATGATAAAAAAACTAACTTTAAGGCAGATAGGCAAGGCTGATATGTGGGACACAAGAATATATCCAGGAATGAAACAAAGTTTAATAGGAGCCATGTTAGCCTGTCAAGACTCCATGGACAAGAGACAGAATAGTTTCGAATTATACGGTGCTGACTTTATGTTAACAGAAGATTTCACTCCGTGGCTTATAGAGATTAACTCGAGTCCGGATTTGGCACCAACTACATCAGTCACAGCTCGTCTTTGTCCACAATGCCTTGAAGATGTCATTAAAGGTAATAACAGTTTCTGAACAAATTAATTGGTTACTTTAAATACTTGAATATCTAATTTAAATTATAAATTTTCAGTTGTTTTAGACCGCCGTTATAATTCTGAAGCTGATGTGGGTATGTTTGAACTGGCTTATAAACAATCACTGCCAAAAGCCCCAGCATACCTAGGTTTATCGCTAAGTATAAATGGTAAAAAACTTTATAACAAAAAAATTAAAGAACGTAAGTCTGAAATAAGAAGCTCTGCTCCTGTTGCACCAAAAACCCCATCCGGTGACATGGTTACTGAAAAGGAACAACCTATACCAACAGAATATACAGGACCAATAATTACAGATTTTCTCACCTGGCTAAATCCATATGACTCACTTCCTACAAACTCTGATGGAATATTGCTAGGACCTTCCGAACCTGTTACGGTACGGCACGCTCTTACTGTAGTTAAATCAGGCCTAATAATGAAAGCGCATACAAAAAAACGTAAATTGGCTACACTCTCTTCTAGGTCTCGCTCAAGACGAGAAAGAAATGCAGAACATAGAAAACGAATTGTTCCCCATTCGTGTTGTCGACAGGATGAAAACCAATCAGGAAACCAAATAGGCAAGTACCGAACGGATTCAGCTAGTAAAACAGAAAATATTAAAATAGACAGATCAGTTGGTAATAAGCGTTGTTATATTGATCCTACAGAATGGGAACGTGAGACTGCCAGCATCCTACGACCAACAATTTCTATTCAAAATAAAATGACTGTAAAGCACGAACCGATGTCTATTCGACAAACAAAATCTGGAATAGTAAGTTCTATTAGCAAATCTATTTCAAATCTTAGTACTAAATGTTACGACGCTGTCGACGATAATTCGAAAAAACTGAGTGCTGTAGGTCGAAATATTTGCAAATTACGAGACGAAAGTAAAATCAACAAAAAGACAAAAGTTGTAGAATCTTATACATCGTTGTACGCCCCATTTCGAGTTGTTGTTACACCTTTAAATAATGATAAAACAATTAAATTTAAATAAGTACCTAGTAAAAAAATACCTAATAAAGCTTATTAGATTGTAGACAACCTACATTATATTATAAAACGTATGCGTAGCATATTCTTGCATTGTTATTCTAAAGTTAATATTTTACTGTTTGTTGCTAAATTTATAATTAAAATGGTTTAATATTTGAAATTATAGTTTATTTTGTATATTTTTTTCCCAAACCTCAATTTGTAGTCTTCAGTGCCTTCGTTTCGATCACAGGATTGGACGAAATTAATGTCAATAAAAATAACTGTCATTTTTTGTAGCAAGTCCAAATCAAAATGTAGTACAAAATTAAATTTTAATTCTTAAATGATGCCCCGACATGTATTTAAAACAAAAATATAACTGCAGACTGGATAAGTAATAAATGAAACGATGGCCATTAGAAAAAAGACGAATAACCAAATTCAAAGGTGTGTCTATGTTAATTAGTTATAAGTTTAGCTAATCTTTCTAAACCACTACAAAACATATATATTTACTGAATTCTCAAAGTAAGAGTAATTAATGACGAACAAAGAACGAACTGGTTCTTTGTTCGTCATTAATTACTCTTTGAGAATTGTTTTATTTTGTATGAAAATATATGAAATACATGAAAATTTAGGTTAAAAGTGAATATAAAACCAAGAAAAGCATAGGTAACTAATCAAATCAAATCAAATATTATTTATTTCATGTCAAAAAAAAAAAAAAAAGTTTTAACAATAAGGTCTAGAGTGCGTTTGGTTAGGCTGCTATATATATATAACCATTATAGATTAATTAATAAAAGGTGTCATAAATAAAAGTATTAAAAAAACCAACCAACCGAACGCACGCTACATAACCAACTAGTGTAAGACTAGGTGGTTAGCTGATTCCATTGACCTTCCTATCATCTGCCATACAAGGGTGCCACCGAGGCGACCGACCTCACCAACCGTATCCACGCCTTAAATATTAGTTCTTATATTATCATTATATTGGCTATATAATGATAGTATGTTTACCGTCACAGATACCTTACGCGCTTAGACAACCTCAGGGACTCAGGGCACCCAGCGGTGGGGTTTTATTACCACCTCGTAATAGCCGATGCTATTCGGAGTCTACACCGAACAAATTTTATTTTTATTTTTTTTGTATGTAGGACAATTTACACAAATTGTTATGGTCACAAATTGCCAGCTTGTCGCGGTGTTTGCAAAGACTCAATAACCCATGTATAAATAGTTTCACAAGTCGGTATAGTAATAGTAGGCCCGACAGCATAACGTGCTTTCCAATGCACTAATAAGTGTGGATGTCAAATAAGTCTATTTTAATACAAATCGTATACTGTGACAGAATTTGAGTGAATGCTCGCTTAAATACCCTCAAGCGGCAAAAAGGATGTGTCGTTAGTTATTGTTTTCCCACCTCGAAGGATATGATTGACTACAGATTATCTGTAACGTTATTAGGTGTGTTTATTTACTAATTTTAATTATTTTATTCTTTGTTATATTAAGCAGCCAACTATATTAAAGTGCGTAATACCTAATATAGTTAATATAAGTCGCAGATTTACTACGGTACTACAGATACAGTATCCAACAAATCCAGCCAAAAACTTATATTTAACTAATGTACCTTAACAACCAACACTTTCAGAAACAAACTTTCATTGCCACCAGTATATTCGAAAGACACTTATTCTTCACCAGGATTGTCATCCAAAGAAAGAAATTACATTCTATGTAATTTAACTAATGGCCATCATCACTATGAACAATTAAGAACTTTGGCTAACAATGCCATTGAATCCAGTAAAATATTTACAATTTATGGTAACAAGAGCTGTGATCCTATTAGACTAGCTTTGTTCAAAAGAGGATGGGTAGAGAAACTGCCACTACGGCGAATGAATTTGTTTAAAATATCTAAAGGTATGCATAGAAACAAAAGGGAAATTGAAGATCTAAAGAAAATATTATTATCTAGTCTCGTTTACAAATATAAAGCAAACTTTATTTGGCGTACAAAAAATATAATTGATCGTGCAATAGACGACTGTATAGATAAAAACTTTAAATACAATAAATTAAAATTTGATGCAATGTGGACCACAAAAGAAGGTTTAAGCACTATAATCGACAGACATCATTGGTTTTACGAAGAGAATGTAGCAGACGTCGTAGGACCTAGAACATATGTCAACCGTGATTCTGAAGATCTTATAGAATTTATAAATGATTATAAAATCACTGCTTGCACAAGTTTGTTAAAGTGGATGATTTCAATGAACAATAACAAGAAACCAATATGTTCAGAAACTGGTAACATATCTATGAATGTTATTGTGTTTGCTTTGAACAGATGCAAAGAATATGTATTAAAACAACAACACATAGATATTGATATGAAACCATTTAAAACTATAACTGTAGGCCAATGGAATTCGTTTCTGAAAAAATACTATGAAATAGTTACAAATAAAAATGTTTTTAATTTTGATAAAGCAAGAAATCTACAACTTTACATAAGTTTTGCTAAATGTTTATTAGAACAAATTAGGATGTATCGTCCACAACTTACCTGTGAAGATATTCAAAACGTCTGGATTATTAAACCTACTTGTTTTTCTAGAGGAAGAGGGATTAAAATGGCTTCTAGTTTAAATGTTATTCGTAACCTGTTGGACAATACTAATAATAAATGCGTTATACAAAAATATATTGGTAAGTTACAAAGGTATTGTAGGTGGAGAATATCTATTAAATCGTCAAAACAATTTTAGTAAACTTTTGTTTAATATTTCAGAACAGCCAATTCTTATTCACGACACCAAGTTTGACATTAGATTGTACTATTTGGTAACAAGTATTTATCCCCTTATTATATGGTCATATCGAGATTGTTATCTTAAATTCAGTTCGCAACAATATAGCCTAAAAAATTTCCATGAATCCATACATTTGACAAACAATGCTATTCAAAGAAATTATTATAATGCTTTAGGAAGACACCCTGATTTACCTACTAATAATATGTGGGAACTGGATAGATACAATCAATATTTAAGTACTATTGGTCATTCTGATACATGGAAAAATATAATTTATCCAGCTATGAAAAGATCAATAATAGGGGTGATGCTGAATTGCCAAGACTCTATTCCTATAAGCAGAAATAGATTTGAATTGTATGGATGTGACTTTATTTTAGATAAGGATTACAAGCCTTGGTTGATAGAGATTAACGCAAGTCCAGATTTGGCAGCTACAACCAATGTTACCGCAGAAATTTGTCCAAACTTACTAACTGATTTAATAAAAGGTAAATCTTTATATCCGTATCACTAATCGCAGATTAATTTAAAAGTTAGGTTAGGGTTGTTGATAAATTCACTAAAATAAAACATTTATCCAGCCAAAAAAAAACTCCACCCTAAGCTATTTAGGTAAAATATAAATACAGATTCATAAGTAGATATTTCTCCTAAAATAATAAAAAACATACAATGAAGAGTTGATTAACTACCTACTTGTCAACAGAAACTGCTCTTCTATGGACCGACTCTACAACGTGTTACAAAATACCCCGTACAGCCGACAGGAGGTTAAATGGGGCCTTATAACGAGTCCATTCACAATATTTAGGATGCGTAGTAACCCTGTATAACATACCCCAAAAAATAATAAAATATTATTATTTTCACTGATGTGCAAACCCTATTTCAGTAAAATTAAAGAGTAAACTACGCAGAATGTACCTATATTTCTAGTTAATTCGCGGAACGACAAAAAAAATAAAAGACCTAACCTAACGAAACAACCTAAACGAACACTTACTACTCCGCCTTGCTCAATACACAACCTCGCTTGTCGGGATATGGCTTGTGTGGCATTTCGCTCATCGTCGGTGTTATTGATTCGAAAACCGATCTAACACGTTGTTCCATCTAGGCAATCGAAGAAATATACTCTGTTCTTCACATAACCCCACAAAAAGAAGTTCAGGGTGTGAGATCCGGAGAACGAGCAGGCCATAGCACCGGTCCCCCGCGGCCGATCCATCCTCGAGGAAAGCGAACGTTAAGATGTTCTCGTACATTGCGAGCAAAATGTACCGGAGCTCCACCATGCTGAAACACCATGTTTCTTTGGTTCTCAAAGTAATCCCAGTCAGCCACAGGAAAGTCGTCAATTGCCTCTTAGAATCCAGTTTGTAAAAACGTTAGATAGTTGCTACCGTTCAGAAAACACTGGTACGAAGACAGCCGTCGCTGTTCAGTGGGGGTCTACCATCGATAAATCGTTGCCGATTTAAATTGCTATCTTCATGGCCTACGCATAACATCATATCGTAATGTTCAGAGTTAGAAAGCATCGTTATTTTGCAAAAAATATGTTGGAAAAAAACTCGAAACAGTTGTAGGATATCGATTAGAAGATTTAAAATTGACAACATTTTTTTTTCCAACTTGACATTTTTTTAAACCACTACTTGAGTGTAATGACACCCTTGTATTAAGGTAGCAAACATTTATGAATGAAAAATAGAAAAACTATTAAAGTAGACAATTATTAGGTAAAATAGGTAGGCCTTTCTGTTAAATAATCTTGGTTCCCTGACATGACAACTTACTAGGGATGTCAATATTTTTGGCTTAGATAATTAATATTTTTACGGGGTATTTTGTAACACGTTGTATACTCCCAAAAATTTAGTAAGCACAACGTCAGTTCAATCATTGGAAAGTTTTAGGTACTACAATTTATATATTAACCTTTTTTTTGTTTATTTCAACACGCGTTTTTTTTTGTCGCGATATCCCCATAATGGCTAATCCACATGCAATGCACTATTACAAAATTTACCGCATTCTTCTACGCTATCCTTGATCGAGAGTTCATTATACGCTATCCTTGATGGAGAGTTCTCATCTTCAAAGGCTCTAACATGGTAGAGCCTCTGAAGATGATGAACTCTACGTTGCTACGTATTCGAAAACCTTACGTTGCTACAATGCGCACCCATGGTAGAGCCTCAGTACCTACCGATTGAACACAAGTAGTAATTTCTTTCACATAATCCGCGATGGCATTATCAGCTTCGTTGTATTGTAATCCTCTCTTCCTCGATTTTATCATACGTTTGCTCGAGATCAAACTCCCTTTCCTCCTATTCATATTCCTCATTGTAATTTGTACTTTCATAATTAGGCTACTGTTAACATAATAATAAAAAGGTAAAATGGATAGCAACAAAATGGTTATACAGGGTAAATTTTTCAAGTGTGCCGTCAAGGCCTACAAGGAATACTTAGCTAAGTTTATTTCCTTTAGTTTGCCGCTTGATATTACTTACCAGAATTTGACCTTTATTAGCGACACTATCAGCTGGTTCAATAATACAGATTAAGTTTTTTTTTTTTAAATCAATCGGTTCGATTCCCAACTAGAAGAAATATATTTTTCAAAAATCTAATGGGGCAGTTTTAGTTTTTATCAAAATCGTCCTCGAGACTCCTATAAGCATTTTTTGTAGTTTAGAATTTGACCTTATACTTGAAAATTTCACCCTGTATATTGGAGTCCAATGGGAACTAAATATATTTTAAGAAATAACTATTTTTGTTGCAGTTGTCATAGATAACAACGAGGATCCAAAAGCTTTAACTGGGAACTTTGAATGCATTTACAAGCAGTCCATTACTTACCCTCACTACTGTGGAACCAATCTGCTTATACGTGGATATGGAGTTCCATTTACTTACTTTGATCGCAACACATCTTTCATTTAAAAAGTATTAAAAAAGTAAAATTAAAACATAATAATTACATAACTTTCCGTTTTATTTTGATTACATAAGTATGTATAACACTTGTCATTCCTTTGCATTTAAAATAGTAGATATTATGGGAGCAAAATAATATTTTTACGGCGAAGGCACTTTTTTGAATCCAGAGCGAAGTGAGGGATTCAAAGTAGGTACGTCGCCCGAGCCAAAAATATATTTTGCGCCCGAGTGATACACTCTACTTTTCATCACCCTCTATGAGAAAATAAAAGGCGCCTCATATTTTATTGTAATATTATTTTTAATAAAACATAGAGTAACAACTAAATTGAAATTAAATAGTATCTAATAATAAAACAACTAAAAACTTACATTTGAGACATTTTCGCGATTATGAAAGATAATTGCGGCGCACTTATAAAAAGGATTGAAAACTCATTACTGCCCGCTAAAAGTTTATTAAGAAAATACCACCTTTGGGTGTACTTAAAGGCGAACCAAGTCGTCCTTTTCGAATAGATGGAATGAACACGTTTTTGTGATGTTATAGGTTTTTTCTTCTACAAAAGTAGGAAAGTAATAAGAGCGAAAGTAGGAAAGTAATAGGAGCGAAAGTAGGAAAGTAATAGGAGCGAAAGTAGGAAAGTAATAGGAGCGAAAGTAGGAAAGTAATAGGAGCGAAAGCAATTTATGCCTCTATTTGTTTGTATATGGTCGACGAAGTGACAAAACATCTGTCTACATATTAATTTTCATTTTAGGAGTTATTACACGAGCGACGTGTACTAAATATGAACTTTACTATGTATGAATGTGGTAGACCGATGAGATATAAAGTAATATTAAATTCATAATTATAAACTCTAATTTCACAGTACAGCAAGTTAACTTTAAAGCACACTGCATTCGTAATCGCGAAGACTGTGTTCTTTATAGAAAAAGAGCTCTCCGCACTTCCAGTAATACTCAATTAGGTAGTTTGTCGCGGATTTAAAATAATACTTTTGTCGGTCATTGTATTTATTAATCTTTGTGATGGTATGATTATATGATGACAACTTTTTAATGTTATAATACAAATATATCTATTACCCACAACAGAAAGATTTTTGCGTACCCACATAAAAATAATATCCGAATAACAAGCCAAGGTGTAATATTGGAAGTACGTTTGTATGGGCGTCAAGTCGACTACAGAGCCCTTAAATGTGTCTCCTGTAAATTAAGTTTTTACACAAACCGCATCTATGCCATCGAATCGTCGTTGTAACTACAATAGGTAGTACACAGTCCTCGTATATCCTGCTAAAATACGTGTAAATTGTTTTGTTTTTCCAGTTCCCCAAAATTCACTATATACCAACTACCTACAGCAGTAACAATGATGATATTTTCTTTGAAATCGCTACAAATAAACCTATAATTTAATGCAGGATAAGGGAATAGTCATTGCCTAATGTCTATGCTTAGTTTTTAATATCCAATTTGACAGAAATTACTACATCCGCGGGGTGGTTACTCGCACAACGCTAAGCTAAACTTTAATAGATATAGGGCGTAATAATCCTCTGAGGGCTATTACGCCGCACAACGTTAGGCTATAACTAAATGACTTAGTTGTCTGTCAATCTTCAATGTCACCATTATTATAGGTTTGTATTACGTCAGAATTGGATAATATCGATTAAAGTTTAGCTTAGCGTTGTGCGCGTAATCACCCCGCTGTTTACAGTGAAATAAGATCGCGCGCTTTTCCGAATATGATATAAGGTTTTCTAAATAAAAACAAATTAGGTATATTTATTAAGATATTTATTTGCAGGAGTTACTGTAGTCTTAGCAAGAAGTAAAGAAACATAGAACAAAAATAAACAAGAAAAAATATATCAAACCATAAAATAAACCAAATTGTTTGAATTGTCTTAGAAGATCATAAATAATAACCATAGTGCTCGATCAGTTATTTACAGAATTCCAGCGATCTTAAGCATGTAGTACATAAATAAGAACAAATATATATAAAAATAAATCACTAATGAATGCACTCACACAATAAACCTTAATTCCTTTCGTCACAATGCTTTGCTTGCTTTTTAAGCACTGTCATTGGTTGAGGGCCAGTTCTGTTACTATTTTTTAAGCACAGCTTTCTATATAGCTTTTTCTATTTTTATAAACCCATTAAAAATATCCACTCACGCACATCAGTCACGTTGGGTATACAGGATGACTTTGAAAGGGCTAATATGAGGTTCTACAGATCAAATCGAACTGTACCTATAGAACAATGGTCGCAATTGAAAAAAAAAGATGACTTCTTAATACAAATAAGTAATGTTAAAATGACCAATTTGTATGGGGGAGCCAAATTTTTTTTACTTTTGCCATAAATGGTTCCTCGGAGTAGAGCCTCATATTAGCCCAAAGTACAAACTTCCAAATTCACCCTGTATATTTTTAAATAAGTTGTATTGTAATCACATTGTCCCATAAGTCAGTCACCGTTTCAAGCGGAATTTCTCCTCTGACACATGGACCAAGCGTGTGTTTTATTAGATAGTTATTTTTGTCAAAACCTTCCATTATTTTTTTATGGCAGTTTGGGCAAAAACTAACACCATGTGAACACAGTCACAGAGGCCCTCCTATGAGTTTTTCTATCATATTAATATAACGTTATATGTGACATTCTTTTTTTTTCAATATGTGGGACAAATTACACATATTGCTCTGGTCACAAACTAAGGTCTAAGCTTATACTATGTGTACCAGAAGCAACAATATAATACACATTATATTTTATAAACACCCAGACCATGACAAACCATACAGAAAAAATTTAGTAATATTTTTTTGCCATGGGTGGGAACCGAACCCACGACCAATAAAGGAAAGGTTTATTAGTCATGTTTTCTAAAATAAAGCGATTATATTGTGGTTCACGAATTGACGTTACGTTAATACAATAGCAAAACTCATGGTATAGCCTCAGAAGTATCTTACATAAACACGTCCCTCAACAAGTAACATGACTAATAACTGCAAATGTACCTTAAACACTTTAAAAAAAAAATGGTTTACTAATTAACTATTATATCTCTTTAAAAATGGGCCAAATCTAGATCTCATTGTGTTCCAAGTTTCGGACAATCTTGTAAAGAAACAACTTCATAATATTCCTTACAAATATAAGCAAATTATATTTTTTTTTAAATATCAAAACCATATTTCATTGTTACTCATATATATTTAATAATTAATTTACTATATATGCACATTTTGTATTTTTATAATATAATACAAATATTATAGCTATAAACTATGAAAGGATATACTTATCAGTAAAATTTCATTTTATTTCTTACTAAAATTAACTGAAGGAAAATTTATTTGTTTTTGATTTGATTTTATTTGATCATTTCTATTTGTTTATTTTAGAAAATAATTTTCTGATGTTTTGTATAATTTCACCAATTTTTTCTTTAAGTTTTTTGTAAATTACTAATTTAAAGTTTCTTTTAATTCCATTCTATTTTAGAAATAAAAAAAATATATAATTGAATAGAGCTGCAAAGTAATTTTTCGGTTGTCACCCTGTGTGAATAAATTCGCACTCGACCGCGCGCCGGCGCCATTTTGATAAAACGCGGTCGCGCAGAAGAAAAATCTTAAAATAACCCAATACTACTTATATGACTATACTGCCACTCGCTCGCACTGACTATATATATACAAGCGATATAAGTAGTATATTTTGTCCGTGAAAGACAGAAATAAGTAGTGTGGAGTCATTGTGCAAGATTTACTATCCTACTCCACTCCGCGACCGTACTTGCTTCTTGAATATCTAAACCAATTACATAAGTACTACTTATTTTAATAATCATTAATCTAAACTTGTGCGATTTATTTATTCAAAATATACATAAAAACATTTTAATATTAGTATACATTGGTGAAATTAAACAAATATTCCAACAAACCAATATGCTTAATAGTAAATTACTTGTTACCTGACATTCATATACGTCTAAATATCTTATAAATAAACAAAACGACTAACGCGGAGTTACATCACATGTTACAAGTGGTCCCACTTGTAACCATGAAAGTAAGAATAATATACGAAACCGCCCTAAGGCCGAAAATCCCCTATTAATCAAAATTTCAAACCTTTCGTTGCTGTATTATTGTGTTCTGACTTCAACCATTTAATGCTCAAAGATTGGTTAAAACACTTTTTATTTTGGGTGTGTATGGCGGGCGGCCATCTTTTGTTCTCAAGTTAGGAAAGGTAATTTAGTCCTTAGGGCGGATCCCTATTGTTAAACCTACATGATTGTAACTGGTCTTACTATAACTTATAATTAAAGATCCTAAAGTTATATAAAATTCCAACATGACTGGGTATGCATATGAAACGTAGATACGACGACCTATCCTTAATTCCTCAAAGCATTAATCAACTCTTTAATTTAATGGAATTAAGGTTATCAGGCACATGACTGATAAGTTTGTCAATCGGGAATAATTTTGATTGAAAGAGCAGTGACAGCCTTAAAATAACATACCCACGTAAGCAAATTTTTAATAAATTTATTTTCTACCTAGCGATACAGATCCCGCCATTATAAACATTGGTGGAATTTTTACATTTTACCCAATGGACAAGTTTTAAAAATATTAAATGTTTTTATACACATTTTTTTTTAAACTTGTCCATAGTGAATATTATTATTAAGATAAAAAAAGGTAAAAACTAATAGAACCATGCTTTATTTTATTGTTTAAATTTAACCGTGATATATAATTTTAGAATCAGAAACTATTACTACCTACTATATGCTTTACCCTAACCATTTTATAAAGAATTTTAATTGTCCTAAATTTTAGATTTATTAGTATTAAAGTGTGTGTAAAGTTTATTTGAAGTAAAAAAACGGTATATACCTAAAAATTTTTTTAGGTACTTAATTTTTTTTTTAAATAATATGTAGGATAATTAGTAGAACTCAAATGTCTATTAAGTTAAAGTTCATATTAGCTGATTGTGTTAAATTAATAGGTACCTATTAAATTAATGTGTTAAGCTATTTAACCTATGTTATTCTTTAACTTAGCATTTGGCTAATATTTTTCTAGCCTAATTTGATCTTAATCCCAATCTGGTAATACAATCCGCGCGCGTTCAGAATGGAATAGGGCCTTTTGGAACTGAGACAGTTTCCAGCTATAGCATCTGCAAACTATTTTCTTTCTAACCCCTACTTCTGCCATTTTCAAATCACTGTATCAAGGTTCCATCCCATTCTGAACGCACCCGAAATAAAATAGAATTTTAGATGGCATTAAAGTAAAGTGATGCAACTCGGGTTAAGTACATTATTGTATAATTCATATTAAAATAAATATGAATCAAGAGACCGGTTTTAGTGAAAATGACAACTTAGGTCTGGAATTATTCTTGCCTAGAATCTTTTTCTGTTCCTCTTTGACTCTCTTTTCTTGTTCCTTCTTCATTTTTTGTTTCTCCTCGTCCATAATCCTTTGTTCTTCGAGCATTGCTAGCCTTTCTTCAGCCTGTAATAGTAAGAGTGACAATGTTTATATGTTATTCATTGACAAATGGATAATCTGTAAAATGATCATAAATTTAGATCATTTTACAGATAATCAGCAGAGTAAATAAAATGTGTTTCTACAAAAACAATTTTATTATCAACAATGAAAAATACCACTATTTGGAGTTTCCAGAACTTGTTATTCTCTAGGTTTACAATGCTTCCAGAGTTAGCATTTTGTCCAACAGAAGAGTGTCTCATTATTAAATATAAATTGATCTTGTAGGAACATATCATTTTATTCCCAGAGACCATTCTGAAAATTATATATTTTACGAGTATAACATGGAGAAACATTGGACGTCTCATTTTGTATTGGGGAATATAATCTTTCAGCAGTATAGCATTTTTCAAGTTTTCATGCATTATCTAGCGCGGTTACTAAAAGAGCTGATAAAACTGACCATTTTCGCAAAAAAAATATTTTTCTGATCAATGTACAAAAAAAACAGACTTTGGCCTAATTTAATTGACGGGTTTGGACCACCCTAATATTATTGTAAAAAACAATCAAACAAAAAATCATAATTTTGCTCTTTATAATTTTAGTGTTTTACTTTCTAGATTTTTACAGAACCCAATTTTTTTTTGTACTTACTAATTTCCTTTGAGCTTCTTCAATTTTTTTATTATTTTCGGCCATGATTTCCTCCAGTTCTTTCCTTTTACGAGCCTCATCCTCCTGTATAAGAAAATACTTTGATTACAAAAACGGAACACTCCAATATTCAAATCACAATTCACAATATAGCAGTATATTAATAGGGAATTAGTAAATAGCTTAATTCTATTCATATTTAATAAATGTCTAGTTAAGGTTTATGTAAATTATTTAAAGTTAACATTCAATGAAATTGATTCATTGCTTGAATTTATAATATAGTTGGTGCTGTTCACATACACACTGTGGTAAGTGATAGAAATACCCACATAATTGGGGTCTTAATCAAGTTTAGAAATATAAACCAATTTAATACCTCCTATAAAGGAATCAAATAATTATTATTATTACAAAAATATGTACTTCAAATACCTTCAGGTTGCAACCGGCTCCTCAAGCAGCGTCTCCAAAAATTGTTTCAGCTTCAGCGTGTTGGGATCAGTCTTCTGACCTGACTTAACGACTACGCGACTGCCGAGGACAGTCAAGCGAATAAAAATTTTAACACTAGCTCATAGCTGAACGCGATTTAGAGTTAAGGAATTATATAGAAAGAATGGGCTAACAATAGGGCCATTGAAAGTTCAATGCGATTCTAGAGTCTCTGTGTAAGATTGCAAAAATATATTGAAAGTCTTGTTAGCTCTGGATCTACATCCTGACCGGACCTTTAACAGATATGATTGAAATATTTGTCTCATTAGTTAATTTGTAAATAGTCTATTGTAAATATTTACAATATAGTGGGGCTGACATCACTCATAAAAGGTTTCTAGAATGATAAATGTTTGTAAGTCTGCGGCTTGTGTCATGTGAAAGAGCAACATATGCTGCGATTGCCCGTGCACATGACAGGTGTACGGTCTTATCTATTACCTGGCGGGCTATCTCCTCTTTTTGCTGTATTTCCCTCTGTTTCTCCAGAGCAGCCATCATTTCCCTTTCCATTTTCCTCTTTGCATCGTCGACTCTCTTTGCAACTTCCCTTTCTATTTCATCTTTGCGCTTTTCAAGTTCCTCTTCTACTTTTTTTTTGACAAGAAGTTCAATTCTTTTTGCAGCTTCTTCTTCCACTACCTGTAAGGTATTATGAAAATATATATTTTATATGTTGATTTTCATACAATCTAATTAATAAGTGGTATTTTATTTTTATATTATGGTTATAACTATTCTATCCACAGACAGACTAGTGGTTGCACCTTTGTCGTTGTATCTGATTGTCATTGTATCTGGATGTCGTGAGTTTGATTCCCAGCCATGGCAAAAAAAACAAATAAAATAAAATAGTATGTTTTTCTGTACAGTTTGTCATGGTCAGGGTGTTTATAAAATATAATATGTATAATATTGTTGCTTCTGGTACACATAGTACAAGCCTATAGCTTAGTTTGTGACCAGAGCAATATGTGGAAATTGTCCTTATGTTATTATTATATATGTATTATATTATTGCTTCTGGTACACATAGTACAAGCCTATAGCTTAGTTTGCGACCAGAGCAATATGTGGAAATTGTCCTTATGTTATTATTATTTATATATTACAAAGACATTTGATTAAATAGCACACAACAAGTTATGGGACAACATTTATGACCAAGGTATTCATCCTAAATATATATTAACTAATTGGAAATTATGTAAAAAAAGCACTGCACAGATTAAATTAGAACAATGCAAGCTACCCAAGGTTGAGACAGGGGTCTTTCACCGAAATTATTTTCAGCTATATACTGGAAAGTGTGGTCAGAAAGCTAAACTGGGATCATTACGTCATAAACATAAACAGAAAACTAGACCACCTTAGATATGCTGATGATATAGTCTTATTTGAAGATGACCCAAAGAAATTACTACTTATGATAGAAGAACTAACAAATGTAAGTAAAACAGTTGGACTCACTATGAACATGGAAAAGACAAAAATATTAACCAATTCTCACAGAATCAATATAATAGTGAACAATGCTTTTATAGAAAATAAACAAGAATATAAATACCTCAAAAGTAGATGCCAGAATTTCAAACTTGTGGAAATGCTTTTGGTCGGTCAAAGAAGTTATGATGAATAGATGTATTGACATAAAACTCAGGCTATCAAATGTGGGCACTCACAAAAAGTAAACTAAACAAACTAGCATATCAGCGCAGTATCGAAAGAAAATTATTGGAATCTCAAAAAGACAAATACAAAAATATACACATATGAAAATTACAAAAGATGTTGAAACTAAAATTAAAGAACTTAAATGGATATAATACATACAAGGAAACTGAAAATATACCTTCGATGATAGTTTAAATTCATAATTTATAAATATAATAATTACATACATACATACATAACATCACGGGTGCCTTACGGCGCCCAAAACTGCCTAGGCGGCCCCAGGGTACCCAGCGGAGAAGTTTTAGTCCCACCTCGTCGTAGCCCAT
Source organism: Monopis laevigella (assembly GCA_947458855.1). Classification (NCBI taxonomy): domain Eukaryota; kingdom Metazoa; phylum Arthropoda; class Insecta; order Lepidoptera; family Tineidae; genus Monopis; species Monopis laevigella. Next base: position 23,860,794 of record OX381583.1, on the reverse strand, counting down.
GGTATGAGTCTACACAGAACAAGTGGCTAGCTTGTCGCGATGTTTTGAATAGATACAATAACCCAACACCACTATACTACTATGTATATATTTTTTGGTAAATAAACATCTGTCAGTATATATGCAAACCATTAAAGTTACAACTAAATTCAATGAAAAGTAAAAAAAAACTATAATATCTCCATCCTTTTAGTAACTTGGTATTAGAAGTATGCATACCTTTTGTTCTGCTTCTCTTAACCGTCTTTGTCTTTCCATTTCTGCAAGGCGGTCAACTTCATCCATTTTACTGCGACCCTTAGACTTCCTTCTGCGTATCCGGCTGCCATCATATGAAGCATCACTACTGGTACTTGATGATGCTGAATGTGACCTCTTCCTATGATATAACATGTTATATAAATTCTCATTTTCTAAATAAAAGCCTAGTAGAGTGTAATTTTATGTTTATTTACGAATTTATAGAAAATTATAATGCATTGGTATTAATATTTTAGAAGCTCAGATATTTCATTCCAAAATTTTACTACGAACTTTAGTTTTTAAAAAGATATATGTTACTAATTTATATTATAAACCGAAATTCTTAATTACCTGGATTTGGAATTGCGTTCTTTAGATTTCTCGCCGTGTTTAGAGCTTTTACTGCGAGAAGACGATCTATCTTTGGATCTGCTTTTCTTTCGCGAATGTTTACTGCTTTTATGATGCCGCCGAGGCGATTTACTACGTGATCTTGATCGACCCATATCAAATTGCTTCACTAGATATTTATTTTAACCCTTGATTACGACAAACACAAGGAAAATACATCACCTATTTTACCCCCCAGACACCATTTTGTTTTTTTTTTGACAGCAGCAGAGTACAGTGTGACCAGATTATATTTTACGAAAATACCGACTTTTTTATAGGAAATTATACAAATACCTATAATTTTGCTGAAAACTCATATCGTATGGACGGAAATTAGTGTAACTTAAAATAGGTTAAATCAAAAATAGTAGGTAGTGAAACAAAGAAAAATCGCATTAAAAGTTGCACCATATGAACATACATACAGTAAAAAAATAACTACCATCTGTTGGAATCGTAATTTTATATTAGCCACTTTAAACCAATACCGTATCCAGGGGCTCTAGAGAAAAAGCAGGCTAGGCGACATGTCGCGTCGCCTCAGTCAAAAACGTATGCATTTTGACAGTGACAGTAGGCGTGAGGTACGCTGTCACCTGCCAAAGTCTATACAGTTTTGATTGAAGGCCACAAGACACGTCGCCTCGCCTGATTTTTCTCTAGAGCCCCTGGCCAGAAAATAATAATTAAGATACCAACATTCGTTATTCTTATCAAAAACATTTAGGAGTTCTGCTCACTTCGTAAGCGAGATGATAATTGGCGGGCTATTTTTTATGCGTCGACCCGTTATCTAGTTCTATGGTTGATCGAAGATGGTTATATAGTCAGAGGCCTTACCAAAGAGCCAATCGATAATCGAATCAAAATACCCATCGAAAGCCTAATGTATGGGATTTGATGTTTCTCGTCGATCAGGCTCTACCCATAGAGTAAAATTCCTATACATTTTTATCGATCGATGCGGCGATTCGATTGGCGATCGTGTTCTTTGGTTAGGTAGATGTAAAACCGCGATTGTTATCGGGTAGTTATCCAAAGTCGCCGATAATAACGTATAGACCGCGGCTGACTACCGCTTGATTATCCGCCTACCAAAGGACCAAAAGTTCTTACCATTTTTACAGTCCCTGAGTCGAAATTGTTATAATATACGAGCCGTTATATACAAATAGGTTTTTTCACTAAATTATTTACCTACTCTGTCATGGTGTAAAACATAAAATGTTCTATATTATAAATTTGTTTTTTTGTTTTTTTGCAATGCCCTTCAACACGATAGAACTAAAGTACAGTTCAGGGTGACCACTTTCTGGAAAACCGGGAAAAGTCGGGGAATTTCCAGAATCTGGAAAAGTCAGGGAAAACGCTGGAAAGGCAGGGAAAATAATTAAAGTAAACAACAAATGGAAAATAATTAAAGTAAACGATTGAATTATATCACAAAAATTGTCAATGTTTTAGGTACATTATAATATTACTCACTTACTAGATACACAGTATAGAACAACGTAGGTAATACCTAATGCCGGCTATTTGCTTGTGTTCACAACGCGCGCGCCGCTGCTTTGTCGGTGCATCTTTTGGCGGCGTGAAGTCAAGCGTCAAAAGCTTCGCCGTCTCAATACCGCTGCACCGCCATCCTCGCACCGAAGTAACTACCTAACACCATAGAATAGGTACATTAAACTCACCAAATTCAATTCAAAAATGAAACAGCGCATCTAAATGTAATGTGAGCACAGTATGAATAGATTTTTTTTTTTCCAAAAATAAAATTAAGTATATATTTTGACGGGGGCGAAAAATCGTTATATTTTTTTCACAACGCGCACGCCGCTGCTTTGTCGGTGCATCTTTTGGCGGCGTGAAGTCAAGCATCAAAAGCTTCGCCGTCTCAATACCGCTGCGCCGCCATCCACGCACCGAAGTAACTACCTAATACCATAGAATAGGTACATTAAACTCACCAAATTCAATTCAAAAATGAAACAGCGCATCTAAATGTAATGTGAGCACAGTACGAATAGATTTTTTTTTTCCAAAAATAAAATTATATATTTTGACGGGGGCGAAAAATCTAACGATTTTTCGCCCCGTCAAAAGTGACTGGAAAAGGGAAACGTATCTGGAAAAAAGTTGCGACCTGTCTTCCTACTTATTTACACATTACATAATTGGTATTTAATCTGTAGGTATGAAACTCCTATTCAACACTTTTATTACAATCGTACCAATAATACTCAACAGGTCAATCGTCTCGAACGGGCGCGGCGGTATTGAAACTTCATAACGCTCATCATCATCGCCATTGTTCTATCAAGTTCGAGATACCTATCTTCTCGAAATAAACAGCACCTGGAGTTCGCGCCGCGCAATAAATTATATTAAATGATTGAAAATGGCTTTTTTGCTGGTTTTATACGTTTCAAAACGGTTTAACATGTATACCTACGACGTCAGTTTTGTGTTTTTGGTATATGTGATCAGCCCGAGTTAGATAAACATTATATTCAAAAGTTAAGTATTTCAAAATAACATGACGCAACTAAGAAATAGAAAAGAGCGCTTACCTGAATTATTAAATCTGAAGTAATGTATAAAGTAAGTAGGTAGTAAGTAGATAAACAAAAATAATTACTTTGGACATTAAACGGATTCTATGTAAAACAATGACATGTTTTCAACCGTAGACAGCCGTAGTCAGCAAAAAGAGCAGCTGGTAACCTGCTGGCTGACTATGATAACAACCAGCTTCACATCTATAGGTTAGGCCCTTGACGAAAAACGTCAAATCCCATACATTTGGCTTTCGATTCGATTATCGATTGGCTGTTTGGTAAGGCCCCAGGCCCCTGTATTAGGTTGGCTATAATAATGACTTGAAATACATGAATTCTTCGCAAGTTTGAACATGCCTAGAGCATTGGAATTTCAACTCTATAATTAACAGAATATAATTATTCAATTGTACAATATATATATTACATTTTAATCCACTTTAATTTGTTTTAAACTTTTTTTTTTTCCACGTTGTGGTGTCATTGGGCCATATAGCCATGTGCTTTATTCATATATTATTAAATGTCACATTGACATTGACACAAATCCTGGGGCCTTACCAAAGAGCCAATCGATAATCGAATCGAAATACCCATCGAAAGCTAAATGTATGGGATTTGACTTTCTCGTCGATCAGGCTCTACCCATAGAGTAAATTTCCTATACATTTTTATCTATCGATGCGGCGATTCGATTGGCGATTGTGTTCTTTGGTCAGGCCCCAGGCCCCTGCTTTTTTCCCGTAGACTAGTGGTTGCGCCTTTGGCGTTGTATCCGGAGGTCGTGGGTTCGATTCCCACCAATGGCAAATAATATTAGTACGTTTTTTTCTGTACAGTTTGTCATGGTCTGGGTGTTTATAAAATATAATATGTATTATATCGTTGCTTCTGGTACACATAGTACAAGCCCAGAGCTTAGATTGTGACCAGAGCAATAAGTGTAATTTGTGCTACATATTATTATTATTATTAGAGATAATGTTAGTTGAGTTAACAACAGTGTCGCGACACTCGCTAATAATCACCACTAGTGTGTAAAAGCCCGTCCAGCCATTATAATAATAATAATAACGTTTATTGTTTTAAATAAAAGCCAACACAGAATACAAATAAGTACGAAAGAAACATTTCATTATACAAAGTCTACTAGTATAAGATAGGTGACAAGATTCCATACCTACTTATATCAAAAGTAATTAATTATATAAAATGACAACAAGTTGTTGTTGGCAAACGCAAAGCGAATCATGGGCATGATGCCCAGTCCCTATAAAGTTCAAACGAACCGTTTGGCTTGCGGGTGGTAACGATTTCTAACATTCGTTACAGAAAAGTGTCCCTATAACTTCACACGTCTACCATTGGCAACTAGATTTGGTAACTAACGGTTGGGAGGGCCTGTCGTGACGTTTCGTTACACTTATGTATGAGAGTTGTTGTTACTGGCGTCCTATAATATTTTTTTATGTCAATTAACTGTCAAACCTACGTTTCGTAATAAAAGTTGTAACCGCTGAAGATCCGGGGTTTACGCGATACTTACGGTTTCATTAAATTTTATTTTATAGTTTTTGTATATCAAAATAGAATATTTGGACAGTGATAGTAGTCTGGAGACCATTGTAGCGTTAGATATATTGGATAGATGCGATGAGAGACCACAAATACGCCACAAGTCCCGAGTAGATTATAAATCTATATTATATGAAGTTAAGTTCACTACCAGAGGCTATACCATGGGTTTTTGCTTTGTAGCAACGTTACGTTAAAACATTAGGAACTACCAAAAGGATCTTATTAAATCCTGTTACCAAAAATAAAGTAACCCTATTGGTTGTTCCTCACGTATTAACGTTACGTTGCTACGAAGCAATAACCTATGGTAGAGCCTCAGGTTCCGCCTCAGTAAGGTAGGAGTTAAAGAACTTTTGGTGGAAATTCACCCCTATTTACGAGTAACCAAGCCAAGGTTCCTTTGTGTATTTATATATAACCTCTCAAATATCAAAGTTATCGCGGATTGTCATGCATACATTATCTCCATTGCCCATTCAAACCTATTTGGTTGGTGTAATCCATGATTCTTTATTTAGAAATCTAAATTGCAAAAATTTCGTAAACAAAATAATTTTTTTACAGAACAAGTAAGCAAAGCGAAGTGACAGCGTTTTGTTTTCCCATAAAACATTTAATATATTATTTTTAATTTAATTATAGTTATAGTAGAAAATTTATTACTTACTTAAATAACCAATATAACAATAATTATTTTACATAAAATAGTTATTGTGTATATAATATTTATTATATTTCATATTAAAGTAAGGAATAACTAAACACGAGAGAGGGCCTCCTACCGACAATCATGGTTAATTATTACTCTGTTTTGGAACGTAGTAAGGCGTTCCGTAGCTCTACCACAAGTTTTTGCCTAATAAGGTCGCTAGCGAGTTTCGACCTGATTTTGTATGGAAATTTGTTCAGCGCCTCTACTGGTTACTACAGGAACTAAAATCGGCACCACAGGCTTCTCGAGCAACTATTTTCATCCGGACTACACCAGCTGTAGCGCAAAAAGAATATTGGCGTAGTGTAGTTGAGGCCTAAATTCATACAAATCGGTACCACAAGTGTTATTTTTGACCAGCCAACTATAACCAAAATAGTTACGGCACTCACCGACCTTTTCCACGGTGAGAGAGTTAGATAGATTAACAAAAAATATTTATCTTACTGGCAAAGTGTTTCTTAATTTTATTTATTTAATAAGAAAATTTATTTTTATAAAATAGTGTTTAAAATTAGCTTTTTTGGTGTGTTTTGAAAAATATAACCTAGAAATAATTAGTTTTTTTTTCGGTTTGGTTTTGTTGGTTTTCTCGATAATCGAGGAGACAAAGGTCTCTTTGGACTATAATAAATTTATTGAACGAATGGTTGAGTATGAATAATATAGAAGAGCTGTAACACACCTTTTAGAGTAATAAACATAAAATATAATGGAAAACAGATAAATATCTACTTTTTATTTCTGTTAATTTTCAAACAAAATGTTAAGTATGAGATTACTGCATCGATTTCTTATCGAGGTTGATCTTCCAGGGTGCAGTCACGAAACGGGTGGTTAAATTGACGAAAAGGCGGAAAGTATATTAAAATATTTATTTAAACACTTTATTACACAGTAAACAAAAGTTATGTATAGAAGCGAACTTAATGCCTTAGGCATTTTCTACCAGCTAACATTTAATACTCGTAATGTAATTCGTATTTGTCGCCGCCCATTTCCTAATCGCATCACTAAGCCGGCATAGTGAGAGTGATCAATGTTTTTTAAAAACAATTGGGAATTACGGGAAAATAACCATTATGATAAAGAAGTAATTTTGGGAACTTGGGAATGTAAAAAGTAATCAACGAAAAGGTGGGAAAATATTTATAAGAGAAAGTATGCATATTAGGAACTTGGGAATTTTTAAGAAGTAGTCATGTAGAAATTGAAATATACTTTATCAAAAAGTGGGAATTAAAAAAAAAGAAATCCTCGGGATCGTAGAATTACCACTCTTTTTCAAAGAGTGGGAATTTTTAAGCGGAAATTTTTCTTTACTCCTTCATTAAGTGGAAAATATTTTCCTACTTTTTCATATAATGGGATTTTCTCCATATTTAAATTTAAAAAATCACTTATCGTAAAGTGAGACCTTTTCCCTACTTTTTCATTAAGTGGATTTTTTTCCCCACTTTTTCATAAAATGGGATTTTGGCCACTAAGGTTAGATTTTTTAAGTGGTACGTTTTTCCCACTTTTTTATTAAGTGGGAATTGTTTCCCACTTTCATAAAATGTGTTTTTTCTGCACATTTAAATAAAAAAAAACTTTTTCCGTAAAGTGGGACTTTTCCCCACTTTTTAGTAAGTGGGAATTGTTTCCCAACTTTTTATTAAGTGGGAATTGTTTCCCAACTTTTTATTAAGTGGTAATTATTTTCCAACTTTTGATAAAATGTGATTTTTCTTCACATTTTTTTTTTTTAATTTTTCGTAAAGTTTCCCACTTTTTAATTAACTGGGAATTGTTTCCTACTTTTTCATAAAATGTGATTTTTCTCCACATTTAAATTAAAAAAGAATACTTTTTCCGTAAAGTGGGATTTTTCCCCACTTAAAAATTTTCCTCCTTTTATATAACGACAACTTTCCTCAATACCCATGTTCCTATAATTCCCATTTTCCCACCATAATAAAAATATTTTCTAACTTCCCCCTGTAGCAGTTGTAGCATGTATGACGAAAGTACCTATATCATAATAGGCATAAAGTTACCTTTTCAAACGTAAGAACGGAAGAGGGGCGCCCGTTATAAAAAAATAACTATGCGCATGAACCTATCAATGCACAAGAAGTGAAAACACAAGCATGTTTGACATTTCCGTAGAAAGGCACCTACTTTCAGTAGCACTATTATTTCTTTTGTGCTTTCAGTTAGAAAGGCAAATAAGGCCTTAGGGAACTTCCCTATATACTACATAAATTAGATGATCAAAGATGGAAAATAAGAGTTCAATAAAAGTTCCGAAGATATTTACGTTTTCAAGTTAAAGATACTCTAAGATAATTTATTGAGAGTATTTTTTATTGTATTGTCCGACCAAGAGCACTTTCATATCGATATCTACAAACCGGTCCCAGAGAGTAAATTTACAACTATAATATATACCTATTTAATTATAATTTTTATTCTGGTCATTAAATTGTTTTGTACAAAATGATTTTACAAAATCACAACCACAACAAAACACCTCCATAACATCTACAAATAATTTACGACTAGGTTCCATATCAATAAGCCCTTTGCCTTTCCAACAGGAAAAATAATACAAATTAAAATTTAAAAATAAAACACTGACAAAACTTATACAAGATTGTTGATATTTGCGTCTTCTTTTTTCCTGTGTAACAAAAAGAGATAATTATACATCCAAGATGGCAACCTAAATATTTGGCCTCGACAGGATGTACAGTCATAACTTAACTAATTGCGGAATGTCATTGTAAATCTTGTGGTACCAAATTTGTGCTCTCGAAAATAGTTTGCGTCTCTACTTATACCAGAGTAGTTGCGGAAGCCGATTTTAGTGTTTAAACTTGTGGTAGAGCTACCGTAGCTCTACCACAAGTTTTTGCCTAATAAGGTCGCTAGCGAGTTTCGACCTGATTTTGTATGGGAATTTGTTCAGCGCCTCTACTGGTTACTACAGGAACTAAAATCGGCACCACGGGCTTCTCGAGCAACTATTTTCATCCGGACTACACCAGCTGTAGCGTAAAAAGTAGTGTAGTTGAGGCTTAAATTCATACAAATCGGTACCACAAGTGTTATTTTTGACCAGCCAACTATAACCAAAATAGTTACGGCACTCACCGACCTTTTCCACGGTGAGAGAGTTAGATAGATTAACAAATAATATTTATCTTACTGGCAAAGTGTTTCTTAATTTTATTTATTTAATAAGAAAATTTATTTTTATAAAATAGTGTTTAAAAATAGCTTTTTTAGTGTGTTTTGAAAAATATAACCTAGAAATAATTAGTTTTTTTTTCGGTTTGGATTTGTTGGTTTTCTCGATTATTGAAGAGACAAAGGTCTCTTTGGACCATAATAAAATTATTGAACGAATGGTTGAGTATGAATAATATAGAAGAGCTGTAGTACCTTTTAGAGTAATAAACATAAAATATAATGGAAAACAGATAAATATCTACTTTTTGATTCTGTTAATTTTCAAACAAAATGTTAAGTATGAGATTACTGCATCGATTTCTTATCGAGGTTGATCTTCCAGGGTGCAGTCACAAAACGGGTGGTTGAATTGACGAAAAGGCGGAAAGTATATTATAAAATTATATTTTTAAACACTTTATTGCACAGTAAACAAAAGTTATGTACAGAGGCGAACTTAATGCCTGAGGCATTATCTACCAGCTAACATTTAATACTCGTAATGTAATTCGTATTTGTCGCCGCCCATTTCCTAATCGCATCACTAAGCCGGCATAGTGAGAGCGATCAATGTTGTTTAAAAACAATTGGGAATTACGGGAAAATAACCATTATGATAAAGAAGTAATTTTGGGAACTTGGGAATGTAAAAAGTAATCAACGTAAAGGTGGGGAAATATTTATAAAAGAAAGTATGCATTTTAGGAACTTGGGAATTTTTAAGAAGTAGGTAGTCATGTAGAAATTGAAATATTTCACTTTATCGAAAAGTGGGAATTAAAAAAAAAAGAAATCTTCGGTTTCGTAAAATAAAAAAATTTCCGCTTAAAAATTCTAAAAATAATTCCCACTCTTTGAAAAAGAGTGGGAATTATTTTTAGAATTTTTAAGCGGAAATTTTTCCTACTTTTTCATATAATGGGATTTTCTCCATATTTAAATAAAAAAAAACACTTATCGTAAAGTGAGACCTTTTCCCTACTTTTTCATTAAGTGGGTTTTTTTCCCCACTTTTTCATAAAATGGGATTTTGGCCACTAAAGTTTGATTTTTTAAGTGGTACGTTTTTCCTACTTTTTCATTAAGTGGGAATTGTTTCCCACTTTAATAAAATGTGATTTTTCTGCACATTTATTTAAAAAAAAACCTTTTTCCATAAAGTGGGACTTTTCCCCACTTTTTAGTAAGTGGGAATTGTTTCCCAATTTTTTATTAAGTGGGAATTATTTCCCGACTTTTGATAAAATGTGATTTTTCTCCACATATTTTTTTTTATTCAAAACTTTTTCGTAAAGTGGGACTTTTTCCCACTTTTTAATTAAGTGGGAATTGTTTCCTACTTTTCATAAAATGTGATTTTTCTCCACATTTAAATTAAAAAAAAAAACTTTTTCCGTAAAGTGGAATTTTTTCCCACTTAAAAATTTTCCTCCTTTTATATAACGACAACTTTCCTCAATACCCATGTTCCTATAATTCCCACTTTCCCACCATAATAAAAATATTCTCTAACTTCCCCCTGGAGCAGTTGTAGCATGATAGGCATAAAGTTACCTTTTCAAACGTGAGAACGTAAGAGGGGCGCCCGTTATACAAAAATAACTATGCTCATGAACCTATCAATGCACAAGAAGTTAAAACACAAGCATGATTGACATTTCCGTAGAAAGGCGATTTTACACCTACTTTCAGTAGTACTATTGTTTCTTCTGTGCTTTCAGTTAGAAAGGCAAATAAGGCCTTAGGGCACTTCCCTATATACTTTCAGTGGAACATGAATTAGATAATCAAAGATGGGAATTAGGAGTTCAATAAAAGCTCCGAAGATATTTACGTTTTCAAGTTAAAGATACTCTATCTAAGATAATTTATTGAGAGTATTTTTTATTGTATTGTCCGACCAAGAGCACTTTCATATCGATATCTACAAACCCGTCCCAGAGAGTAACGGTCTTATTCATAAAAAAAACCTTAAAACACTCTTAAAGAGCTCAATAGTTAAAACGTTCAATAAGGCTATTGGCTCGATAACTTTTTTGTTATTCATAAACCTCCAATAAAGCTCCTATAACTATTTGACGTTTATTAGCTGAATTAGTGATGTGTTGATAGAAAAAAATAATTGATTGTCAAGAAAGTTGGCAGAATCGCGGAAAACCAAGACCATAAAAGTAAAAAAAAAAACGTTTTTGACACCTCTAATGAAATAATTATAATAAGGTTGGGCGCACACTGATAGAAAATTCAGTCACACTAGCTGTGCCCCGCGGTTTCAGCCGTCATTTAAATTAAAATAATTTGTATCAAAAATAGAATACAGCTATGTTTATCGCGTATTTTGTATCTCTCTATATCAGTACCTATGTGATTTTTATGATTGCATCTCTGTATGATAATATGTAACTGGCATGTCATTTCACATACAACAACAAAAACTGTCCTAGTCATGTTTCCGTTTTAGTCTGTGGGTTCACCGGTTGGTTGGTACCGGGGACTACTGCATAGATTTATTGTTGAGGTGGTAGTATCCTTTCATGGTGCGGTTGCGGAATAAGTGACTGAATTTACGATAAAGCAGCGAGGATATTAAAATAGACTCGTAATGAAAACTTCTTTGATTATTTTTTTGTTTCTTTTTGATTCTTTGACATTTTGTAACCGCATCATTTAGCCATAGTGGCATAGTGGGAGCGATCAATATTGTAAAACGACAATGTATTTATCGATCCATTTATAGACTTTGTAGGTCTGCTTACCATCCGGTAGATACAAAATCACATGTCGTGTAATAAATAAATAAAAAACAGATATGGCGGCACCGCCATTCAATTTTTGTAGTTTGAAACGGCCAACTTTGTCTTTTTGGACAAATTACCGCGGTGAAACAAGATTAAATGTTAATATTTTTTTTGTTACAAATTTATGTCAGTGTGCGCCCAACCTAATTTGGTTCAATCCATTCGAGTTGCAAAATTTTTAGAATTTGTTGATTGGAAGCCGACTGGGCATTATTATTTTTATTTGTAATATAATTTTATGAAGTAATAGAAGTCATTTAATAAAATTTTAAACCAAAAAATAAAATTTGTATAAAAAGTGAGGTTAAAATAGGTTTATAGTGGGCTTCTGCCTTCAATAAAGTTATGGAGCTGTTATTTGACGTTTATCACTATTAGAGGTTTATTGTGCGTTTATGAATAACGGTTTTGAGGTATTTTGCTATTGAGCTGTTATAAAGCATCAATAAGGGCTTCGTAAGTTTTTATGAATAAGACCGTAAATTTACAACTATAATATGTACCTACTTAATTATAATTTGTATTCTGGTCATTAAATTGTTTTGTACAAAATGATTTTACAAAAAAAATACAATATCACAACCACTACAAAACACCTCCATAACATCTACAAATAATCTACGACTAGGTTCCATATTAATATGCCCTTTGCCTTTCCAACAGGAAAAATGATACAAATTAAAATTTAAAAATAAAACACTGACAAAACATAAACAAGATTGTTGATATTTGCGTCTTCTTTTTTTCCTGTGTAATAGAAAGAGATAATTATAGATCCAAGATGGCAACCTAAATATATGGCCTCGATAGGATGTACAGTCAAAACTTAACTAATTGCGGATTGTCACTGGAAAACTTGTGGTACCAAATTTGTGCTCTCGAAAATAGTTTACGTCTCTACTTATACCAGAGTAGTTGCGGAAGCCGATTTTAGTGTACAAACTTGTGGTAGAGCTACCGACCTCAGCATCGCTGCCACGGATCGCTGGTTTTTTTAGCTCAAGTCGTTCCAGCGCCTGGAAATGTTAGCAATTCAAATTACCGCCAATCGTTCCGCGAACAGAAATTTTAACACGAAAATTTAGCCTGCATTTTAGCATCGCTTTAAAAAATTACATGGCCGTGTTGAAACGGGCGGTCGCGCTGGTTTTTGATGGTACCACGAAAAACTGCCCGCGCTACCGGTCGAAACGCAGAGATAATCTGTGGATGTTACATCAACTCGAGGTATCAAAAGTCAATGAACTCCCACAAATGCCGTGTTGCAGGGTTCCCAACTTAGGGGTTATCCCCCTAAATTTAGTAAATAAATGGTTTGGGAATTATTTAGGGATTTCATATTTATGTAATAAAATAATAAGTTTGCTTAAATAAAATAAGTAATAAGAGATTTTTAATATAGTACAATATATCATCATATCTTTTGTTAAATAATACAACTAGATATATACATATATTGTAAAGATATTTTTTCTCCTTTTGCTACACACATAAGCACGTCAAACTTATAGCAGTTTGACGTGAATGTATATTATATTTTTTGCTACAATTTGAACTGTAAGTTGGCGTTAATATACATACTATTTTTGAAGTTAATAGAGTTTTTTTCTAGAAGTAATAGAAAAGGAGCCGAAAAGCTGAATAGTTGCTGTAAATTTAACAAAAAAATTTTGGTAGTAAAGCAACTAATTGAACATTATTTTTTATTTTGAAATATTGGAGAAATTAAAAGAGACTTTTCGAAGTCGTTTAAAAGCGAAATTATAGTAGAAATAGGCAATAAATAATTTTACATACCTATATTATTTCCATGATATTTGCACGATTTTGGATGTTTTTGACTTTAGCTCTCGTAAGAGAGTATTATGTTCCTTGCTATAGGGTAATATTTTTAGGATTTGGTAACACTGCCGTGTTGGTTGATTTGTGCGTGCGGTGTTTCTTTTTTCGTGTCTTTTTAGATTAATTTATATTATAATATGTTTTTGTAAATAAATTATGCATAGAGTGTGTATGAATACAATATATTATTGAATTGATAAAAATATTACCGCAGTAATAGTTTTATAAAATGGCTGATTTTGTAAAGGGGTTGTTGATATCTGTGATATCAGAGAAATGTTATGTTGAATATTTTGATAATTACAATTTTCTTGATAGTAAGTGATAAAATTGTTTTAAGTTACTCGAACTATTGATTACCTATCCTTAATTAAAGTTTGTGTTATATTAATAATTAAAAATAATTTCAGTACCTTGTTTTAAAGCTTCTCTGAGCAAAGGCCTAGGGATTGGCATTATTATTGGATCCATTTTAGTCAAAGTACCTCAGATAATTAAAATCCTTAAAAGTAAGAGTGCAGAGGGAATAAGTATAATTGGTGTGTATTTGGAGCTCTTTGCCCTCACTGCCAGTTTTGCCTACAACTATGTAATGAAATTTCCATTTAGGTATGTACAATTTTCTTTATTATGTAACTCTATTAATAGACAGTTTTACAAGATAAATGGTAAAGAGTTATATATTTATAACTACAATCTCAATATATTTTGGTGTTGTATCCGGAGGTCGTGGGTTCGATTCCCACCCATGGCAAAAAAAATATTAGTACATTTTTTTCTGTACAGTTTGTCATGGTCTGGGTGTTTATGAAATATAATATGTTTTATATTGTTGCTTCTGGTACAAATAGTACAAGCCTAGATCTTAGTTTGATACCAGAGCAATATGTGTAATTACTAATTTGTCCTACATATTATTATTATATTGTAGTTGTTATTTATTTAGTAAGTCTTCTTGAAGTGTTTTAATGTATAGCCTTCATTGTTACAGAACTCATGTTATTTATTATAGATTTTCTTTGATTTTATGGATCTTGGCCTTCTGAGGTCAGTGGTCGGATCTTTAATGGAATGTATTTCCAAGATGGTGCTAAAAGGATCATAAAGTATTTGGTTGAGTAGAGAGGGTAATGAACACTGTGTGCAAATGAGAGTTAAAAGGCCTTTAAACCTACTTAACTGTCACAAAGTCCGGGAACACTGCAGTTCATTCCCCTGCCTTCCAGCCAAGTGATGGACCCGGCACCCTCACTGAGAATCCATGGATAGCTAAAAACATTGTCTCTCATTCTCGATTTTATAAAATTATTTTGTCTTATTTGCTTTAATTTGTATTTGCAATATAGGCTTGCCCAATGATATAAGTATCATTGGGCTTATCTTTGACCTTTCTGAACCAGGAACCCCTGCGACTCTGTCTTCGTCTTTCAGAAAGATTAAGCACTATCTATTTTTCCCATCTCTTGGGTACTATTCATATGTCTGTCTATTTTTCTATCTTATGCCTTATATTATGGCATGGCCCTCATTGTACATGATACCTTACTTTAAATCTATTTATCATTATTTCTATCTGACATGGCAATAATGTGTTATTTTTCAGTTCTTGGGGAGAGAGTACATTTTTGTGTCTACAGACAGCCATAATAGCTGCTCTTGTTCTTCATTATGGTGGTTCCCCTTCTAAAGCAGCAGTATTTCTGGCTGTTTATGCTGGAATAGTAGCTGTACTTTTGAGTGGTGTCACCCCAATTGATGCACTTTGGTTTATGGCTGCTTCTAATGTACCTAGTGTTGTTGCTGCTAAGGTATATTATATTAAAATAATTGAAGAAAACCCTTTATCCTATTAGTTCAGCATAATAAATTATAGTAAAGGATACAAGGAAAAAACTTAGTAATAATTAATATTTTACTGCATGCAGTATATTTTGTCATATAACAAAAGACATGATATTAGTCAATTTATTTACCCATAAGTTTTATGATTTTACAAACCTTACTTAGTATAAATGTACTAATAATTATTAACTATTTTCTTTACAGTCAATTCAAATTTACACCAACTTGAAAAATGGCAGCACTGGTCAACTATCTGCTATAACATGTTTTATGCTCTTTGCTGGTAGTATTGCCAGAATATTTACTTCTATTCAAGAAACTGGAGATTTCCTTCTCATCATCACATACATTGTGTCTACAGTTACAAATGGGCTTATAGTTTGTCAACTGTTCTACTATTGGAATGTAGATACGAAAAAAAATATTAAAAAGAAGAAAAGCAAGTAATGCTATAATTAATAAATTGCTTATTTTATGTACCAATGTTTTAGGCTCTATTCAGAAATGTTTTGCTGTACGTAATAAAAAATGTGTTTTGTCATTTTTGTACATATTAATGTGATAAGGAAAAACAGAGGTTTAGCTACCCTTATATAGTTTATCAAAATGTTTCTGACAGGTAGCTTAAATTTAATTATTTATTTATTTTGTATTAAAGGAAATTAAAACATAAATTTTATTTTTATATCTACTTTTATGTTGAATGAAAAATTCTTTATTGCACAAATACAAATCATTTATTGCATAATATTGTGGTTAGTAGGATGTTAGTAAAATATAAGTAATACAATGTGAACCATGCAAGGGCACTGCAAATTAAGATTCCATTTAAGGTCTCAGTTCAGATGTAGGGTACTTATAACATTTTTTAGCAATTAAAATTAATTTAAACATTTAGCAATTAATATGGAATAAAAATTTCCAACATTTATTATACATTATTATTGTTTTGCACAAAAGCTTTATACTATTACTATTGTACATAGTGACAAGCTTCTATAGATTAGTAGACTTTGGGGTAAGTTAATTACACAGCACTAAACAAAAATAGTTTATATTTAAAATTCTGAACATTTAATTATAGATTTGAGACTTGTGTCAGATTTGTATGGCACCAGAAAGAAAGGACACAAACGGCAGGAATAGGGACGTTTTTCAATAATTAATGAAATCTGTCCTGCTAACTTTTTGTTATATTGGAGCATGGCATGTGTGTGACTTTTTATCAAACTAGTGGTGAGTATATCTACAAAGACTTAATAATATTATAAAAAAGAACAAAAAAAAACTTTATCGCTTACAACAGTTACGACACATTAAACACTGGATAAACATTGGTAAAAAATATTGGTAATAAAACTAATAAGAAAATAAACACATATTCTCAGTAACAATAATTACTATGTTGCATGGCGACAAATAGGTGACCAAGGGCTTTATTCCGAGTTTTAACACGTTCACCGTCGCGCATTTTGCGTAAAGTACGGGTATTGAAATGTAAGTTCTATCCTGTTAATTATAAAGTTAAAATTCCAATGCTTCATACATGTTTAAACTTGCGAAGAATTCGTGTATTTCAAGATGGCGCCATTATAATAGCCAACCTAATACATACTATATAACCATTGGAATAGAGCTTATATTTCCATATTTATAGTTTGCGCAACGTCTTGTGGTGATTAGCGGTTGCAAACTCGGAATAAGGCCCCAGCTCAGCATAAGCTACAGCATTACCATGCTGGGGCGTGTTCGTAAACTAACACTTTAACACTGGGTAATGTCACTACACTATATGCATCTCTTCTTCTCTAAGCATTTTTCAATATTTTTATCGCACTCTGTAACACTACCCAGTGTTAAAAGTGTTACGTTTCCCAACACGGCTCTGTAGCGCTGATTTTCAGCTGGTGCCCACAAAATTAGATCACATATTACGGGTACATTTACAAATTCACACAATACAAATCTACTCATGACATCAATTTATACCTACCTATTATTATTATTAAGCCATTTATTTCCTTATAAAATTACAATTAAGTTACTTTAAATTAAATATACATTACAATATAAATTATCACACAACATAGTTACTTTTTTTTTTTTATATTGTTTTATTATTATTTACAAGGTCTATATATCAAGGTATATAGACCTCCTCCAATTTATTCCACTTAAATCTGTCTTTTGCTGTTTCCATCCATTGTTCTCCTCCCACTGTCTCCTTTATGTCATCTAACCAACGCTTTGGTGGTCTCCCCTTTGGTCTTATACCTACCTATTACCTACAGAATGTACAATAAAATAAAACTAGCCCTAACTACCTAAATTATCTCCAAACCTAAAATATATTAATATTAGTACAAATACAAATAATTATTAAAAATATGAAAACAAATAAAAAAAGGGTGAAACATTATTCAAACTTAGCTTAGTCCAAAAATTCTATCCAAATCAGTATCTGACCGGACTAATTCCGCTGGTTTACCCTGCGGGGTGAGAAGGAACTTTATTTAACACTTTCGCTTTCGTCAGTGGAATCGTTTTCGTCTTGTCTATGGCCAGAACCTGTATGAAAATATACGGAAGTGCTGTAACAGATCATTTAAATTATTAAAATTGTACCATAATTCTTTCGATTCAACTTTAGAAAAGGTAAATATCAATTATTGGTTTCTTTGAAGAATTCAATCGAAAAATCATCAAACTAATAATTTTGAAGATGCATTACAGCACTTCCGCATATTATTCATACAGTTCTGACCATAGACAAGACGAAAACGATTCCACTGACGAAAGCGAAAGTGTTAAATAAAGTTCCTTCTCACCCCGCTGGTCTTTACGACTAAAAATTTTACCAAATATATTTCCACCCGTGTTTACGACCCAACTCCCGAGCCCTACCAAATAGTCTCCTATTTACATGCGTCAGCCTCTCGTTGATATATATATACGGGTGGGGGCGCCTACGCGAGACCTAATCCATCCGTGGTGATGTTACGACGGACCCTCGCAGCTTTGATTACGGCGTCGTCGTAAGATATGGCGTGTGAACCGCACGGCGATACGGCGTGGGGCACGGAGTCCAGGGGCTCTAGAGAAAAAGCAGGCGAGGCGACATGTCGCGTCGCCTCAGTCAAAAACGTATGTATTTTGACAGTGACAGTAGGCGTGAGGTACGCTGTCACCTGCCAAAATCTATACAGTTTTGATTGAAGGCGACACGCCACGTCGCCTCGCCTGATTTTTCTCTAGAGCCCCAGCAGCGTCCTCCCCTCCAGGGGCCTTATTCCGAGCTTGCAACCGCTAATCACGACAAGACGTTGCGCAAACTATAAGTATGGAAATATGAGTTCTATTCCTATGGTTATATAGTATGTATTAGGTGTATACCTACTTTTTTTTTAAGTGACGACGTTTTTTTTTTGATCTCTTTTTGTTGATCTCATGTTGCGTTCTCCATACAAAATGAGCTTTCACACTTCCAAAGAAAAGTAGGTTGACGCAGCGGGGAAAAATAATTGGAAAGGGAAAAATATTTAATATAGTGTTATGTCGGTTTTTTTTTTACAATTCATGTTATAAACTCGTGAAAAGTTCAAAAGCATTTATAAACAAAATATTAATTGAAAAAAAATCAACTGGGACTAAAACTGCTTCAAACTCGTCCATTTATTGAGAAGATTGGGCTTTTTGTGAAACCTGCGTCCGCGTCCTTTGGTGTCTCAAAATTTTTTTTTTGTTAGTTTTTTTTAATTTATTTTTTTGGGTTATTAGTTAGTTTTTTTTGGATGGTGTTTTTTTTTTGGTGTTATCTAATGGGTAAGTAGTTAGTTTTAAGATGAATGAACCTCCTGATCCCCCCGATTTGGGGGTTTCCACACCGGAATTATCCCATCGTAAAAGATCGTTACCAAAAGAACCAGAGAGCAATGAAAACAATAATCTAAAACGCCAATTTAATGTAAATACCCCTAGTGATGAAATTTATAACCATCCCTTGTCATCAGGTCCTTCTCTTTATTCTAGCAATGATAATTCTCCTTTTATTGTCCATGTCTCCCGTTCCACCTTTGACTCCTCATCCACTCGTATTCACCCAGCAAAGTTTGGTCACCTACTTTTTAAAAATAAAGTTGCTAACATTACACAAGATGGAGTAAAAAGTATTGGTAGAAATAAGATTTCAATAGAGTTCAAGACTGGAAATGATGCTAATAATTTCCTAGAAAATAGTATTTTAGACGATAATAATTATAAGGCTACAATCCCAAAATTCCATGTCTCCCGTATGGGAGTTATGAGACAGGTCCCAGAAGAATGGTCAATGGAGGAATTTGTAAATATGGCAGAAATTCCGCAGGGATGTGGTATAATTCTCAGAGCAAGGCGCTTAAACCGAAAACAGTTTATTGATGGAACACCTAAGTGGGAACCAACACAATCAGTGTCGGTAACCTTTAGTGGCCAAACCTTACCACAAAAAGTATACTGTTGTCACACATCTTTTCCCGTTTCAGTTTATCATTATCCGATAATTCAATGTCTAAACTGCTGCAGGTTTGGTCATGTACAAGCAATCTGTAGATCTAAGTCAAGATGTTTTAGATGCGCGGGTCCTCATAATGGGAAGGAGTGTTTAGTGAGCAAGGAGTTGGCTTCCTGCCTACTTTGCACTGGTTCTCATGAGGCAACAGATAAATCCTGCCCAGAATTTTCTCTTCCTCGATAATATATCATACTCCGAGGCAGCTAATAAATACCGACGATCCCAGCGTCCATTTTCTGAGGTTGTCCGGTCGTCATCTCCCCTTTCGCAACCCCAATCTCTACCTAGTACCCAAATCCCACACCATCAATCACAACCTAATTCTCAATCAGGAGGCCCATCTCCAACTTACCAGTCTTACAGAAAAACCATCAATATAACTCGTCCAAGACCTGCCCCTCAGAAGGGCTATGATAAACTTGCTCACGCAGACATTAAAGATTACTCCCCCCCTCCTCCAGCTAATGGCTGTGGGTTCTCCCCAGTACCTAAAGATACTCCCCCCGATAACCTTCTTGACCTTCTACTTCTCACAATTGTCAATATTGTGTCAAAGTTTAATGACACTGACTTACCGTACTCCGTGGCTGATAAACTATCCCAACTGCTCCATAACCATTATGATGGACAAAGTCCAAATATCCAAAATAGTTCAGTGGAACACCAGAGGAATCTCCAATAAAAAACACGAGATTTTACATCTCATTAATAAGTTCTCCCCGTCGGGTTTGGCCATCTCGGAGACATGGTTGAAACCAGGCTCTCGTTTTAGGGTGCCAGGTTACTCATGCCTCCGAGATGACAGACCCGACGGTTACGGTGGCTGTGCTCTCATTTTAAAAGATAATATATCTTTTAACATTCTCACTCTCCCATCCCATAACTCAGGCTTTAATGCCATAGCAATCCAAACCTCAAACATCTCCATTCTCTCTATTTATATTCCTCATCCCCATGTTAATTTAATCTCTGAAATTAAGTCTGTTATTTCAACTATTCCTACTCCATTCCTAATTCTAGGTGATTTTAACTGTCATCACTTAATGTGGGGTTCCTCCCAGTGTGATTCTTTTGGGTCAGCACTTGTAGGTATTTTTGATAGCCTTAATATTTGCCTTCTCAATGATGGTTCCCCTACCAGGCGTTCCTCCCCAACTCAAAATCCCAGTGCAGTGGACTTATCACTATGTTCTCCCTCCCTATCCTCTTTAGATTGGAATGTTCTCCCATTATCCTATGGCAGCGACCATCTCCCTATTTTAATCACATTCCCATATATATCACCCCCCGTAACTGACCCTCCCCCACTTTTAAAATACAGACTAGAAAACGCAGATTGGAATAAATTTGAAGACAATATCCATAATAGTCTGTTGAATTTCCCAATGATTCAAGAAAGCAATGTCCTATCCTCCTACTTCCATTTCACTGAATCGCTAATTTTAGCCGCTGATCAGACATTTCCTATTAAAAACTCATCCTTAAAGCGATATTCTTCCCCACCATGGTGGGATGCAGAATGTACAAACAAAATTAAAGAGCGAAAACAAGCCGAAAAAACATTTTCCCGGTCGATGACCATGGAAAACTACTTGTATTTTAAAAATATTAAAGCCTCCTGCCAAAAGTTATTCCGTAAGAAAAAAAAAGCATCTTGGTCCCGTTTTTGCGAAAACCTCTCTCCCCGTACTCCTTCCACACTTGTTTGGAAAAGCATACGAAGATTCCGTTCTTCATTCTCTGATAAAACTCCTATAGTTGATCCATCCAGATGGTTGGACCATTTTGGTGACCATTTGGCTCCCCCCTATGTACCTGAAAACAGTTGTTTTTCCAGTTCCTCCCAATCAAAATCTAAATTTGACAATCCATTTTCCTTAGTAGAGCTAGAGGCCGTTCTTGGTCATGTGAAAGATTCAGCCCCAGGCATTGACGGCATCCCTTACTCATTTCTTGTAAATTCTGGTACGGTGGCTAAATCTATTTTCCTAAATATTATCAATAAAATATTCCTGTCTGAACAAATCCCCGAAGAATGGAGAACTCAAATTATTATTCCAATCCCTAAACCCGGTAAAGATCCTAATAGTCACACTAGTTATCGGCCCATAGCTCTGTCCTCTACTTTACTCAAATGCATGGAACATTTGATTAAAAATCGCCTAGAATGGTTCCTCGAAAATGAAAATATTATTCCACACTCCCAATTTGGCTTTAGAAAGGGCTTTAGTGTTATAGACAATATTAGCACACTTGTTACGGATATCCATGTCTCCTTTAGTAAAAAAAAATCTGTTGCTGCAGTTTTCCTTGATGTCTCTTCAGCATATGATAATGTCTTAATTCCAGTTCTCAGAAGCAAAATGCGACAGCTGAGAATCCCTGTGATGTTAAGTAAATTTATCTGTAATCTCCTGAGTGTCCGTTCCATTAATGTCCGATGTCAAAATGTCTTCCTTCCCCCACGAACCCTTTGGAGGGGTCTCCCTCAAGGTTCTGTACTAAGCCCTCTGCTTTATAATCTGTATACTTATGACTTAGAACAATCCGTTTTCCCTTACTGTAGAATCTTGCAATATGCTGATGACATTGTCTTGTACCTTCCCTTCCTTGACCTACCTGAAGCCTCTTCCTCCCTTAACTCAGCATTATCTGACCTTTTTTGTTGGCTTAATGACCATGGTCTATCCCTATCTGCCTCAAAAAGTGTCACAGTCACATTCTCTAGAAAAAAGCTCATAACACCTCTAAACTTATATATTGATAATGAAACTATCCCCTTCTCCAACAGTGTAAAATTTCTCGGTGTCACTCTGGACTCCAGGATGACAGGATCGTTACATCTTAAAAATGTTGCTGATAAATGTGAGGCAAATATTAATGTTCTTCGATGTCTATCTGGTGTATGGTGGGGCTCTCACCCTTATTCTCAAAAATTGTTATATAATGCTATTATTAGAAGCCACTTGGACTATGGCACTTTTTTGCTAGAACCATGCAGTAAGAAATCTATGGGCTTATTAGACAAAATTCAATCTAAAAGCCTCCGTGTGGTCTGCGGCGCTATGAAATCCTCCCCAATAAATTGTCTTCAAGTGGAGTGTGCTGATGCTCCCCTTCCTCTCCGACGTCAGTATCTTGCAGACCGGTTCTTAATCAAAGCTTTTCAGCACTCTTCTCATCCATTATTTCATTCGCTTGAAGAACTTTCTCAATCAATGACCAATAAGTACTGGAAACATAAAAGCCCTCCATGTATATATAACACTTTTTTACAACTTAAAAAAACCCCTGACTTTTTTCGATCTCCTAGAAATCCCTTATTTTTAACAGATTTTGATGTTATTTTGTTTCAACCTAATATCTCCCTTGATATTGATATAGTCCCAGAGGCTCCTAATAATGAAAGCATGTTCCAAAAGATAGCTAGAAATCGTTGGCCAAACAGATTACACATCTACACTGATGCATCAAAATTATCAAATAGTGATAATGTCGGTGCAGCTGTTTGGATTCCACATTATAATGTTGTTTTGTCTTATAAATGCCCCCCTAAAATTTCTGTTTTTACTGGTGAGGCTATTGCAATTCTCCAGGCTCTCTTGTACTGTGAATCCCACTCTCTGAATAATTGTATAATTTTTTCGGACTCTTTAAGTGCTCTTTAAACCATTAAATCAGTCTTATTTTACTCTAAAATTAAACACAAGGTTATATTAGATATAAAGAACATTCTTTTCAAACTCTATAAAGCCGGAACTAATATTGAGCTGGCTTGGGTTCCAAGCCACTGTTGCATTATTGGTAATGAAACAGTAGACACATTTGCCAAACTGGCTGCCACTACGAGTAATTCTCAGTGTAATATAATTTACTTTAACGACTTTTTAACTGTAACCAAACTGGACCTTAAAACTAACTGGCAAAACAATTTTAACGAAACCTCTGCCAAAAAGGGTCTATACTATTCTTCCATTCAACCTATAATCCCTCCCCGTCCCTGGTTTTTCCTATTTCGTTCAGCAAACAGACAAGTTACTTCTACAATATGTAGATTAAGATTGGGCCACTGTTGCTCCCCGGTTCATTTGGCTAAATTAAGAATCAGAGATCATTCTATTTGTGAATGCGGTCTGGATGTGGGCACCCCTGATCACATTTTTTTTAGCTGTCCATTATATTCATTCTCATTATATGACATTCTCCCGCCTAAAATTGATCGCCCAACAAATCTTAGAAGCGTACTATCCTTGGCGTTTACGCCATTTATTAAAACTTTGTCATACTACATCTCGCATTTTAATATTAAACTATAGTTTTATTAATACCTATATGGAATACTATTTATTTTATCTTCTATATCATATAAACTTATTTTATTTTTGGAAAACTAACCCCATTTTCATCTCTCATTTTTGTGTGAATTTATTTAATGTGTGTTTTTATTTAATTTTGATTTTTAGAATACTCAAATGTTCAAGCTTGAGTTTTTGGCAATTGACAATCATTGGCGTGTATATCAACAGCCCTCTCATTAACCGTCAAGTCTGAGTACTATAATCCCTATATAACAACAATCCATAAGAAGACAACTGCTAAGAAGACTAGTACTCTTAAATATGTGAAGACTTGAACACCCAAACACTACTTGTCAGTGGCTAAATTATCGCACCAGAAAAAGCGATAGAAAAAGCCAAGGGAAAAAGAAAAAAAAATAGTGTTATGTCAACTTTACTCATTCTTTCTTTTTTAAATACCTACTTTTTTATGGAATGAGATGAAAAATTTCTTCAGAGCACTCTCCATAATAAAGGCGATAAAACACGCTCAACCACGCTACATCTCTGCGAAGCTGCTATGGCCTAGTGCCTGTGAGCTCTTTGCTCTCGATAACTTTCGATGCACGCTTTTGCAGACTATCGAGAGCTTGCAGCAAGTATTTGGCAGATCCACCCCTAAGATGCGAACAATATTCCACACATGGTGGCCGTATCTGAGCTTTATAAATCAGATGCCTGAGTCAAGGAGTAAAATACCGTCGCACCTTATTAAGGAAGACGAGCTTCCTACTTGCTGTCTTTGCAATGCTCTCAGTACGGTTGAGAGGAATTCGTAAGTTATACCTAGGGAATTCCCCTAAATTCTTTCTGTGGGTTGGCAGTGTTATCAATTTGATAAAACCTAACCAGTTTACCAGGGCCCCATTTTTTGATTTGCCCCAGGGTCCTTGGTTACCTAGCTACGCCACTGGTGCGACATGCGTTATTTTTTCTTATCAGTATTACACGGTGTGGTTATCATATTCAAAGAAGACAGAGAAAAACGTACGCAAATTTAAATATAAAAAATGATATGAGTAAATAAATAATGTGTGTGGACACCCTTGCACCAAGTTATTCCCACGTCACTTCAAGATCCTCCGGTGCTGCAGCTTTGCTTGCCCAAAATAAAAAAATTGATAAATACAAGAAACATAGCTCCTCTTACGAATTTCTAGCGTTTTCGGTGGAAACCTTGGGACCGTGGTCACCAGATGCAATAAAATTTGGAAGTAATCTTGGAAAACTTTTAATTGATGCATCTGGGGACCATCGAGCAAGATCCTATTTTTTCCAACGAATTTCGCTGGAAATTCAGAGGGGCAATGCTCTATGTATTTTGGGCACATGCGCAGCTACGGAGGATCTACAAGAAATTTTTAATTTATAATTGTTAACATTGTAAATATACAAATTTTAGTTTTAATAAATAAATTAT
Organism: Monopis laevigella; assembly: GCA_947458855.1. Taxonomy (NCBI): domain Eukaryota; kingdom Metazoa; phylum Arthropoda; class Insecta; order Lepidoptera; family Tineidae; genus Monopis; species Monopis laevigella. The sequence goes on along the minus strand of OX381583.1, from coordinate 23,835,303 downwards.
TTTGTAAATAAATAATTTCATATATTTTTATAATTACATACATTCGATTATTCAAATGATTACCAATTACAATGAAAGTTTGGTAACTTATTACGCCTATCACTAGTTGCATTAGTGTGCGTTTAGCCTATACCTACTTGTTTTCTAAATAAGAGTACCTACCGATAGACCAATGAATTGTTGTTAAAATTTCACATGAAACTTGGAAAAACCGCTACCGAAACTTATAATTTATAATATAATGAAAGTGAATGGCAATAAATGTTTATGGCATGCACGTGTTTTAAGAGGTAAGGGTTTTCATGCTGGCTTTAAGACGATCCTTTCCCTATTCCACGTCAATAATGGATGACAATATCGATAATTTGAGCCAGATTTATTTATTTTATTTGACCGAGTCAGATCGATCAAATACAAATAGTTTGCAAAAAAATTGTACGGCAAATATTACATAACAATTTAAACATGAAAAAAGTGTGTACAGCACCATCATAGTATAGTATTCCAGTATCCAGGAAATACACATATATTTCAATTATGTAATCATTCTCCGAAAGATTGTGATTTTCAATATGTGGCAACATTTGTTTCATGCTACCAACATTACGGCTAAGGGAACACTTAGATGAACAGCCAAGTTGTAATATTGGAAGTACATTTGTATGGGCGTCAAGACGACGGCAGAGCTCTTAAGGGCCCTGCGGCCTAACTCTGTTTCTTACAACAAAGAAACAGAATGGAGTTTATTTGACGCCCATACAAACGTACTTCCAATATTCCAACTTGGCTGTTGGTTGTAATTGTTATTTATTTTATGTTAGTAATATATTCCTTAATCTAAGTTCGTAATTGTACGCAAAAATCTTTCTGTTGTGGATAATACTTTTTTTGTATTATAATATTAAGTTTTTTTCAGATTTCGGAAAAAATAATAAAGAACGATTAATAAATTCAATGACAGACAAAAATATTATTTTAATTCGTCTATAAACCGTAATCGAATATTATTGGAAGTGCGAAAGCTAATTTTATATGGGGAACGTGGAGTTCGCGATTACGAATACAGTGCCCTTAAGATTTTTTCCCCAAAATTCCTCATTCCATTATATTACTATACTTTTTTTTGCTATTATATTAAATTTTTAAAGATAATACAATGAACAAAAATCCTAGTGGGCGGGACTCGAACCCACATACCTCGCTTTCGCGGCAAGGCTTTCGCTGAGCCAACTAGGTTCAAGTCACCCCTCACGAATTTTGTCATTGCTTGTTATCTACTTATATGCTATTATGCACACAGTTATAATATAACTATTGACCATTATATTACAATGATCAATTCCTATAATAAACAATTGGATATTCCCACGGTCTGTGGACTAGCACATTAACAACATTTAAGGAATGGGAGGGAATAAATTTGAGAAGAAGCAAGCTTTACTATTGGTTTCAATCTGTACCTTCCTTGCTTACACAATAGGTATTGATGCATCTGTGGGGGTTAATAAAAGTAAAAGTAGTAGACTATTTATACATATTATATTCAATAACAAAAATCTTACACAATCATTGTAATTTGTATACACAGGTCACACATGGAGTGTTTATCATTCTCATATTCAAAGTGTTGACAATTGAAACCATGGAATGAACTATTTATGTTTACACACAGATATATAATAATAATGCACTAATAATAGCAGAAATTATGTAAACCCGACCCTTAAAGGTACTTTGGTTTAATTTAAATAACTAGTTAATATGGCCAAACTTGGTCATTAAGGATCATTTTATTAATAATAGTATTAATCTAAATATTATAGAGAAGCAGTGACCAAGAGACATTTCCATGCTTGAAATTAAGAACTATAATTATTAATTCATTAGATACACTTCAAATATATAACACAATCTTGTAACAGCTCCATAAACATTGAAATATAAATATTAAATTTAGTTATGCACATTTGCATAAAGATTTTATACCTAAAAAGAAACAAATCTCAATCCCTGCATCTCTCAAGATAAAGGGGTAGTACTTAGACAAATGTACTGCCTGTTTGATACAAGTTTGCCGGTGAGTGTCTAACTTTACCACATCTCATCTTCTATTCATGTTTTAAGTAAAGTAGGATAATGTTGAAGTCATCTATTAGACAAGTTTTACATTAATTTTTAACCTAAAATGAAATTTAACTTATAATACATAGACATAATGATATAAAGCTATACATACTACAATTTCGCACGCACCCTGAACCATTTTCCCCTGATCTCCAGATCTTTTCTCATAGATCTAACTTCTGCTACGGTGCGAATTTCTCACCCGCAAGCTTATAATTGGTCTGTATACTTGGTTTCATGTAAAATGAACAGGATGTAAATCCGCGGATATTTATCGGTCCAGGGTAGCATACAAAGTATCGAGGCGCTAGTGATCCGTCAACTGGAGCTTAATTAAAGTATTGCAGGTACAGTACTGTTGTACATACAATGGTTATTTACGTGTCTGCGGCAAACTTGCTCTAGTTGGGTAGTGTGGTGTCCATGAGTTAGGGCGGGATGGTGGTTACTCCTTGGGCGGCTCGGCGGGTCTCTCCTCGGGCGGGTTTCTCTCCTGCTCGGCGGGGTCGGCCCACTTGCCGTCGTACTCCTTGCGATCCACAAATCTCTCCTCTTCGTACTCTCCTTCACTGCGATGGCTGTCTCGTTCAGAGTAGCGGGAATAACTAAATATATATTTATTTGAGTTAAAAATAAATACTTAAATCTAGTTGTCAGTAAAAGGCTTTGCAAACTCAAGTTTGGGAAATGTCATTAGGATTTTAAAATATTTTATAATGTAGATGGGTATTTTACTTATTTGAACTTTGGATATAAAAATTATTGATTTTCTTATAAAGATGAAAAAAAATGGATTTTAATAAAAACTAAATATTTGTCTTTCCTCATCAGAACTTTAGTTGATAGTGTTATTAAGGCGGTATTGTATAGTAGAGTATCTAATAGTATTGAGCTGGGTAGAAAGAGCACTGAATGCAATTAATAAAGGTCTGTCGGTACTAGTTTCACTATACCAATTTGTGAAACTGTTTATAGATGGATTATTGGGTCCAAATAATAACATTTCAATTCCATTGTGACGTCATTCCAAAACGTCAAACACATACATTTTGCAGATTTTGCATTGAAATCTATCCATGTTTTTTACCCTTTTATGGCAGATAACGATTGACAGGTGAATTGAAGGTGAAACAGCTAACCACCTAGTCACCTAGTAACCACCGAGTTGGTTATGTTGAGCATTTAGTAACTATATCAATTTTCATATTGAGCATTTAGTAACTATATCAATTTAATGAAAACTAATCTATGTACCTACTTTTGGAGATAAATAGCAGCCTAACCACACTCTAAGTAAGACTTAATTGTTAAAAACTTTTTTTTATTTGACGTTGTCTCTCTCTTTGTGAAGTATATTGGTAACAGTTGTGACAGTTGGTTGATAGTTGGCATACCTGTCCCTGTCCTTGGGTCTCTCGGGGGAGTAGGAGCGGGAGCGCGGGCGGCGGGAGGGGGAGCGCGAGCGGGAGTAGCGCCCCATGCGGCGGTCGCGGAAGTCTCGGAAACCGCCTCCACTGTAACACAAATACAGTTAAAGACACTGCATTCGCAACCGCGAAGTCCGCATTCTCCATACAAAGTGAGCTTTTGCACTTTCTGTATTACCTACCAGTTTACTGTTTATTGCAGAATTTAATAATATTTTTGAATTAATCTTTCTGTATTGTTTTTTTTTAAATATTTTATTTCATAAAAATATAAATATATTTAGTACCGGCAACAGAAAGATTTTGGCGTACAATTACCAAGATAAAAATAATAATCGAACGCCGACAAACAACGTTGGAAATATGTTTGTGGCGTCAAGACAACTACAGAACCCTTAAATGCGTGAAATTGGGTAAAGCACAACATGTCTGCTGTCCTATAAATAGTGAGTTTGCGTGCGGCAGATGTACATGTGATAGATTTTGAATAGTCAAAGAGTGGTCCGTTCCAAAGTGACCCCTTGTGCGGTCTAGTATCCGAAGTCATGTGTCCGATTCCCACTCTTAACAAAACCATAATAATATGTTTTCTACAGTTTGCCAGGGTCTGAGTGTTTATAAATATGACATCGGTCCTAGTACACATAGTACAAGCCTAGTTTTTGGGCAGAGCACTGTGTGAAATGTCATACATTTTTTATAAGTCAGTTGTTGTGCCTGTGTTTGTGTATAGTTACCGGAATGGTCTGCCCCGCATGTTGCCTCCCCGGCGCGGTCGGAATGGTCGTCCGCCGCGCGGGCGGTGGTCGCGCCACTCGTTCGGGTATCTCCGGTCTCGGTGGTCGTTGCCACCTCGGCCGCGACCTCTACCGTTGTAGGTCTGGAACCTTGGCCGGTAGTAAGTGCCGCGTTCGTAGCCGCCTCGGCCGCGCCAGTTACCGCGACGGTTGAAGCGACGCATTCTAGAGGTAAGATAATATGTATTACACAATACAATTTTAATTCATTAATCTTTATCCTAGTCAGACCTATGGAAAAATGAGGCTCCATATTTGAAATCTTGGTTTCTTGTGTTTGGATTAGGGCCCCAGTTTGCATATGAAAGGCAAACTAAGACATCTTGTATTCTAGTGAATAAAAATATATTGACTGGATATTAAAAGGAAAATTTGACACATTTTCTATGGAAAATATGTCAATTGACTTTGATGTGCCATTCATACAGAAAGATTTTGTAAATTAGTTTTATTCACAACTAAAAATTATTGCATTCATTCATATATTTAACAGGGACCAGAAAACCCTTCCCGGCTTAAGTCTTTAAACAGTGTACCATATAACTTATGACGAATTACCCTGTGAACTTGCTTACCCAATTCAACTGCTATCCTGTACATTTACGTAACCCTTTTGAAAGGGTAACCCCTATGTTTAACAGGTTAGCCTATAAGACATACCCAGCAAAAATAAATAGTGGAATTCTTTTTAACTTTGGAAGAGGGAGGGAGAAAAAAATTAGTTGATGGTTATTGCAGTTAAATAACATTGAACATTTCACTGACAAAAAATATATATTTAAGTTGCTAAACAAAAAAAAATATATATATACCTATATATTGTTGTTTTACTCTTATAATATTATACAGTAATATCAAAATCGTTTAAAACTTTAAAAACATAAAGGAGTTTCCCCTTCATAGGGTTACACTTTCAAAGGCATTTGATTTCCTCATTTGGTAAAGTTTGCGCTTTATAATTGACTTTTGAGGTGCAATGGGTTTGGTAAGTAAGCCCTTATTAAAAACCCCTGAACAGGGATATAGGTCCGGTCCCTGATATTTACTAAAGAAATGTTGAAGAAATTTAATCAGGTTCTGTAAGGCACACGTAGCAACTTTTAGAACTGCAACTGGCAATTTTTAATAGAAAAGTATAGTCAATTCGGTTGCGGCAATCGGCAACTTTATTCTGTTAGCAAAAATCCAATAGAAAATTGCAAGTTGCAGTTCTAAAAGTTGCTAGGTGTGCGGAGCGCCTAAAAGTACAATTAACTTTTCTAGATATAGCCTGCTATGATATAAATGTAGGCAATTGTCGTGTAAAAGTGGTCGGTACATACCTGTCCCGGGAGCCGGAGCGCGAGCGGGAGCGTGAGCGGGAGTAGTAGGACCGGCTGCCCTCGGAGCGGGAGCGGGAGCGCGGCGAGGCGGAGCGGCGGCGGCGGGACGGACCGGACGCGCTGCCCGACGACGCCGAGCGCGAGCGGGACCCCGAGCGCGAGCGGTACTTGCGGGGCCGCGATCTGTGCAACACACATAACGTTAAGAAGCCACGAAGTGGATTCGCGAGCTCGAATGTCTATACTTTGATTCAGTACACGTACACGTGGAAATGCAAATATTACTTACGCAATCCTAATTACAGTGTCTTTATAAAAAAAATATTATAAAGTAGGGTTTTAATTTTAAAATCTTACTCATTTTAAATGTTTATAGATTTTTTATAAAGAGACTGTAATTAGGGTTGAGTAAGTAAAATCTACATATCCACTTTTGAGAGTACATTTCCTGTGCTCTAAAGGACACTGCTTGATGCGAGCCACGAACTGCTCGGGCGCGAGTCGATGACTTTGTTAGATCTAATGGTATACAATAATTACCTGCTACGAGATCGCTTGGCGGATCGTCTGTCATCGTCGGAGGTGGAGGACCGCCTGTTCCGGGGCGAGCGCGGGGATCGCGGCGAGCGCGGGCGGCGCGGCGACGGCGGCTTGATGCGAGCCACGAACTGCTCGGGCCGCGTGTCCACGCACACGGGGGTCTCGCCCTCCTGCGCCAGGCGAAACGAGCCAAACTTGTCCAGGACTATGTTGGCTTTGCGGATCTGGTCAATCATAAAGTTTAAAGTTTATGAACGAAAAAAGGAAAAGTGTGTTCTACTGCAATTATTATATTCATGTGCCTTATTAAAAAAAAACTATAGGATTTGTAATTTTGTAGTGATTATTAGATTAGGTATATAGTTACCTAAAATTGAGACATTATTTTGTAAGAATTTGAAAGCTTAAAGTGGTTTATACAGGGTGAATTTGAAAGGATATTTTTTGGGCTAATATGAGGTTCTGCTGATCAAATCAAACAACTTTTACCATGGAACCATGTCGCAAATAAAAAAAAAATTTTTGGCTTCCCCATACAAATTGGTCATTTTAACATTACTAGTTAGTATGGAGAAGGCAATTCTTATATGTTACTTATGGTGTAAATTTCAGTGGCCCCAGTGCAATTTTGAAATCACGGAACACAGCTAGTCAATAAATTGTCATAAAAATATTTATATTATAAAATAATCCTGCTATTTTAAATGCTGTAAGACTCAACAAAGTTTTGACAAGATATTCTTTAGTCATTAAAACTTTCATTGAGACCACCTTCAAGTATATTTTAGTTAAAATAAGTTTTGTAAATAATAAATACAGATGCGGTATTATAAGTAATGGTGTTGATAACATACGGGTGGTGGCGGCGCCTCGGTGCCCGGGGGATCCGGTTCGCGTGATTTCGGCTCCTTCATAGACGGGGGACGACGCATCTTGTCTTCGATGGCAGCCGCCTGATAAAAAAGAAAACAATTTAATAAAAACACTACACGGTATTAAAAATACTAATTATTTGGAAACAGCTTTTTATAACTACCATATGGTGTGATTCATAGATAAGTCGTAAATATAAAAAAAAAACTTTCTATAGGGGAATATTACAAATTGTAATTACTTGATATTAATTAATATAAGTTTATTAAAATTAAGCATCTGACTTCGAACACAATCTTAAAGGTTAGCTGGTATATAATGCCTAAGGCATTAAGTTTGCCTGTGTACATAACCTTTGATTACTGTGCAATAAAGTGTTTAAATATAAATAATTACAAGTTTGACAACGCTTTCCATGTTATCAAAATATTGCTAAGGTTGAGTAAAGAGTAAATATCACTACCATGAACAATAAAGATTAAAGAAGCATTAACTGTTAGAATATAATATACAAGGAAAAATAAATTCTATTGTTTTATGACATGTAAATAAACATCAACCATAAGGGTGGTAAATTACATTTTTGGCTGTACTATGAATATATGAAACAACAAGTATTACTTTAGAAATAGGTTATACCTTATGTCCATCGGGTGACTCCTCTGAGCTATCATCAAATGCGTAACGATCTTTGTATGGTTTGGGAGGTTCCTTCTTCTTCACTCTGCTTCTGTAATCATAAATACATTATTGGTAAAATAAACTATAGTCAAGAGGAGATTTAAATACAAGGCTTTTTAGTGATATTTTGCAATGAGTACAGTACCCCTAGTGTGAGTTTTCTAACTATTACTTTGCGTTTGAGTTAACTAAAATTTGTATGGGAAATGGTTCAGCGCTCCAAGCGGAAATTTTGAGAACTAAAAATGCGTGCGTGTGATTGGTCAAAATGTTAACGCGGTAGTAAAGTTAACGCGAAACTAAATGTTAAAAAACTCACACTAGGGCTACTGGGCAATACATATCTAGGGTCATAACTGGATTATAATGCGAAATAATAAAGTATAACATAATTAAAGAGAAATGAATGAGTTTTTAACCATAAATACTTACTATTTTGGTTAGTCCACATTCCTGTATAGTTCTTATATTAAAAATATAGTTCAGAACCATAAACATATCCATGATGAGTGTGCTATGTCTATCTATCGTATTGGAGAGAGATACCAATCACAATCTGGGCTCAGAAAAAGGTTCTGACGCTTTTTACTTACGTGTATTCCGATAATTCGAGTAAAAAGTGACAGATCTCCCTATCACATTTGTATGAATACATTGAACCAACATGCATTTCGAAAGCGCGTTAATTGCCCTTTTGATCTGTAGCCCTAGTGAGATTTGTTAACGTTTACTTTGGAGTTAACTATACTATTACGTTAAACATTTTCACCAATCAAATGTTCGCATTTTTAGTTCACAAAATTTTCGCTTGGGGCGCTGATCTATTTCCCATACTGAATGAAATGTATAAGACTAGTGTGGCATCTCGCAGGAGTATCTTTTAGTAAACCAGACCAAAATCTAACTTATAAATGACATAAAAAGGTTTACATACGGTTCCCGGACGGCGCTCATGGACATCTTCCACTTGGGCTTGTCTAGTGGCGGCGGCGGCGCTTGCGACTCCGGGCTTCGCGCGTCGCGCTTCATAGCCTCCTTCTCTACCAGCACGTGGTACGCACTCAGCTTGCTCTCCAGCTCGTCTAGTTGCATGTCGTCCATCAACCTGACATAACAGGACAAAATGGTCTTAAATATCCACGGATTTTTTGTGGGTGCAGTGTTTCCAGACTTGAGACCGCGAAGCAGGATTAAAGGATTTTCCGGATACTCTCCCCTTCCGCTGTGTTCACTACCTTCTCTCACCAACCAAAGCCTGGCAGCTTTCTTCTTAATTTGCTGGAATTCCTCTCGCAGACTTCCACTGCATAGTTTTTTTGAGGGACTGGTCAAAACAGAGATGGAAAGAAGGAAGGGAGGCCTTTGCTACCCACGGCCACCAGAACGCAAATAGCATATAATAAACTTTAAATCAGTTTTTTTTGTAGCGTTGACTTGGTTTTGTTGTATTGTAAACATATATAAAAATTATGATCATAGGCCATTTGAATAACTACTATTATATGTGTGTTTTCTAACAAAGACAATGTTCTGAGTTACTATGGGGTCCATCGTGTGATTGGTAGGTTATTAAACTGCATTTTTTTCGGAATTTATATAGCAGTTCTAGTATGAGTGTGTATAATGCATACTTTATGTATATTAAAAATAATATATTAGCAACATACCTTTTATCAACATGTTTTCTATCATATTCTCTATCAGAACTCATACTGCGCTTGCCTTTTCCTTTTAGTTCTTTCCTGTAAAATAATCAATATATAAGATCTACTACATCAGCAATGCTAGGCGACAAAACCTTAAAAAATCTCTGAACATATATTTTTTCTTACTGGAACATTCACAATGCCGACTAAATAATGCAGTTACGAAATAAGCAGCGACAAAGTGGAATTTGCATTACGAGTCTACTTTAGTAGCCTCGCTGCTTTACAATCAAACTGTATAATGTAACTGCATGTTTCGTTACCGCAGGCTGATAGGGGGACTACCACCTCAATAAGAAATTGATGAAAAAGTCTTCCGAAAAATGTTGAACACAGCCGAAACATGAGAGTTTTGCAACACTATGGGTGGCAGTAGAGAAATAGGGTCGGTAGGTCGGTCTTAGAAAAGTTATATAGAGAAATTTCCACCACCTAAATATACATATTTCTACAAAAACAAAATCATAAAAGCAAAATACATTACCTTATGGCGTCTCTAAGCTTCTTGTCACCAATATTGTCGAGATCCCTCATGGTGTATTCATTAGAGTTGCCTCCTCCTCGGGCAAGCTTAGCCTTGCGCTTCTCTTCCCGCTCAGCCTCCTTACGCTTACGTTTTGATTCCTTCTTCTTTTTCCTATTGGGCAAATAATAGATACTTACGAAATGTAACATGCGTAATAAGCAGATAAAAAGAGGGTGCACATACAACATCATGCTTTGTCTAGTAAATTGGGGAAAAACATAAAACTACCCTCTATGTTCCACTTCCTATACTAGTACAAAATGCCAGTTTTTTGGTATGATCTATCTGAGGCTAACTTGAAGTTATTTCTTTTTAACAAACTAATGCTACATATGATAAAACTTATATATGTCATGTCAAAAGCCCATTTTGGCAATTCTAATAATAGTATGGTAAATTTGAAACAACTAGTTGAGCTAGTTGGTGATATTTCTATAAGATTTTAATTTGAATTATAATTTAATATATTTTAACACAGGATATACTTACTTATCTTTCTTCTTCTTTTTCTTCTTATCATGTTCAGGCCCAGGCTGCAGCTGTTGGCCCAATTCCTGCATCTTCCTATTCCTCTTGAACTGAGCGGTCTCTTCTAGGAAGTTGCGGACTTTCTCCTCATAATCAGAGTCTTCCTTGGTCATGTCCAAAAATTTACGAACCTGCATACAAAGTCAATTATTAGAGCTTTTAGTATAAGATTATAGTTTAGCGATGCTAAATTTGAATCAATGGTTTATTTATACTTAATATACAACCGGGACAACCCACAGTTGTGTTCATTTTGGTGTAAAGCTTCTAAATAGTAGCATTTAGTGGCACAAATGTTTTGTTACATTTACTAAATTGGTAATTGTTAACTTCCAACCGATAGGACGGTTTAAATTTTTTTAGAAACTCAAAGTAATTGGTGGAGATACATAGTAAGAAAACATTTAAAAAGGCTTCATTGGCTCTGGTTTATTTGGCAGAGTTTATTTTTTTCATCATTGTAAGGCTGCATTCCAAATCAGGGATATAATTAACCTGTGCGATCTCTCGGGAAAAAGAAAGATGTATGTATGTATCATCACGGGTGCCATACGGCGCCCGAGACCGCGAGGCCCCAGCGTACCCAGCGGAGGGGTTTTAATCCCACCTCGTCGTAGCCGATGGTATGAGTCTACACCGAACAAGTGGCTAGCTCGTTGCGATGTTTTGAATAGACTCAATAACCCATATAATATATATAGTGAAACCGGGACCGACAGATTAACGTGCTCTCCGAGGCACTATAGTGGTGTTGTCAAACAAATGTACATAAATTTTTAAATTAAAAACTCATTGGTACACACCGGGTTCGAACCAGGGACCTAAGTGTTTTTAAGTCCAAGGTCTAACCAACTAGGCCACCACGTATATAAAGAGATATTGAGTAATATTTGAATTTTGAAGGGAGCACTCTCTGCCTATCAGATTAACTTATTTTGACAGGCTTAGAAAATTAAGTGATCCCTATTGGTGGAGAATATTCACTAAACACAGCAAGAACGTTAAAACAAACTCGCACTAGGGCATCTAATGTGTTAATTTTTAGGTGGTTCAGTTCTTGACATCCATCCATGGCGACAAATGTTAACATACATTATTTTCGAAATGCTAAAAATGTAATTACTCGTATATGCCTAAGTAATAATAAAAACAAATATTCCTACCTTGAGTTCATAGTCTATATCGGCCTGATTAGTGGGCGGAGGTGGCGGCGCTACGGGCTCCTGCGGCGGCTGGTATCCGCCGTACGAGGGGTTGCATTGCGCATGCGGCGGTCTGGAGCCGCCCTCGCCGTCCCCGAGCAACGCCATACGTTTGCTTAAAGGAGAGAGCGAGCGTTGCCGTTTGCTATTCGACTGGGAACGACGCTTCTTCTTGCGAGGACCTCCTTCTGACTCTGTTGTATTAATTGATATTAAACTTTTTGAATTACGATTGTAGCAATAACGTTAGATTTTGTTATACAATCTCTCACTAATTGTACAGTTTAAACTGTGGGGATCCTCCAATAGGTTTTCAGTTTACAAATGAAATCCATTTTAATAGTAGTTCCCTATAGTTTAAACTGTACAATAACGGAATAACTGTTTAACAAAACCTCATTGGTAGAGCTGCTGAATGTATGTTGGTAATACTGAGGTTAAAATATAACATTTTAAGAAATGACTATAGTAAAATCTAGGTATGGTACCAAACTTAATATGGTACTTTAGGATAAGCTAAATAAATGCCGTAAAAATATTACTAATCAAACCTCTGAGGAATACTGATATTGATCAACAGGATACAACTTTCTGCTTTTTCAAATCCTATAATATATATTTGATTTTGATTAGAACTTTGGAACTTCTTTTCTTGAAAATAAACTATTAAATTAAAATGACTATCAAGTAAAGATTCAAACTAATGCATGCAATAAGCCAAATATAGGTAAAATGAATTATTATTCCAAAATATACTTTTTAGATATACATAAAGTTGGCATTACCACTGGAATCTGAAGAAAACGATGAAGATTCTGAAGAAGAACTGGAGCTAGAAGAGTCACTAGAGGAAGATGAGGAGCTGCTGGACCTCTTCTTCTTACCCTTGCCCTTTTTCTTCTTCTTTTTCTTGTCTTTCTTCTCAGTGAGATTCAATAACTGTTTAAGAGTTTCTTTCATCTCATAAGAAGACTTTGCAGCTTTCAAAGTTGGCAACAATAATTCAGCTGGCTCAATTAGAGGTTTACTAGTAGAAGTTTTACTCTTAAGGAAATCTAAAGAATTCTGTGCTTCTTCATGGAAAGGGATAATAGCAAGACAATCCTCGTACGCTTTCTGTGCTTCAATAATTTTATTTTCATCTTCATAACTACGACCGAGAGCCACTAAAGTTTCTCCGAGATATTTCCTAGCATTTGCATGATTGGGATTGAGTTTCAAAGAAGTCTCAAAGTCTTCTATAGCTTTCTTAAATGTGCCGCTGTTGGCATATAGAGCTCCTCTTGCGACCAATCCTTCGACATTCCTGGGGTCGATACTCAAGGCCTTGTTGAGACATTGGAATGCTTCCGAATGTCTTCCTGCTTTAAAATGTTCGATTCCTTCTGCGACAGATCTGAAAGCCCACTTGCTTGCTTGGGTTTGACGTAGTTCATCCGCATGCTCTTGTGGCAAAAACCCTCCTCTGTTAAGTTAATAATAAATAATATTAAGACATATATTCAAAAAACTAACAAGAAAATGTATTTTAATATCAAGCAGTTTTATTTATTGGAGCAACCATGTGACTTTATATATTCCCTATGGTAAGCAGATCTATAAAGTCCAAGAATTGGGTCAATCAATTCTGTTAAACAAACACCGTTGTTTAACAGAATTGATTACGAAATGAGCGACGACAAAGATAAGTTGTATTCGCAAGTTCACTTTTCACTCAAATAACTACACACTATTTTAGACTATGCTGATGTCTGTTGTCCCGGTTCCACCGAAGAATTACTTAATAAACTTGGCAGCCTACTAAAAGCGTGCATACATTATGTTATTGGCGTGAGACAGTACGCTTTGGAGTATAGAAAACAGCTTAAATGGCTCAATATCCGCTCTCGCAGATCACTACAACACCTTTTCCTGTTATATAACATTTTTTAAAATCCTAACCCTCCTTCTTCTCTTAAATCCCACTTTCAATTTCTCTACCGATAATAACATATAAAAGATTCCATTATATGCCTTTACCTAATATTCGGATACATTTGCGGTGCCAGCTTCTCGTCAGTGGAACATGTTCACTCTAAACATCAGACAGTCCCAGTCTCTTGCCATTTTTAAGAAATTTCGTCTATCTCATTATCATAATTTAGGTTACATTTAAACATATATTTATTTCATTATATTAATTATGTAGTTGTGTTTTTCCGTATATATCTTTAACTGTATGTAGTATATTTTGTTTTCATTTACACCGCTTACTTCTATGTGCACCCTAGATGGTTAGCTGGTAGATAATGCCTAAGGCATTAAGCTCGCCTTTGTATATCTTTTAGTGCAATAAAGAATTTAAATAAATAAGCGTCTCACTCATTCTATCTTTCTCGATTTGACATTTGGTGGAAAGACATTCATTGAGTAAAAAGTAGAGTTAAGGATAGGACTTAGAATACGGAGTTTAATACTTTTACTGCTATATTATGAAATCAACTGCCCGTTTCGTAACCGCACCTTGAAGAGAGACAAGAAATCAATGCTCCTGAATACCGGTGGACCCACAGACTAAAGCCGAAACATGAATGTGTATTACCGATGATTATAGGAATTGGTCTTAGATCATCTTGCCGGTTTTTGCATCACTATGGGCGGTGGTGGCGAAACCAGTCGGTCGGCCTTGCGAAGGCATAGAGACCAACATTTCCACCATATATTAAACTACCGTTTCTGTTTTTTTACTCAAGATAGTTTAATTACATTTTTCACGTAGGTACACGTACACGTCTTTCAGTAATCTACGGTGTGTCCGATCACGCGATATCGTGTATTTGATGTTAAAAATGTTCTATGCCCAGCAAATTAGCGGCCACAGTGGTTTGGTACGTAGTATTGTGGCCAGTATGGGAAGTTTAGACTTTAAAATTGTATTTGCATGCAGTTCGAAAATATAAACACCACAACAAGCTCGCCACTTGTTAGGTGTTGCCTCCGAACACGATCGGCGAAATTGAGGACGTTAAAGCGTCCACTGGGTACCCAGAGGGTGTAAACGGTTCTCGGGAGCCAAATATGCACCCGTGATGGTAATTTTTTTATGGAGTTCTATAATCTTTGTGAAATCTTTGGCCCGTTTATGTCCTCCAACTTAGCCAACAGTCCTATGCAATGTTTTAATATTAGCTTACCTTAGTGATGAAAAATTGCTGCAATGCATGTTACTAATACCAAGCAAGTCAGACAAATATTGGACGCAGTTGGGGTTATTGAAGCCAGGGCTCTTCTCCAAAATCGACTCATAGCTCTCCCCTTTCATATCCATGGTTTTCCTGCGATACAAATAATATATTAGGAACGCGAAAATTTCAACAAACTAAATTTCTGTAGAATAAGAAATGGGTCAAAAATAGTTTTTTTTTGTTTTCTGCAGAAAATAATAATTTACATTCCATTGAAGAATATATTTTGTTAGGTGAAACGTTACCACACTTATATGATTCTCACCTGTTCCCTTGTAGCTCTAAAAACATTACATTTTATCTTATTTGCTTTCACATTAAGAGAACATCGTGATTTAGAAGAACCGGTCTCAACAATATGACATATTATAGGATTACCAAATCTCAGCTATATTTTAAGTGCAGTATGAGCGCATTGGAGGTCTTCACTGTCTTGCTATACCTAGAAAAGAACACCCTAAAAAATTTTGAAAGGAATCTGATCCATGCCAATAGTAAAAGAATGTGAAACCAAATAACATTTGATTGTCACAATCATGGGTTATGCCATGTCATTGGTTGTGAATGTTTTGATCCCTCGGTAGTCTAAAAAGTTATCATTGGCACATACTGGCATACAATAGAAATAATAATCCACAATGTGACACAAAATCCAATTGCTTAGTGTTGATATATTTGCTGGAATATTAAAATATCTTTAATATAAGTTTATTAACAGTTTTTTTAAGGCAAGAATGAGATGACCCAATTTTTTACTGACCTTCTGTGTTATGTGTAAATGATTTCAAACATAAATATCAAAACAAAATCCACATATACTATCTACCACAGTAAGTATGCATCACCAACATGTTTTTTTTATATATATAGGTATTATAACCGCTTCCAAAACTCCAAATGTGTCCAGGTAACAAAAATCATATCATGAAATCATTTTCACAAAAATCCGTGAACAGTGTTATCTTTTTGTACTGAAAAGTGATGATAAACCAGTGAAAAACATATACAATACTCCCCAAATAAAATAGAATAAATAAGAACTGAAAGACAGACAGTGGTGTGTCATTTTTAGTTTTGATGACTCTTTTTAGATATGCTTGATATTTATTCTTCATTACAAAAATTTTCAGTGTTTATGAAAAATTAAATCTGTAGATTCTTTCTTGCTGTATTTATTTAGTAATATCTTAGTATTTTCTTCAACATTCCTATTTGTATTTTCATGTTTAAATGAATCCTCCTGAAGTATCTCCATTAACTTATAATCTTCTGTACTGTTAACTGTGCATAATTCTTCTTGATTAAAGTTTTTTTTTTTACTTCTTCAAAATTGTCAATATGCACACTACATATTAAAAAGACAATAATATATAAATATACAATTTCATTAATTATAATCTTCTGTACTGTTTGTTAACTGTGCATAATTAATCTTGAATCTTCTTAATTAATAAATAAGTAAAAATAGTTTTTTTTTAAATTCTTCAAAATTGTCAATATGTACCAAAAATGCACACCACATATTAAATAACCAAAAATATATAAATATACAATTTACTGTAAATAATTATAAATATTCTTTTATACTATAAGAGACAACTTTAGTGAACACAACACACCTTGTAGAGCTGTGAGGTGTGCAAACGCTACAAACTTGTCTGTGGCTTGTGTCATACATACTTGTAGATAAGTGGAAAGTCATCAGTGCTTAGGAGTCCAAGCGGGGGTTTTGGTGGGGGGTCATCAGGATTGCGAGTGACTCCCTTCATGCCGCACACCATTTTGTCAGTGTCAGGTATGACTTCAATCACTTCACAGCACACTGTGTCATTCATCAGGTAGTTTCTTGACAAATTTTTCTTATCCACAGCTGGTATGATATTTGTAACCGGTAAGAATGCCTGAGAATAAACAAACATATATTATTAATTTTATAGTAGTATTGAAGTTTAAATTATTAGGATTGCATCTGTATCTGACTGAAGACATTCCTTCAGTTCTGTTTGACGTGCAATATCATGCATAAAAACCGAATGATAGACACATTTCATACATTTTCTAGTTTATTTTATTTTAATGGAGCACGGCAAGTGACTTTGTCCTACCTGTTGTTAAGCAGACCTACAAAGTCCATGAATGGTTGATCAACACATTGTTGTTTAACAATATTGATTGTACCTACTAAGCCGGGTAAATGATGTGGTTACGAAATGGGCGTATTTGCATGAACTGGCAAAGTATAAAATGTTTTAAGAAAAAATACAAGACTTCAAGACTACTAAGGGCTGATTTTTCAATCGACAGTTAACTTGTATGAAGAACTGTCAAGTTTTATCATTCTTCATACAATTTATATGTTGTATAAAAGTATAAAATAATGACAAAAAAGTTTGTATTATTAGTCCTTAACCAAGTTAACACATTAGCCTTATATTTATATAAATATAAACTGACACTTACTTTAACATTAATATCTGCTACAAATCTTGAATTAGGCCCAGCAGTGCATAGCACTTTCAGCATCATCCCTGCTGAAGTTCTGTTGATTACAGCACCTATTATCAATTCCCCTGTCTTCACATTCTAGATAGAAAAAAATATATAAATTAGCACTTATGTTTAAGAGCGCTGCAGTCGCCTATACAAACATACTTCCAATATTACAATGTGTGTTGGTTTATTATTTACAATAGTTGTGTAATATGGAAGTGCGAAAGCTCAGTTTGTGTGGAGAATGCGGTCTTCGCGATTGCGAATACAGTGTCCTTAATATACATACATATTTCTGAAGAGTGCCCTATACAGTTTTTAGGGAATAATTACATAAGTCATTGTATCTACACCTTGACTAAACTACTCATCATCAAAACTATTGGATGCTAGGAATATACAGTCATCTTCCTTTTGTTTGGAAACCCAATATTATGTATTTACATTTTAGAAATATTTAATTTTCCTTTATCGTTGAAATTTTTGATAATAATAAGCATACAAATACAGCTAGTAAATAATATAATATGTAGGATATTATATACATATTGCCCTGGTCGCAAACCCACAATCTTATATTTATTATCGTTGAAATTTTTGATAATAATGCTTTTGGATCAGTCCAGCATAAATTGTTACAAGTTGCCCTAAAATGGTATAACTTCCCAACAGTGATCATGGATATAATTGCTAATTATTATAAGAACTTAAGATTTGACATTACAAATAAAGATGGGTTCACAGATCCTCTTAAATATAATGTTGGGCTATTTCAAGGCTGTTGCCTCTCACCAATAGCTTTCAATATTGTTATTAACATTTTAATTGACAAACTTAAAACTAGTGAAAAGAAGTGGGGATATAGATTTAAGTTAAATAATGTATATTCGGAGTCCATCTTAGCATTTGCAGACGACCTAGCAGTGCTAACACGCAATCCAAAACAATGCCAGAATTTGCTTACTCTGATGACAAATTCTGTGTATGGTCGAACGGCATGAGAACAAAACCATCAAAATGCTTCTGTCTGTGTCTGGGCAGACGAAATACTAGGTTTACGTCATACGACCCAGAACTATTCATAGCAGGGCAGAAAGTAGCCCCAGTAGAGGAAGCCATGCCTTTCAAATTTCTGGGCAGAAGGATCGATTTTAAAGGAAGAACACCATCCTTAGATGTGGTTGTCGAACGCTTTATTAATGACATCAACAAGGTAGATCAACAGCCGATTAGTAATGTCAAGAAAGCTTGGATTTATGACAACTACCTAACATCTTGTCTAACATGGCCTTTTCTTGTATACAACTTCAACAAAACTCTTCTGGTAAATCTGGATGCAACTGTCATAAGAAAACTTAAGTCTTGGCTTGGATTAGCACAGGGCGCTAACTCCTCTACGCTGTTCAGGGGGCAGCAACAATTTGGGTTGAATTTTAAAAAACCATCTGAGTTGTACAAACATCTACGTGTAACCAAGCAACAAATCCAGAGTAACTCTCGGGATAATCTGATTGCATCTCTCCCAAAAGACTCATTGGCCTCTGAGATGGAGTCAAGACTTCAGTTTCATAAATTATTAAATCTTTCCTTAGGGAAGATGAAGAGCATGGCTACAGAGTTCACGCGATGACCCTAGAAGTACAGAATGAATGGCTTACCTTGGGGGAAGTTTGTATTCCTCCAGCCCTGAAATGGCGCACACTCATGTGCGATTGGTCTCCGGCACTTATTAAGTTCTATCTTAATGCCTTTCAAATGTCCCTACCTGACCAGAGTAATCTGGTAAGATGGGGGAAGGCATCAGATAAGACATGTACATTGTGCGGTGTTGCTGTAGGGACTGCCAGACATACTTTTTGGATGCAAAACTCTACTTGAAAAAGGTCATTATTCGCACCGACATGATAAAGTTCTAGAAATTATTCGTGAAGCTGTAAGTCTCAGTATTGCTAGAGCCAGAAAAGTATTAACAACAAATGAAAGACTGACTACTTTTGTAAAGGAGGGACAACTCAAGAAAACTCAAAGTAAACCTTTCTCAATCCTGGACAAAGCACAAGACTGGAAAATATTCATGGATACATTTAAAATACATTACAAGATTCCAGGTGGAAGACGAGGTGGGATTAAAAACCCCTCCGCTGGGTACCCTGGGGCCGTCTAGGCGGTCTCGGGGGCCGTCTAGGCGGTCTCGGGCGCCGTAAGGCACCCGTGATGATATATATATATATATATATAAGATTCCAGACGAACTAGCAGTTTCAGCCTATAGACCAGACATACTGGTGTACTCTCGGTGCTTGAAGAAAGTAATACTTATAGAACTCACAGTTCCATGGGAAACAAACATACCTAAGGACCACAACATCAAGTCGAACAAATATTTTGATCTCACAAACGAAATTACTAGAAACGGATTTAAAACTCAACTTTATGCAGTGGAAGTTGGTGCAAGAGGAATTCCAGCAAGGTCTTTGCACCGTCTATTGGATCTTGGCCTTCCGAGAACAGCCGTCGGAACTTTTATGGAACGTGTTTCCAGGATGGCGCTAACAGGATCATATAATATTTGGTTGAGTAGAGAGGGTAGTGAACACAGTGCAGGTGAGAGTTCAAAAGGCCTTTAAACCTACTTCGCGGTCTCAAGTCCGGGAACGCTGCAGTTCATTCCCCTGCCTTTCAACCACGCGTCGGCACCGGCACGGTGAATCCATGGTTTGCTAAGAACATTGTCTCTCTCTCTCATTCAAATACAGCTAGTAAATAATATAATATGCAGGATATTATACACATATTGCCCTGGTCGCAAACCCACAATCAACTGATATAACTCCAAAGGCGCAACCACTAGTCTACAGAGGCAGTTAAAGATAAATATGACATCAATTTATAAACACAAAACATATATATATATATAATTATGTTATGTTATGGATTACAAATACTTGATAATAAATGGTTAAAAATTTCAATTATTATAATAGTATCTATTTTCTTCAACATTTTCCTTACATTATGTGAAATAACGAAGTCCTGGTATAATAATATATAGAAATATGATAATTTATAGGTATAGTGGGCGTGACCCATGCTGTTAAACAATAATGTATTGATTGATATATTGTATTGAAATTTGAAACTCCATGAATATGGGGTTTGTAGGTATGATGACCATCAGATTAATACAAGGTCAATATAGGGTTTTCTAATTGAATATAAAGCTTTTTGTACCCAGGTACTATCATATTGTTATATCTAGTATCCAATTATATTTTATATTAGAAAATTTGGTGGAAACATAGACCCTGTAAAATTGACTATTATTATATGCATTTTGTTGGTTCTTCTGGCTACAAAAACTCGTACTCCATTATCTGACAAGCTTTACTCAGCACAATAATTATTGTCTCTTTGTAAATATTTGCATAATCCAGAAAGTCTTTCATTTTGAGTAACTTAGAAACTGTGTCCTAAAATGTAATCATTAAATACACTGAGTCTGATTCATTGTCTTTTTACCGAATTAAATATTGAGCACAAAGATCATGACAATGAATCTAAATATATGAACTAATAAATCTATAAATCTGAATGACTATAAATCGATTGTAATCAATCCCATATTACAGGTTAAAATTTTACATTAAACACAAAATGTGTCAAATTTTGTCTTATTGTCAATATGCAGTTAATCTCCAATTAATTTAGTATAAAAAGGCCTCATGTCAGATCAAGATGGTGATTTGTCACTGAGGGAAATGGCTAATACTAAAATATTCTTTAAAGCAAAGATAAAAGAAGCTATGTATACAGCCACTGCTTCTATTTCAGCATCCATAATAATAACAATAATAATTATTATAGTATAGATAAGCAACTTTCACTGATGTGTCTAAATCACTATGTAACTTGATTTTAATTTGTCTATGATTTTTTTTAAATGTTCACCTTTGCGGAACTGCAGGCATTAAGTTAAGGAAAGAATTTCATTTATGACAAGTAGTGCATTGTTTAACTAAACTGTAAGTGTAGAGCTGCTTTATAGGGCAGTGAAACCCACATTAACTGTTAGTGAATTATTTTTTCTCTCAAGTTACCAGAAACTTTGTAGCAAAAAAACAGATCAAGTTGATATTAGTTCCAACTGAATGAGACGAAGTTTGTTTGGTGTAATGGTTTCATTTCCTACAAATATAATATTTGAGTGAAAATCACATATTATAGTTAATTATATAGACAAATATTAGAGTGATAGTCCAAGAGTGGAAATAAAACTTCTGGATACTATGGGATCTTTTGTGTGTTTATAAGTCTAGTGTCTCTAGGGTTGATACATAAAATAATTTATGTATCAAATGTAACTTTTGCAAAACAATACTGCAATACCAATGTAATATAAAATACCAAAATTTTAATCATCTTATAAGCAACAACAAACTTACATCAAAAAAATGTCGTAACCTCGCAGATTTATCCACTGTCAAGAAGGATTCAAATGGTGGCATTAATGCAAACATATCTGTAAAAAAATACAGTTAGGATCACTATTTTATAAAACATCATAGCAACTTTACTCTCAAGCATTTTTATTTTTCATATTTAAATTTGAATAACTTGAACCATTTTAAAAATATTTTACTCCTTTTAAAATTTAACTAATTAAAAATGTCGGCAACTATGTTTTTGTATATAAAATAAATTAATGTTTGACCCTTAATTTACCAAATGGCTTATACTATAAAAATCAACATTTCTTTAAACAAACACCCCTTGTGGCAATCAATGTTTTGCCGCTATAAGAAACTAATCAGATGACTAAGAAAATAACCCAGGAAGATTTTACCCTAGTTTAGGTGCTGTATTGCACAACAATATTTTATTGCCTTCAGGGATATGAAAAACTTAAATCAAAGAATAAATATATAACAATAAAACTTACTGTCTTCTGGGACAGCCGCATCAGTGGTTGTAGATGAGGAAGTTGGCGTATCATGAAAAAGGGTAGAATCAAACAGCGCGTTAGCTTCCTTTGCTATAAATTGATGAAGTTTTAATCTTTTCCCACGATCTTGAAAGGTCAAATGTTTATGCCTAGACTGATAAACAGCAAAATCCAAGGACCCCACGCCTACTTTATTGAGATCGTCTTCTCCTCTTTCTGATTCCCAAGTTTTCTGAAGTTGCTGCCCATGGTAATTTAGGGATTGCGTCACCAGGGACGCATCCAAAGAACTCTCCATGCTGTCCACTAAAAATGTGCATTAAATTTGTTAAATCAATAATATAACAAAATTAAACTTCAAAAAACAACCTCCATTTTGATCACATGTGAGTCATTGTGGCGACTGAATATTTTAATTTCTAAGTATTTTTTACGTACCAACTAGGAAATCCTTTATATATATTACTTTATGTTAACCAAATTGTCTGCCAGCTCTTCATTTTACAACACAATAGAACAAACAAAAGAAAACAATTTTTCACTTTTCAAAAAACAGCTTCACTTTAAAAATGGCGTCCGTCGCAGTTCGCTCAGACACTACAGAGTACAGACAGACCTCACGGTCCGAATGGCACCGCTGTTAGCGCTGACGTTCATAATCACCGGTCCGATTCAAAAAGTAATCACTCACGGTGCTATTAGCGTGCTAATGAATCGGACCAGTGATTAAGCGCGCTCACAAGAACCTTTCTAGTATCTCCCTCTATCTTGTAACTAAAACAAAAATATGCTCCTCTCACTCTGTTTTAATGTCAAATAAAATGCCGTAACAAATTAATGAATTTTGTATATTTGTTTACATTAATACCAAAATAAATGAGAACATAACACTTTTAACTACCTATCTACTTAATAATTATTTTAGGAATTTTATTACTTTCCTTAAAATCATGTTTCTAGATAGATGTCATTCTGACAGCGCTCACAGCGATTTCACCCTGAAGCAAAATCACTGTAAGTACAATATGGCGTCTGTAATGACGTCACTATCTATGTCAAATCATCTATCGTTAGCGCGCTTACGCCCAATCGGACACTTTCCTGACAGCGCTGACATCGATTTTGGCATGAATCGGACCGCAAGGAGATTAACTTTTTTTTCCATTTTTGTTCAATGGCTTTTCGTTACCCGAAACTTTGCCAAGATCTTAAAAAGCCTCATCCTTTCCGTAGTAAAGTTGACCCGTGAGGGTGGGGATGTCTCAGTATATTTGCTTATTCTATGTTATTTATTGCAACATACGTACCTAATTGGACAAATAAATAAGTAAATACTTATAAAACTGCATAATATTTCTAGTAATAGTTAGTGCATGGTAGGGTACCTAACTATACTTATCAAAACTAAACCAAAAAACTCATTTCATTTGACACCCTTATTATTCAATACAATCACTAATTTATTAACAGTCTTTCCAAAATAAATGAACTGTTTAAAATTGATGCATTTTTTTATTGTTGTTAACAGAACTTATAAATATAAGTAGCGTAGTAAGTAAAATACCTAGCTATACTATAGTAGGTAATTAAATATCTAACAAAGTACGTAATAATACGAGAGACATAAATAACTGTAAGTAAATAATACGAGAGACATAAATAACTGTAACAAAGGTCAATATTTAGTAGATAGGAAAGGTGACGAATAATGAAAACTCGCATTCTTTTAAACATACTACTCGTTTTGATATTTTTTTAAGTGTATAGCCTAATAATAACCTATGGGTAGACGTAGATTTTTTTTTTCTTTTAAGGTCCTTTGGAAGTGTGAAAACGTCAGGTCCAAATCCTTGTCACTATTATTTAAGAAACCGATTACGATTGAATAAGTTTTAGACCTCATTTTAGTTAATATTAATATCGCGACGCGACGCGTGAATGAGTATCGAACATACGTGCGACTCGGACGGTGCGCGGCAGCCCTGTAAAACAATACCTTTCTATAGGTACGACCGGGTACTTGTAGGGTAAAAGCGCGCAGTGGAACACCCTCGTTATGGGCCGATAGCTGCTCGGCTGACGTCTTCTGACGTTTATCCTTGCCGGCCTTGGCAGCATTATGACCTTCCCCCGCTTCCAAGCGGTGGGAAAGTATCCGCTTCGAAGCACCCTATTGAACAATTTGGCGAGAGCCACTATGGCTTTGGGGGGAAGCTGCGTAAGTTGGTAACTTGTGATGCGAAGAGATTATTATAGCCGGAGATATGAAAAAGTGCCCCGGGAGGCAAATTTTCAATAACTCTGTGAGAAGTTATTGGCAAAAATGTAAATAATAGTTGGTTTTACCAGTAGATAAAAATTAAAATTTACAATATATGGGTTTTTAATATTTAATTGATTACATTAAACTTTATAAAGTTTATACCAAAAGCAAGGTCAAGTCATCAAAATTAAATGAAACTTATTATTTTTTAATACCCCGATAAAAAAAAATGGTTCCGTGCTTCAAAGATACGTTAAACCGTCACCGTTGGTTTCAATCACTGTTCAAATGGTTCTTTTAATTACCTACTACATAATAAAAAAAAATTAAATATCCACTATGTCCCGACTCTGTCCCGGCCCGAAGGTTCCCATAACACTGGCAGCATTACCTCTTTGTACTGCCAGTGATATCCTTTGTTTAAAGAAATATCCGGACCGGGAATCTCCAGTGATCTCATTGATATTGATTGACTCTGTAATAAACATAAAATTTATTTTAATAGGAATAAAAATATTATAAGATTATTATGAAGAGTTCTTTCTTGTTCACTAAGGGCCGATTCGACCAAAAGCGGGTATAACTTATACCGAGATTAGTAATGTCAAATCACATACAAATAATTATTCTGTGTATTAATAATTTAATCTACGAATAAATATTTGTATGGAATTTGACATTACTATCCCCAGTATAAGTTATGGCTTCTTTTGGTCGAATCGGCCCTAAGTAAGAGGTAAAAATAAATATTTTTTTCTATCCTCACTCCACTCCTTATAGAAATTTCAAAAAATTATAAAACATCTATCAATGAATTTTCAAAGAACAGGATGAGTATTACTTTCCGTTACCGAGAAACATACCTATTAACTTTCCTGTAATAATTGACATTGTATCTATCTGATGGTAAGCAGAAGTCTATGAATGAATGCAGAGGTCGATCATTACATTGTTGTTTAACAATATTGATCGCTCCCGGTATGCCAGATAAATGATGAGGTTACGAAATGGGCGATTAAAAATACGTATTTGATTTAAGAGTCTATCGCTTTATCGTGAAATCAATCGCCCGTTTCGTAACCGCACCATAAAAGGAGACTTCCGCCTCGACAATAAACCTATGTAGTAGTTTTCGGAAAACCGGTGAACCCACAGACTAAAAGCGAAACATGATTAAGTTACTTGACGGTTTTTGCAACTATGTAACGTAACTCTGGTCGTCTGGTAATATGTGTCTGGTCGGTCTCCCCTTTTCATCCCTGGGATATGAATTTTCAAAAAAACTAAGTGGGCAATACAAAAGAAAGCAACTGTTTTATAAAACAGCACAGGGCCTTGGAGTCGACTTGACACCCATACAAACGTACTTCCAATATTACAACTTGGCTGTTGGTCGAACTTACTTTACACTTACTACATTTCACTTCTATTTACTACATATATCTTCACGGGTGCCTTACGGCGCCCGAGACCGCCTAGACGGCCCCAGGGTACCCAGCGGAGGGGTTTTTAATCCCACCTCGTCGTAGCCGATGGTATGAGTCTACACCGAACAAGTGGCTAGCTCGTCGCGATGTTTTGAATAGACTCAATAACCCATCTATAAACAGTTTCACAAGTTGGTATAGTGAAACCGGGACCGACAGCTTAACGTGCTCTCCGAGGCACTATAGTGGTGTTGTCAAACAAATGTACATAAATTTTTAAATTAAAAACTCATTGGTACACACCGGGATTCGAACCAGGGACCTTAGGACCTATTTACTACACGTTACGTTTAATAATTTAAATATTTTGCACTCCAATTTGTTGGTAAGCTGTTTTTTTTTTTGCGTAACAACTGTTTAGGTACCATGTTTCATATATATATTTTTTTTTTTCATATTTTTTAAACAACTGTGATTTTTTCCCCATTTGTCGAAAAAGTGTAAAATAATGAATACAAGTTTTATTTAGTCCTACTGGATTCTACTTTATGAAGTCGGCACCAATTTATAAATATTAGGTGTGATTTTTGAAACCTTTACTATTTAGGTACCTACATTTTTGTGCCATCTATATGACACATTAGGGTGGCACCAAACATTTATTTTAATGGCAATTATTATATTAAGCTAACTTTAAAAGTAGAATCCAGTAGGACTAAATAACACTTGTAAATATTCATTATTTTATATTTTTTAGTGTTTTTAAAGTCGGTTATATGTTTTTATTAAAATATTTTTATTTCATATATGTGATAGGATGATATGATTTTAAGCAAATATAGTAAATCCTAAGTTTTTGCCACCATACTATACTTATGCTATTAGCCGTCAAAGAGTTCTTTCGATACTTTGACATAAATATATGAGTCAAACATAGAACCTTCTCATACATATAGATCCTTTTTTGAAGTCGGTTAATAAAAATATATGAAAAACATTGTACTTACGTGCCTTTGAAATTTGAGGATTTCCATCGATTCCCCCAGATTCCCCACAGATCCTGAGTTGGTTCCACGACAATGGGACAACCTGGGAACTGCACTTTTTCGAATAAAAAAAGAATTTTGAAAATCGGTACACAATTGACGGAGAAATCGGTGAGCATACATAAAAAAAGTGGCCCAAGTGCAGCCTAGTGGTTAAGTCACTGCGCAACTGATAAAAAGGTTAAGCCGGACCTGGGATGGGTGACCGCTTTATACAACTAAAGGCTATACCATTATAAACACCGCAACAAGCTCGCCACTTGTAAGGTGTTGCCTGCGATTTTTTTTTATACCATCATCGGCGAAATGAGGATGGGTTAATCCCTCCGCTGGGTACCCTGAGGCCGTTTAAACGGTTCTCGAAAGCCGAGTGACGGTATAAAATAATACATTAAAAA
Organism: Monopis laevigella; assembly: GCA_947458855.1. NCBI lineage: Eukaryota > Metazoa > Arthropoda > Insecta > Lepidoptera > Tineidae > Monopis > Monopis laevigella. Next base: position 23,807,787 of record OX381583.1, on the reverse strand, counting down.
AAACAGTCAAGCGTAGAAGCTCTCCTTTTTAATATCGGTTAAAAATAGATTGTACAGAGTACGTACATACATCTATCGTAGCAAACAGAAAGGAATCGAATTTCCCCAAAATTTCCCAAACATAGCATAGACATTCTTTAAGAAATAAGAGTTACCATAAAGCGTCATTGGGACGGCTTCGCTTCAATGGAAAAGGCGAATACAAAAGATGGAGAGAGGGCTAGGTAATGGCTGACACAATAGAAACACTGTTTGGACTAGTGGGAGGACGGTCGCGTACAATGGTGGACCGCAAAACTTATTTTATTCCGCAACACTTATTTATTTTCTTTTATCCCTATCTTTTGAATTTCAACCTAAACATTCAAATGTTTTGCTAGTTTTAAAAAATAGAATTATTTAACTGTGTAGAGAAAGAGCGACCAAGTACGACTAGAATTCAAGCAAGAGTTTCAGACAGTACCACGACTGTTTTATTTTAACAGTAACTACTGTGTTTGAGTTGTGTATATATGGAAAAGTACCCAATTACTGTCACCCTAAACAAATTGATGTTATCCCAACAACTTTTACCAGATGCTCTACCATGACTTTTTGCTAACTATAGTAAACATTTTACCAGATGCTCTACCATGACTTTTTGCTAACTGTAGTGAACAATAGATAGGGATCAACCACAACTTACATATATCCGTCTCTTTATTTTTCCCGAGAGATCGCACAGCCCCCAATAGTATATTCTCTTTTTTTTTTAATAAACATGCCTTATTGGTTGATCCCTACCTATAGTTACTAGCGACTAAAGAAATTCATTCCACGTAAGGTTGCAAATAACTGTGTTTGATATAAAAAAATATATAAAAAAGCAAACGCTGGGTAACATTAAATTCAGGGATGACGCTTACTCATGTTGCAGTAAAACCTCTGCTCTAAATCTGATCGCATTTAGGCCCTATTAAAATATAAAATTATTACTGGTAGATAATGTTCAATGTATAACTGTTGTACTCGTAATAAATAATAATAAATAAATACCATCACGGGTGCCTATTTGGCTCCCGAGGACCGTTTAATCGGCCTCAGGGTACCCAGCGGAGGGATTAACCCGTCCTTATTTCGCCAATGGTATTCGGAGGCAACACCTAACAAGTTGCGAGCTTGTTGCGGTGTTTATGATGAAATAGCCTCGTTGTATAAAGCGGTTACCTATCCCAGGTCGGCCTTGTCATCTGCTTAACCTTGTAATCAGTTGCGCAGTGACTTAACCACTAGGCTCACTCGTAATAAAGTGTTGAAATAAATAGGTAAATAAAAAGACTTTTAAAAAGGTACACTATCCAATAATATATATAAGTAATGAATCTAGTCTAATAAGTACCTACGAATAGATAAATAAAATAATTTAAGCTTGAAAGCTTTAGAAGAAAACTAACGCGGTTTTGGCGGGCGGGCGGCTTTCGTAGCGGGTGGGCGGCGCGCCGTAGCACTTTCGTAAGTCGTAGCTATACTACAATATTATAATACTTTAAAAATGTTATATCTATTTATTTTCTTAATTTTATATAATTATTTATATTTATGTAAGTTAAAAAACAGGAAATAAACCTTTTCTATTGGTAGAACCTTACGTATTATCGCCACGTTAATACGATAGCAAAATTCGTGGTAAAGGCTCTTATTATATATTTTTTATTGTTACAAGGCTCAAAATTCCTTACCTATTCAATAAAAATATTTATGCCCGGTCCCTATAAGTTTAACGATCGGCAATGGTAAGCGTAACCTTAACTTTGTAACGAAAGTTTACAAGACCCAATCTGACGTCCCATTAGTTTTTTTTTGCCCTAACCAATAGTATATGATTGTCGGTAGGAGGCCCTCTCTTGTGTTTAGTTATTCCTTACTTTAATATGAAATAATGCAAATAAAATATATAATATTTACAATACAACAATTTTATGTAAAATATTTTTTGTTATATTGGTTATTTAAGTAAGTAATACATTTTCTACTATAACTATAATTAATTTAAAAATAATATATTAAATGTTCTATGGGAAAACAAAACGCTGTCACTTCGCTTTGCTTACTTGTTCTGTGAAAATTTTGTAAACACAATACACTTGTATTTTGTTTACGAAATTTTTGCAATTTAGATTTCTAAATAACGAATCATGGATTACACCAACCAAATAGGTTTGAATGGGCAATGGAGATAATGTATGCATGACAATCCGCGATAACTTTGATATTTGAGAGGTTATATATAAATACACAAAGGAACCTTGGCTTGGTTACTCGTAAATAGGGGTGAATTTCCACCAAAAGTTCTTCAACTACTACCTTACTGAGGCGGAACCTGAGGCTCTACCATAGGTTATTGCTTTGTAGCAACGTAACGTTAATACGTGAGGAAAAACCAATAGGGTTGCTTTATTTTTGGTAACAGGATTTAATAAAGCGATCCTTCTGGTAGTTCCTAATATTTTAACGTAACGTTGCTACTAAACAAAAACCCATGGTAGAGCCTCTGGTAGTGAACTTGACTTCATATAATATAGATTTATAATCTACTCGGGACTTGTGGCGTATTTGTGGTCTCTCATCGGATCTATCCAATATATCATAGCCTCCGTAGACTAGTGGTTGCGTCTTTGGCGTTGTATCCGGAGGTCGTGGGTTCGATTCCCACCCATGGCAACAAAATATTAGTACGCTTTTTCTGTACAGTTTGTCATGGTCTGGGTGTTTATAAAATATAATATGTATTATATCGTTGCTTCTGGTACACATAGTACAAGCCTAGAGCTTAGTTTGTGACCATAGCAATATGTGTAAATTGTCCTACATATTATTATTATTATTATATCTAACGCTACAATGGTCTCCAGACCACTATCACTGTCCAAATATTCTATTTTGATATACAAAAACTATAAAATAAAATTTAATGAAACCGTAAGTATCGCGTAAACCCCGGATCTTCAGCGGTTACAACTTTTATTACGAAACGTAGGTTTGACAGTTAATTGATATTAAAAAATATTATAGGGACGCCAGTAACAACAACTCTCATACATAAGTGTAACGAAACGTCACGGCAGGCCCTCCCAACCGTTAGTTACCAAATCTAGTTGCCAATGGTAGACGTGTGAACTTATAGGGACACTTTTCTGTAACGAATGTTAGAAATCGTTACCACCCGCAAGCCAAACGGTTCGTTTGAACTTTATAGGGACTGGGCATTAATCGTACCGTTAATTTAACGTCGGTTAACTAACGGCAACCCATCCTAAGTTTTAGTGTTAATTTGTCAGTGGCAACGATGTCAGAATTAATATATATAGAAAATGTCAGTCAAGAAAGGCAAAAATAAAAGGTCAAGATTAAATTTAATCTCATTTTATGTTTCAATTTACACAAAAGTTATTCTATATAAGTTGGTGAAGTATAAAAAAATCAACAATTGTATTGTTGATCGAAGATCCCAACTGAAAATATTAAATCTACATTTTCCACAAGCATAATAACTAACCTATAAATGCACATTTTGTTTATTGGTTCATTCTTCAATATTTTAGCATATTGGTCGTGGGGTGAACTGCAAGGTTCGAAGTCATGCGCGATATAGCTGTAGAGCCCGCAGGCTGTTTTGTTAGCTGCCTAGCCCTCGTTGCTTTGGATAACGCAGTCAGTATTTCTCTCTACAAGCGATCGGTCGCTTCGCCAGGAGTACTCGAGAAGGGGACCGAACAACTTTTACGAGTGAATCTAAGTTGCCGCGAAATCTCAATTAAATAGTGTAGTGTTTGGTGTTAAAGATTATATGGTTTTATGTGAAAAGTGGTAAACTGGATCTTGCATTTGGATGTTTTTCTTTAAATGGATCAGATTTGTTTTGATCTTGAAAGGGTGAGTTTTCTTAATGGATACTGTTATAATAATTTAAAAAAATCTTATTGGGATATTCTTATAATTAAATTACGTTGGTATAAAGATACAAATCAATGAAAAATTTTCTGCAGCATCTAATTTAAGGTAAAAAGCAATGATAGATTTTGTGAAGAGTGACTTATACGTGTATCCTGTATGGTCCAATAGTTGAGTACCTTGTTACGAAAGCGAGAGTCGTGGGTTCGAATCCCAGCAACCAGGAAATTTTTCATTAAAAAATTATCTTTATACTATATTGGATAATTATAAATGGATTGATTCCTTTTTTATTTTACATATTTTGATAAAATTGATATCAATGTTTAACTATAGATATACATGGTGACTTTGAAAGGTTGTACTTTGAGCTTTAATGACCAAATCAAACAAGTTTTCCCATAAAACCATGCGCCGCAAATGAAAAAAAAAGACTCTATTATATACAAATTGGCTATTTTAATTGTATGGAGAAGCCATTTTTTTTCATTTCTGACACATGGTTCCTTGGGAAAATTTGTTCTATTTGATCAGTAGAACTAAGTAACCTTTTGATAATGAGCACTTCATCAACAACCTGGTTTGAATAGTCCCTGAATGAAGACGTCCAATACAGTAGACAGTAGGTATGCATACAGCAACAATAGATGCATGGATACGCGCCGGCCGGTAACCTATTCAATGATTAATATTTATTTCAAAAGCATATCAAATGACTTCATACAATACCATAAATAGCTAATATTTATATTTCGTAGGAGCCAACTTTCAAAAATTGGAAGAATTTTCTTTTTTATATTTTTATTGAAGCATTTTATTGAAATTGCATTACGAGTCTACTTTAATATCATCGCTTTTTTATCGTCAAACCAACTGTTTAGCAACCGCACCCTAAAAGAATACCACCTCGCCTAAAAACCGGTTTTAGGTTTTAGTTTTCAGTTTTAGTCTCTACATAAACTGAATAATGAGTTGGCCATTGACAGTTTTTGCATTTGTATGGACCCAAAGAAAAAGCGGCCCAGCCTAATGGTTAACTCACTGCGCAACTGATAACAAGGTTAAGCAGATGACAACAAGGCCAGCTAGGATGGGTGACCGCTTTATACAACGAGGCTATTTCATCATAAACACCGCAACAAGCTCGCCACTTGTTAGGTGTTGCCTCCGAATACCATCGGCGAAATGAGGACGGGTTAATCCCTCCGCGGGTACCAATCGGCACCCAGCGGAGTACGGGAGCCAAATAGGCACCCGTGATGGTATTTATTATTATTATTATGGACCCATAATGAGACCACTTGGTCGACCTAGCGAATTTATAGACTTGCCTTCCACCTAAATGTGTATACACTAGCGTGTAGCAGTCGACTCAGCTGACCGCAGACTTCTTGGCGACTATCAAGCAACTTTTAAGGTAGGTAAGATTTATATAAGTACTGAACTGTATGGATACTATATATATTTATAAAATAAATAGCTTTTAAGTTTCGTCTAAAATAAAATCACTCTTAGTGTTTTCAACACCTATGGGTATTTACAACAGTTTTAACTTATAAAAGTGGCAACCGATTTTTAGTAAACTTCAAAAATTATACTTGTGTATTTTTTACAGCACTATACGACCACCTATAGTATACAAGCTACGAGTGATTTAGCAATGATCGTGTAAAGCAGCGTCCATATTGTGTTTCTTATGAAAAAGTTAATTGTTAAAATAATGAAATCCTAAAGACTAGGGGCTCTACCATGGGTTTTTACTTTGTATTCTTGTAACGTTCGTTAACACGTTAGAAACCACCAATAGGATCGCTTTATTTTATCCTATTACCAAAAATAAAGGTGGGTGGCCCATTGGTGGTTCCTCACGTATTATCGTTGCGTTGCTACGAAGCAAAGGCCCATGGTAGAGACTTAGGTGGTTAGTTAGTAGTCCAGGAGGCTTACCACAACTACTTAGAACAGTACTGTTTACGAGACAGTAATACTGCAATGCAATGCAATTTCAACTAATAGAAAGCATTTTATTTTTGCTTTCTTTCTATTGGTTAAAATAGCAATAAAGTACTGTAGGTCTACCATGAGTTTTTGCTGTGTTTACTATTGTCGCTAGTAACTAAGAGGTGCACGGGCCCAGTACTGTTTACAAAACAGCAATTTTGACTAATAGAAAGCACGAATTTAATTTTTTATTTCTTTCTGTTGGTTCAAAATTGCAATGAAGTATTACTGCTGCAACAGTACTCCTCTTTCACAACCTTCACCATCATACATGCAGCGTGTTACTAAAGCTGTACGTGTGTCGCCGCATCGATAGGCACAAAGCAACAAAATATGTATATTCGTGGAATTAACGTGTCCATTGTATTTCTACAATAATCCGCTATCTAGGCCAGCTTCAGTGCTGCAGACGAACCTTTTGTCTTTCATGTTCGCTGTTAATAATGGCGGCTCCGAAACAGCGGCGCACAATGCCGCGAAATGTGCGCGTTTTCATTTGCAAGACAAAACGCGCTTTGTTGTGAGTCCGCTCAATACCAAATTTATAGCGAAGGACCCAACGGGCGCATTGACAGCCGGCGTACATCATTCTCCTGATAACTACATAATTATAGAGGGCACCAGCGATTCTTAATATGTGGTTAATAAGCCAAAAAGATAAAAACAAGAATGAATCTTAATTTCATTTCCTCATAAAACACCATAACCTCTCTACATAGGTATAACCGTTATGCTCTGCTAGGATACAGTGCTAAAATGTAGAAAACGTTTATACCGTTCTGTAACTTTATTCTGACATACCTGACAATAAGTCTTTATGTTTTCCAACTTTATTCTGATAGGAGACACCACAGCGGGAATAAGTCTATAAAATTTTGAAACTATACATTGTTATTGTTTTAAAATATCACCAACTATAAACTATAAAAGTTATGTGAAACTAAGATACTCTGGCTTCTATCTCTCGACTATGAGGAGTGAGTGTGAGGAGCCCCTTAAAACAATATCATAATTACTAATTAGAAACTGTATATATATATAAATGCAAATTCAAATTCAAGCAAATTCAATTAATAAAATATTCTAATGGACAATTTACACATATTGTTCTGGTCACAAACTAAGCTTTAGGCTTGTACTGTGTGTACCAGAAACATAATTTATTTTTATAAACATCCAGACCATGACAAACTGTACAGAAAAACATACTGATCTTTTTTTGCCATAGGTGGGAATCGAACCCACGACCTCCGGAGACAACACCAAATGCGCAACCACTAGTCTACGGAGGCGGTCAATATGTCTAGATTGTTTTGTTACTTTACTCTGATAGGAGATTTCCGCCCATCAATTTGTCTCTACCATTTTCTAACTTTACTCTGATAGCAAACACCGCCCCAGCAAAGAGTCTTTACTCTAATAGGAGACACTTCCCGGGCAATGAGATTTTTCCAATTTGAAACTTTATTTTGACAGTAAACTGTTTCGTAACTGTATTCTGGAGAACAACCACCATTTTGTAATTTTACTTTCACTTTTACGTTACCACCCCGAACATACTTTACTTTTTTAACTTTACTCTGGCAGGTAGTACCTACCTAGAAATAAGTTTGTATCGTTTGGTATTTACCCTGTCAGGGTACAATATCCCGGCAATACTAAGTTACTACGGTTTTGTAACTTTGCTCTGAGGAGTAATCCTGACAATAAGTCTCTACCGTTTTGTAACTACTCCGTTCATCACATAACTAGCTATGTAACTTCTCTCTTAGAAGATACTTCCCGACTATACATCTCTATCATCTACATTACTGTTGCAGACACAGACCGACCGACATACAGACACATTCATACAGACAGACAGACATTGGCTGTTTATAAAACCATCCCGACGAGACTTACGACGACATTGACTTGACATAATAATAAGAAGATAAGAATAAAAAGAGAATAATAAGAAGATAGACAGCGGACAGCTAGACAATAAGTGAAAATAAATAAGTTACCGACAAAGTGCTAGTTTTATTCACCGAAGACTCCGACTCTTTCTAACAATTGCAGTTATCCCTTATTGTAATGTCACTCTAAAATAAGATACCTCCTCTATCATAAGGCTTCACCACATCTAGCCCGTTTTTAATATCTGCACTTTAATAAGTGACACCTTCTCGTTAATAAATCTTTATCGTCCATTATTACTCTTATTAGAAACACGTTGATTATAAATGTCAATCAAACAGCTAGCTTGCGCTATTTTGTAACTTAGGCCTGATAGAAGACACCTCCCTGAAGGCCATCTAAAGTCCGAGTTTGATACTATAGGATTTATAATCAGATAAAATAGTTAGGCACAACTCCTTGGCCGCATGAATCTCCTTAGAAACGTTCAAAACAATAGGATCGAAGAGTCGATACTGACAATCTGTGCTGAAATCTTATTTCGGTAGGTAGAATTTATAAAGTGATATCAATGAGAGACTATAATTTAAGGCATTTTTATAGTAAGAAATATAGGAAGACATCTGTCTGGAAACCAAAACTGAATAAATATACTTTATACTACACCTGCTCGGAAAGTAGGTTCTTACTTGCGTAAGAATAGGTCAGAAAGTACGTCTTTGTAGTCGTACAAATATGCGGGAGGAAAAAGTGTATGAAAATCCATTGTTAACGTGCTTAAGCGGGAGGAAAAAGTATATGAAAATTCATTGTTAACGTGCTAGTTTTTTTTTAATTTTTTTTCTTCAATTCTTCCAAATTAGGAAAGACAAGGGTTAAAAGCCATACAGCCTAGTTTTTTTTTACAAGTTCGAAATTTTAATCAAAATAAAATAAAATAAAAGTATTGGTTTATTGGCTGTTTACTTTCTTTGCATTTTTGATTTATTAAGTTTTAACAATTTTAATATAAACTTTAATTAATAGAGATTTTATTTTTTATTTTCCTCGTAGGTGTAGTATAAAGCACTATGTATCACTCGGCGAGAAAGTGCGATTCCTAACTCGAGCGAATTAAGGCCCTCCGCTTCGCGTCGGGCCTCAAACTTCGCCCTCGTTAGTAATCGGTGACTTTCTCCCCTCGGTGAACAATGTACTATTATACTACACCTGCTCGGAAAGTAGGTTCTTACTTGCGTAAGAATAGGTCAGAAAGTACGTCTTTGTAGTCGTACAAATATGCGGGAGGAAAAAGTGTATGAAAATCCATTGTTAACGTGCTTAAGCGGGAGGAAAAAGTATATGAAAATTCATTGTTAACGTGCTAGTTTTTTTTTAATTTTTTTATTTTTTTTTGTTTTTAAAACGGGTTTAAATCTAAATTTATGCAGAGAAAGTGGATGCAAGAGGAATTCTGGCCGCATATGCATTCTTTGGAAGCATATTCTTTCAAGATCGGCTGTCGAATCTTTTATGGAACGCTAACACAAGGTTCTTAGGACCTTATTATGACAGTATTATATTTTCACCGCCTTGTAGTCCAGTTTCGCCTTAGGCGTTGTTTCAAAGATCGTAGGTTCGATCTCCTCTTATGGCATAACAATATTTGCATTTGTCATGGCTTGGGTGTTTATTAAATATAATATGTATTAAAGTTTAATAAATATTGTGGTTTCTGGTATACATAGTAAAGGACTAGAGCTGTGTTTATAGGCTATTTGTGTGTGATATGTCCTACATTCTTACGTGATTATTGTTATTATAAAATGGTTGGGTTACTTCAGTAAAAAGAAGCGTTGATATCATCAAAGGACTACTTGTAGCTGTACTTCGCAATCATAAGTCCATGCGATAGACCGCACGGACAATCTGTAGATAGCTAAGAATATTGTCTCACAATGAAGTTAATTTTACACAATACACAGTTAAGGCGGAATCGTCAGTCTATGGGGGAAATACTCTTTATCTAGCATTCGACCACTTCTTTATTCTATAAATAAAATAACGTCTAACATCCTATTATCCCTTCGATCATATCCTGAATCCGCAGATATTTTATCTCTCCTGTATTTTTTTTAAATATCTATATATATTGGAGCACAGCATGAGACTTTGTATCTACCAGTTAGTATGCATACCTACAAAGTCCATAAATGGGGATCATTAACATTGTTATTTAATGCTGCATTGTTAGCTCTACTATGCCAGCAATATAAATGATGCGGCTACAAAATGGGTGGAAAAAAAGACTAATTTATATTACGAGTCTCCTCGTGGTTTTATCATATCAACCGGCCGTTTCTTCAATATTGGTATGAAAGCATTTATAATAAAACTTTGTCATGTAGTTTTAAGTTATTTTTTAACTAAACCCGCTATATTTAAATATTAATTTAAATATCATCACTGGTGATTTATGGCTCGCGAGAACCGTTTAAAGCTCCGGGTACCCATCGGAGGGATTAACCCGTCCTTATTTCGCCGATAGTATTCGGAGGCAACACCTAAAAAGTGGCGAGCTTGTTGCGGTATTTATGATGGTAAAGCCTAATTGTATAAAGCGGTCACCCAACCCAGGTCTGGCCTTGTTGTCATCTGCTTAACCTTGTTATCGGATGCGTAGTGACTTACCACTAGGCTAGGTCGTTTTTTTTAAATATTTATATACATATATTAATTTTATTTAAGTTCGGTTTAATTAGAAAAAATATTCAAAATTCAGAAATAGGCTGACGTTTTCCCCTTAATACAATAATACAGTCACGGAAGAAACTGTCGAAGTCACAAAAGCTTGGTAATTGGCCGTTCTTTTTACGCGGCCCTCGACTACCAGCATTCAGAGCCAATGAAACGTGTGCATTTAAATGACGTTCTGCGGCTTTGTGGTAGAACGGGAGCGCCCTCGAGAAGCGAGTCAAGAGAGACTTTTGTTTAGCGGCCTAGAACACTCCTGCATGGTCCTCTGGCGACGAAAAGGAATCCTTTGTACATGTAAGCAACTTTTTCGGGGAAAATGAATTATTCAATTTTCTACGTAGATGTTTACTGGTTTCCTTTACTCGGTAATTAGTTAAGTAAAAAAATCTTTTCATATGTTTTATTATTAGGATTGGTTCGTAAATTTTGTTTGGATTACGTTCCTCATAAAAGTAGGGTTGAATATTCTAAATTTCCATGGACTGTTTTGAAGTTAAGGTAGTGGGTTCGATTCCGACCCATAAAAAAATATAAGTAAGTTTTTTTACAGTTTGTCATGGTCTAGTTTAGGGCTTTCGAATACCGGATTTTATCAATACCGGTATTAATACCGAATATTTTTTCTCAATACCGGTATTGAAAAAAATTGCGATTTAAAAATAAAGCCTTCGTTTTGGAAGTAGGTATTTCTGTAGAAAGATTTTTCTCGACTAAATGAAAAATAACAAGTTTTTCATTTAAAATCATCATTTATTTACGTATATTAAAATAATATTACGTGTCAGTCAGGCCAGTCTTTTTTTACGATTATTCGTGTTTTACAAATTATGACTAAAATTCCGGCAATAATCAGGTTAATCTGTTGTCATTTGACGTAGAATCTCTACTTGCAGTTTTATTGGAACTACCGTTTCTTAGGTGGGAGGAAGGTCTCTATAACTTCGTTAGGCTAACCGACCGGCCTCGTTACCACCGCTCATACAGATGCAAAATCTGTCAAGTGACCTAGTCATGTTTCGGTTTTTGTCTGTGGGTTCACCGGTTTTCAGGAGACTACTGCATTGATTTCTTGTCGAGGTGGTAGTCTCCTTTTAGGGTACGGTTAGAACTGGGTAGTTAAATTGACTATAAGGCAGCGAGTAAATTAAAATATACTCGTAATGCAATTCGGACAATTATTGATTGACCCCATTCATGGGCTTTAGAGGTCTGTTCACCACCAGGTAGATACAACGTCACGTGTCGTGCAACAATAATAATAAAAATAACAACAAGTTGTACAGTTCGCATATGGAATCTACTCGTTGGTCCATCATGAGTTTTTATGATATTTTGAAATAAATACGTAAAAATCAAAAACTATATATTTTGCCGTAGGCTTCTTCAGTCGTTTGACAATATTTTATATTATTTATATGTTAATAGATCCTAATTGGCTTTAGTAACTTACATTTTTAAGTCGTACCCAGCGATAAAGTCACAGTCAAACTACTGATGATAACGTGAAAATCCACTACTCACTTAACTCACCGTTTATTTCACAACTAGACTACTTGGTCTGTCGACCCCAGTTGTTCGTTGGGGCCTAGTTCCGGCTAGGGTTGACCCTGTTGCCGGGGCAGGGACTTGGCGGGCGGTAGCCCGCCGGGGACTTGTCGCGGTGTGCTCGAGGTCCCTCGCTGAGGACGGGGGGACCTATGTGGTGGTGGATTTTGTAAACCCGTCTGGGTTTTCCCGGCGCGTGCCGGGTTAGAGAATTTATGGTGGTGATGGGGTTCGGTTGGGGGAATACTCGCCGCCGAGAAGCTCTCTCGGCGGCCGTGCGTGCAACGGAATGATGCCGCGAAGATGCTCGTGAAGTCCGTTGTCAGCCCGGTCGTACATCCGACGGGCATGCTGCTCTACGAACTCAGTTTGATCTTCACGTGATCGGTGATGGTTTTGTTGCGCATGAACCACGGAGCGCCAGTCGCCATACGCAGAGAGATGTTCTGCTGACGCTGGAGTCGTGTTTTGTACGTGGCCGACAGTAATTGGTGCCACGCTGGTGCCACGTAAGTAAGATGGGGACGGACGAAGGTCTTATAGACCGACACCTTGACCCGGAGTGGAAGGGTGGATCATAGTACCGGCCGGAGCATGGAGCGAGCGGCCTTAGCCTTGTTGATGGCTTGTGTTGCTCATTGGGCTCATGCTCAACGACCGGTTGATGGTGCACCCCAGGTACTTAATGGAGTCGGCCCATTCGATCTCCTGTCCCCAGAGTTCCAGTTTTGGTGGGCGGCGGCGACGGCGGATGACCAGTAGGGCGGATGTCTTTTCAACGTTTACAGACATCCGCCATCTGTCGAGCCACGAAGGGAGGACGTCCATCATCCTCTGCTTTTTCTCGGCGGCGAGTATGGGGTTTTTGTGGGAGGTGAGGTAGGCGCTGTCATCCGCGAACAGCGCCAGGACCACGTCATCCTCTCCATATAATTAACCGGAGAGGGTAGGGATGTCATTGGTGAATAGGGCATACAGTGCGGGTGAAAGGCAGCTTCCCTGGAGGATGCCTGAATAAATGGGGTGTTCCACTGAGACCTTTCCCTCCACGGCTACGTGGAAGTGGCGGTTGTTGAGTAAGGACGCCACTAACCGCGTGGCCATAGGGGGCACAGGCGAGTCGAGGAGTTTGTACACCAGGCCGCAGTGCCACACACGGTCGAAAGCCTTCTCGATGTAGAGGAAGACTCCAACCGAGGATCAGCCCGCGTTTAGCTCGCTCGCCATGTGGTGGAGTACCCGGACTAGTTGGAGCCTGGTACTATGTCCCTCGCGGAAGCCAAATTGCTCCGGTCGAATTTCGACGTAGCTTAAAAAAAACACTGTTTCACAACTAACAGCTTAGTGTTGCACTTGAGGGGAGGCGGGGAATTTTCCCTCACCGCCGACTGTACTGGAATGACTTAGGTTATTGCATATAACCATAAAGTCGTTAAATCATTAAAATACCGTTATGTACAATTCCAAAATGAAATAAATGGGTAAAAATGTTTGTGTATAACAGTGATAGTTTATTACTATGTGTTTAGTACTAAAAATGTCATAAAATCACTAATACCGGGATCCCGGTATTGGACATTTCAATACCGGTATTGAATGTCTAAAAAAGGCCGGGATCCCGGTATTGCCGGATACTGGGATCCCGGTATTGGAAGCCCTAGTCTAGGTGTTTATAAAATATGCGTAAGTATTATGTATTAGATCGTTGTTTCTGTTACACAAACTACAAGCAAACTACGTTCATGTTATTATTATTCATTAAAGCATTTGGGTAAAATATGATTTTTTATTGATCATGAACTTATCATATTTGGGGTTATAAGTTAAAAGATTTTGTTGTTCTGATTGACAACCGAGCGCTGTCTTCGCCGTCCTTTTCTATATTAGTTAGTTATTTAAAATCGCCCGCCCTCAAATTCGCTGTACTTGAAGAGTCCGCTCGGCGGGTTGAGTTCCCACTGTCCTATTATTTGCCTGATGCGCCCGCGCAGGCCGCGCTTCTTTTGCTATAGTCGTTTGCTTGATCTTTTGACGCGCACGCGCTTCCGGCCTCTCCGTAATAATCTTGATAGTCTAAAATGCCTATGCCGCCTGATATATCATATATATATATCATATATCAGCGACTGATATAGATCAGTCGCTGATTTTTAATCCTATAAAGCACTCACATTATCCGTCATAATTGTAATCGATTGTATTTTTCTGATGCGACCACATATCCTCCTGATCTCCTCTGTAATCGATGTTGAATGCCTGAAATATATTACAGATGAAATTAAGATGTAACTTTTGTATGCTTATTAAATTATTTTGTGTCAAAATTTTGGTATGGGATCAGCTCTATTGGTCATTTGTATAAAAAAGCCGCCATCTATACATATATTTTTTCTTAATCTTCGTTTTGTACCATGTAACACTAATAATAATAATAATATAAAGACACGCATATTGCCCTGGGGCCTCATTCCAAGATTGCTCCCGCTAAACACGACAAGACGTTGCGTAAACTATAAATATTGAATATATAATAAGTTCTATTTTGTTTATTAAAGAGTTGAAATTCCAATGCTCCAAACATGTTCAAACTTGCGAAGAATTATTTGAAGTTGGCGGCAATATTATAGCCAACCTAATACATACTATTATAACCATTGGAATATAACTTATATTTCCATATTTCGCCGTGTTAGAACAAAAACCAACTAAGTTAGCCATTTTTGCACAATTAATATTTTGAGGAAATGCGTTTTGAAAGTTTGTGGTCTTTTCTCACATATTGGTCAAGACATTAAGAGATATAAGAGCAAGTAGCTGGGTAAAAAATTTTATAACCTTTAAGTGTATTTATATAAATTAAACAATTACAGCTTACAATATTGTTAAAATAGCTAAATACTTTTTTGGGTGACTTACTTAATTGGTTTTTCTTCTTGAACCAAAATCACAACTTATTTTACAAGGTATTATAGGAAGGCAGCTAATAACTAATTTCCAAGTTAAATAACAGCATGTTTGTTCATACTAGCTCATAAAACGAAATATTTTACTTACTGCGTAGAAGTTATTGGCAAAAATGTAAATAATAGTTGGTTTTACCAGTAGATAAAAATTAACAATATATGGGTTTTTAATATTTAATTTATTACATTAAACTTTATAAAGTTTATACCAAAAGCAAGGTCAAGTCATCAACATTAAATGAAACTTATTATTTTCTAATACCCCGATAAGAAAAAATGGTTCCGTGCTTCAAAGACACGTTAAACTGTCACCGTCGGTTTCAACCACTGTTCAAATGTTTTTTTTTACATTAGCCATGTTACAGGCGGTTTTAAACTCTGACACTAGGGTTTGTTAGGTTAATCGTCAATCCACAACCTACACAATGAAGGAAAGATTATTTTATTTTCTAATAAATATAATTATTTAAATTATGTATGAAAAAAAAACAATTTTTTTTATTATAAAGCTTTATTATTTAATTAAATATTCTTAAAATTAAAGTTGAGATTATCACAAGTAGTGTGTTGTGTTTTGTGTGTTTGTGTATGTGGAAGTGAGTGTTGTGTGGGTGTGTGTATCTATATGTAGATAGTTAAGTAGTTAGGTTTAGTTTAAGCTTGACTATAAAAATATTCATCGATTTACAAAAAGTTTTACAAAAAAAGTTCTGACTAACTTCGTGCTTTGTGTCATTAATTTAAAGGAAATATATTTTTGTGTTTGATTGTTCAGTTGATCGCTTTCTCAACGCTTCAACTATACGCTTTGTTTTTGGCTGATGAATTTTAATTCATCCCAAAATATAGTTCTTATTGCTGGTATAGTCCATACTCCAGTATTTTTCTACAAATGCTTACTCGGTCATCTTCTGTAAAATTTGTAGTACATTTAAAAGTAAATTTTATACAGTCTAACTATTTTGACCGCGAAATAGGTTTAAAGGCCTTTTGAACTCTCACCTGCACTGTGATCACTACCCCCTCTACTCAACCAAATACTAAATGATCCTGTTAGCGCCATCTTGGAAACACGCTCCATAAAAGTTCCGACAGCTGATATTGGAAGGCCAAGATCCTTCAATAGACGATGCAAAAACTTTGCTGGAATTCCTCTTGCACCAACTTCCACTGCATATAGTTGAGTTTTAAATCCGTTTCTAGTAATTTCGTTTGTGAGAACTTTATCATGTCGGTGCGAATAATGTCGGTGCGAATAATGTATTACTTTCTTCAAGTACCGAGAGTACCCCAGTATGTCTAGTCTATAGGCTGAAACTGCTAGTTCGTCTGGAATTTTGTAATGTGTTTTGAATGCATCCATGAATATTTTGTCTTGTGCTTTGTCCAGGATTGAGAAAGGTTTACTTTTGAGTTTCCTTGAGTTGTCTTCTTTACAAAAGTAGTTAGTCTTCCATTTGTTGATAATCCTTTTCTGGCTCTAGCAATACTGAGACTTACAGCTTCACGAATACTTTATTCTAGAACTTTATCATGTCGGTGCGAATAATGTCCTTTTTCAAGTAGAGTCTTGCACCCAGGAAAATGTACATGTCTTATCTGTTGCTTTCCCCCATCTTACCAGATTACTCTGGTCAAGTAGGGACATTTTAAAGGCATTGAGATAATAATGAGTGCTGGAGACCAATCGTACATAAGTGTGCGCCATTTCAGGGCTGAAGGAATACAAACTTCCCCCATAGTAATCCATTCATTCTGTACTTCTAGGGTCATCGTGTAAACTCTGTAGCCATGCTCTTTATCGTCCCTAAGGAAAGATTTAATAACATCTTTATTACATTCCTTTTTCTTCCAACCTAAGCCCCTTCTGCTGATTGGGGCACCGCTCATAAATGATTTATGGAACTAAAGTCTTGACTCAATCTCAGAGGCCAATGAGTCTTTTGGGAGAGATGCAATAAGATTATTCCGAGAGTTACTCAGCAGTTGTTCCTTTGTTACATGTAGATGTTTGTACACTTCAGATGGCTTTTTAAAATTTATCCCAAATTGTTGCTGTGCCCTGAACAGCGTGGAGGAGCCAGCGCCATGTGCTAACCCAAGCCAAGACTTAAGTTTTCTTATGACAGTTGCATCCAGATTTACCAGAAGAGTTTTGTTAAAGTCGTATACAAGAAAAGGCCATGTTAGACGAGATATTAGGTAGTTGTCATAAATCCAAGCTTTCTTTACATTACTAATTGGTTGTTGATTTACTTTGTTGATGTCATTAATAAAGCGTTTCACAACCACATCTAAGAATGGTGTTATTTCTTTAAAATCGATCCTTCTGCCCAGAAATTTCCTAGTTTGGTTATGATCCCGTACTTTGAGACGTTAAGCAGGCGTTAAGTCAGTGGTATTCATTACATAAGCCATAACAGGGGCCTTAAAAGTGATTTAAAAACTATAATTAACCAGTTCCTCTAGTGTGAGTGTCTCCACCAATCAGATAGGATGATTTTAAATGTTTAGGTAAGTGAACTGTTCTGGTTGACGGAGAGTGCTCCATAGACGCAACAGTTAACGTAAACTACTATAGAATTAAAACTCACACTACAGGTGAGCACACATTGATGTTTTTTAAGCATTGGGCCCTGAAGACAGACAATTTGGCCATGTAACAATCAGGTAAATGGGCCGACCAACATATTAAGGTAGCTATGAGTACCTGTATAGTTGGGCACAGAACCCTAAAATACTAATGATTTTGTAATGAATAAGTAAGTCAAATAAAAATAACCTTGCAGCCTCTTAGAAGTTGGACACAGGTCCAACAAATCTATAGACAAAGATCATTACGTCTTACCCACTTACCTACAAACTTACCACTGTCAAAGCCTATACAGTTTTGATTGAAGGCGACAAGACACGTCGCCTCGCCCGAATTATCTCTAAGACCCCAAGGGCTTTACCAAAGAGCCAATCGATAATCGAATCGAAATACCAAAAGTATACTTTTAAGTTTTTCGTTATGGCTTTTGAATAAGTCGTAGGCTGGGATATTAAAAAGTCCTCTTTATCATCCATTACATTTTTTTCGGGAATCGTCTACTGCCTAACAGTAGGTAGTTTTAAAAAAAATCTGAATACTTAGCCTGAATATAATAATTATGTTTTGTAAATAATGGTGTGTTAGTACCGTACGTACTGAAAGGAATAATTTTATTTTCAAATATAAATGGCCAAAATAAGTAAAACAATTACAATTAAAAACCCTCCGCAACATTACCTCAAATATAAAGAAATGGAGACTTACCCTTTAAAATCTAAGAAATTCCTTTAAACTGCTAACTAATTATGTATCAACAATGATTATTTGTAATTTTCTGCCACGTTTTAATAACTCCAAGACTTAGAAACCATTAAAATACCGGACAATCGCACGCTGACTCCCAAACTAAAACAGCTAACATAAGATAATTGGTTTTTGCGCTCGATATTATGAGTCAAGATACATTTGCATATGAGTACTAAAACCATCTATCTCATTATAGCGTTTTTTTGTAGTTCGTTATTTATATTAAAAACCAAAAAACTTCGCATGCTAAAAACACTTAAGTTTCGGTATAATGTTTTACTATTAGATTTTAGTAGAATCATGCTAATATAATGGAGAAAAAAAGAAATTAAAAACTTTTAATCGGATTTTCTTCTCAAATAAATCAATATTTGCTTAAGAACTTATCAAAGTAAAAACATTTTATAGTGAATTAGTCGTATCTACCACAGCATAAATATGAAATCAAAATATTATCCACATTTAATAACTTTTTAATTTGTGTTTTCGGCTAAAACCGTTCGCTTAATTGATTTTAACACCCACTATCTTCGAAACTAAACGTCCCAGAGCTTAGTCGATTTTATCTCTAGAAAAAGCAGAAGATTTTTAAACGATTGGTATAAAAAAGTGAATTTACTAAAAAAACATAGTTAGTTGGTTTTCGCTCTAACACGGCGATTTATAGTTTACTCAACGTCTTGTCGTGTTTAGCGGTTGCAATCTTGGAATGAGGCCCCTGGTCACAAACTAAGCTCTAGACTAAATAATAAAATAAAATTTCCACTCTAAAATTACTTGTTCTTTTTTTCAAGTATAAATTTTCCTTGGGAACTTTTTAGAAGTGCAAAAAATATATGTGATAATGTGATAATTGAATGAATCTGAGTTTACACAGCCTGACTTTCAAAGATATTTAAAAAAACAATTTTAGTTCGTCTAAAGAAAAACTTTTCCAGACTCAATTCCGAGATAATATTGTTGGACGCTCGTCAATAATATACATAAAAGTGGAGTATTAAAGTAAACAATGGTTAGTGAGGGAAGGCGGGGTACAGCGATCGGTATTTGGAGCTCGTATTGTCGTTGAATAACTTTTGTCCTATTGTGTCGCTGAAAGTAGAGCCACAAAGACGCGACGGCGTGGAACATAAACCGAAATTCATCAGAGTAGCGATTGTTCGCTTCTTAATAGCGTTTCTGAAGCTCTATTTTGTCGCTATCTGTCCGGGAGATGTCGCTTTGTTTAACAAATTACAGTTAATTCTAATTAGTTTGCACTAATCATTATGTATTATGTTTGTTAACAGCTTTTATTATGTTCATATTACACGTCGAAAGATCTTATTATTAATCCGATGTCGGTCTCATCTCATACGTTTTTGTTGTCACATAAAAGGTCAACGCACGATAATTTTCTTCAAACACCGATTCATAGAGGAATATATTATTATACTGTTATACTTAAAAGCACAGTCAAATGCCGTACTTCTATAAAACAAACCTCATTTTACCTGGGGCCCTACCGGGAAGCCACATGAAATACCGATCGACACGTCGATCGATCGAAAGCGAAAATCACATACATTTAGTGCTTTGACGAATCTCGGCGATCGAGTTCTACCCATAGACAATACTTTCTATACAATTTTATCCATCGACGCGTCGATCGGTTTGTCGATATGGCTTCCCGGTAAGGCCCCTGACTATCTGATTTAGAAAGAAAGAAAGAATTTAAAAACCTATATAGATATAACTACTACGAGATATGCTACGGCTAGTTCGTGCTACGACAGGCAATCAATATAATATTCAGCGAAAACGAACAACTGAGTGTTGTTGTTTGTTTTCGGCTAGCGACTCACGCAGCCACGCCACCGTCGGTAATAGATAATGCCCATCAGGCTCTCTGTATTTGTCAGTCAAAAAAACAAAAATGAATTGGTCGTTATTTCTGTACCTTCCGTGAAAAAAGCTCGAACTCGAGTTAAACGGAATTTCACTTTTAGACACTTTAAAACGAACAAATTAAAAAGAGAATTGGTCGTTATTTTGTGCAAATAACAAACTATTTTATTATTATTGGTACCTAATCAAAGCCTAATAATTTAGTTAGATTTATCATATTTGACGTAACATACCTAATACATTTTGGAATATGACCCTGCGGCTGATATAAAATCAACCTTTGCCTTTTGCAAAGAGGCCAACAAATTGTTTTCTTTTAAAAAAAAAATTGATATTTGGAGAAATCATCATGATTAGCAATTCTTTACAGTATACTTTTGCAGTAATTGCTGTGCCAGGTCTCAAGAAGCTGTAATGAACAATGCTGGCACTTTTCATCACAAGAGACAATTCGATTTAAAATCACTTCACTTGTGTGCCTTTTCAACAAGTTAAGGCAAGCTTCGATGCCATTATACTAATATTAGTTATTGAGAAAGTCTGTTTATTTGTTAGTTTGTAACGTTTTCACACCTAAACCGCTGAACCGATTTAGATGAAGAGACCCTGAGAAAGACATAAGATATATCATTATTCGACATAGCTATATGAGGCATGGTGTTTATGTTATAAGAAACAAACACCCTGTTAGTCTTAGGAAAAGTTTTTAAATACACCAGATAGATAAAAGTTTTTTATGAAAAAAGTTAGATATATTAAAATGATATAAGACTGCATTAAAATATTTTTGGATTTAATATTAAACTTGCAATAACATGCTATTTGCATGGAACTTTTTGGAACTACAGTATAAATGAATTAAGAAAATAAAAAAAGTTTTCGGTAGATAACATATCTCAACGCGTCACATTTTAAAACCGTAAAATAATTAGTGATGAGTGCCACTTATAAAATAGGAAAGACGCATTAACAAACTAATTTTGCCCGGATTATTGATATTGATATATCCCGGACTTTTGACCGCCTCAAACTATTGACTGCGCCTTCCGCTTGTGGGTTCGTTTCCATGCCAAAACACAAAAATATTAGTAGGTACGTTTTTCTGTACAGTTTATCATGGTCTGGGTGTTTATAAAATATAATATGTATTATATCGTTGTTTCTTAGTATACATAGTAAAAGCCTAGAGCTTAGTTTGTGACTAGAGCGACATGTGTAAATTATCCTATATATTATTATTTTTATTTACACTTCAAATCATAGGAGTATGTTGTATATTTTTAAACATATAGCGTATGGCGGGTGGGTGTGATAACTGTCTAACTGGAAACTGTATGGCCTAACCCATTTTGCCCGCCTTTGAATAGGACTGCCACCCTCGCGTATTCTTCGGCGCCTTTGTCCCGTCCTCTGTAGGAATAGCAGTGTCTACATTCCGATAGCACTCGCAATTGTGCTTGGTTTGTTGGTATTTTTGTTAAGAAATGGGGAGGCAGGGTTAGTTTTATATATAGTGCACAAATATATACGTATATCTTGCTTATGGTACCGCAAAATATACAAGCGCATTCGGAACGTTTAGCACCAAATTAGAATTAATGCGAGTTTAACTTTTTTACATACATACATATCATCACGGGTGCCTTACGGCGCTCGAGACCGCCTAGACGGCCTCAGGGTACCCTGAGCGGAGGGGTTTTTAATCCCACTTCGTTGTAGCCGATGGTATGAGTCTACACCGAACAAGTGGCTAGCTCGTCGCGATGTTTTTTGAATAGACTCAGTAACCCATCTATAAACAGTTTCACAAGTTGGTATAGTAAAACCGGGGCCGACGTGCTCTCTGAGGCACTATAGTGGTGTTGTCATACAAATGTACATATTTTTTAAAATTAAAAACTCATTTAATTTTGAATCCCGGTGTGGTACACAAAACCCAAGCGTTTTTAAGTCCAAGGTCTAACCAACTCGGCCACCACGTATTTAACTTTTTTGTTTTTAATGAATACAGGTTTTCCTGAAAGATAATAAAAAAAAAATTGTTGTTATCCCACTGTATATTTTTGTTTAGTGTAACAATTATTATTTATCTATTAATAAAGCAGATGGACAGTATTTACGAAGAGATTGTCCTCCGAAAACCGGTCAACCCATAGACTAAAACTAAAACATGACTAGGTCACTTGACGGTTTTTGCATCTGTATGTATAATAAGTAATCTGTTATGTACAGAAAAGCTTAATTTGGAAACAAATTTCATAAAATAATCATGATCCTTTAAAAAATGCGTTACTGACACTTACGAGTATTGTAGATACCTATTGCAAAAACTTTATGACGAAAAAAATAATGAAGGGAATTTTAAAGAAAGCCAATTATTAAACCTACAAGGTCGTCGTATTATTATTTTATTGTAAATATTAAACCTTACATTTTAAGGCTCACATTAAATTTAATGTCGTTTAGAAAGACACTATAGATACTCGCATATGTTAGAATATCAGGAATGTAAGGAGATCTGGCATATATATAATACGTTCCAAAAGGGAATCAAACCTACGACCTCCCACCACAAGACAATGGGCCTACATAACTGCGGTGACTATTAAATAAATAACAAAAAACTAAGCAAAGAGGGTGACGCGATGGCTTGGGGAAGTCATTGTTACATTAAGCGCGCCATGCCTAATCTACCATCTTGCATCTATTCACCACAATCCACTATTGTGAACTATCGCCTTTGTGCTCGGCTGATCGATGAAAATAACTACTTGTAAACAGACAAGTGTGGTGTCTTTGTGTTATTAATAAAAACTATATGAGAGTGTGTATGCTATTATAAAAGCAAGCAAGCAAGTATGCTACTTAAAAAAAAGTAAAGATTGACAATTAAGAATGTGAGTAAATGAGTAAGTCTGCAAATTAATTTAAATTGAGTGAAGTATAATTAACCCACAAGACTGATCCCTAAACGAGGATATTAAAATAGACTTATAATGCAAATTCGTCTTCATCGCTGCCCATTTCATAACCGCATCATTTAGCCGGTATAGTGTATTGATCGACCCCATTCATCGAGTTGTCTCCTGTTCTCACACGCCTATACCGCCTTTCATACTCCTCTGGCATTGTCCCCGCAACTTGAAATGAAACGAACGTGTAACCCCTTCCCAAAGAGGGAGCCAGTCAGATACCAATAATTACAGGCCTATTGCTATCACTTCAGTGTTGTGCAAGGTTCTAGAAACCATTATCAACACAGAAATAATGCGTCACCTAGAAGATCATTCTATTATAAATGATCACCAGTACGGGTTTTGTAGGAAGAGGTCAACGCATATCTGGGGTGAGGCAATGGACCAGCATGGGGATGCCTTGGCAGTAGGTCTGGATATCTCCAAGGCTTTTGACCGGGTGTGGCATAAAGCTTTACTTTCTAAGTTGCCAGCTTACGAATTTTCGAGGCGACTTTGCGGCTGGATATCTTCTTTCCTCTCAGACCAAAAGATAAGAGTCATTGTTGATGGTATGGCTTCGGGCCGAGAACCCATTAACGCGGTAGTACCCCAGGGATCAGTGCTTTTGCCGACGCTATTCTTGCTGCATATCAATGATATCTTGTCATTGGGCAACATTCATTGCTATGCAGACGACAGTACCTTTCACGGGCTATACTTGGCTCGTCAGCCTCCTAGCCATGTCGAAATAGAGAAGTACAGGAGTTCTTTGGTGAATGAACTGGACCTAACCCTAAACGAAGTTTCAAATGTCATGATTTGGTCCATATCCATGCCCAAAAAAACCAGGTTTGCGCAAACGGCAAAAAAGACACAGTTTTCCTGTTTTCCCTCTCTTCAGAGCACTCAATTACCATTATCACCAATTCTGAATATTCTGGAACTGGAAATACGAGCTAAATCACTGCAATTACATCGAGAACATTGCCAAGACCGCAAGTAAAAAACTTGGCGTTCTTAACAAGGTGCGACGCTATTTCACTCCAGATCTCAGGTATCAGGTATAAGCCCAGGTTCAGCTTATATTGTTCGCACCTTTAGAGTGGATCGCCCAATTATTTTCTGCATGCCCTCGATGGTCTGCATCAGAAGTGTGCATCTCGTATTATTGATGACAAAGAGCTCACTAAGACCTTGGAGCCACTGAAGCTTCGCAGAGATGTAGCGTCGTTGAGCGTATTTTACCATGGACAGTGCTCTGAAGAACTATTTAATCTTATTTTTCCTTCCCCTTTCCGTTACAGAACCTCACGAGCGGCCACTGCACGGTGGCCGATATACCAACCTGCACTAAAATATTTGGTGATTCGTACATCTGACGCACTATTAAAATGTGGAATGCTCTCCCTGTATGTTAGTATTATCTTGTTTTATAAAACAACATAAACTAACAGACTTAAAAGTATCTTTAAGTGTCCTGAAATCTGATCTTGAAAATTTTAAACCTATTAACTCGTAACCTATTAATTAACTGTTCCTATAGAAACAGTGTGTTTTTTATAGGAGCAATGTGTCTTTTTAAACCTATTAACTCGTAAAGTCATAGATTGATTCTGATACAAATCGTATATGATACTGGACCAGAAACAAAAAGATTAAGTCGCCTTAAACTAGTTTAATTACAGAAATAAAATGTCCTAAAATACTTAAATGTTTTTTAATATAAATTTTACTTAACATATTGTTTATATAAAAAAAAATATAAAAAAAATATTTTGGAATTGTATTACCTTATATTATTACCATTTAACTACTATAATATATAAAAAAAAGTCCTATGTGATATATTTTTACACTATGATATATTTTTAACACAAAGAAATTAAAATTTGAAGAATTTTGTCCCAAAGGTTTGACTAGTAGAGAATGCCTAGCGGCTTTAAGTCCGCCTTTGTACTAAATTTGTGCAATAAAGATTTTAAATAAAAGAAATTGTATCTTTTTATCCATTACGTGTTAATCAATGCTAAAATAATTATTGAGCAAAACATTATCGAATTTAAACTTTATTGTAGTTAAATATTATAAAGACATAAACATATTTAATGGTCAAGTCTACAAAATAACAAAAATGCAAATAAGTAACTAAGGAAAATCAAAACCGCACATTTAAGTGAGTTCAAACAGAGAAAAGGGGGGAAAAGCGAAAGTGGTCACACAATACGCACATTGTGCAGAAATCAGTTCCGTGAGGGAAGCTGGGGATGATGGGGATATCTCATGCATTGTCTCTGGAGAATGCCCGACTTTTACGGCGTCACCTTCGGAAATAAAAAAAAAGCTAAGTCTGATTAGTAGGTATGTGTGCAATATAAACAGATCACACATACCAATACCACAAAAGAAATAATAGTACAAGCCAAAACTTAAGTTGCTGAAAGCGTGGTTAAATTGCTCGTCAAAGTTAACATCAAAGTTCAACGAAGAAAATTTAGAGAAATGAGCGGCTAAAATGAACCGATATTCGACTTTTACCATGTATTAATTTATTTTAGACTATTTTTTATGTTGTTAAAACGTTTCACCACCAAGTCGTTACGCGGTTAGGTACCAGCAACCGGGGCAAAATTATATTTTTAAATAAATAAACATCAAATTTTAAAACGGTGATTATTTATTGTAGTAAAAAATAAAGTTTTATGATCCTCAAGTTTTATGAGCCTCCTGGCTTAGAGAAAAGCACTCCATTCCATCGATAGAATCGCCATCAGACAAAAACTATGAATTTCGGCAGCTGATAGTGAACGTCGCGCCAAGAGGGCCGACTGAAAACTGTAAAAAACCATATTATTTACTGATGGCGAGTATATCTATGGAATCGTCAAAATTTCTCTAAGGTTCCTGGTACTAATATCCCAATAATTAAAAACAATAGATAGATATAAAATATAAAAGATTCTCTGCTGTTTAAAGTTGGCTACATGGGCGGACATGGTTTCGGGTTCGTTTTGGTGTTGACCACCTTCGTAGTCTTGTGGCTACGACGTTGGCGTTGTATCTGGAGATTGTGGGTTTGATTATCATTCTGGTTATTAGTATTAGATTAAATAACAATAGTGTTACAAAACAAGTTTAAAAGTAAATAAATAAATAAAGATAGTAACAATTATTACCGATGATCCTATTAAAATGTCAAATGTTGACTGGTAACTACCTACATCCTTTATGAGACAAACAATCGTGTTTCTGATGAATTTGGTTGGGTCCGCTAAAGGCTTTGTGTGGCCGAACCCTGCGCCTCCCTTTGGACTACAATGGAACAAAAGTTGTTCAATGGCGCAAGTGCCTAATACCCCAGCTTCCCTCCCACCCATTGTTTTGGGTAATGTTCGAGTTTTATGGATATTTTCAATAGACTTTCATCGATATAATCTAGAAAATTAACTCACGAACTTTTGCTGGGTTGCTTCATGAAAACTTTAACAATGAACTAACCATGATTATTTATAACTTATAATAGTTATAAATACTCAATAAGTAAAAAAAAAAAAAATAACACACTCTTCTGCCATCTAGTGTACAATAACTAGGACTTCTAACTTCACTCTAATACGGGGTAATTAGAAGAATTCACATATAGGGCATGTGTGTAAAAATTTATAAAAACAATGACAATTTTAGCATGGAGTGACCTGCAAGGCTCAGCAGTTGTGTTCCTTGCCCAGAAAGCTGGGTTCTTGAGTAGTAAAAAATCTTGAGGGTGGGAATCTATCCCACCTTCGAGGATTTTTTTGACTGCAATTTTATATTAACAATTTCAATATAAAAATATCCTGAAATGAAAATTAAACTTAAAATAGTCCAGTAACATTGTAGAATAAACTTAAGATCGGTAACAAATAGATATGTAACTTGTTTGATGTCCTATTCATTCTAGTTCTCGCACACAAACATACATACAGAATCGTTTTCAAAGTTGTGAGAGTGTTGAGTATCACGCAGAATGGATTATGCAGCAGGCGGCGCGTTCCACAATGGAGTAGATAACTCATAATGCAGTTTGCCGATGTTGAAAGCTCCGCCACACTTCCCCGATCGGATTTTCCCCGATAATCGTGACAAAAGAACTTTGCGCCAACAACGGACGGTGCGATGTGTTCCACCATTGCATATGGCTGACAGCTATTGAATCACTTCTAGTTTTATTTGTGCACATTTTATTCTGGGAGATTATAGAATCTGTTTGTTGGTACCTAGCTTTTTGGATAGTTGAAATAAATTATATTTTTTTTATATTGTAAATTATATTATGACCAGCGGCCATATTTTGTTTCTTATAAAGGAAATGTTAGCTTGTCAAAATAACGATGTCTTTAAAAATTACATTGAACAATCTGCAACAGCAATAACAAAAAAAAAGGCATTCGTTAATATTGTTATAATTATTGTTAATAAAGGATTTCGTTACTTAGACAAGAAATAAAACATGGCCGCTGGCCCAACCTGGGCGTCCAATATAGTATGATAAAACAAATTGTTACCTGCATCAGGGTAGGAGTATATGCTTATTCATCAAACGTTAATAGGCATGTACTCCTATGCATTAGCTGGTTACTATCATTCTTGGAGAGTGCATACTACTTAACACCAGGTGGATGCAAGGTCACATGTTGAGTTCTTGTAAAACATTTTTTTTAAGAAATCGGATTTCGAGAGGCTGTTATGGAGCTCGTGCGTCGTCGTCCGCCCGCTTTGTAGCAATATACTAGGTGGGCTTAAAAAGCTTTGCGTTAACAATATTCCACTAATCTGAGTGGTATATTGTAAAAGTTATATACTAAATAGCGTCTCTAACATTCCATATCGGTAATAAAATATTAAATAGAGTATTGTCCTGCGAGACATTTTTGATAGTACCATAACGGGTCTGGGACTCTGGGTATTCAATACACCGTTAATTAAAGGGTCTCCACTATTATATACATCGTTAATTAAGGAATAACATTATATATAGACAGCTGAATAACAAAATCTTAAAAACACTTAGGTCCCTGGTTCGAATCCCGGTGTGTACCAATGAGTTTATCAAAAATTGTATGTACATTTGTTTAACAACACCACTATAGTGCCCCGCAGAGCACGTTAAGTTGTCGGTCCCAGTTTCACTATACCAACTTGTGAAACTGTTTATAGATAGGTTAGAGTCTATCCAAACATCGCGACGAGCTAACCACTTGTTTGGAGTAGAGGAGTAGTGTAGACTCATAACATCGGCTACGACGAGATGGGATTAAAAACCCCTCCGCTGGGTACCCTGGGCCTTCTAGGCGTTTCGGGCGCCGTAAGGCAACCGTGATGATATATATATATATAAACTTTTGTCATAGCGTCGTTGTCAGCACAGAGCTTTATCTTGCTTAGTATTGAATAACTTTTACATCTGTAACACATTGCCTATAACACAATAATGTCTCTGGGTACCTACTGTCTCTACCATTCTATAAATTAAATAATAATATTATATAGAAACATGTAAATAGTAAAATTTGAATTTGATACCTTAAATTTTCTATTTATTCGATACCAAAATATAAAGCGACCCTATTGGTTGTTGCTCACGTATATGTATACAAATACGTTACGTTGCTACAGTGCGCCTCTGAAACAAGGTATCATTATCAGTTAAATTGAACCTTATTACGCAGGCATAGTGGGTTTAAAGGTAAGCATATAAATAACCTCAGCGTACATATTCAGAATAGAATTGTCTATAAAATATGTGTAAATACAAAAACCAATGAAACAGCACACAGACCGGAAGCTTTCAAAATGAAGTGCACGACAAACACTCAATTATGTCATACGCATTTTTCGCAGGGGGAGAAAAATAAATATGGAATAAGATATTTTCATATTTTGTTGGTGTTTTGTTACATAAATGCATGTTGAGTACCTACCTACATGTTTCGTACAAGGATGCTTTCAAAGCTTGTAAAGTTGTTCCTGAAAAAGCCATACAATTATAATATAATATTATAAACCTTTTTTTTTTTAATGTTGCGTTCGTATACTAGGTGTTTTGATAATAATTGTGAAACTAATTAATAAGCGACATTATCAGCTGTTACGTGGTGGCCAAGTTGGTTAGACCTTGGACTTAAAAACACTTAGGTCCCTGGTTCGAATCCCGGTGTGTACCAATGAGTTTTTAATTAAAACAATTATGTATATTTGTTTGACAACACTACTATAGTGCCTCGGAGATCACGTTAAGCTGTCGGTCTTAGTTTCACTATACCAACTTGTGAAACTGTTGGGTTATTATCTAAATAGATGGGATATTAAGTCTATTCAAAACATCGCGACGAGCTAGCCACTTGTTCGGTATAGACTCAAAAACCATCGGCTTCGACGAGGTGGGATTAAAAACCCCTTCGCTGGGGACCCTGGGGCCGTCTAGGCGGTCTCGGGCACCGTAAGGCACCCGTGATGATATATATATCAGCTGTTGCAATAATACAGTAATTTTACAAAATTAACTGGAGAAGAATAAATTAAAAAAAAATCAAATGATGCATAGTTTTTTTATCAAAATCGGCCCCGAGAGTTGAGCATTTTTCGCTATTCCTTGTAGTTTATGGTATGGAGGCTTGAAGGCATACTTGAAAAATTCAACAAGTATATGTAAGTTTTCTTATTTAAATTAGTGCACCACAAGTTTCACCATATAAAGTTTTTTTAATCTACCTAAGAACATAATTATTTCAGTGTTTTAAAAATATATACTGCCGATAGTATTTTGAATCTACAGCGAAAAACTGGTCAAACAACTATAGATTATTAGACTTTATTGAGAAGGCTAAACAAATTAATTACATTTAAGCTAAAATCATATATTAAAGACAAGATGGCGCGAAACATATATTCGTAATGATGTATGACAATAACTAATTAGATTCCGAGAGGTTTGCAATGCGTCTCCTTTGTCTTGTACAATGTATACTAATTCCTGATCCGACTTCCTACATTGTTGCAGTGTTGACAGATTTTCCTATTGTCCTCATAACTATAGAACTACTTAATCATTTATATGCCTATTCATTTATATAGATAGCTGATGTGTATTTAGTTGAGAGAGTTGTCTATAGCCGAAGGAGAAAACATGAAACTATGAATCACCTTTCAAACGGAAAACTCTAACATAATGTTCGTTGCCACCATTTTGTAGCTCAACCATGATTTTTTTCTAACTTTAGTCGCTAGTAACTACATTAGCCCTAATGTGAGTTTTGTAACTATTATTTTGCGTTTGAGTTACCTAACTAAAATTTGAATGGGAAATAGTTTAGCACCCATGCAGGTGCAAAAACCGTCAAGTGACCTAGTAATGTTTCGGTTTTAGTCTATGGGTTCACTAGTTTTCCGGAGACTACTGCTTCAATTTCTTGTCGAGGTGGCGGACACCTCTTTTATGGGGCGGTTACGAAACGGGCGATTGATTTCACGATAAAGCAGCGAGGATATTAACATAGACTCGTAATGCAAATTTATACGTATTTGTCGCAGCCCATTTCGTAACCGCATAATTTAGCCAGCATAGTGAGAACGATCAATACTAGACAACAAAGTCCATGAATGGGCCGATCTGTATTGATCGGCCCATTCATGGACTTTGTAAGTCTACTTACCATCAGCTAGATACAAAGTTACATACAGTGTCCTATAAAATAACCTAGCAATTATAGTAAACACAAACTCCATTTGTATGACGGCGGCCATCTTCCGTTCTCATGTTTGAAAAGGCGATTTTGGTCTTAGGGCACTTTATATTAGTTATAGAGATATATGTTTGTATGTTTCTAAGGAAACATACAAACATATATCTCTATAACTTCCCTGAATTCGATGGAAACTTTCTAGGGCTAGTCATGTTTTGGTATCAGTCTGTAGGTGGCACTCGTTTTCAAGAGGCTTTCATATGGTTTTGTTTTATGGAGGTGGGGTAGTCTTCCCCACAAAACGAGCCGTTAATTTGGCGTTAGCGAGCACTATGTGACATATATTTAGATGTAATTGTATTTTATTTACTAAAAGCTATTTTTTGTACATACAAAAACTATTAAAGTTTCCGAGATCATTAATATGTAAAGATGTTACCCTTTAATCTTTAAATCTCTAATACAAATTATTATTTATTAATAACTAAAACTAATAAAAAATAAAAAAACCTAACAAATAAAACAGAATGCATAATATAAGAGTAATTAAATATCTAAAGGGAGGTATGAAACTGATTATTTTTAATTTTTCATCAATTTTTAACTCTATGCTGGAATGAGTAGATTTTATTTTTGTCAAAGATTTTATTATTGTAATTTTTTATTCACACTTTGCGATCAGTACGCCACTCAACGTTAAGCTAAACTTTAACCAAAATGACGTATTTATCAGTCAATTTTCAATCTCACCAGGTTTGCATTACGTCATAATTGCTTCATATCGATTAGAGTTTAGCTCAGCGTTGTACGCGTAATCTCCGCTGCACGCTGTTCTATTTCAATCTGTTTTCGGATTATCGATCTGAGTCTGGACAGGCAGACAGACGGACTGAGTGATCCCAAAACGGATTTGTTTTTCTTTAAAAACGAACAAAATCCTAATATTAAATTAGGAAATAAATTTTAACTCTTTTTTCGGGAGTTTTTATTTCACTCGCGAGCTTTTGAAGTCTAATAAAAAATCGAATTTGGTCATGCGAATATGATTTATATTTTCAGCACGGATATGAGCCAATCAAATGTATTTTATGAAGCGTTGATAAATTCAGTGATATAGGTACGGCTGTGTGTGTGTGGTGTGAATAATTTACCAAATTTTGTTGTAACATACATTTGTAATCTATACAAAGTTTAAAATTAAGTCGCTTCATATCTGTAGGCTGCTCTTTTAAACTACGGAACGGATTTTAATGCGGTATTCACCATTATTTAGGTAATCTCTTCCGGAAGGTTTACATGTATATATAGTAGTAATCCGTGCGAAGCCGGGGCGGGTCGCTAGTAAATTAATAAAATAAAAATAGTGTTTTTTTTAAGTGGCCCTCACCTCTAAATAGACTACAATAATATAACGTTTTTAGAAAACGGTGTCTGCAGGTATATCCTCCGTTTGTTTATACGTCAGTACATATCACTTAAAAACTACTTGAAAAATTGTTTACGCAAATGAAAATAAAAATTGCCTTCTCCATACAAACTATAATGTTAAAATAACCAATTTATATGGGGAAGCCAAAATTTTTGTATAGATATTCAATTCGCCCTATATAAAATAAAAAAAATCTATTGTAATACTATATTTATATAATTTCTTTGTACACATATTTTTTTATCTATGTATAATAATAATAAAAATTTATTCATTAACCAGATTAACACAATTTTACTGTAAAGGTGGGCTGCTCCTTGTAAGTTATAATAAATGTGTGGGAAACTGTAAAGCTATTTGTTTATTGTACCTAATTTGTTGACCCGTCTTCGCCCGTCATATAACAGTACCTAGTAAAATATGTACTTAATTATATTTCACGGTTGAGAGCATAGGAGATTTCTCATCTCAGTGATAGGAGTTAGTAGTTTTCCATAAGCAAACATTCTTATAAGATTCAATTAGAGTTTTCTTTCAATCTACCATCGGCATTGAATGAACACAACAGCCAGTAGTAATCGAATGAGTTCATTGTGTAAAGTGACATCTAAAGCATTGTGCCCGCCATACAATGTGTACAATCGGGCCATTACCGGCGGCATTGTGACAATGTTAACATATCGTTATCTCGATCAAGCGCCATCTATTGTCGG
Organism: Monopis laevigella; assembly: GCA_947458855.1. Taxonomy (NCBI): domain Eukaryota; kingdom Metazoa; phylum Arthropoda; class Insecta; order Lepidoptera; family Tineidae; genus Monopis; species Monopis laevigella. The sequence continues at coordinate 23,774,669 of OX381583.1, read as the reverse complement.
CGAACGGAGACTTTGTGAAAGAATGGTGTTTTTGTTGAAAGAATCCTGTATAAGTTGTTGTACATGCTTACCTACTTGCTTATATCTTACTCTTATATCGACTTTTAGACTTCTATCGCTTCTTTTGGATTTGCTTCCGCAACACATCAGACAGGCCCCGTCCTCATTACCACAAAGCAAGTTAGGTATAATGCTGTTTATTTTTTCTGTAATAGACTTTGTATCTACCTGATGGTAAGCAAACTTGTAAAGTCAATGAATTTGATCGATCTATTTATTGTTGTTCTATAACAGCAATGATGGATCCTACTATGGTAGATATATATGTGATGCGGTTACTAAATCCGGCCCGTTTCGTAATCGCATCCTGAAAGAAGACTACCAAATCGACAAAAATGGATGCAGTAGTCTACTGAAAACTTCACAGTCTAAAAGCGAAACATGACTAAGCCACTTGACGGCAGAGGCGGACCAGTAGCTTCGGCCGCCCTAGGCCGTTTAAGCGGCCGCCCCCATTCTAATATCTTTGCAACGCAGAAATGTGAAATTGTTTTTTGCGAATACACCGTATTTTTAAATAACATCATAATTCATAATATTTAGGACGCAATTTTACACATATTGCTCTGGACGGGTAGGTACTATGTGTACAGAAACAACGTATATCGTACATATATTTAATAAACACCCAGGGTATGACAAACTGTATCGTCTGGTAACCGGCATAGTAAGAGCGATTAATGCTGTTTAAAACCATGTGTCGATTGAACACATTCATGGCATAAGTAACTGGATTTTAAATTATTTTTATGAATAATAAACATAAAGAAAATTTTTATTAAATTTTTATGTAATATATACGTGTGGCCTAGTTGGTTTGACCTTGGACTTAAAAACACTTAGGTCCCTGGTTCGAATCCCGGTGTATACCAATGAGTTTTTAATTAAAAAAAATATGTACATTTGTTCGACAACACCACTATATTGCCTCGGAGAGCACGTTAAGCTGTCGGTCCCGGTTTCACTATACCAACTTGTGAAGCTGTTTATAGATGGGTTATTGAGTCTATTCAAAACATCGCGACGAGCCTGCCACTTGTTCGGTGTAGGCATCGGCTACGACGAGGTGGGATTAAAACCCCTCCGCTGGGTACCCTGAGGCCGTCTAGGCGTTCTCGGGCGCCGTAAGACACCCGTGATGATATGTAATAAATAAATAATGTTAATAAATAATGCCTTATATAAATATGTTCTGATAATGAAAATGTAATATTTTAAATATAAATTGTTATAAGTAGTATAAAATATGTAAAGTAGTAAAAATAAATTGAATGTAAAATTATACCATCTTATTGTACCTACATTCTAAAGCAAATAAATAAATAATTATTATTATGGAGTTTGTAGGTATGCTTACCATCAGGTAGATGCTAAGTTACATGCCGTGCTTCAGTATAAAAAAAACACCCTAATTGTACGTACCTAGCTGAAAGATCTACTAAAGAAGGATACGCGAACCGGACGCCGTAGTACATTGTTCGTCCAGCCACAATGACTAGTTAATGAGATCAAATTCATCCTGGGAACCTTTGTCCACCGCCTCACCTCCCGATTTTATTAATTAATTCATTACAATGGGCGAGCTGGACGGGAAGTAGGGGGCTATTGTGCACTATCCTCCTTTTGTGAGGTAGTGATAGCAGAGGATAGCAGTGACTTGGCATCGGCCTTTGATTACCTTTGTTCTTTGTTGGCTTTTGGGCTGTATTGAATTTTGCGAATTTAGTTATTATGTGTAGTCTTATAATATGTGTAGGAAGCTGTAAAGCTATTTGTTTATTAGGTACCTGTTTTGACCCGTTTTCGCCCGTCATATTGTACATAACAGTACCTTATTTGACTTCCTCTACCTATGACTATTAAAAAAAAAAAAAAAAAAGTTATAAAAAACGTGTCTGTTAGTTTTTATAGGAAGACACTACTTACAAAGTTATAGCCAATTTTATCCCTGCCCCACATTCCCCTTTTGATTAACATACAAAAACATTTGTCCATATAAGTTGAATAAGAGTCTCCACATACAAATTTATGGTCAGATTAATAGTCGTTGCCAAGCAATTGCTAATGCTCAGCTAATGCTCAACTGCATATAAAAAAACTAATAAACTGCATATGAAAAAACTAAATTTTTGACTCGTTTTTTTTACTGTTTTATTGGAACTTCGGGCGTTTTGTTAATATTTAAAGAAATTTCAGAACTGATAATATTAAATTCGAAAGGTTACTTAGGGCTGATTTTTCAATCGTCTGATAAAGTTATCCAACAGATAACTTGTATGGAGAATTAATAAATTTGACAGTTCTTCATACAAGTTAACTGTCGGATAATTTTATCTGACGACTGAAACATCAGCCCTTAATAAAGTTATTTTAGGACATTATCAGTTATAGTTCTGAAATTTCTTTAAATCTTGACAAAACGCCCGAGGTTCCGCTCTCCAACAAAACAGTAAAAACAATGCTCAATCCGCTCAATTTAAATCATTACTTATAGATAGTTCTAAACTAACTAGCTTTTGGCAACTTAGAACTTTTCTATTTAGCAAACAAAAACAGCTAATTTACTTTTTCGGCTATTTAGATATTTTAAAAATCTTATATCATAATGACAGTCTATATACATAATGATAGCGTCTAATGACAGTTGTATACAAAATGTCGTTACTGTTAACCCCTTAAACATTCATAGATTTTTATGCTTTTTGGAAGCGTCATAAATATGATCAATATCTAGCTCGTACAGTTTTCTTTTTTTTAAGTTTGGTAGGTATAGAAAAGAAAACTTAGAATGCAAAAATAAATCGTCAAAAAATCCCTCATATTAAAGTAAATCCTATAAATTATGAAGATAGACTTTATTTTCTCTTTAACAAAATGAGACGATTTTTTCCATAAGCATTAACGTTTAAGAGTAGAAAACAGTTACGCCCGAAAGTCATTTTGCTGCCTAAATTGTATAGGTAAAATGTCATACGAGCTATTTCTCTATTGAGGGTCGGGGGGAAGGTTTAAATACATATGTATGGTAGCGTTACCGTCATGCGCGAGGAGAGGTAAAACTTGAAAAATGCTCAAAGGAGTCTCGGACCGATTTTGATATAAATTAAAACTGCATCATTAGGTTTTTAAAAAAAATATTCTGTTAGCCGGAGATCGAACGGTTGATTTTGAAAAAACAAAATTCATTCTGTATTTTGCACCAGCTGATAGTGTCGCTTATAGGGATCACATTCTATTAGGTAATATCAAGTGGAAAACTCGAAAAGTGATAATTTTTAATAAAAACATTTAATAAAAAAAAAATCATACTGAAACTTTACCAACTAATCAAATTGTTTAAAAGAGTCCCGGCACATAATATCCACATAGTAATTTGGTGTTAAATTTTCACCAACAACAGTTTCAATACATGGTCGTTGGATCTTGCCACCTTAGATTATTTTCTATGGGGGTACGTAAAAAAAGAAACTTACATATGAAGATCTTCATAGCGATCTGTGGAGAGTACCTACTCTAATCGGAATGCACCAATAATTTCCATTAAAATAAATGTCTGGTGCCACCCTAATGTGTCATATGTATGGCACACAAATGTTGGTATAGCTTCAAAAATCACACCTAATATTGATAACTTCGTGCCGACTTCATAAGTAGGACTAAATAACACTTGTATTTGTTCATTATTTTATACTTTTTAGTGTTTTTGAAAACGGTTATATTTTTTTGTTAAAAGTCTTTTTCTACTCAGCAATCTTCGGTTATTATATTATTTTACTAAATTAAATTTGTTAAAATATAATTATTAACATATCCAAATAAGACACTCCGTAGCAACAGCATCAGTGCAACAAAAGTCTTAATAGACTTCTCGTGGTATTAATATACCACAAGAAGTGATAGTGCCGTCATCGCGTTTAAACTTACTCCGTTATACACAAGACTGTAAATATCGTTTTGACGTCGCTAATTGTCTTTAGTAAACAAAGTAAAAATTACATTTATATAAAGAAAGCGTCATCTACGTTTAGTATGCGTGGTACTGCATTAGGTAGGTATCTGTTAAAATCCGCTGACATAACTATCAGTTCTAGTGGAAAAGAGTTTAAACCATATAGATAGAAGTCTTGCGTGAAATTGTTTGATTATTTTGGAAAAGTAGTAATTAGGGTATGTTTTTATTATGGGAAACTGGGAATTATAGGAAAATTGCCATATAAAAAGTGGGGAAAATTCTCACTTTTAGTGGATAATGTAGAAAAGTGTCATTATGTAAAAAAATAAATAAGGGAAAATCTTTATTAGAGAAAATCGTCATTATAAGTGGGAAAAATTTCCCTATTTTTCATAAAGTGGAAATTTTATATTTTTACATAAAGTCCACTTTTTCAAAATTTCCACGTTCCCATTATTCCCACTTTATGAAGAAGTGGGGAAAATTTCCCAATTAATAAATATAAATGAGGAGAAAAAAATCCACATTATAAAAAGTAGGGAAAAATTTGCCTCTTTTTAAAAGTAGGCAAAATTTCACACTTTATAAAAAAATAACGTGAAAACGTGAACATTAAGTGGGGAAAAAATTAACCACTTTACGAAACTGTGGTTTTTTTTCAAAGTGGGGAAAATGCCCACTTTATGAAAAAGTACGGAAAATTTCCCGTTTTTTTGATAAAGTGGAAATTTTCAATTTCTACATGACTTCTTTTCCAAAATTCCCACGTTCCTTTATTGCATACTTTCTCTAATAAGGATTTTCCCACCTTTTCATTTCGTACTTTTTACAATTCCCACGTTCTCGAAACTCTATCTTTATCGTAATGCTTATTTTCCCGTAATTCCCACTTTCTCTTTAGTAGATTTTAAAAGATTTAAAAAAGTCTTCTCGCGGTCAATACACGTAACTTAAACAAGGCAAGACTCATGACAAGACATGAGTCTTGTCTTGAGGTGGCCGCGACTGTAGGATAAGACTGATGTGTATGATTGTCAACGTGACACACTCTCATATATTGTCTTGGATGTGGCTGTGCTACGGCTACTGAAAGTTGATGTGGATGTACCTAAAGTGATGTATGCTTTATATGCGATAGCTACTATTAATATTTCACCGCACCGGAGAATAGTGGTTGCGCCTTTGGCGTTGTATCCGGAGGTCATGGGTTCGATTCCAACCCATGGCAAAAAAAAACTAGTACATTTTTCTGAACAGTTTGTCATGGTCTGGGTGTTTATAAAACGTATCATATCGTTGTTTCTAGTACACATAGTACAAGCCTAGAGCTTAGTTTGTGATCAGGGCTATATGTGTGTAATGTAAAAATAAAATATCTTTATGCCGTTTAAATTATCATATTATTATACCATTCATCATTACTATACTGGGTGTTTTGTGTCATTATATTGTGTTCTATGATAAAAATAATGAAACATGTATTTTTTCCTTTTAGTGTCGCCCATACAAAAACATTAACATAAACTTAAAGAACAAGAAAGATCTACAAATTACTTCAACTTTTACACTAAACTCACGATTGAGACCTCGCCGCTTGTCTGAAGGTGTTTTACTTGTTGATACGAAGTCAGTATGTATTTGTTGGAGTAATTTTAAGCATATAGGCGTTCATGATTTATTTGTTGGGGTTTTTGTGACGAAAAAAAATCCTACCTTTTTATTTAAAAAATGTTTTCTATAAGGCATACAAAAAAAAACATTGTATAAAAAACACCCAGTATATGTTATTTTGAGCAACTAAACCTACAAAACATATTATCTACAGTGGCTAATGATCAGTTACTAACTGTATAATGTTATATGTGACCGCAAACGAAAGGATTTGGAGCTAACTTACCTAAGTTGAGACTAGAATCCATTTTAATACAATGCTCCATGCATTTCAATTGAGTCCTTTACAAGTACCGCTTTTTGATATTAATAAAGTTATATCTAAGCTCACCCTCTCTCAATCCAGTTATACATTTTATCCTAAACTTGGTATTTGAAATTTAATCTAAAATTATAGAGATAAGGTGCAAAATTGTGAAAGCTGTTTAGTTTTGGGAGGGTAGTAGGTCTGAGTATTTCTGCACCGCATCAACCATGACGTTCTATTGAAGACCGGCCGAGCGAACGGCCCGCAGGCCATAGAAATACTGCGAATCTACCAGTATGGAGATATGAAATAATAATCATAGTTTTTACTTAGAAATCTTTTTAATATTATTAAGAGCATCAAGGGAACTCCAGCTTTTTATTTTATGGAAATGTGTTAAAATTTTATGACTAAGCTATTTTAATTTTAAATCTACCTAACATTTATCTACCTTTATGACTAAAATTAAGTCTAAGTTAAAGATACTAATATAATATAAAAAAGAGAGAATAATAATAATATGTAGGACATTTCACACATATTTATTTATTTATTTAATCAATAGCATCCCACAGCGGAATAACTGTAAGTCATGGCAAGTTTAATTTCTTCTTATATCTATATCACTAACAATTTCCCACAGGTGTAAGATTACAGCATGAACAATAATTTAGCTTTACATTCAAATTTATATTAACTAAATTAGTAAAATCACCTATCAATATCATATATATGGTTTCGAACTAAGCTTTGGACCTTATGTGACACATAGTATGTGTACCAGAAATAACGATATCAATACAAATCATATTTTATAAACATAAACACCCAGCACAACGTAAATTGTACAGAAAAACGCACTAATATTAATTTGCCGTGTGTGGCAACGGGGTAACCACTAGACTACAGAGTCGGTAAATAAGGTCATAATGATACCATAGTGACTTAAAAGCTACTTTATTTAATCATAATTAGAGATGAATATAATTTGCATGATTAAAAAGGAAAATTACCTACTTGTAGATAGGTATGTATTACACGTATTTTCAAAGAATCAAATGATGACCTCTGAAAACCTACAATCCGTGAATAGATGAAAGCAGACCCTCTCGGGTGAGACGATACTCAACATGGACACTTGAAAATAATAACCAATTTATTTGGAACTTTATTTATCCTGATAACAAATTTTTTTCCCTTATCTTACTTATAAAAATATGGAATTTGACTTTAGTTATTGTCAGATTTCATTCCGAATCCATATTTTGTTGTTATTGTAAAGTTATGATCACCCTTCACTTCATAAATGACGGATCCAGATAAAGAGGAAATTTTACTTTTATTTGACCAAAACGTTACATAAAAAACAACATAGATATATACTAAACAAGTCGTTCATTCAAAAATGCGACATACAAATAACTAGTTAAATGAAAACCCATAGAGCGATCCAGTCACACCGGTACGGCAGCAAGGCCGTGTCAAGTTCGTCGACAGCACAACGTACATATTTCGCTAAAGCGGCGCTACAGTAACAATAATGGCTGAGCCCCATTGTTTGGGCCCGTGGCACATTACGCTTTTGTCTCTGCCCTCTCTAGTCCCTCACAATGCGGCCAGGAAACAAGTGAGCCTTTATTTCGCTCCTTTTTGTCTCGGAGTATCGCTGCTTATTGTCTTCATTCGATTGTTCGGCGCTCTTCAACGCGGACCATTGTTGTGCGGACGCTGTGTCCGCGACGGCGACGGTCGTTACAGCTTGCTCCGCGGAAAATCTACAATTCGTTTTCGACTTTTGAGTAGACATGCAAATTTCAATCGTTTATTTATAACGTAAGATCATGAATTGTTGAGCATTTTTTTATTATTTTTCTTCTAATAGTTTTATTTATTTCTAGCGGGAATTCATCCCTGAATTTGCTTTCTTTGTCAATAATCGGATATTTTAATGTCGTGTGTAAACATACGAAATATATATTTTTTCCTACCTATACCAAAAATAAATAAATATTGGGAAGTAGAGGTCCTATCGCAATTGCTATTGCATGGCGTAATTAAAATCTAAACAAACTATAGATTTTAATTATGCATGATTAAATCTAGAAGTAAAAAATAATTAAAATTTACAAGTGTTATTTACTAAATGACATATTTTTTCCAGTTTTTAAAAAACCACTTGACTATTTTTTATATAATTTCGATGGGATCAATCTGAAAGTATATCCTTTCAAATAATCCACAACTGACGGAGATATCGGGGAACATAAATAAAAGATTCCGACGAATTGAGAAGAATAAAGAGATAATAGGTGTTTTTGGATGATAGGTAAACTATAATAAAATATGCAAAAAAAAAATTAATAATAACTCTTGCAAAAAAAAAACAATAGCCATCTCATGCTTGACCAGCAGATTATATTTTGTGAATGCTCTTGTGTTTGAATGACCCAATTAATAATCGATAGCTTTGTATTTTTTTCCAAATTGTAGGTGGGTTAGTTTTTAATCTACGAGTTCACCATAAAATATATTAAGTAATTTAATATTATTTTTCTATTTATTTGTTGAATTTAATTATAGGAGTGTAAAAGTTGATTGATGTTAATAATCTGCCAATTTACCTTACCATATATGGTAACTGTCTGTTTCAATTACCTACATTATCTAAGTGTATTGTTTGCACTGCACCGTTTATATTGCATTCTAGATGTTATAAAATGAAACTGTTCCATCATCACATGCTTGCAGCGTCTTTATCTACTAATGATACAAGGTTCTCTGCATCCAGAACACAGTCCTCGACTTATCATTGTTCGGGAGGAGCCATTGTAGCCGGGGCTTTGTGTGAGCACGTCCCGCTTTTCCTACACATGCAGATGTAAAGATACTTAAGTATTTCTTTTGCTTGTAGATGGTTCAGTTTTGTTGCTTGGACTTGTGCCTAATTGAGATTTGTTTAACGGTGTCAAGTTTAAATTATCTGTTTTGTGTAGATGATCAGAGTTACCAAAGAGCCAATCGATAATCGAATCGAAATACCCATCGAAATCCAAATGGATTTGACGTTTCTCTACCCATAGAGTAAAATTCCTATAATTTTTTATCGATCGGTTCTGCGATTCGATTGGCGATCGTGTTCTTGGGTCAGGCCCCTGTCTATAGCTGGTGTGCTTATTTATGATTACACTTAGTTTCCATATAACTGTGGGTAGGTGCCAACTACTGAAAGTATCATGTTGGATCACCTGTGTCTACCATACGTGTACTCTATTTAATTTGTGGTGTACCAATATGTTCTAATTCTCAAGGATTATTACTTACAATATACTTCTAAGATAGGGCTGCAATAAACGTTGGTAGGGCGTCCGGGACATTTATTTATAAATGGTGTTTTGTAAAAACAATAATAGTGAACAACTTTGTTATAATTACAATAAAACACAAGTAGTTTATTTCAAGTTACTTTTTATTTTATCTGTCACAAATTTGTCATGATAATAATACAGGGTGTCTCAAAAGAAATTTTATATTTGTTTAGCTTACTGCGTGAACGCTGCGTACTTGAGGGGTGCGGGGGTTATGTCAATTAGTAGCTTGGCTCTTGGGAATTCAGTCGCTATGGAGCGTTTCTCGGGAGCAGACCGCGCGTTGTGCGTGCGAGAGTTTTACAAGAACGGTGATTCGGCAACTGTCGCGCGTAGAAAATTCTGCAGTATTCGAGGTTTTCGCCACTTAAATGATGCGCCAAGCCTTCCTCTCATTCGACATTGGGTTAAAAAGTTTGAAGAGACTGGATCAACGCTGGATAAATCAAAATCCGGGCGACCTAGGTCATCAAGAACGGTAGAAAACGTGGAGAGTGTTAATCAGTCTGTACGTGACGACCCGAACCTTTCAATTCGGAAGCGCGCGAGTGCTTTAAATGTGCATAGATCATCATTACATCGCATTATGCACAAAGATCTAAAGCTGCACCCCTACAAAATTCAATTGGTGCAAGAATTAAAGCCCCAAGATGCCGGTCAGAGGCTTAATTTCGTAAATCAGATGATTGAGCGATTTTCAACGTTTACCAACATTTTGTTTTCGGATGAAGCTCATTTTCATCTTAATGGCCACGTAAATAAGCAAAACTGCCGCTACTGGAGTTCAGCCAATCCGAAACGCAAACATCAGCAACCCCTACACTCGCCTAAAGTGACCGTATGGGCTGCCATGTCGGCGCGAGGAATTATCGGCCCTTACTTTTTTGAAGACGAAATGGGGCGTACAGTTACAGTCAATTCAGAGCGTTATGTGGAGATGTTAGACAACTTCTTGGTACCTGAACTGCAAAACTTTCCTGGCTATAACCAAAGAACATGGTTTCAACAGGACGGAGCAACTTCACACACGTCCAATTTATCTCTGCCACGTGTTCGTGAAATTTTCTCAGGAAAATTGATCTCCCGGAGAGGTGACATAAATTGGCCTCCACGTAGCCCAGATTTAACCCCTATGGACTTTTTCCTATGGGGTTATCTTAAATCTAAAGTTTACGCCAATAAACCAACTTCACTGGCGCATTTGAAAGAAAATATCCGTCACGAAATGGCAGCCATCCCTCACTCCACCTGTCGAGCAGTCATAAGTAATTTTATTGTTCGATTAAATGAGTGCCAACAACGTGAGGGTTTACATTTAGACGATATTATTTTTAAGAAATGAATTCCCAAAAAGTGTATTTTAACAATAAATAAACATTTTTTCTATATACCGCTTCCTTTTTTTTTAATCAATCCACTAAATATAAAATTTCTTTTGAGACACCCTGTATAATATCTTTTTATGTTTTACAGCCAGGATACCTAACCAACTTCAACTTTAATTTAAATGTTATTTTTGAATTATTAAAAGAACCCTATAGAATAAGTAATTTCAGTCGTTGAATAAATAATATTATCAACCATTCGGACGTTTGGAATTGGAATGTCTTATAGCTGATTCCTATAATTTACGCTAATGGTACGAGTAATATTTCGTAATTTTCATATAAAAAAATGACAGATCAAGTAGCTGCGGCCGCCCGCAGCATACGACTTTGGAAAATGCAGTTCTAAAACACAAAGGTGGCGCAAGAATTTTTAACGATTTGTTACTGCATATTCTAAAGTTGTCACTGCTCAGCGCTGCATGCGATAGGGATACGAGGATATTTATTTTGCATTAAAATATGTGACGAAATCTGAGGCAGAAGTATTTTTTTGAAGTTTCTTCCTGTTTCCTCTGGTTATATAAACTCTATACTTTAGTTTGCCGATTCGCACATCGAGGCAACGGGTTTACGGACCGTGACAACGGCAACCTCCACTCTAACCAGGACATGTCCCGGGGCGCCGCCGGGATGTATGGCAGCTCTACTCGAGGCCCCCATTACGTTATCTATAGATTCTGTATTGGCGGTATATTAATTCCAATATAAATAAACAGAAAAAATCTTGTCGATAGATCAAGATTGTAACTAAATTCCACATAATTGCCATTCTGAAACGCCCTTAAGTATTCTTACAGTGGAGAGGGACTTCTAATATTATAAATCCTATAGGTTTATCCACATTGTGACACATTCTACAGTTATCATTTATTCTACTTTTCTAACATACCTACAAGCAATATATTAAGTCAGCAACAATATATTATATCAGTAAATAAATTAAACTGATTAGGTATCAAATAAAGCTGGTTTATTTATTAAATAACATATTTACTATATCATAAAAATAATATTTGAAAAAACCCTAATAAAACCAATATAAAGCTTGTTGGTGTGGAATGGTGGCAGAACACTGGCTACATTCCCTCGCAATGCTGAGTCTTTGGGTGATACACGCAAACCCAAAGAATCAGTCTTTGGGCGAGGAATGAGCCAGCCCTATTGTCACCGGAAGAAGTGATTTCTTTAATAACTGATCCTACACCTACATATGTACACCTACATAAATAAAGCCTTATTTTAACACAACAAATAGTTATTTGTAATACTTATTATAAAACTCCGCCAAAGTTTCTCCTGAATACGATGCAGAGTCTTTAGAAAATCGCCTTTCTCGCGTGTCCTTTTCTAAGAAGTCCTATTCACATTTTCCACGTTTACCATACACAATATGGCGAGCGGCGTGGCGTGGAGACTCGAATAGGGCTTTGACGAGCTCTGCGATTCGAGCAAACTCGCTATTACGAATTAACACTATTCATAGCGAGAGTTTGCAAAGAACACCCGCTCCTATATAATTTGGTCGTATTCAGTTGAAAATATTCTTTTGTATAGTGCTTATGAATATAGCTGGAGTTTTTATTTTACGTAAAGGATCTTGTTAACTGACCGTTTCATATTATTTGCTTTGATGTTGTTTTTAAAGAAACTACCTACCTATTATATATATACGTATTGACTAAATTGGTAAGGCCTTAAGACTTAAAAACACTACAGTTTTTAGATCCCCGATTCAATGTACAATGTACTACACACCAAAGATTTAATTAAAAAAAAGGTCATTTGATTGACAGCACCACTATAATGACTCGACACGTTAAGCTATCGGTCCCAGTTTTACTACACCAAGTTGTTAAGCTTTTTAGTTGGGTTCATGTCAGAATACCATCAGCTCGAACTCTCGTCATAATGACTAAAAATAACTTATATTAATATTTTAAGCTAATATGAGGTTCTGCTGATCAAATCGAACAACATTTCCCATGTATCCATTACTAGTTTGTATGGAAAACGCTTTTTTTTTCATTTGCGACACATGATTTCATAGAAAATGTTGTTCGATTTGATCAGGAGAACCTCATATTAGCCCAAAGTAAGTATATTCTTTCAAAGTCACCCTGTATATCTATATCTATACTAATATAATAAAGAGGAAAGATTTGTATTTTTGTATTTTTGTATGTTTGTAATGAATAAACTCAAAAACTACTGGACCGAATGCAATAATTTTTTCACCATTAGAAAGCTGCATTATTCAGAAGTAACATAGGCTATATAATATCACGCTAGGTCCTATAGGTGTGGAGCAGTAACCAAAAATGTTTTAAAAACGGGGGAAAAGTATCGTTTCTGAGGCCTTCCGTGGCGTGCGCTGAGCATATAGTTAAAGTTATACAAACCTGTGCGAAGCCGGGACGGGCCGCTAGTAATATATAAATAAGGGCGCGTTCAATTTATGCGCTTCGTGTTGGCCTGCTGCGGTGTCGAAGTGGTGTGTTAGTCGTACGGCGAACGGACGACAGCTGTTTTCATACAGAGCGCGCGGTGCGGCAACAGCGCGGCGCCGCGCCGGTGCCGCGCACGCTCGACAACAGCAGGGTGATTACGCGTCTTAAGTTCGCTCGCACGCCAATCGTTATGACGTCATTCTGACGTAGATTAAGCATGGCATCTTAACCATAGCTACAAAAAATCTTAGAAAATTACGTCATAACGATTGGCGTGCGAGCGAACTTAAGACGCGTAATCACCCTGCAGGACGGTACAGATAGTTCAACTCAGTTGGGCGCGCGGCCCTATGTGTGCGTGCGCTTGTAAATATACAACTTTCATTCGTGTGGCAGTGACGCGGCAGCCGTCGTCCGAGCAAGACGTGTTCTTATCGATTTTTCTTAAGGGTACAGTCGTTTACAAAAATGTCTAGTTCTTCACGGAGAAAATGTTTAAGGAGTCAGGTAAATATTTTTTAAATTTAGATGTAATTAATATTTATCGACACTGTACGCCCGCAAAATATATCCTTGTTGACGTTTACGTATTATTGTTTCAGACTCGAGAAACCATTGCTAAGGTATACGAATTTCTGAAGAATAGATGCGAGAGATATATTGGAACTAGTAAGTGATCCAGTTTGCAGTGCAAGTCCAATTTTAATATCGAAATTAAGTGAACATTTAAATAGCGTACGGAAAAGAACAGCAATGGCAGTGGGGGTATCAGAGAGAACAATTACTAATATATTGGCTGAAGGAAAAGAATCTGACTCTAATTCCAAAAAAATAGAAATGCAGAGATGGCTGACAGAAAAAAATATAGCTTTTAATCAAGATATGAAAAAAATTGAACTGTATGATTTGATTAAAAAAAATAAAGAAGATATAGTTTTCTTTATTTTTTTGTTACAAGATTGACGACATACTTCAGACATATGGCATAAAAGTTCTTCGACTGCCACCATATCATCCTGAACTAAACCCCATAGAAAATGTGTGGGGAGTTAAAAAAAAATATATTGCTTCACATAATATCGACCAAAATGTGGCGGAAATAATGAAACTCATAAATGAACGTTTAAGTCAAATTGATGAAGGGATGTGGGGTTGTCGACATGCACAAAAGAGAGAAGAAGAATACTATAGACATTTTGACATGGAGTCAGAATTCATAATTAACCTTGGTGAGAGCAGCGAATCCGAAAATTCATCATTTGATTTTTCAAATAGCGATTCAGTATAATGTTCAATAAATAAACATTAAATTACCAAATAACTGTTTTTTTTAAAAACCCGTAAATAACTGTATTTGTACCCGACTGTACCTCTTGTCACGCATACAAAGTCACTGTATATGTACAAGGTTTACCCACACATAGGGCCGCGCGCACAACTGAGTTGAACTATCTGTAACGTCGCAAGCACCACGTGTTCATTTCGGTGTTGAATAGTGCTGCTAGTGCCGAAGTGGCAATCCGATCCGACCTTTAAGAAAATCGGATCGAGAGCGTTACGATCCGACGTTTTTTGGCGGATCGATACAAAGATCGGATCGTATGAATTGAAAGGCACTTTAATTATTACATTTGAGTAGGGTACTTTGGGTTTGATTTTACCTCCTGTAAAATCCAGTGTATGGAGTTAGTTTACAAAGGTACCAGAAGGCGGAAAATGTAAATTATGTTTGACCGTTCCAAAAAGAAAATACGCAAAAATTTGAAGACATTTGCAACATCATAATCCCATTGCACCTATTCAACCATTATAAGTAACTTTTTTAATATATCGCTAATATTCTTTTAAATTATTTCTTATATTGTCCTGAGATTTCATATCTCTCTCAGCTAGTTCGCTGGTTTTTCTCAACAACCGTCCATCAACCTGACGGAATGATTTTTGAGTTTCATTTTTATAATATTATTATTTTAGAGCATTTAATTTTGTGAAGCTTCGTTGTCTATTTCTTGTTGTTGATGGGAAGAGGAGATGTTATTTGATAAGAAACGTGCAACTATTTTCGAGGTATTTAGTGCAGCTTGTTTTTGTAATATATCAATTTTTATATTATGGGATAATTCTTGACAGTATTTTGTTAAATTTGTTGTAATAATTCCAGTACATCCTACATGATAATATTATATAATTGCAAAAATATTAAAATTTAATAGGTTATTAATTATAGTTTATAAATATTAGAAAGATACAATAGACTGTAATATTGAAATTTGAATTTATAGGACGTTATAAAAAATAAAAATAAATATCCTTAAAATATTAAAATCATACCAATAATGTATGATTTTAATATTTTTGCAATTATATAATCTTATCATTTCACGTTTTAATGGCTCGTATTTAAGGCATTTCTCTATTTCCTTATTGTGAATGTTGTAATCAGATGGAACGGAAATATCAATAAGAAAGATTTAATATGTTATTTTATTAGTATACACTATGTCTGGTCTATTATGTGGAATAACTGAATCGGTGTGTATAGGAGTTTCCCATAGTATTTTGGCTTCTAAATTTTCGGTTACATTTTTAAATTCTGTTTTCCACCAATCTTTATTATAATCAAATTTGTGTTTTTTCATTATTATCCAATAAATATATTTTACTAAATTATTATGTCTGTGTATATAGAGGTTATGAGCTAAGACAACACATCCAGATGTTATATGTTGTATGGTTTCATCTTTATTTCTGCATAATCTACATCTTCCATCAATATCCATTTTATAGATGTCTCTTATATATATATATATATATACCTATAATTGTTTCTTAATTATGACTTAGATTCAGAACTTTATGGTGTGGCTGTTTTTCGAATCAATCTCCAGGATCTCAGACATCTAACAATCAGCTTCAGTCTACCTCAGATGAACTTGCAGCAATCTCATGCGTATCTAATTTAAGTGGAGATTATGATGCTTCCATATATAGTGATATTTTTACATGCAACATTTCTACATAATAATTTTGTTATTAATTTTGATATTTCTTACATAATAAAAAAATACCAATAATTGTGTAATTAATATCCCAAATATAAATTATAAGTAGTTTATCTCAATGTTATCACCAGTCTATCTTCAACTAATATTAGTATGTTAACCAATTCAAGTAATTCGTGAAAACGTTCTCTAGACATTCTTAGATAATTATAAAAACGGCTTGGATCTTCTTTTAGCGTTGGGTAAAGATTATGGAAATCATCACAAGCATAGGTTAACGAGAACATCGATGCTGCTCTTTTACGGGGGCGTCGTTTCTGTTTCCCATTGATCATTTTCAACAAGAGGACTAACAGCAATATTTCTTCGTCAGAGTCCATGACTTGAATGATCTCACATCACTAGTATACAAACGCACGACAGTTAGATACGCATTCAATTTAGGCGTTTGGTGTCGGACTGCTATCGTTCTGTAGCGGCCCGGTAGCGGGATATAACCAGCGGCACGGTAAACGTGCGGCAGCGGTTCGACACGTAACGCATAGATGGAACACGCCCTAAGGATTTACCAAATCCAAAAAAAATGGCGGTTATGTACCAATGCTGTTCGTGCAATTATGTAGAAAAACCATGAAGGTAAAAACCGTGCCCGTCCGCGCGCCCCTACTGGAGTAAGCATCATTCAATTGGCAGGGTGCCGCGCGAGTGACAAATTTGTCACTCACACACACCTTTACATATTTTACATCCTCAGTCTGATTTGTGCGTTCGGCGGAGAAAGTCGAAAAGAGCTCCGCTTTTATTGTCGGAAAAATGGTTAATTGTGCATTAAAGCTGTGTAGAAACTACTATTAAAAAAAAGTACCTTCTGTCACGTTTTTCAAGTATGTATTTAACATGTTTTTCTTATATTAAACCATAATAAAAAATAATAATAAAACCAATAATTAAAATATCAATCTGACGGTAACTGTCAAACTATGTTCGTCAGTTAGAAGTTGAAGAACTAGTGATGTGTTTTTATTTTTAATGAGAATTTCGATACTTTAAAATAATTTATAATAATTTTAATTTAATTTAATCAAAAGGTATGGCGACAACAGAACCGTCCAACGAGGTTTGTCAGTTACTATTTAGTGATGTGATTTTATAGTTGATAAACTCGATTTTTGTAAATACTTTCATGGTTATGAGATATTATACAATTATTGTTTTTTTTTATATAATACTAATTATATTTTCTATACATGACATACAGTTTCCCGAAAGATCCGGCATTAAAACGTAAATGGGTAGAGGCAATTAAAAGAGGAGAAAATTGGTTACCAACAAGCATACCCGTGTATGTTCAATACATTTTGACGTATCAAGCTACGATTTAATTGTTTTTCGCCTTTTGTAGTTTGCATCGATTTTTATAACTTCCTCTTGGAGGTCGGTCAAAAATGTTGAGATTGCGTTTAGTAGGTAACATGTAGTTAGGTGTGCATGTGTTTTAATTTAATAAAAAAATAATAAAGTAGGTATTTTAATTTATTGTTATCTATACCTACATATTTTAAATCCACTAGTATTATAAATGCGAAAGTGTCTATCAGGGTGAATTTGAAAGGATGTACTTTGGGCTAATATGAGGTTCTGCTGATAAAATCTAACAACTTTTTCTATGGAACCATATG
This sequence comes from Monopis laevigella, assembly GCA_947458855.1. Taxonomy (NCBI): domain Eukaryota; kingdom Metazoa; phylum Arthropoda; class Insecta; order Lepidoptera; family Tineidae; genus Monopis; species Monopis laevigella. The sequence continues at coordinate 23,756,858 of OX381583.1, read as the reverse complement.
TCGTAAATAAAAAAAAAATGACTTCCCCATACAAATTGGTCATTTTAACGCTACTAGTTTGTATGGAGAACGCCTTTTTTTTTCTTTTGCGATACATGGTTCCATAGAAGAGTTGTTTGATTTAATCATATTAGCCCAAAGTATACTCTTCCAAAGTTATTGAGTCTATTCAAAACATGCGATGAGCTAGCCACTTGTTCGGTGTAGACTCATACCATCGGCTACGACGAGGTGGGATTAAAACCCCTCCGCTGGTTACCTTGGGGTTTGTGATGATATGGGTGTGTATTACAATTGTATATCGATAAATAATTATTAATCTTTGATGATCTCTATAAATCCCAAAATATTTGGTTTATATCGATAAGTAATAATATTTGTTGTCGGTGGCAACACTATCGAAACTATTAAGTATGCAATTTAATATTTAGCTTTTTATAATAAAAAAACTATACACTTCATAGACATGCGCACACATTCATGTTTGCTGGTATCTCTTTTTTTCTCAAGCAGTTTTTTAAGTGTCAAACGCGTTGAGCTGCCATTTGAAGCCACACCTTTTTCCCCGTTTTTCATTTGTTCTCTTTAGAAATTGGCGACACCGGTATCGTACTATTATGAAACAATTTATGTATCATGCTTACTCCATTGGGGCGCGTTTTTTAACTTCATGAGAAAAACAAATGGAATTTTCAATTCCAGAATGTGATTATTTTCTCAATAACCAGACATTATGTCATCATGAGCTTAATGAAGCAAAAAGGCATTTTCTATTAAAAACTTCACTTGATTCAGTTCGCGAGGCGTCAATAGAAGACGGCGAACATCACCCGAATACACATTGTGTATGGAAAGCGAGGAAAACATAAATAGAAGAGAACGACTCCAAAAGGGGTGATTTTGTAAAGGCTTCAACCGGTTTCAATAGGCAATGTGGCTATTGAATCGTATTCTCTATTTTGCCTAGAATCTTAAACAACGTTCTTTTATGAATAGAATCTTTTAAGTTAGTTAAACTTAAAAGATTCTATTTCTATTTATGTTTTCCTCGCCGCCTTCGAGTCAGCTTTCAATGAAAAATTATGGCTTTGCATTTTTTATTAGGCGTTCTCTGTGGTCTAGTGGCTGCGCCGTTAATGTCGAGAGTTCGATACCCACAAATGGCGAACGATGTTTGTACATTTTACTATAAAGTTTCCCATGGACTGTAAAATGTTTATAAAATAGAATATGTATTAGTATCGTTGTTTATGGTACACATAGTATAAGCGTAGAACTTAGTTTGTGATCAGGCAACACGCATGAAATATCCCAATTATTATAGTTTAAATATCAATAAACAAAAAAAAAAAACATTTACTTACATGAATTTCATAGAAAATAAAACTAAGCTCTAGATGGAATTTTTCAAATATGCCTTCAATGCCAAATCCGAAACTACTAGGAGTAGCGAAATATGCTCAAAGGAGACTCGGGGCCGATTTTGATAAAAACTAAAACTGCATCATTCGATTTTTGAAAAATGTAGTCTCACCTGGGAATTTTGAAAAAAAAACTCATTCTGTATTATTGCACCATCTGATAGTGTCGCTTATAAGGATGGTGGAATGTAGCTTTAAACAGCAAACTAAATACTTTTTGTAATATTTTTTATACATACCAGAATTAGTTTTTTCTTATTTTTATTTAAAAAATGTGGTGTTGCTTATTTTTTACTGGAGTACGGAATGTGATTTTGTATCTACCTAAAGGTAAGCAGACCTACAAAATCCATGAATGGGGTCGATCAATTCATTGTTGTTTAACAACATAGATCGCTTCTACTATGCCGGCTAAAAGAATTCGCATTACGAATCTACTTTAGTAGTCTCGCTGCTTTATCGTCAAATTAACCGCCCGTTTCGCAACTACATCTTAAAAGGAGACCTCGACAAGAAATCGATGCAATAGTCCTGAGAACCGGTAAACCCATAGACTAAAACCGAAACATGACTGGTCACTTGAAGGTTTTTGCATCTATATTTTTTCAATATGGATGAGTTTTGAAGATCATTATTTCAAACAATTTGATTTAGTTAGTAAGGTGGTAAAGTATTTTTTTTATTTAATTTTTTTATTATCAAATACGAGCACTTTTCATTAGTTTGCCGCTAGATTTTTTTACCAGAATTCTTTGTAAGCGACACTATCAGCTAGTGCAATAATACAGGTGAGCTATTTTTTTTTCAAAATCAACCGGTTGATTCCCGGCTAGGAGAATATTTTTTTCACAAATCTAATGATGCAGTTTTAGTTTTTATTAAAATCGGTCCCGTGACTCCTTTGAGCATTTTTCGCTATTCCTTGTAGTTTAGGTTTGGCCTTGAAGGCACACTTGAAAAATTTACCCTGTATAGACTGGTACTAGATAGAATCAACGATATAGATTATTAATAATAATATGTAGGTACCTACGACATTACAGACATATTGCCCTGGTCACAAACTCAGCTCTAGGCTTGTACTATGTCTACTAGGAACATCGATATGAATACATATTATATTTTATAAACATACCATGAAAAACTGTACAGAAAAACGTAGGTCGATTACCCAGACCATGGCACACGGGGTTTTGATTATAAGGTCATAGTGGAATGATTGTGGCTCCACCTCTGAACTTTCTCCTATAGACCAAAAAATTAAGCCAAGGTAATCAAATAAGATATGCCTGTAGCCCCCCGTAAGTTTTTGAAAACTTACGGTGCAGTTTAAACTGTACAGTAAGTACAGTTTAAACTGCTATTTTACCTACTTACTGCTTAATTTGTCCCAAAGGTTTGATGGTAGAGAATGCCTAGCGGCATTAAGTCCGCCTTTGTACTAAATTTGTGCAATAAGCTATTTTACCTACTTACTGCTTAATTTGTCCCAAAGGTTTGTCTGGTAGAGAATGCCTAGCGGCATTAAGTCCGCTTTTGTACTATATTTGTGCAATAAAAGTTTTTAAATAAATAAAATAAATAAGTTGTGTGACAGTACAAATAAACTCTTCCTATTGGTGGTAAGTGAAATATTGTATAATAAAAACTCATGACACACATGAAAAAAAATACGCTTCAACTTATATGTATAGCCTTTTTCTAAAGTCGGGTAATAAATAAACTTAAAAATAGGATAGTTCTGCTAGTTCTGGCACCAAAAAGATTCTAAATTATATTAATAACAATATGTAGGATGACCTCACCCGGTTTTCGTGATTGGTCTGGACAAACCCGCATAATTGTTTTTATTTCTGAAAGTTTTTATGTAAAAAACGTACAAATTTTCTTTCTATCTGATATGGTTATCGAAAAAATAATTTCTTCCTGAAATTACACGAGTAATTTTTTTATTGGATTTGTTATTTTTCTTTGAAAAAAATGTTAATCACGGATATCCCTAATCCTAATTCATCTATCTAAACTAAACTTGTACTATTATTTCTTCTGTGACTAAACTAACTAATGGCCTTATACTATATTTTATATATAATTTGTAACTTATTATACTTAATGGAAATTCTGCTATTCATATAGTTCCTTCTATAATTGAAAAAAAAGTACCTACCTTTCTAAAAAAAATACCATCACGGGCGCTGTAAAAGGGGGTCTAGACGTAGGCAGTCGATAGAATTCTGAGCTACATATTATAAGGTTTTTTTAAAAACGTACTGAAAAATAAAATTTTCACGTGGTCTCTTGATTATTATGATAAGTGCAGGTAATGAAAGATATGAGCTCTACCTATAGGTAATTTGACATTACCATTAAGCGTGCTATTGCGGGAAACTTCATGAATATGAATGGCGAGATATCGGTATCCATCGCAGGGAGCCGCCTACCGGCTGAGTTTACAATTTCTTCCTATTCAAGCCTTTCAGATATCTCGTGTTGCTGCTGAAATATCTACCTGGCACAGAATTCCGATTTGTTATATGAATGCCTAAGTGGCTTCTTGTCAATTTTATTGGCTTCCACGCGAGCTCCAATTAGTCCTCGATTGATTCGAGTCTACACTAGCACATAGCGACAGAATTTATAATTTCTTTGATTCGTTTGCATTGTGTCTCTGATAAAAGCGACACTTTCAGTCGCTCCGGTCTGAATGAATACACCCATTATTCCGGCACAAAAGTGGATATTCCAAACAAAAACATCATTGCCGGCGTTATTACGCCGCGTAAAAAACAATTCAGTCTCTATTCCATTATGATTTCGAACAATGTAGTTGCTGAAAATATATTTTGTCACAAATGATGTCGCGGAATGGCATTGTCGGTGTGGGCTGTATTGTTCGAGTTTTCAGCCGAGTACAGATTGGGGACGACAAATTATTACTTATACAGAATGGGACACCAGGTTTCATTCAAACCGTATCAAAGCCTTTATTTTCTAAGGCCAAATTACTTTCCTTTTTTGTGTGGCAACAACGCGGAAAGAAAATCCTTAGAGGTTGGCTTTGAAATGTTTTTACATGTTCGGGCTTTGAGCGGTTATTGATTTACTTTTGCCTGCTTGTGTTACTGAGACCTACAATTTATTAAACTTATACCTACTGTAATTGAAAATTAACTTTTTGTATAATTATAGTACGCATCTCCCTGCCCAACCAATAAATAAAATTGTATGGATCAGTTTTTTATATGATAGAGCTTTCCACAGTGAAACACGGTATAACGTTTTGTTACATCCAGTATACATTCATTCCAGAATAATCTGAGATCAAGTTTTGTAAAATCCTATATTAGCAAATTATTAAAAATCCATTGCATATAAAATTTACACAAATTAAACCGTATTTAAATAAATGCGCAGTGAATGAATGTGAAAGTTGAGGGTGGAACCTTGTAGTTTTAAAACTTATTTGGTGGTACCCGTTTTCAATGGAAAATGCTATGAATAAATCTTTTTCTGATACTAAAATCGCATTAACTACACCTAGAGATAAATCATCGCCAGATTATGTGTTTACCCGCAGCAAGAGAAGAAGAAAAGAAGAAGACAATTTTGACTTACACGAACTTAAGGAAGAAATGAAAAAAATTATGTCCAGTTTATTTTCTGTACAGGAGAAGGAACTAAAAAATATTTCCACTACTCAAAAAGAAATCCAGCAAACTAACCTGAATATTGAAAAATCTATAGCTTTCCTCACCGCCCAAAATCTGGAACTTAAAAACAAAGTTGTCATTTTAGAAAACCAGTCTACGGAAGATACAAAACGCATGACTTTTTTGGAGGATAAAGTAGAGCAGTTACAAAAGGAAGGGTGTAAAGCGAATATTATTATAAAAAATGTACCTAAAATAAAAAACGAAGAAAAAAAAGATTTACTCGAAATGGTTCTGTGTCTATCAAAAAATGTTGGGTGCAATGTTGATAAAAATAACATAAAAGATATCTATCCAAGGAAGGAAAGAAGAGAGTAGAAAGACTCAAATTATAGTTGAAACTTCATCAACATTACTAAAGGTTGAATTACTAAAACTATGTAAGAAATTTAATATCAAAAATAAACTCTGTGCTAAACACCTATGGCCTTATTCATAAAAACTTATTGAAGCCTTGAAGAACACTTTAGTTATAGAAGGTTTTCTCTCTTTTACACATAATCATTTTTGTTGCTAATAAAAAGAGACAAAACATTCCATAACTAAAGTGTTCTTCAAGGACTCAATAAGTTTTTATGAATAAGGCCACTAGGCTTTCGTACTTATGAAGACGCACCAATATTTATTTCGGAACATCTCACAGTTAAAGCTTCCCGTTTACACTTCCTGGCCCGCGACATAGCCAAATCTAAGGTATATAAATTTTGCTGGACAGCTTATGGCAAGGTCTACCTAAGAAAGGACGAAGACTCCCCTGTATTGATTCTTAAATCAGAATCCCAGGCACAAAAACTCTTGCAAGAAACATGACTTCACTTATGTAAAATAATCATCGGGTTGCAGTCTTCATATAATATGTATCAAACATTCAACTGGCTTCAAATTTATATTATAGATTTTGTGTTCAAGGTATTTAATTATTTTTAATTCAGTGAAACATACACTCAACTTCTTTTTTCACACACTTATTACTATAACAATATTTCTTTGTTACTTAAGGCAACATGTTTTCTTTCAAATGGGTAACAACAAATTAATGACTTATACAGCTAATACTTGTAATATATTTATCTTTATACATTCATTGGTAAAATATCCTAAATCTTACACAACATATTTTTATGCCAACATAGTTGTATATTCTAAGTTTGTTCAATATGACACAAAGCCTCTAGCTTCCTTTTGCATAATTAATCTTATTTTGTTTTTTTATCTAAAAAATAAAAATAAAAAATCTAAAAACTATTTTTTATATAGATATATTTCTTTGATACACTCAATGAAAACTGTCAAGTTTTATGGAGTCCTTTGTCGGGGAGATGTGTATTTAAATAGAAAAAATCCTATGATCAGACAGTTTGACTTAGTCTTGTACATAATATGCCTAACCTCATTTAGCATATATATTCAACTTAACCAATGTAACAAGTACATAAAACTTATAAACTTTTCAAAATACCTACAACTTGCTATTTATCTGTTAACCAACTATTACAATGTTTTTAGTTATTCCCCCTCAAACAGTAGTTCACAATATGAGTGATTCTCTTACCACTATTCAAGACATAGACTTGTCAGAAATGGTGAGCTCCATTAACTGCAATATTGAGGATTTCTCTCACTATATACAACAAAAACAACATAACTTTTCTATTATTACTCAAAATATCCGAAGTGTTTACAGGAATGTTGATGATTTGTTACTCTCCCTCGCATCTGCTGACTTAAGCATAGACCTGATAATACTCACAGAGTGTAGACTTAATATAGATAAACCAACTTCACTTATTTTAAACTATGTCTCGTTTCGTACAACAAACCACTTAAATCAAAATGATGGAGTTGTTATGTATGTGAGAAAAAATTTAAATATTAAAGTAACAGAAATTGCCCTACATGAAGCATCATGTCTTCAACTAGAGTCTGGAAATTTTACTATCTTAGGTATCTACAGATCACCATCTAACTATGATGCTAACCTTTTTATAGGCTCATTGGATAATTATCTAAATTCATTTAAAGCTAAAAAAAATATAATTATAACGGGAGATATTAACATAAACATTATAACTCAACTAAATGAAAACAGTAATGAGCATAGAAATAGGTCTAACTACCTTAATATGTTAAGTTTTCATGGCTTACTGCCTGGACACTCCTTACCTGGCAAGGGAGGGTCGCTGTTTAGATCACTTTATGGTGAAGATTGATAGGAGTAAGATTTCTGCACAGATAGCTGTCTTGAACACTTCAATTACCGACCATGCTACCATATATATGAATTTATCACAATTACAAAAGACTAAACCTAAAATAAAAACAAAACTGGTGCTAATCATGAAAAAGCTCTTAATTCCCTAGCTATCAAAAACTTAGCTAACCTACTAAATTATGATGATCCAAATTATATAACAGAACAGTTAATAAAATGTATAACTGAAAGACTAAATGAAAATATAAAAGTAATCAATATACCCAAAAAGCAACGTATCATCAAACCATGGATAACCACAGGTATTCTAAGATGTATAAAAAACCGTAATGATATGCAATCAAAGGTTCGTATAGATCCTTTTAATGAAATTCTTAAAATTACTTACCATAGATATAGAAATTTTTGTAATAATTTAATTAAAAACCTAAAAAGAAAGTATGAAAGAGAACAGTTAAAAAAATCTACTAATAATAATAAAGCTCTTTGGCGAAACATAAAAAATATAACTAATCTATCACAAATAAAAACTGATGGCACTGAACTTTTGGCCATAAAATCAACTCCAACAGAATCTGTTAATTGTATAAATGAATTCTTTGGAAGTACACAAGCTTGCAGAAAATATTACCAACGCTTCAAACTCTTATACATCAACTGTGGTCGACCAGCTTAACAGGTCATCATCTCTTGTTTTGATGGAAACCTCCTATGATGAAATTAATAAGATCATAATAAATTTGAAATCAAGTAGTGCTCCAGGCTGGGACGGTATACCAACAAGTTTTTTAAAACAAGCCAAATACTTTCTCATACCTAGTAAACCAATGTTTTGCAACAGGAATATTTCCCTCCTTATTAAAACAAGCTGTTGTAACTCCTGTGTATAAGAGTCGTGGCAGAGACGATGTCAACAACTACAGGCCCATCCCTGTTCTGCCATCAATGTCAAAAATTTTAGAAAAAAATATAAATAATAGACTTCTTAACTATCTTGACAATTTTAATATTATCTCTGACTTCCAATTCGGCTTCAGAAGAGGTATTTCAACTGAAGATGCATGTCATGAAATTTACCACTAAGATTGTGGAACAGCTGGATCACCATAAAAAATGCTTGACAGTCTTTTTAGACTTAAAAAAGGCTTATAAAATTTGAGTTAGGGGCACTGCTCTTTCCCTATTTGAAAGTTACCTCTGTGATCGGAAACAAAGGGTGAGAATTGGTCATCACTCTAGTAAAGATAAACATATTACAATCGGAGTACCACAAGGTAGCGTGTTGGTGCCAACTCTGTTTCTGATCTACATAAATGATCTCTGTAACCTTAAACTTGGATCTGGACAAATTTTCTCCTATGCTGATGACACAGCTATAATTTTCTCCGGACCTAATTGGGTAAATCTACAAAAAGAAGCAGAAGCAGATTTGACAAAGGTAGCTAAATGGTTAGATCTTAATCTACTTACTCTGAACACTGTAAAAACAAACTATATATGTTTTACTTTAAACAATTTAACACAACCAGCAGCGGAATTCTCAATTAAAATTCATAAATGTAGCAAATATAGTGATTGTGTTGATGAAATAATGAACAAAAATGTCAATAATGACAAAAATATTAATAAAAATAATAACCACAGCTCAAAAAACTTAACCTTTACTCAGAGTGTAATTTGCAAATGTGCAACTATTAATAAAGTAAGCCACATTAAATACCTAGGTATTTTGTTAGACCAACATTTAACTTGGCATAAACATATAGACCTCATAGCTGGTAGGGTAAGAAAGCTTGTGTGGATTTTTAAAACACTAAGGCACATAAAAAGCTCCAAAAAAACTATTAAACAGAATATATGTTTCTTTGGCACAATCCATCATTACATACTGCATTCCTGTTTGGGGAGCTGCGAGAAAAACTAAATTTTTTGAAGTTGAGAAAGTTCAGAGATTCTTATTAAAAACTATGTTTTTCAAGCCCTACAGATTTCAAACAAATCACCTCTACTCATACTCTGAACTGGTGGGCGATTCTCGCGCTTTCGAGATTCATCTCGATTCGAGATTTCTAAACGAAAAATGACTAAATATGCAATTTTTCGTTCAAAAATATCGAACATTAAACGATATAAATAATAAATATTTATTAATAAATAATAAATATACAAATATTGAACGAAAAATGACATATTTAGTCATTTTTCGTTTAAAAATCTCGAATCGAGATGAATCTCGAAAGCGCGAGAATCGCCCACCTGCTTACAGTGAGGAAACTCTATATAATTCACACTACACTTAGAAAACACAAATACTTACCTTTCGACCCTGGGATACTAAAAAAAGAAGAAAGGATTTGGCTGCCCCTCCCTTTACCACTAAAACAACTTTTGCAAATCACCAATATGAAAAACAGTCTACTCTTATCTATAATCAGTTAAACAAGGTGCTCAATATATATCCAATGAATTATTATACCTGTAAACAGACTGTCACAAATTGGATATTACCCTTAGATTATAACTCAATTGAGGCTTTGTTGAATTTTATTTCATAACTAAATTATATACTTGGATTTACTTACAAAATATTTATTTCTCCTTATTACCCTTAGATTATAACTCAATTAAGGCTTTGTTGAATGTTATTTCATAATTAAACTATGTACTTGGATTTACTTACAAATTATTCACTTCTCCTTATATTAGTTTATGTAAATGTATTATTTACCTTGCTATATACAACTACGAGGGCGGCACTGAAAATTTCGGGAATCAAGGAAGTGACACAACATTACTATTTAAAAATGTATCTATTGCTTTTCTAAGTATTCTCCGCGAAATTTGACACATTTTTCCATACGATGGAACCAATCATTGAAGCAACCATTCCATTCGGAAGTTGGGGTCTCCAAAATGGCCGTTTTGTAGGCGTCCACAGCTTCTTCAGGTGATGAAAATCTCTGACCACGCAATTTATTCTTTATTTTAGGGAAAGTATAGAAATCATTAGGGCTTAGGTCGGGGCTGTACGGCGGATGGTCTAATAATTCTATGTTTTCTTGCTCCAAAATCTCTTTTGTTCTGTGCGCGGTGTGAGAACTCGCATTGTCGTGATGGAGGATGATGCGGCGATTGCAGTTCTCTTTATGGAGTTCAGAAACGACCTGTGGCAAACAAATGCTAGCATACCATTCTGCATTAACCGTTCTTTGTCCCTCAAGAGGATTAGTCGCAACATGGCCGGTTTTGGAGACAAACGTGGCCACCATTTTTTTTGCAACACTCCGTGAACGCATAATTTTTGTTGGCTTTAACTCATTTTTGAACACCCAAACTCGTGACTGATTTTTTGTTTCGGGTTCGTACGCGTATATCCAGGATTCGTCACCTTTATACGATATTGTATACAGCATTTGAGGATCCTGCGTGGAATCTTTCGAGAGTTCTGACGCACCAAGTAACGCGAGCCGCTTTTTGCTCTTCACAGAGCGAATGCGGTATCCATCGGGAAAACAACTTTTTTACACCTAATTGTTCATGCAAGATTATTTGTATTTGACTCATGCCAAAGTCTAAAGTTGCCTGAATTTCGCGGTATGTCACATGTCAATCTTCCACAATCAGCTTACGCACAGCATCAACGTTTTCTTGGGTGACTGCAGTTTTTGGACGACCTTGACGGGGATCATCACTGAGCTTGACACGTCCACGTTGAAATTCAGCAAACCAGCGATAAATTGTGGTTTTGGGGCTTCATCACCAAATGCAGAAAGCATCCGATCAACACACTGTTTTTGTGTTAAACTACTTCGAAAGTCATAATAAATCATCGCTCTTGAATTTTCTCGAGTCAATTCCATTTACTCAACGACTAAACAAGTTTGACAAGTCCTTGTGACAAGACCAAGAATCTTTTTTTAAATAAATAAATGGTATTCGATTTTTAAAACCAAGGAGTTTTCAATTAAAAAGATTTTAATATGACAGGAACAGTGGAAATATTCCATTCCCGATATTTTCAGTGCCGACTACGTATATGCATGCACTTGCATATGTATATATATATAGGTGTGTGGGTGTGGTTTCGGGGATATATACACTACTTACTTTAGAATGTTGCCTTTGTCATTTAAATTCAACACAAACAGCTTTTGGTATACACACATTTGTTCTAATAGATACACACACCAGAAAAACATACTTTATATACCTACACAATACTACTTCACATATGTATACTTATTTTAGTTCGCATGCGCATGCACATTTGTTATTAGGTATTAATAAAAAAAAAAAAAAAAAAAAGAGCGGGGTCTACTGGCAAAGGTACCTAAAAGTAGATTCCAAAGCAACTTTGTATCTAGTTATAAGCATTTGTTACCTAATAAATAAATATTTCATTTCATTTCACTTATTTTTTATTGTCCAGTATATCATACAGAATATTTTTTTCATAACATACATTGTCTGGCCATAATTACTGTTACAATAAAAAAAAATACATTTGAATTTGGAATCAGTCATTTTTACACGATTGTTCATTGTGTTTTCTCATTTTGGCGCCAATACATTGTACAATATTTTGCGATATTAAAATGGAGTGGGGTGATAAAGAGAACCGAATCGCAGTGAACGATATGGAGCCAAATGCAATTATTAAAACTCTCCATACACTTGGTATTAGTCAAATGTTTGTGTACCGGGCTATTAATAAGTAGAATGAGACCACCTCCTCTGTTTATGACAGAAAAAGATCTGTGCCCTGTTCATCAAAACTTACAAGCCTTGTATTACAAGCAATTTTCTTGTAATAATCTTCATTGTTACAAACAAGTGTTTATCAAAACTACACGTGTAAAATACGGGTTAAAAGTGTCATTATTTATTTCACAAGTATATTTTTACACATGTAATTGTGATTTTGTTCATCAAAAAAATATTTGTAAGTGTCCGGCGACTCTCCATTCCGTCTTACAAGTTTATAAGTACCGAGCTTAGTACCGCAATATATTTTTTTTGTATAATATAATACAGGTTGACTTTGAAAGGATCTACTTTGAACTAATATGAGGTTCTGCTGATCAAATCGAACAACTACTTTGGGCTAATATGAGGTTCTACTGATCAATACGAACAAGTTTTCCCATAGAACCATGTGTCGCAAGGAAAAAAAAATTTGACCTCCCCACTCAAATTGGTAATTTTAACATTGCTAGTTTGTGTGGAGAGGCATTTATTTTTTCATTTGCGACACATGGTTCCATGGGAAAACTTGTTCGTATTGATCAGTAGGACCTCATATTAGCCCAAAGTAGATCCTTTTAAAGTCACCATGTATAATATATTAATTGATGCCCCACACCAACATGAAGAAGTATTCGTAGATCGACACGGAAATCATTCCATAAACTGTTTGGATATGTCCGGTCCTGACAATCAGTTATATGGGCGATTGGACAATGGTTGGAGACCTATTTCGGTATTCTTTAGCGACTCTGCATACCCTCCGAAGGAATAATGTCTTTTTTATCGCGAATCTGCATAGCATATAAAGCATATTTTCACAGGTGCCTTACGGCGCCTGAGACCGCCTAGACGGCCCCAGGGTACCCAGCGGAGGGGTTTTAATCCCACCTCGTCATAGCCGATGGTATGAGTCTACACCGAACAAGTGGCTAGCTCGTCGCGATGTTATCATTAGTCTCAATAACCCATCTATAAACAGTTTCACAAGTTGGTATAAGTCACAAAAGAATTAATAGTACAAGTAGTATAGTGAAACAAAAAAATAATCGCAATACCTTCCCGCCAATAAAGGGCGGGATTTTTTATTTTATTTATTATGGCTTGGAAACAAGTCCTTCAGCCAAAGCGCGGAAATACTCTGTCGCTACCTACAATTTTTGATTTTAGAACTTACAAGTGGAATCTACAAGCGTTAAATTTTACATACCTTGTAAATATCTTTTGATAAACATAATTTACACGAACATGTAAAACCTTTCTTGTAAAGTGTTACTTGTGAACGTGTAGACTTGTAAGTTTTGATGAACAGGGCACTGGCCGTCCACGTAATGTTCGTACGAAAAAGGTGGTCAAAGCAGTAAGGGAAAGAATTCAAAGAAATCCTGTCCGAAAGCAAAAGATTTTATCACGGAAGATATAGATAGCACCTAGAACCATGTCGCGTATTTTAAAAGATGACTTAGGACTTGCATCTTATAAGAGACGCACTGGTCATTTTTTAACTGATAATATTAATAAAAAATATGGTGGTAAAATCGAAACAGCTACTGAAGCGGTATTCAAAGGGAGGTCACAGAAAAATTTTGTTTACGGATGATATTTTTTTTACAATTGAACAACATTTTAACAAACAAAATGACCGTATTTATGCTCAAAGCTTTAAAGAAACTTCTCAATTAATCGACAGTGTGCAACGCGGGCATTATCCTACTTCAGTGATGGTTTGGTGGGGTGTTAGCTATGAAGGAGTGACTGGGCCATATTTTTGTGAAAAATGTATCAAAACATCAGCACAAGTGTATCAAGACCATTATTGAGAAGGTAGTTAAGCCCCTTAACAACACCAAGTATGGTCCTTCCACTTGGCGCCGGGTCATAAAGCTCGGTTCACGCAGTCTTGGTTGGAAGCGTACGTTTCGACTTCATCAGTGATAAAAGCTGGCCGTCGTCTAGTCCCGATCTTAATCCGCTGGGTTATGATTTATGGTCAGTTTTAGTACGGCTTGCTCTAAACGCCATGATAATTTGGAGTCCCTGAAACAATCCATACAATACGATTGACAGTGAAGAATTTTCCCATGGAAAGAGTGCGTGCTTCTATTGATAACTGGCCTCAACGTTTAAAGGACTGTATTGCAGCCAATGGAGACCACCTCGAATAAGGTTTTATATTTTAAATTGTTTTATATTTATGTATTAAGCTAACACACTGTAAAAGTAATAAATGCTATTTGCAATAGATTATTTTTTTCTTTGTTACAATATTTATGGCAAGACTTTTTAAATGATATGTCTAGGTAGGTATTTGAATTTCCACGAACGAAAACACATTGGTTTTGTGTTTTCGTTCGTGCGATATAACTCAAATACCTACCTAAATATCTAATGGAATGTTTATTTAAATACTATTTAAATTTATATCATTATATGTACACGTTATTATAATATATAAGTTAAATTGAAATTTTAGGCCTTAAGCAGAAGTGTATATATATATATATATTTATGTATGAATATTTTTCTATTAAAATCACAAAGGACAGTGTTATTCAGCCTTAAACTTTCATAACTATATTTATTTTTTATTATGATAAATCTTTATAATTAATATCAACTGAAATCTAAAAACACATTTTAGTACAAATAAACCAAAAATCTTGATTTAATTCTGTTTTTTAACGTCTGAAAGGAAATGGTCGAAAGACTTTCTTTGCCTTTCCACATTGGTGGAAGATACATTTTATAAAACTGTAATGTAATATATTTAATATTCAATGGTATATCTTCCAATAGTTATTTCGTAGTTATAATGTTAAATGTGCTGCCTTAGGTGTCCCATCTTATGATTTAGGCGACAATTCTTGTCATTTTTTGACAATGTCGCACCAGTCACAGTCAGAATTCATGAAACAAGAATCACCACGATAAGTCGACTATTCTTGACACATGCTGCAATTGTCGCCTTTATGAAATAGGGCCCTGCCTGCATCTAAATTCATAACTTCAAATATGACGTCCGTTTTGTGTCGTTTGCGTCGTCATGCTGCTTGGAAAACCTAGATTGATAATTAAAAGTAATTCCAAATACATCGAGAATATTTTTATACTGCCTCCGTGGTATATAATAGTTAAGTTTTCTGGCGTTAGGAGGTCGAGGGAATATATTCCTATAAGAGCACGTCATGTGACCTTGTATTTATTTCCTTCCACACATTGCAAATACATACATACATATCATCACGGGTGCCTTACGACGCCCGAGACCGCCTAGACGGCCTTAGGGTACCCAGCGGAGTACTACACCGAACAAATGGCTAGCTCTTCGCGATGTTTTGAATAGACTCATAACCCATCTATAAACAGTTTCACAAGTTGGTATAGTGAAAACCGGGACCGACAGCTTTACGTGCTCTCCGAGGCACTATAGTGGTGTTGTCAAAAAAATGTACATAATTTTTCTAATTAAAAACTCATTGGTCACACCGGGATTCGAACCAGGGACCTAAGTGTTTTTAAGTCCAAGGTCTACATTGCAAATAATTTTAGGTTATATACCATAAATCCGATTACCATCGGCGAAATGAGGACAAGTTAATCCCCTGGGTACCCTGAGGCCGTTTAAACAGTTCTCGGGAGCCAAATAGGGGTGATAGTATATTTTTTACATACTATAAGAGGTTGCCCGCGCCATCGCACACATTAATGAGCCTTAAAAACCTTCATCTTTATATTCTGAAAATATTATTTTTGTAATAATGCTTTCCCCTACCGGTACCCTCTATTATCCATCTTTTCTTTTGTTGCACGGAACCCTAATTGCGAGAACACATTCGCACTTTACCGCTCGCTGAAAATCTAAATAATAAGTAATTTTAGGAAGTACTTACCTACCCAACCATCTAGGTAGATAGCCAATATTTTACAACTCTAAAAGAAAATATAGTCATAAAAGTAAATAGGTACCTATTATAAATTCGAAGATATTTTAATAGAGTTTTATGACATAAATACTTATTTTTTATTTTAAATTCTTATTGCACAAAATTGTACATAAGCGAGCTTATTGCTTTAGGTATTTTCTACCAGTTACGTCTACTTTTAGATGGTGTACAAAATTATCGCCACAAAAGAAAAGAAATCCAGCGGAAAAATTAGGAACTAATAATATAACATACATTTGCGCGACAGCAGCGCCGCGCCCTTATTAGCGCAAAATAAATTGTCAGGAAATGGAAAAAACTAAAAAACATGATTTTAAAGTTATTTTTCAATCATTATTTTTTATAGATAAGTGAAATTTGATGCCACAATTATACTTAAATTATCAATTAAGAAGAAACTGAAAATATTCCTAAAACTTTTTCGTGCATGCAACAGTAGCGACACCTGGAGGTGGAAAATCGAAAGATTTTCATGGTGACTGCCAGTTGTAGTTCCAATATAATCTAGGAGATGGCGCTTTAAGTTTTTGAATATAAATTTGCATCTGCAACCCACGTGCTTAAATATTATCTTTTGTAATCTAAAATGGCGTCACGTCAATTAATAATGAAATGTTTACAAATAAATAAGTAAGGAGATGGCGCTTTAAGTTTTTGAATATAAATTTGCGTCTGCAACCCACGTGCTTAAATATTATCTTTTGTAATCTAAAATGGCGTCACGTCAATTAATAATGAAATGTTTACAAATAAATAAGTAATTCTATTGTTATTTACTATTAGATTGTTGGCACAAAACAACCTTAACCTACCTCAACTTATAATACAAAGAGTTAAGATTTTAACCCGGTGATATGATTTAAATAGCCTACTACAGCAAATCTGTAAATCCGCCACTGATTGAGTTTAAATGACACAAGAAAATTATTCTTCGGTAATCAACGATTGAGTCAATGAATAGGACTCAATCGATAGATATGTTTACCAATAGGCCATTAATGTTCCCATTAATCCTCTATAGAACTGCGTAACCCAGCTAGATAAGCAGGCTGAGATGGCGGCAAATTTGGGGCCGAATTTAGATATACATCTAAATATATTTATATACGAGGGTGGATTGATAAGTTTCCGGCCTGGCCAAGAAAAACAACGTTTTTAAGATTTTTTTTTTTTAATTTCTCAACATAATCTCCTCCAAGGCTAATACATTTCTCATAGCGGTGTTCTAGTCTAGTAATGCCATCTCTATAGACTGATTCGTCAAGCTCCTCAAAATACCCATTTACAGCTTCGATTACTTCTTAATTGTCCGCAAATCTCTTACCGCCAAGCCATTTTTTGAGGTTAGGAAACAGATAATAGTCACTCGGGGCTAGGTCTGTAGCTCTACCACAAGTTTGTACACTAAAATCGGCTTCCGCAACTACTCTGGTATAAGTAGAGACGTAAACTATTTTCGAGAGCACAAATTTGGTACCACAAGTTTTCCAGTGACAATCCGCAATTAGTTAAGTTTTGACTGTACATCCTATCGAGGCCATATATTTAGGTTGCCATCTTGGATCTATAATTATCTCTTTCTGTTACACAGGAAAAAAAGAAGACGCAAATATCAACAATCTTGTTTATGTTTTGTCAGTGTTTTATTTTTAAATTTTAATTTGTATTATTTTTCCTGTTGGAAAGGCAAAGGGCATATTAATATGGAACCTATTCGTAGATTATTTGTAGATGTTATGGAGGTGTTTTGTAGTGGTTGTGATATTGTATTTTTTTTGTAAAATCATTTTGTACAAAACAATTTAATGACCAGAATACAAATTATAATTAAGTAGGTGCATATTATAGTTGTAAATTTACTCTCTGGGACGGGTTTGTAGATATCGATATGAAAGTGCTCTTGGTCGGACAATACAATAAAAAATACTCTCAATAAATTATCTTAGATAGAGTATCTTTAACTTGAAAACGTAAATATGTTCGGAGCTTTTATTGAACTCCTAATTCCCATCTTTGATTATCTAATTCATGTTCCACTGAAAGTATATAGGGAAGTGCCCTAAGGCCTTATTTGCCTTTCTAACTGAAAGCACAGAAGAAACAATAGTACTACTGAAAGTAGGTGCAAAATCGCCTTTCTACGGAAATGTCAAACATGCTTGTGTTTTTACTTCTTGTGCATTGATAGGTTCATGCGCATAGTTATTTTTGTATAACGGGCGCCCCTCTTACGTTCTCACGTTTGAAAAGGTAACTTTATGCCTATCATGCTACAACTGCTCCAGGGGGAAGTTAGAGAATATTTTTATTATGGTGGGAAAGTGGGAATTATAGGAACATGGGTATTGAGGAAAGTTGTCGTTATATAAAAGGAGGAAAATTTTTAAGTGGGAAAAAATCCCACTTTACGGAAAAAGTATTTTTTTTTAATTTAAATGTGGAGAAAAATCACATTTTATGAAAAGTAGGAAACAATTCCCACTTAATTAAAAAGTGGGAAAAAGTCCCACTTTACGAAAAAGTTTTGAATAAAAAAAAATATGTGGAGAAAAATCACATTTTATCAAAAGTCGGGAAATAATTCCCACTTAATAAAAAATTGGGAAACAATTCCCACTTACTAAAAAGTGGGGAAAAGTCCCACTTTACGGAAAAAGGTTTTTTTTTTAATAAATGTGCAGAAAAATCACATTTTATTAAAGTGGGAAACAATTCCCACTTAATGAAAAAGTAGGAAAAACGTACCACTTAAAAAATCAAACTTTAGTGGCCAAAATCCCATTTTATGAAAAAGTGGGGAAAAAAATCCACTTAATGAAAAAGTAGGGAAAAGGTCTCACTTTACGATAAGTGATTTTTTAAATTTAAATATGGAGAAAATCCCATTATATGAAAAAGTAGGAAAAATTTCCGCTTAAGAATTCTAAAAATAATTCTTTATAATTCTTTCTTTGAAAAAGAGTGGGAATTTTACGAAACCGAAGATTTCTTTTTTTTTTAATTTCCACTTTTCGATAAAGTGAAATATTTCAATTTCTACATGACTACTTCTTAAAAATTCCCAAGTTCCTAAAATGCATACTTTCTTTTATAAATATTTCCCCACCTTTACGTTGATTACTTTTTACATTCCCAAGTTCCCAAAATTACTTCTTTATCATAATGGTTATTTTCCCGTAATTCCCAATTGTTTTTAAACAACATTTATCGCTCTCACTATGCCGGCTTAGTGATGCGATTAGGAAATGGGCGGCGACAAATACAAATTACATTACGAGTATTAAATGTTAGCTGGTAGATAATGCCTAAGGCATTAAGTTCGCCTCTGTACATAACTTTTGTTTACTGTGCAATAAAGTGTTTAAAAATATAATTTTATAATATACTTTCCGCCTTTTCGTCAATTCAACCACCCGTTTTGTGACTGCACCCTGGAAGATCAACCTCGATAAGAAATCGATGCAGTAATCTCATACTTAACATTTTGTTTGAAAATTAACAGAATCAAAAAGTAGATATTTATCTGTTTTCCATTATATTTTATGTTTATTACTCTAAAAGGTACTACAGCTCTTCTATATTATTCATACTCGACAATTCGTTCAATAATTTTATTATGGTCCAAAGAGACCTTTGTCTCTTCAATAATCGAGAAAACCAACAAAACCAAACCGAAAAAAAAACTAATTATTTCTAGGTTATATTTTTCAAACCACACTAAAAAAGCTATTTTTAAACACTATTTTATAAAAATAAATTTTCTTATTAAATAAATAAAATTAAGAAACACTTTGCCAGTAAGATAAATATTATTTGTTAATCTATCTAACTCTCTCACCGTGGAAAAGGTCGGTGAGTGCCGTAACTATTTTGGTTATAGTTGGCTGGTCAAAAATAACACTTGTGGTACCGATTTGTATGAATTTAAGCCTCAACTACACTACTTTTTACGCTACAGCTGGTGTAGTCCGGATGAAAATAGTTGCTCGAGAAGCCCGTGGTGCCGATTTTAGTTCCTGTAGTAACCAGTAGAGGCGCTGAACAAATTCCCATACAAAATCAGGTCGAAACTCGCTAGCGACCTTATTAGGCAAAAACTTGTGGTAGAGCTACTGGAGAGTAGGGAGGGTGCAGCATCAATTCAAACTTCAGATCGTTGATTTTAGCCATCGCAACGATTGACGTGTGCGCTGGTGCGTTATCGTGATGAAACAAGATTTTTTTCCATGTACAAATGTTGGTGCAAAATATTTTGTACACGTTCATATGGCATCTTACAGGTCTCAGCTATCTCACGCACTTTTAATCTGCGGTCTTTCAGCACTATTTGATGGATTTTTTCGATCATATCTGGAGTTGTGACCTCAATGGGGCGTCCTGAGCGAGGCTCATCAGAGGTGCTCACACGACCCTTTTTAAACTCGGAAACCCACTGCTTAACGGTTGAATATGATCGGGAGGATGTCCCCAGTGTTGAGTCCATCTCTTCTTTAATTTCCTTCGGCTTTAACCCCTTCAAATAAAAGTATTTAATGACAGCACGATTTTCCAGCTTTTCCATTTTTACGAAAAACACAGAGGCGTCTTGTTCAGCGTGCTCTCAAACCTAAACTAACATGGCGATCGGACTGAAACTATAGCTACAAGCTATCTAAGGATGTTACTATAGAACGCCACCTCAAGGTAGGCCTAGTGGCACCATCTCTTGGTCAGGCCGGAAACTTATCAATCCATTCTCGTATATACTTATATACCTACCTATCAAAATGTTAAGAATTCTGAAATGGCAAGTCTGTAAATTCTTTTGGCCGACACATGGACTTTCCGCTAGCTACCCCTAAGGCGGTCTAGTGCGTTGCAAAGGCACCTGTGCGAAGAATGTATCTCATTGGTACAGATCGTATCTATATACAAACTCTTTAGAAAGTCAAACAAAGGATAAACTTGTAAATACAGATGAGATTTCGAAAAAAAAGGGCACGTTGTAAAGCGATCTAATAAAATTAACAACTATCTCCATAACGTAAACAATATTATTAGAACTTTGTTCTAGTAGCCTACTTTGAGCGTGATTGTAGATAAACTAAGATAAACAACGTTGGGCGGTTCATTAAGGGAACAACAATTATTTTTTCAATCATACGCATAGTCGGTGCGGAATTGCGGACACAGATAAGCGGGGCCAAGGTCACCACAGGGGGTCATTAGATGTCATTGTTTTAGGCAACAAGTCGTTAAGTAAAATGTTAATATTAATTTTACTAATCGATTACGATTAGTAAAATATATAGGTAGTAGTTTGGTTAGTTATTAAAATGCCGCCATCTTGAATTAACCTATTCTTCACCTAGTTATCTGAATTTCAACTCAATGATATACTGGCAGTTCAATTTCTAAATTAAAACACGACTTGCGAACTTTCTTTTAAAAGTTAACACCTTAAGGTTGAGTTGCACCAAAATTTTAAAGAACATTTTAAAAGAAACTTTGCTGTATTCGAATGAACCTACCAGCTGTCATTCGACTTTAAAAATAAAACTGGTACATGTTCGGGGCCATTTAAAATTTTTATTTTTACAATAGGCACAGTCTTTCGAATGAACCTACTACCTGTCATTCGACTTTAAAAATAAAACTGGTACATGTTCGACGTCATTTTAAATTTCGATTGTTACAATAGGCAGTCTTCCTATAACTCTGTGACAATAGGCTATTTGACTACATAAAAAATACTATAAATTGTGGTCTTCCTATCAGACATTGGCGTAAAAAACATATTACACTTCATTTTAAACTAAATTATGTATATATTTTGTAGATTACACGAAATTAAATTCAATATTTTTTATAACAAAAACATCTTTGATTGGTGATGACATCACACACAAGTAAACAAAACAATACACAGATTATAAATCATGTGGATGAAATAGAATAACGGTCTTATTCATAAAAAATCCTTAAAACACTCTTAAAGAGCTCAATAGTTAAAACGTTCAATAAGGCTATTGGCTCGATAACTTTTTTGTTATTCATAAACCTCCAATAAAGCTCCTATAACTATTTGACGTTTATTAGCTGAATTAGTGATGTGTTGATAGAAAAAAATAATTGATTGTCAAGAAAGTTGGCAGAATCGCGGAAAACCAAGACCATAAAAGTAAAAAAAAAAACGTTTTTGACACCTCTAATGAAATAATTATAATAAGGTTTGGCGCACACTGATAGAAAATTTAGTCACACTAGCTGTGCCCCGCGGTTTCAGCCGTCATTTAAATTAAAATAATTTGTATCAAAAATAGAATACAGCTTTGTTTATCGCGTATCATCTCTCTATATCTGTACCTATGTGATTTTTTTATGATTGCATCTCTGTATGATAATATGTAACTTGCAATTCGCAAAACTTGTTCCACATACAACAAAAACTGTCAAGTGACCTAGTCATGTTTCTGTTTTAGTCTGTGGGTTCACCGGTTGGTTGGTACCGGGACTACTGCATAGATTTATTGTTGAGGTGGTAGTATCCTTTCATGGTGCGGTTACGAAATAAGCGACTGAATTTATGAAAAAGCAGCGGGGATATTAAAATAGACTCGTAATGTAAACTTTTTTGATTTTTTTTTCTTTCTTTTTGATTCTTTGACATTTTGTAACCGCATCATTTAGCCAGCATAGTGGGAGCGATCAATATTGTAAAACGACAATGTATTTATCGATCCATTTATGGAATTTATAGGTCTGCTTACCATCCGGTAGATACAAAATCACATGTCGTGTAATAAATAAATAAAAAACAGATGTGACGACAGTCGGCACCGCCATTCAATTTTTGTAGTTTGAAGCGGCACAACTTTGTCTTTTTGGACAAATTACCGCGGTGAAACAATATTAAATGTTAATATTTTTTTGTTACAAAATTTCTGTCAGTGTGCGCCCAACCTAATTTGGTTCAAGTCCATTCGAGTTGTAAAATTTTGAGAATTTGTTGATCGGAAGCCGACTGGGCATTATTATTTTTATTTGTAATATAATTTTATGAAGTAATAGAAATCATTTAATAAAATTTTAAACCAAAAAATAAAATATGTATAAAAAGTGAGGTTAAAATAGGTATATATTGGGCTCCTGCCTTCAATAAAGTTATGGAGCTGTTATTTGACGTTTATCACTATTAGAGGTTTATTGAGCGTTTATGAATAACATTTTGAGGTGTTTTGCTATTGAGCTGTTATAAAGCATCAATAAAGGCTTCGTAAGTTTTTATGAATAAGACCGTAAGAGTATAATATATAGATTATTTAATAATAATATGTAGGACAATCACAATATTAATCTGTGCTTGTTTGTTTACTTGCGTGGGACGTCACACTTGACATACTGTAAAACAGCGTTTGGAAATTCAAACTTTATTGATTTTTATTAATAATAGAGTAGGCATCCCGGAAATATCAATGTAGTGTGCTTATTACGTAATGAAGAATGATATAAAACGGGTTTCAAAAAGGGAGTCAAATACCCTATTACTTTAACGGAAACTTTGGTGCGACTGGAGCTTATGAGGCCCCAGGTTAAGATAATGAAACAAGAATCATATACATATAAAAATATTTATTAAAAACATTTTGGTAACATTTAATAAGAACACTTAGGTAAAAATAAATTGACTTCAAAATCATTAAAGAAACAGCCTGAATTGGAAGTTCACGGAGAAAGCCGGAACAGCAAAAAATATCAAATAAAACAAAAACAAGATTAATTATTAATAATAACACTCTAGGCAGAGACTGTCTAACCGACAACCAGAGTTAAGGCATCGTAACAACAATATTAAGTACCTACGGCTATTATAATTATATTACAAACAATAAACGGCTACATTACACCATTTATATAACTGTGCACTTGCGAGTTGCAAAATATTTTTAATTTTGAGCATAGATTTTTTTAATATACCTGCATGGTGACTTTGGCGGCTACTGAAGACAGATATGAGGCTCTACTGAATTATATAATTGGCTTCTCCATACAAACTGTAATTTTGAAATAACCATATTGTTTGGAGAAGCCAACATTTTCTTTATTTGCGACACATGGTTCCATGGGAAAAGTTTATTGATTTGACCAGCAGAGCTTATATTAGTCCAAAGTACAAGCTTCCAAGGTTAATGTATAAATTAAATTAAAGTTTGTTGCTGACAATGCTAAAATACAATTTTGACAATTACAAGTTCACAGTTATTAAAATCGAGCAATACCTCGCGGCATGTAAAAAGAACTGAACTTTGCGACAAGTCGTTTATATATGGTAGAACAATGTGAGAAAAGCTTGTCCACATATAAAAAAATACCCACAAAAAAATAAATTGAGAGCTTATGTTAAAATGATATTCCGTCTCTTTCTAAACCGATGAAAATAATCTTTGAGGCGAACATTTTCTACCAGTTAACCTTTAAGAGTGATATAGGATTAGGGTGCACTGTTGAAAAAAAAAAAGAAAAATAGATATCATCAATGATGCATAATACTTAAACTACTTAAATACTGTATATAATATAATACACGCAATACATAAACTTAATACTATGTCAAACAAAAACAAAATTGCGGAGGATTTAGATCAAGGATTCAAGAGATACACCATTTTAACGAAAACGTTCAATATTTTTTTGATGAATAAGAGGGTAATTTGTGCCGATGCATTCCTTTCAGGGGTATTTTTACATGGCGCGCGGTACACTCGCTCGACCCTGATCGCTCTGCAGGGCTCGAGATTATTGCCGCTAGCATAGTTACAATATTAATTACACTACTAAATCCTAACATCCCACAAGCTATGTTAAAATTTTACCTAACTAATAATCATATTAACATTTTGGGATAATTTTGATCCTATAATGATATAACATCGTGTTGTACTCTTAACATTAAATCGAAAAAAAGTGAGGAATCAACATGTAAAATAATATTGCAAGCGTTATTCCATTGTGCACATCGAGTGAATTACACAAATAATAAATTAACTTATGCGGTAAAGGAAGATCGCTCGCACCGAGGCCGACGCGGCGGCCCAGAGCGACCCGGGCGGCCCATAGCGACCCGGGAGGCCAACAGAGACCCGGGCGGCCCATAGCGATCCGGGAGGCCAACAGAGACCCGGGCGGCCCATAGCGATCCGGGAGGCCAACAGAGACCCGGGCGGCCCATAGCGACCCCGGAGGCCAACAGAGACCCGGGCGGCCAACAGAGACCCGGGAGACCCATAGCAACCCAGGCGGCGCGCGCGTCGGCGTACTAACGAGCATTGGCACTTTCATCTTAATTACACTCGAAACGGCGATAAACTTAAAAACTAAATTCAGATCAGTCATTTATGATATCACATCAAAATAAATAGGGAAATACATAAGTGAATATCAATTGATTATATTTATAATAATACATATAAGTAATATATATTCTTTTCAAAAGAGGTAATAAATTTCTTTAGGATTACTAAAAATATTGAGCTCTGTGTCGCGCGACACACTTATCACCACAATACAAGAACCAATCTGTTGGTACTGGAGTCTCTCTCCGTGTTAAATTCTATGTCGCTAAACCTACATAATGCTTATTATATTCGTACGTAACACACACTTGTCTCGGCAATAGACCCTCCCATACACAAATCCATTACAAAAATACTGTCATTTGACTACAGCTTATGAGAAAAATACCAATTAATATATTATACAAATAAAATTGATTATAAATAACAAAAAAAATGCATAAACGAAATGATTCAATTGTAATTAAATATATTAGAATTAGCTTTGATGTAAGGTCGCTATTCACACACAGTACAACTATCAAGAAGTTGGTGCGGCGTGACCTCCTAGTGGAATGCGGGTCGCGCGCTACCTACACGTTCGATGCAGCGATATATAACTAAATAATAATGAATGCAACATTAATAAACCTCCAATAACAACCATTTGTGAGTGCAGAGACCGAGGTGACCTAACACTGATAGGCGACTGCCGACATCTCTAAGTTTACATTATTTATATTATAGATTGCACTGACGTACACCTAGAAATGTCTTTTACAATATTTAACTATTATATTAGCTGCATTCTGAGATCCACGCTATTCAGTCAGTCGTAAACTCACTGATTTGTAAATAAATTAATTTTGTACAACATTTTCTTAATTTAATTTAAAATTATTTCGTTTGTTCATATCCCCATCCAAATTATTCACTGTTTACACTTGTCAGATACGTAATTGTGAAAGGACAGATAGTGTGATGAGTCAGCTCGATAAAGCATTAGATAACACTAAATGTAATGTATTTTAGATTAGTATATATCTACATTATAAAATTGAAGATAAAACAAGTGCATCACTACTGGATTCAAAAAGTCTGGTAATACACAGGCGTTGGTCCCTCCCTTCCGATCGACAAACCCCCAAGCCGAACCTATTAACTACTTCAAAATAATTTAAGCTACCAGTATTGTCTCACATTAACAATTTACATTACAAAAATAAATTTATTTGGAAAAACTTCTACTATAACGAGTTAAACAAAGTTGAACATTAAAGATAAAATATATTAATATATTTTAATTTTTATATTACTACACTTATTGAAGAGACTCATACTATTAAATATCTTGACTATATAAAGAGACCACAATAATTACAATTATATTATGCACATAGAGAAATTGCCAGTCTATAAACCACACTTCCATAAGTGTGGTACTGTAACTAAGATCCAGCATCTGGACCACAAATGACTTGAATATCATAACAGCAGTAACACTACTAATATCTAATCACTGCTCTGGGTTATGATATGCACGGGCTGCCGAGCGGCAGGGGAATGAAAATCTCATTCCTTTAGATATTTGGAACCAAGTTTTTGGAAAAAATAATTACACTGTAACACTAACTTGTCATTATAATGTAATGCTCGGACGGTAAATCCAACTAAATCTTAAAATTAACCTATAGCTTGGCTTTAAATTTAAATTCGTGCCTGTGTCCAAATTATGAAAAACTTCAGAGAAGCAACTATAAACCTCTCAAATGAATGACTGTGGAATACACCTAAATGATTAAGCCTACATGCTAAAATAAATCCATATTAAATATGACTTTTAAACTTACTGGTGGGGAATACAAAGTAGATTATAAATAGAATAATGTTTATAAGTTAAAATATTGCTTTAAAAATTAGTGACAAAACCCAAGAGCACTTGGATTGAATGCATTTTATATTAATTAGTAAAAATGGTTTCATTCACCATTTATACTCAATAATATGCCCATACACAATTAGATTCTTTGGATAACATTAAATACTTCTACTAAGAGGAACTAAGAGTATCTAAATATATTATTATTTGAATATTAACAGTCTTTAGTGTTATTGTTGAGTGCACCAAACAATCTTATGGTTTTGAGATTAAAATAAGTATAACATTAAGTTTTAAGTTCAAAATTTTGTAAGTAAAATAGTTATGGCAGATAAGTCAATAAATAGTAAGCTTAATTAACAATAATAAAATTGTATCACAAACTAGTACAAACAAAATATTTAAGAGAATCGTCGCGCGAATCATTCTCAGAATTGTCAAAAATTGCCTTTAAATTAAGATCACAGTATTAAGTCACATTAAAAGTATACTAATATACGAACGCGCGGGACGATGGTCAACAATATTCCACAGTCATCTGTAGGGCTGCGGCACATCTGGGATACTCCCAAGGAACTTCTACTTCCACACATACTCTATGCTAACATACACTGTGCATCGTCAAATACTAACTGTACAACACTGCACACTGACACTGCAAAATACTATAAAATAAAACTTACTTTGCAAAAAAAAATTGATGTACTAATTGTTAAAATGCAAAAATGTACTTTATTTTGTTAAAATCATTAGCTTATTATGAGTATTGTCATTTTGTTTCCTACAATATTTTGTAGGAAATTTCACAGGATCAGTGTACTAAAGGTGTTAATACTAAAAACCTGCTTGAGCAGTCAAGTCAAAACAAATAAAACTACAACAGAAAAAGATAAGTAAAGCACCCGACACTAATGATAGGTTATTCGATTATTTCATATGATATGCATCCCGATGTGTCTCAGTCATACTTATCTGTTGTTTTTTTTAAACATGATCATTTTAGTCGATGGCCGAGATTATGGAAGTGAAGCCGCAGAGTTTGCAGTTGGATTTAACATATTGTGTTTTAGTACCATGTGGTCCGAGCCTGTGGTATTGGGAGCGGTTGGCAAACAGCTGGGCCAGATTGTTTGGGGGCAGCAGGGTGGCTCGGTAGTTCCAGCGGGGGCTGGTGAGGTTATCCAGCAGGTTCAGAATGTTGCGACCTTCATAGATTACCTGCACTACTTCCACAGGCTGCTTTATTTCATTTGAGATGAGCGGTTGAGGGACTGGCTCAAAGAGTTTCTGAAATTTAAAGAGCTTACCTTTAAATTTTTTATGTTCAATTGTAAATAAGTTTATTAGAATACTACTTCTAATAGAATATTAAAAATCTTTTAATAGTATATAGGAAATAGTATTAAGTCTATCAATCCAGATATAGTCCCTATAAAATTTGTGGACACAACAATATACATGTGGGATGGGTTTCATTGTACCTTAATCAATTGTAATAAGGTTATAATAAAAAAAAAATACTCCTACATATAGAACCTAGTTATTTACTGTAGATAGGTAGGTACTCCTTTAGTAAAAAAAAGTTTATTACTAATTTTAATAAATCAGAAGAAAACAATATTTTTTAAAACACCTTCTTGCTCTAACAAAATTTATGAAACATTCAATTCCACGAAAATGGAAAACTTATTAATTTACAAGTTATTAATCAATTTTCACCAAGATCATAATTAAAATCATTTTAGTAGGTGAATATTGTTTAGTTTACATCATATTCGTAACATTCGATGTGCGCCATTACAAGTATTATGAAAATAGCGAGGTCAAGGCCAGGACGAATACAAACAAAATAACAGAATAATATGTGGATTTACTAACCTTCTCGGTGGTTTGAGGACTGGACGGGATGGAGTCCCCGCCGACCGACTCCGACTTGAGCGAGCCCAGCGAACCGATGCCGCTGGATTCACTGGACACGGAGGGACTCGGACTTGTTTGTGACAAACCCGCTATGTCGATAATATGTCCGTATGAACTGAACGAGTTGAAATTCTCTGTTTCTAAGCCACCCAGAGGTAAAGCCACACTCAACGCCATATCTGAAATACAAGACCTAACTAAATTTCGAGTTTACACGTGCAAAGTACCACTACTTTGCGAGAACGCTCAAAAAATGTTGACAGTGCAAACGCGCCAATCTATATTTTTACACGCACTTCACTATCACTATATATGTGTAACACTTCTCTTTAATAAAGTCTTTTTTGAGTTTTTAAAGTCCCTGTGCACACAATAAACAAAAGATATTTACCGAAATAGTTAGAAATCCAAAAATCCACAGCCGCCTCGACGTTGTCGAAAAATAAAATCGAACATTTATGAAGTGAAGTTAGCCGCGCTACCTTGTTTCTGCGACGCGGTTTGGTACCGGAAGTCGCGCCAAATCTATTACGCAGTAACAAAATATTGTTATTTTTTATCGCTTTTTTTGTTATTACAATACTATAAATTTAATATTTACATAAATTAATATTTGTAAACTGTAATTTATATCTGACAATATCTCTTTATCACATTTATTGAAACAAAGGTTGATTCGGCCATCTAGCGGATTTTTATGAAACTACGGGGTTGTTCTCAGCTTTTAGCAATGTAGTACACTATGCCACTCATAGATGGCCTGGTGGATTCTTCATCTTATTTTCCTTGTAGCTACAAGATGGCGCTTTATGAATTTTTGTAAACACCTACGTTTTCAAAAATATTCTTTTTAGTTATCAGACTAGCTATCAGATGGCGCTTATTAATAATTACATATCTTCACGGGTGCCTTACGGCGCCCGAGACCGCCTAGGCGGCTTCAGGGTACCCAGCGGAGGGGTTTTAATCCCACCTCGTCGTAGCCGATGGTATGAGTCTACACCGAACAAGTGGCTAGCTCGTCGCGATGTTTTTAATAGACTCAATAACCCATCTATAAACAGTTTCACAAGTTGGTATAGTGAAACCAGGACCGACAGCTTAACGTGCTCTCCGAGGCACTATAGTGGTATTGTCAAACAAATGTACATAATTTTTTTAATTAAAAACTCATTGGTACACATCGGGATTCGAACCAGGGGCCGCCAGAATTATTGGAGCATGTGACTTTCTATCTACCTGATAATAAGTAGACCCACAAAGTCCATGAATGGGGTCGATCAATACATTGTTGTTTAGCAACATTGATCGCTCCCACCCACTATACCGGGTAAACGATGCAGTTAAGAAACAGGCGGCAACAAAGACGAATTTATATTGCATTACGCGACTATCGCTCCTTTATCATCAATTCAACGACGTATTCGTCAACGAGGTCGGTCGATCGTCCTAGCATAGTTTTATGACTTCAAAAAATGAGTTCGGCAATTTGAATATAGGTATTTTGTTTTGGGAAAGTTACTCCGTCAAAACTAAACCGATTTAGGTTTTTTTTTATATAAAGGTTTTTAAATTGATAATTCGTTAATATGCATTTAAAAAAACATGTTTTGTTTGTCAGGTATCAATGAGTTTTTAATAATACCTACCTATAAAAAAGTCTATATGCAGATACTGATTTGTGCCGAGATTGCCACTTGTTAAATATATACTATGAATGACATCAGCTACGACGAGGTGGGAAGTAGTGGAAAATAAACCCTCTTACTAGGTACCCCACCCTGACAATCATCTAGCTGATGGCCGAGTTGGTTAGACCTTAGACTTAAAGATACTTAGGTCCCTGGTTCAAACCGCGGTGTGTACCAATGAGTGTATAATCTAAAAATGCATGTACATTTGTTTAACAAAACCACTATAGCAACACAACGCCTCTTAGAGCACGTTAAACTATCGGTCTCAGTTTCACTATACCAACTTGTGAAACTGTTTATAGATGGGTTATTGAGTCTATCCAAACATTGCGACGAGCTAGCCACTTGTTCGGTGTACACTCATACTATCAACTACGACGAGGTGGGATTAAAAGCTGCTGAGGACCCAGCGGAGGGCTTTTAATCCCACCTATTAAATTTTTTTAGACATTTTTTTTTATATTAAAAACTTATCGGAAAGATGTAGTTTGAATTTTTTTTTTTATTATTATTGCAAATACTTAAAAAAAAAAATCAAAGTCCCATTTATACAAAGTGTCCACAAGCTGAGAGTGTAACAGATTAAAAAAATGTAGGTCAACCTCAACTATTATATTATATTACTTATATTAATATATTTACATAAACCTTACAATAAAAAATAAGTCCCATTGTTACTTTAAGATATATATTTATAACTTGTATTTTATAGTATAATAGACAACGATTAGTTGTTCCCATTCATGGACTTTTTATATTTCTTATGTAATTACAAGTGATAAATTTTATATAACCATAATAAATATTTATAGAACGTCCATCTGTCATTATGATCTCCATTAGTGAAATATAAATAAATAAAATTATACGATAATTCACTTATAAACAGGGTCCTGTGAATATCTAGATTATTTTTTATTTATCTAGTTTATGTTTATTTTTCAACCATTGGAACTATTACAGAGGCTCTACCATGGGTTTGCGCATTGTAGAAACGTAACATATTCATTTACGTATACGTGAGCAACAACAAATAGGATCGCTTTATTCAATCCTGTTACCCAAAATAAAGCGATCCTATTGGTTGTTGCTCACGTATACGTAAATGAATACGTTACGTTACTACAATGCGCAAACCCATAGTAGAGCCTCAATACTCTCGGTCATGTCCTAACTCTATTTTACACTTCAAAGATACTTCCGTAAACCTAGCTCCTGCCAGCGACTTAGACCGCCTGTAATTTTGAATTTGATCCATTAGTAATTGCACAAGGACTATATTTAATATATTAGTAATTATGGCCCGGTAATATAAAGGAAATTTCTAAAAATAAGGATATAAAGTAGCCTATGGGTCCCTCCAGAGGCTCTACCATGGGTTTGCCCATTGTAGCAACGTAACGTATTTGTATACGTATACGTGAGCATCAACCAATAGGGCCGCTTTATTTTTGATAACAGGATTGAATAAAGCGATTCTATTGATTGTTGCTCACGTATACGTTTACGTTACGTTGCTACAATGGGCAAGCCCATGGTAGAGCCTCAGACCCTTAGTACCTACCTATGTACAAACATTTTCATAAAAATCGGTTCAGCTGTTTTGAAGGTGTTAAATAACAAACATCTAAACTTTCATATCTTACTTCCTATAGTTACTTACTTTCTATACTTCCCACATTTATACCTGAAAATATGTAATATTTTTTAGGTATAAATATAAATGTTTGTGAGGATAGAGTGTGTATGTTTGTTACTTTTCACGCAAAAACTATTAAACCAATTTTGATAAAACTTTACAGGTAATAACATAATTCATTAGAATATTGAAAACTAAGTCCAAAGCTTTGGAGTTAGTTTATAGTTATGAGTCTACACCGAACAAGTGGCTAGATCGTCGCGATGTTTGGTTGGACTCAATGACCCATCTATAAACAGTTTTACAAGTTGGTATAGTAAAACTGGGACCGACAGCTTAACGTACTTTCCGAGGCACTATAGTGGTGTTGTAGTTGGTTTATAATATTAGTTTTTATATAATGTAGATAACCAACAGTGTATGTGTTTAATCTGACTATCCCCCAGTAAATCAGAGTCGTGACTGTACATTTTTATTTTATCGTTAAATCAACTGACCTTTCGTACCCGCACCCTAAAAGGAGACTAGAAATCGCATCGTAGTAGTCTCCTGAAAACAGATGAACCCACGGACTAAAACCTACCTAAACCGTGACCTAAAAAAATACCAAATTTCTTATAGACATTTAAAATTATATTATAGTAAACATTAACTAATATTGATTTTAATGTAAATTTTTAGTAGGCAGTCGTGACTACCAAACACTGAAAAAATCTCAGTTACTACCTATTTATTATTTTCTATAGGTAGTAGGTACTCAGTAATGTACTACGTATCTACCTAAACAACTACCTTAAAGCTTATAAAATAGTTATGCAGATAATACCAAAAAAACAAAGTTGTCCTCAATTCAGATTTTTAGTTATTATTTTATTGTGTAAAAAGAACTAGAAAAATAAACCTTTCTTCCTTTACCTAAAAGTCTTTAAAGTAACCGTTAAAGTTACCCACAGAAGTTTCAAAAAACTTAATATAACTAAGTTAACAAGAACTGTGTCAAATATTCCTCTAACATTTATTTACACATCCTTCCAATAAAATTATAATAAACATAAAACATCGGTGCAAATGGCCGGCGGGCTAGCTCGGGGGGACCGTGCGAGAGACGCGCGGGGCAGGTAGAGTATCGATTCTCGCCCGCGCGACACTGTATCTATCGTCTCATCGATGCCCGTTCGCCGGCTCTACAAAGAAAGAGATAGGTTTCGCCTACTTTGATCCTTTTGTTTTTGGGCAGCGTCCGGCGGGCGGGCGGGAGCTGAAAAAAGCGAGGGGCGCTGATTGGCTAAGCTCGCCCCGCCCGCCCTTCGGGGCCAGGTCGCCGTGAGGCTTTGCAGTGCCAGTCCGAGCTTTGGAGGCAGAGAGGAAGCTCGTTTTGTTGGTTAGATGATATTTATGTTTACAGGAAATTTGGGGGTTTTTTTTCAGGGTGCTGAAATTAATAAGGGAATTTGTTTAATGAGGGAGTCAATATTTTTGCCGAAGTTACCTTTAGTTCACTATGATTTAATTATTACCTTTTAAGTAAAGGCTTTATTAGGGGAATCAATAAAATAATACAGTTAAGATCACTTTGTTAAAAAACTTGTAAAATATCACATGTACGTAATATTTGTGATAAAGTTATCTTTAGATGGCTCTACCCATTTAATAAAATAAATCTAAGAAAATAATAAGCTTTTTTGGTGAATGCTTTTTGAGGTTAAACAGTAAAGTAATAGAGTATTACTTGATTATTTTTGTGAACAAAATTGAAATGCTGTCATATGTATTTAAAGAAGTAATAAGTTTGACAATAATAAGTACCTACCTAAGTTTTTTAAGGATTAAACAGAAAAATAATAGAGTTTTATTTGGTTATCTAAAAACTAGCCTAGGCGGCCCCAGGGTACCCAGCGGAGAGGTTTTAATCCCATCTCGTCGTAGCCGATGGTATGAGTCTACACCGAACAAGTGGCTAGCTCGTCGCGATGTTTTGAATAGACTCAATAACCCATCTATAAACAGTTTCACAAGTTGGTATAGTGAAACCGGGACCGACAGCTTAACGTGCTCTCCGAGGCACTATAGTGGTGTTGTCAAACAAATGTACATATTTTTTTTAATTAAAAACTCATTGGTACACACCGGGATTCGAACCAGGGACCTAAGCTAGTAAAATAAAAATGCCTCTAAATCTTGTAATTAATTAAGCGTCACAAAACAAATGGGATTAACGCAACTAAGATAGTCGGTAGTACAGTTAGGAAGAGCGGTGCTAACTAAGGGGTCATTGGTTCATATACGTACCATTACTCATAGCTGTACACATTGCATAAGCGAACGCGATTTCATTCTCTTGCGTTTTAGAATCAAATAAATAATATTTGAAACTAAAATATCTTTGTATTATTATGCAAAAAGTTTTGTAATTAGAGGCTCGATTGTCAGATGAATGACAAAAGTTGCACCCTTAGCGATATATTTTTTTTAAGTTTAAATTTTTACTTTGGAAATTATAAATACCTTTGCATCTAACAAACATGTTCAAAAAAAGACTTGTGTTTTTAAGATGATGGCTTTTTGTACCTATGCCAAATTAATACAAACTACCCGATCATCGTACCTATATAGAGCTGATATTCCTTCGATCATGTTGATCGAAGTGATATTCCCATACTTGTATTTTCGAAAAACTTTTTGTCAAAGACACATCTTATAATGTACCGCATGTAGATATGTATATATCTACATGCGGTACATTATAACATGTATATGTTTATGCTCAGATACTTTATCGAATGCTCGACGTCTTTGCTGTGACGTCAAATTAAGTAGAAAATCGATCTTATTTTTCCAACTGCAACGGCAAAGTACCTAAAATGTAAGTACGTAACAAATATAAATAATTTTTATAGTGCATCTTTATTGTCTATAGACCGCCTTGGTAGAGTAGTGGTTGCGCCTTTGACGTTGTATCCGGAGGTCGTGGGTTCGATTCCCACCCATGCCTAAAAAAAGTATTAGTACGTTTTTCATAGTCTGGGTATTTAAAAAATATAATATGTATTATATCATTGTTTCTGCTATACATATTACAAGTCTAGAGCTTAGTTTGTGATCAGAGCAATAAGTGTAAATTTTCTATATATTATTATTATAGATATTCTCTTGTATATCGAAATTAACAAGAGAATATCCATAATCAAAACCGGAAACAATTTAGAAACGCTATGCTACCCGCTGCGCCTAAGCAATGAAGCTTAACCTGTATTCCTTTGTGAAAGAGTTGGTCTATTTATAAATAGCCTAGCATTGTCTGGACAGGCAGAGCCACTAGCTCGTTGATAAATGACATTCTAGCGGTCCATGCCTAAGTGATTACATTATCTGTGTGTCTAGATTATTATCTGTCAATGGATTTTGGACCAATAAACAAGTTTTATTGATTAATTAAGTGCACAGGAAAAGAGTTCGAGAACTCGAGCGTCAAAAATCATCTAAATGTTGTTTTTAGTGATATTTACGGTGTGGAACTTGATCCCCATGGGTTTGCGCATTGTAGAAAGTAAGTATTCATTTACGTATACGTGAGCAACAACCAATAGTGCCGCTTTATTGTTGGTAACAGGATTGAATAAAGCGATCCTATTGGTTGTTGCTCACGTATACGTATACGTAACGTTGCCATTGCTCCAATGCGCAAGCCCATGGTAGAGCCTCAGACCCTTACTACCTTAGATACAACAATTTTCATAAAAATCGGTTCAGACGTAAATGAATACGTTACGTTTCTACAATGCGCAAACTCATGGTAGAGCCTCTGAACATCAGACAGTCTCCGTCTCTCGCCATTTTCAAGAAATTACTTATTTCTCACTATCTTAATTTAGGTTAGGTTTAAACATATATTTGTGTATTTATTTTTGCTATATTATTTATGTATTTTATGTAGTTGTATCTAAGTAGTTTATGTATTTAGATTTTTCTTTACAATAATCTGTGCACCCTATATTACAATTTTCACTCTCCTAAAGGCTAGCTGGTAGATAATGCCTAAGGTACTAGCCTTTGTACAAACCCTCTCAGTGCAATAAAGAATTTTAAATAAAATAATAAATAATAATAAAGTTTTTTTTTGGAAAAAAAGAACGTGGAGGTTTACATTTTATTTACTCGATCCAATTTTTTTTTTTTTATAAAAGTTTTGAAATGACAACTTGGGTTTTTTTTCAAAAGGTAATAGATTTTTAATAAAATGACTACCTATCTCATTGGGATCTAGTAATATTTACACCTCTACGTTCTTTTTTTCATAAAAAAATCTCTGATATCGGTGAAAACAATATTTAAACGTTTTAAGACAACATTTATCTCGAAGATCGCGAATCTTTTCCCTGGCTTTTTAATGACTAACCTTTTTGTTTTTAGAAGGTAAAGAAATAAAGAGAAATTATGTTCCAATTTTTTAGGGAAAATTACACTCTTGGAAAAGCCCTATAAAACTTATCATATACATACACATGGATCAATGGGAAAAGTTGTTCGATTTGATCTGCAGAACCTCATATTAGTCCAAAGTACATCCTTTAAAAGTCACTCTGTATATATAACATTTGTTCTAAAATCTGGTTTTACCGTGGTATAAAGTTGTATGAAAGTTAAAAAAATAGTTTTAATTATTAGAGAAGGTTTCAAACAAAAATATGTCTTCCCTAATAAAATTTAATTCAACAAGTACCTCACCAATAGGCAAAAATAAATGAGTTACAATGATGGAACGCGAAACTCATACGCAAAGTGCCTATCATCGGCGCCATTCGACACCTTAGACGAAGTATCTGCGACGTGACTCTGTGACAAGCTGACACGCCACCTAACAAATGAGGCTGCGTTCATTTACCTGTCACGTAGAAACCCACTCAGGTATATAACATTTTAGAAGCCGCATCAGGTTTATCTTTGAATTTGGGCGAATGATAATCTATGTCATTATAATTTTGTTTGGAAACTATAATTAGTTACGGTCGGTTTGACTAAAAGAAGGCCTAATTACAATAGTATAACCAAATCACACACAAATAAATATTCTGAGTATTAATCATTTAATCTAGGAGTAAATACTCGTATTTGTATGAAATTTGACATTACTATCCCTAGTATAACTTCCTTTGGTCAAAATCGTATTAATATTAAGGATCATTCTACTCAACTCAACCATAAACGTTTTTAAATATTGTATTTCTGGAACTACTGTGATTTCTCTAGATCATTTAAATAGATGGTTCACAATAATAATAATAATTTAGGTCATTGCACACAACTCTAAGCCAAAAACAATGATAATTATACATATTATATTTTATAAACACCCAGACCTGGCAAAACTTTACAGAGATTGTACTAATATTGTTTTGCCTCATGTCATATATAAGCACTGTCGTTTATAAGCAATAAAACCACTGTCGAACAAGGGGGACTGATTTTTAATAATTGGAAAATTCATTTTTTTTCAAAAAACTATTTTATAATATATTTATTTTCTAATTCGTAGTACATCTATATATTTGAATAGACAAATTATGTTAAATTATCATTTAACAAACTTGCACTTTTGTAGGCAGGGGAGTGAACTACAATGTTTTTGAATCCTTGTTGAAATCGCGGAGTAGAATTTTAGATCTTTTTAGATATCTACACTCATGTTCACTATATTTAGTATCCTCACCGCTCACCAAATACTACACGGTCCTTTGAGCGCCATATAAAGTTGAATGATTTATTTAAACACCCGTGTCTAGTCATTTCATTCTTGTGATTCGGTGTGATCATAGTATTTGTTTAATTTTACAATATTTATTTAGCATAGAATTGTCAATTCCAAAAGTTTATCACGATAAATATACCAGATATATGTATCTACGATTTTACTGAAAGATTTTCTGTCAAAGTCCATAAATGCCGCGGTTTATACGATATTTTAAAAAGCCTAAGTTTGTTAAGTTGGTTAAAGGTTTATTAAGTTTATTATAAAATTAAGTATATTATTGATCTATTCATGTTCATCAGTTTCTTTTATCGCGGTCTAACAACTAATCTTAGACCGATAGCTTATTAACGTCCTTTCCGGGGCACTATAGAGGTAAATTTTCAATAAAACTCATTGGTACAAGTCAGGGGATGAACCCGAGACCTAAAATATGTAGTGTTGTGAATGTAAAGTCTAAGCAACTCGGCTACGAATACCACGCATGTTCCTATATCTACTATCATCCCTAAATATTACATGATTGTTTAAATATATTTCTTACTTGGTAAAATATATAAACTGAAGCTATAAAATTTTATTGCCAAATATTTCGCCTCTCTATGGAGCGGCGTCATCAGTGACAGTGACTGAAGGTCTTTGTCATAAATTTAGAAAAAGTAATTTTATGTCTTTTAGCAATGGTAAAGGCAATGCATTATACAGTTTTGTATTTATTTTTTAGAAAAATATCATCACCACCTGGCCCATCATGGAAATTAAATATATTTCTATAACTTAAGAATAAATTTGCAGAAATAATGAGAGCCATATTACAGTTTATGCGCTTTCTATTTTTTTAACTCCTACCTGCGCCGGTCGTCAACACTGCGACCGACGCGAGCAGGCGGGCATTTTCCATCAATTCCCAGCCAGAACGCCTACCAAAGAATAATACAGCATCCAGTTTCTATTGACTTAGGTACTTGTTTTAGGTATCATTGCTTTGTTTACTAACCCAGTGTTGAAATTAAATAAAAAATATTTTAGAGACAAACACCTAATAATACAGGGTAGAAATCTAAATGTAAACAGAGATACCTAAATCTAAAACTTTTGCAGTATATACTAAATTCTTGTGATCGGTTTTAGTCTGTGGGTTCAGTTGTCTCCTGAAAACCTCAGGGGACAACTGCATCGATTTCTTGACGAGGTGGCTTTTAGGGTGCGGTTACGAAATGGGTAGTTGAATTGACGATAAGGCAGCGAGTATATTAAAATATACTCGTAATGCAATTCGTCATTGTCGCCCCCATTTCGTAATCGCATCATTTAGCCGGCATAGTGGGAGCGATCAGTATTGTTTTAGAATAATCCAGCATTTATTTAATTTATTTAAAATACTTTATTGCACAAAATTACAAAATAAAATTGTACATAGGCGAACTTAATGCCTTAGGCATTTTCTACCAGCTAACCTTTGAGAGAGTGGAAGATTATGCACAGGGTGCAAAAGCAAATAAATAACAATTTAAAAGACATATAGCGAATAGTATATAAACTACTTAAATATTACATGTAAATACTTAAACATACACTCAATACATAATATACTACTTATTATCAGGTAGATACAAAATAACATGTCGTGCTCCAATAAAAAAAAAAACTACTCCGTGCAACTTCGTCTGCGTAGCTTTAACCGTTTACGCAGCGCACGCAATAGAAGCTCTCAAAAGGAATAATTTTCCCCCGTTTTTGCAACATTTTTCATTTGTTCTTAGCGTGATGTTACGTAACCTTCCTCGAAAAATGGGTTATCTAACACTAAAATAATTTTTCAATTAGAACCAGTAGTTCCTGAGATTAGTGCGTTCAAACAAACAAACATACCTACAAACTCTTCAGCTTTATAATATTAGTATAGAAGTATAAGTCGTCATTATTTCTCTATTCCGAAACATTTCACTAAACCAGGTTTAGTGAAATGTTTCGGAATAGAGAAAATCATCGGCGATATAGACTAGAAATAGTAGGCTACAGAATATTAATCTATAACTTTTAGATTTCGTGTCTAATTGATAGTAAAGCATTTGTACAGGTTTCACTTAAGTAATACTGGACCGATTTATATGCGTTTTATTTTGTTTAAATGCTGTTATGTCTTTGGGTAAAATAGGGTATACTATATATATAGTATCTCGATTTAATAATAATACCTTAATAATAGATACACCTTCAGTTGTTTGTGTTTTGAGATTCTCTTAGGAAAAGTTTTAAATACGCCAGTTAGAAAGAAGTGTTTTATGGAGCAATTTAGGTATATTATACCTAATGACATAAATAATTAAAATATTTTCCACCACGTATATAAAAATAAAAATACAGGGGTAAATTTAACAAAAAAAAAAAAAATTAAATATCTACTATGTCCCGATTCTGTCCCGGCCCGAAGGTTCCCATAACACTGGCAGCATTACCTCTTTGTACTGCCAGTGATATCCTTTGTTTAAAGACATATCCGGACCGGGAATTTCCAGTCATCTCATTTAGAAGAGCACATATATTTTTGCTGAATTCCTTTGCTTCAGAGCCCCAAACCCCAGTTGTCTCATTGGACATAGTGAATATTTTTTTTAATTATTTTTTTTGTTAAATTTTCCCCCGTATTTCTAATGTTTATTTTGATAGGATTTTTAATATTATTAATGTTTTTTTTTAAGTTTTCTTGTACCAAAAAATATTATATTTGTTTATTTATAGGTAGATGATAAATATGATAAAAACTATGGAGTTCAGAATTTTTGCAAATAAATAACTTCGTATTTTTTTGTTTACAAGCACACGAAGTTACAGGCTATCTAACAGCTAGTTTAGTCTATGTATTGACTTGGCTACTGTATTAACTAAAAATACAGTAGATACACATAAAATAGCTATACCTACCTTACAAGTATACTAATGTTTATTTTCATATTATCCTTTATTTCCAAACACGCCGCAAAAGCTTAAGAATCCATTAGGCCGAGCTTGCAGCCTAAACGACGTAATATTTAAATAGGTATCCACGGCTATCTGCAGATAGAACGCCCCAATTCACATGCGTGAGCCGCGTGATGGATGGCCCTGCGATCAGACCCTTTCCTCGCCTTCCCCGACCAAAATTTGCCTTTCCCATCCCCTGTTGTCCGAAAATCGGCCATCAAGGTCTGCGTAAACTCGGCCCTGAAGCCCTGAAGGCTGTAGGTGATCCATTACGGCAGGCATTTTTGCGTAATCCCCATTTATAAATATGAAATTGAGAAGACCTACTGATGGTTAATCGACTGGAGGTCGGGGTCAACTCGGCCTTCTGACAACCGTTGCTATTCATCATTTGTTTTGTATGGTGTGAATTTCATTTTCGCACTAGTGAAAATTCTTTTTATTAAACTTCAAAGGCGATTTAATTTTATTGTCAATAGACAAATATTTATTTATTTCATCCTGTTTTAATATCTACAAAGATATTAAAACATTTAGCTTGAAAAGATAGTTAAATATTATATTTTACCTATTTATTTTTTATGATGATATCAGACCGACAAAATCTATGTCTGGGGTCGATCATACATACATATCATCACGGGTGCCTTACGGCGCCTGAGACCGCCTAGATGGCCCCAGGGTACCCAGAGGAGGGGATTTTTAATCCCACCTCGTCGTAGCTGATATGAGTCTACACCGAACAAGGGGCTAGCTCCAATAATCCATTTATAAACAGTTTCACAAGTTGGTATAGTGAAACCGGGACCGACAGCTTAACGTGCTCTCCATGGCTAGCGGTGTTGTCAAAAAATAAAAAATAAAACAAATGTAATTTTTAAAAAAATTAAAAACTCATTGGTACACACCGGGATTCGAAACAGGGACCTTAGTGTTTTTAAGTCCAAGGTCTAACTAACTCGGCCACGTATATACATTATATTATTGCATTACGAGTATATTGCTTTATAGTTAAAACAACTGCCTGTTTCGTAACAGCATGTAAAGAAAACTGACTGTAAAGAAAAGAAGTAGTCGTCTCCTGAAAACAGATGAACCCACATATTAAAATCGATATAATAATATGACTAGGTCATTTGACGGTTTATTTCATGAGTATGTATTATATTAATGTTTGAAAACAACCTAGTTGATTTACGAACTTTTATTTTAGTATTTTTATGTGTTGATTTTATGCTATAAATACTTAACTAATTACTAAGTTATCATTAATGTCGCTAAAATTTTGTTACCTATATTTATCTATATTCTGTGCTACATAAAGCTTCCTAAAACAAATTAAACGTCTATAAATAACCATTATTATTATTTTAAAATCACAGTCACTTGATAATGAGTACTTACTTTACATTCTCCCCGTGTCTTCGTCTCTGATTACAGAGTCCCATGTTCTGATTATAGATAATTATAGGCGAGCGAGCGAGGGGCGCTGATGAGCGATTTGGGTATTATTTGCGCTTTATTTGGGTATTTATTGCGCTTGGGTGACGCCGCAGATATTACGCTCAGTTATAATATGGTGGTCCCTCAGGGGTATTCACCCTTCCTAGGGTTTTGTCTGTGGGCATACAGCAGGGTTATAAAAGTTGTGGAAAGAGTAAAAAAAATAATTTCGTACATTCTTTTTTGGTTTTTTTCTTTGTGGTTTACTAAAAGTAGGTATGGTATAGTGTCAAATCAATTATATTGATGAAATCAAAAATTAAAAAAAACATGCAATTTGATTGTAGCTTACGTTGTTGGGGTGTATACGGAGATCGTGGATTCGATTCCCACTCATGGCAAATAATACCTAATAGCAGATAACTACGTTTTTCTGCAAAGCTTGCCACCATGGCAACACTTAGACCAACGTAGTGTTTATATGAAGAAAATAACAAATGATCTATAAATGAAGAAAATTAAAGAAAATATATAAATAAATACTTCGGCTTAAGGACATGGTATCCATGCCAGGAATTTTTAATAAAAAAAAACAAAAAGTTGTGTTTATACAATTCCTAAAGTATGTAAGTATTACACTCGTATTCTAAGACGTTTCCTTAACTCCACTCTTCACTCAAGGAGCGTCTGTCTCAACTTGCTTTTTATAGTTGACATTTGATAGAAAGAGACAGACGTTCCTTGAGTGTAAAGTGGAGTTAAGGATACGTCTTAGAATACGGGGGTTAGTATCGTTGTTTTTGGCACACATAGTACAAGCCTAGAACTTAGTTTGTAACCAGAGTAATATGTTTAAATTAACCTAGTTATATTAAATGCAGCTTTATTGCTTATTTTCTTTCCAAAAAGCTTTTATATTATAAGCAAATATGAATAAATCAAAAAGCTATTAGATTTTGGTAATTTTAAATAGCTTTTTCATCTAATTTGTAATATTTTAAAAGTGCTGCGTAAGCAAAGCGACATTTTGTGTCACGATTTTATACCTGACTTTTATGCATACGGCCTCTATTTATAATATTTTCTAAGCGTTGACAATATATATGGAAACGCGGTGTTGAAAGCGTTTTGTTTGTTTCATGAAAATTGGACTATCATAGAATTCATAGGTTCTTGATTGTAAAATTATCGCTTCGATTTTGATGTTTATTTCATCAATATACCTAAAAGTATATTTAATATTTTTGGGAGTTATAAATTTATATTTTTGCTATTATCTTGTTCTATTTTTATATTAAATGTATATCTATCACCAAATTGAAAAGCTATTAAAAGAGGCTGAAAATTCTTAAAATTGGCGTGCATGTATGAAAAGAGAAGAAATATTAGAAATATTTTATGTACAGTTTGTCATAGTCCCG
Source organism: Monopis laevigella (assembly GCA_947458855.1). NCBI lineage: Eukaryota > Metazoa > Arthropoda > Insecta > Lepidoptera > Tineidae > Monopis > Monopis laevigella. The sequence goes on along the minus strand of OX381583.1, from coordinate 23,712,811 downwards.
GTGATTACAAAACATAATTAATACGTACCTATTAGTAATATTTCTGATGCACATGCATATGTGTGAAATGTCCATAATATGATAGAGACAAGAGTTGTTATGTAATTGGACATTTGATTTTTGATGAATGTAGAATTAATTCTTATTTCATAAGAGGCTAGAAGGCATAACACTATTCCACTAGTGACCAGCAAATAAATAAATAGATTTATGGACTTCATCTTTCGGGTTTCTTGCAAAGTTCAGTCGCCCAGCTCTTACACGATCGTCAATAATAGATATATTTTTTGAAAGTAGAAAAATAAAGTATTAATAAAGTTTCCTAAAATAAAGTATTTTTGGAAACTATACTTAATTTTAATAGTTACCATAGTATCAGTATAGTATGACCGTTTCGTAGACTAGTGGTGACGCCTTTAGCTTTGTATCCGGAGGTCGTAGGTTTGATTTCTACCCATGGTCTGGGTGTTTATAAAATAGTATATTTATTATATCATTGTTTTGAGGAATACAGCTTATTTTATGACCAGATCAATATGATTAAATTGTCCTATATATTAAAAAAAATAGTTTAATGAAAACATTATTGAAAACAGCTGATAGCACTTTAGAATAAATATAAAATGTCTATCTCTTTGTTCGTCTATCAATTAAATGATAACATGCTATATTTTTTTTTAGAAACTTAATACCAATTAAACACTAACGATGTCAAAATGAAAATCGTCAAAATTTTAGAAAATCCTTTCACAATGAATCCCGAACCCTTCGATTGTCGTAACTAAAGGCGCGGCCGACTGCACAACCGCATCGCAATTACGAAGATTATGTCAATTCGCATCAAACTCTACCTGGGGGCATCTATTTTATTCATTAGCCCACACGGAGCCTGGGAGCAAAATTATAGAGACCGCAACAATAATACAATATAATTAATGGGTATCACTTTTTCCCTAGTATAGTATTGCATATTTTTAACGTGCGCCTACCGTCAAAAAATGGTCTTACATAAATCTAACGTTCGTGAAAAGACACTCTGCACTTATATTTTGTTTTAGACTACATAACTATACTATAATACCTTTTTTTTGTTGAACGTTGTTTGCCGCTGCTTGCCGACCAGAGATCAGAACTTCTCTAGTGAGAATGTCGGACGGCGCGTCCGCCATACATTTTGTATTATATCTTTTCAAATACTTGCTTATGTTTAACCGGGTTGAATCCACCAGGATGAAATTTCGAAAAGTGCGTAGAAATCTTCTGATTTACCGCGCAAGGCGGGTGGTTGAGTGGTTTCAGTGGTTGTGCCTTTAGCGTTATATACTTAGGTCGTGGGTTCGATCCCCACTTATGGAAAAACCAATATTACTACGTTTTTCTGTACAATTTACTGTGGTCTGGTGTTTATAAAGCATAATATGTTTATCGTACACACAGTACAAGCCTATAGCTTAGTTTGTTACCACGGCAATACGAGTAAGTATCTGTAATAATAAAATAATAGTAAATACATATCATCATGGGTGCTTTTTTAGCTCCCGAAAGCGACCTCAGGGTACTCAACGGAGGAATTAACCCCTGCTCATTTCGCCTATGGTATTCGGAGGCAACATTTAACAAGTGTCGAGCTTGTTGCGGTGTTTATGATGGTCCCACATATTATTATTATTTCTCTCAGAAATGTCAGGCCAGGAATGTGGTAGGCGCATGATATTTATTATCAACAGATGCTTATACCTAATGCGGTCTCTACTAGGTCCTCGCAAATTTTTAGTAAGATAAATTTTTAGGGATGTGGTAGTTTGGGGGTTTAGTTCAGCGATCCGGAGATAAGCGTCTATTTGGGGTTACAGTTCTTTCGGCGGTTATTGCATTACGCTAATTAGCGAAAATATTGTTATGAAGCCTCGTCGGACCTTTGTTACCAGCTCGGTTGAGTAGCGATCGGATTTCGTAGCCTAAATTGGAGTAGGCTTTTGAGAATAATAGATTTATTTTGCATGTGTTTGGTTATGGAGGTAAGTAATCCTATTAGGGGTGTTTTAGTAGGTAAATTTAAATGAAAAAAAAAAAAACATTTATTTGTTTGAGATATTATGAGAGAATAAATATTAATGATTAAGAACTTACTAATAGTGCTAGATATTAAATTCAGTAAGTATAATGTAAGATTTGTAAGCCAATAAGAGATGTACCTACATACACGGTAAATTCGCTTTGAACGTTTTTCTTTGTGTGATGACCATTCTTGTAATACCGATAAACGAAATTAAAGCACGCGAATTGCGTGACATTTATGTTAAACATCTGTACCCCTAGTGTGAGATTTCTAACTATTACTTTGCGTTTGAGTTAACTAAAATTTGTATGGGAAATAGTTCAGCGCTCCAAGCGGAAATTTTGGGAACTAGAAATGCGGTCGTGTAATTGGTCAAAATGTTAACGCGGTAGTATAGTTAACGCGAAAGTAAACGTTAAAAAACTCACACTAGGCCTACTGGTAACGTCAAGGGTTAAGATATGATCGTCTTCAGTAAAAAGTTTTTATGTAAAATTCGTGTTAGTTTAGTTTAAAAACGGAATTAGTTTTGCTTTTTAAAAAAATACACGAATTATTCGTCTTGTTAATCATGTTGGAAATACGAGTATAATAATAGAAATATTAACTTTATGTAGATAGACTAACAGTCAATTTAAATATAATTTTCGTGCGATCTTTCTGCTAATAGCGTTATTTTTTTTAAATTAATTCCAAAACCATACTCGTAAGTCAAATAGCGTTTGCTACGAATTAAATATGGGTATATAATATTGTTAATATCTACTTTTTTTATTGGAGTACGGTATGTGACTTTGTCTCTATCTGATGGTAAGAATATCTACATAAGCCCACGAATAGGGTCGATCAATACATTTGTTTGATTTGATATTGATTTTGAATACTAAAAATGATGAATATTGTTCTATATAGCCTATTTAGAGTATCTCGCCTATTTTTTTTTAATCAAACATATAGAGATTTTTTAAATTACATCTTATTATATTACTAGATGATGCCCTCAACCAATATTAACAAAATTATATTAGGTATTGTTTTTCAATAGATCAGACACCTATTATGAGTTAGGTAAAGTAAATATGTTAACCATATATGTTTCATAATATACATAAAACCCTAATTTAGTATATATAATCACAATAGTTGCCAAAAAGTTGACATAAAATATCAAATTTCAAAAAAAGTTAATGTAAAATCCTAAATATTTTAATGCAGTCTCTTTTTTTTTAATTTTTTTATTGTGAGCAATAAACGATTGTACAGTGGAGTCCTAAACTAATACATCAGTAGGTATACAGTATATTGTAACTATACAAACAGCATCATTGTTCCCGTTATAGACTTATGGGACTATTTAATAATCAAACTATAAACATTTCAATAAATTAATGAATGTCATTTCAATATAACCAGCATTGCTTCATAGAACATTTTTTTTTATCGAGTGCACTATTTAAAATTTTAGAATTTTAGAGTATTTAAAAACTTTTCCTAAGAGGTAGGTATGTATACCGAAATATAATATACCCTATTTTACTCACAGAGCTAATATATATTCAATAAAAAAAGTATATAAATCGGTACAGTAGTTTTTAACCTGACAAACAAACAAACATACAGAAAGACAGAAATGATAAAAATAATATATTATTTTTCTATATTCAATTTAGATTTTTTTTATTTACGATTATATTATCTATAGTTAGATGCATGGAAATCTAACCCATTATATATATAACGCCATTGTCGTAACCACCAGACCACGAAGGCGTCAAAAAAAAGTTGTTAATATACAATAACAAGACTAGAAACGATTAGATATTTGTTGCAATAAGAACAATAATTCTCTAAAGCATTAGGTTTTTGATTAACGAGGTTGAATTATTAAATCGGAGGGAGATCAGGGAACAGTAGCATCATCTGATAGCATCCATTAATACTTATATAACACGAAATAATGCAATTAATATAAACACAAACTGTTTTCAAACATGTCATGAGAAATTCACAGTTGTTGAGAGGGAGTGCCTAAAAAGTCCGAGGCATTAGCGGCATCTATTGGCAAAAAATATTCGAGGATGTGCTATCCATCATGTTAGACATCAGATTAATGTTTTGATGTATGTATGGGAGATTAGTTGTTGAATGAATGGATGGGCTCGTAATGTTTTCTTTTTGTAATTTTATTTGCGTTATGTATCGTTATTTACTTAAAGTTGAAACATTGTCTACAGTGGACATTTTTTTTTATATGTAGGACAATTTACACATATTGCTCTAGTAACAAACTATAATAAGCTCTAGGCTTCTACTATGTGTACCAAAACAACGATATAATACATATTATAAACACCCAGACCATGACAAACTGTACAGAAAACATACTAATATTTATTTGCAATCGATGGGCATCGAGCCCTCCGTATGCAAAACCAAAGACGCAACCACTGGTCTACGGAGGCGGTAAAATTTCATTGCGACAGCCTAACTGGTTCGTCATACTTAATGTAGAAAAGTACCTCTATATACCTCTCACGTTGTTGTGTTAGTGTGAATTTTCTTTCATATTAGTACTATTGTAGTATTGTATAGAATTATTAATTGATAGTTTATGGTCAATATTTTTTATTACTTTTACCTTTTCTCGTTTCTTTTTATTGAAATATGTTTAATAGTGTAAAAAAAATATTATAATAAAATAACCACAATAAGTGCAAGCCTAGAGCTTAGTTTGTGACCAGAGCAATATCTGTAATTTGTCCTACACATAAAAAAAAACTCATTATCATCTCCCGCTAGGTATTATTATTATTATTATTGGTTGGCAGTACCAATTATTTATTCTTTGGCAGTACTAACTAATGTACTAAAAACGAAAGGAAATTACATACAACATATTAACATACTTGACCAGCTTGTAGTCTTGCTAGCCTGACCGTATTTATTTAAAAAAAAAAAAAAAAAAAATGCACTAAAATATTTGTACAAAGGCGAGCTAATCTACCAGCTAACCTTTAGGGAAGAAAATTGTAATATAGGGTGCACAGAGTAAAGTAAAAAGAGAGCGAAATACATATGGCGTTATTCATAAAAACTTATTGAGTCCTTCATGAACACTTTAGTTATAGAAGGTATTGTCTCTTTTATTTAGCAACAAAAATTAATATGCGTAAAAGAGACAAAACATTCCATAACTAAAGTGTTCTTCAAGGCCTCATAAGATTTTATGAATAAGGCCAATAAACTACATACAGGTACAACTCAAATGTACAACTACATTAAATACAAATAATATAGTAAAATAAATATTTTAACCTAACCTGAATTGTGATGATGAGAAATGAGTATTTTTTTTTTAATGGCGAGAAGTTGTTCGTATGTTGAAAAGAAGACAACAAGCTAGAGCCGTTAGTAAATGCCCGGCCCTGCAGTTTACCTTTATGTTGGCTAACCTGAAATAATATAATTGCCATTAATTAATCATTGTACCTTTAATATTTATTATTTTTAACGTTTAGTATTTAGTACAATGATTTCTAAAAAAATATTTAATAAAAACTTTATTTTTTTGTTATACCATATTTCCATGTCGCTAGTGCATGTCCGTTGACAGCGAAGTAGCCCTAGGGTAGCGGCATTTACGAGCGGCTGCCTGCTGCGGCGACCTTTTACTGGCCCCGGGGACTTTACCTCGTTTTTCCTCGGCCCCGGTCGACACTCGATTAATTTTTCACGGAACGCTTGTCAAAATGTGATTTAATATTGCACGGAAGGGTTCGAGTGATGTCGCATTGAGCTTCTCATAGGTTTGTGACTTCAAACGTTTGTGGAACGAATGCAAAAGTTTTAAAACGATAGATATGCACCAGGATTGTCTTAAAGAAAAGAAAAGGCGTGTGTATTGTCTGTGAGGTTGATCGCCTTGATGGCGCCCTTGTATAACAATATCTGCAAGTTTGCTGTAAGTCAAATTTTCAAGTTTCTAACTTTAAAGACATTCATTTTTTTTTTTTTTTTTTTTACAACTTACACATATTGATCTGGTCACAAACTAAGCTCTAAGCTTGTACTATGTGTACCAGAAACAACGATATAATACATATTATATTTTATAAACACCCAGACCATGACAAACTGTACAGAAAAACGTACTAATATTTTTTTGCCATGGGTGGGAATCGAACCCACGACCTCCGGATACAACATTCATTAAAAGTTCTCTGTCTACCCTTTTTTAAAAAAATAAAAACTTTCTAAGCGTAAGCTTGCGTTTTAAAATAAAGCCATCTTCCAAATTTAAGCTTCTAGACTTAGTAGTTTATGCTGTGCGTTGATAGTCAGGACAAACGAGTTTATAAGTATAGATTGTGTAGTGGTAAAGTAAGACCGTAGACTTAAAAATACTAAAGCTACAAGTACTCTGGTGTATACCAATGAGTATAAATTCAATAAATAAAAAATAGCTAGGTATATTTATTGTTTGACAACACCAGTTTAGGGCTTCGGAGCTTTACGTACGACCATTTTTGTTCCAGTTTCACTATACCAACTTGTATATAAATAATTCTGTCTGTACCTATTTTAAATTTTAGGTAAATCTTACCAGTAGTTATGCATTGTAAAATATTCACGTAGACAGCCACCTATACCGCGGGTTGCTTTCTAAGGGATTTTTTGAAGCCTTCAATACTATGTTGATTTAACCTTTTGCGTGTTTCCTCCATTTTATAACTTCCTTAAACTAAGCGTGCATATGGGCAAACACGTAGCTCGAATCGTAGTTGTTGGTTGCATTTGTTCTGGGACCTTCATATTCCATTCAGATGCAAAATCCGTCAAGTGACCTAGTCATGTTTCGGTTTTAGTCTGTGGGTTCACCGGTTTTCCGAAGGCTACTGCATCGATTTTTCTCTCATGGTACGGTTACATGGCACAAAATAGACTCGTAATGCAAATACGTCAATGTCGCCGCCCATTTTTTAACCTCATCATTTAGCGGGCATAGTGGGAGCGATCAATATTGTTAAACCGCAATATATTGATAGACCCCACTCATGGACTTTGTAGGTCTGCTTAACATCAGGTAGATACAAGGCATACCGTGCTCCTTTAAAAAAAACTATAAGATGGTTGTGAGGTCACATGCCGAGCTCTTATACAAAAAGTCTATTGCTTGCAATAAATGCCTGGAAGCAATTTAATACAGGCATATCTATCTTTTTAGCCCCCTGCTGTATGTTTTGCAGCGTGGCTAATCGAATGAGGGTTGAAATGGCTAGCAGCACTCATTTTAGGCATGGTCAATCAAAAGGTTTTACTATTTTATTCAGGGTTTTATTTCGTTGCAAATCATGTTGTTGACTTTGTAATGATTTATGCATCTACGAGTATGTATTTAGATTTTTCCTATTATTTTGATAATTTTATTATCATGACATTTAATTGAAAAGTACTGTAATGTTTGTTTGGTTGAACGTGCTAATCGCAGGAACTACTGGTTCGAATCGATTGGTGTTGGATAGCCCATTTATCGAGAAAGGCAATAGGCTACATAACATCACGTTACTAGCTAGTATTGCATATGTATTGCGTAGGCATGCGTATGAAGTGGCAGGTACATTGGCAATGTAATTAAATTCTCATAGTAATTACCTAATTAATGACGGACAAAAGGTACCTAGTACATAGTTAGCAGTTCTCCCGGGATTTAGTATAGTTTATACTTTTATTTGTATTATCACGGCGTGCTAATATCACCTATAGACAGCCTCAGGGGTTTATTCCCATCACGCCGTAGTCGATGGTATTCTAAGTACCGAACAAGTGGCCAGCTCGTCGAGGTGTTTGGATAGACTCAATTATCCATCTATGGATATCCAGTTTCTAAGTTGGTATAGTGAAAGTGGGATCGACAGCTCAACGTGCTGTCCGTTCGAGGTACTAGTGGTGTTATCAAATAAAATGTAATTTTTTTCTGGTACAAACTTGAGTTTGACCTGCGACATAAAAACTGTAGGGGTCTAACCAGCTCAATTACCATGTATATGTTTTATTTGTAGACTAGTGGTTGCGCCTTTGGCGTAGTTTCCGGGGGTCATGAGTTCCATTGCTACTCGTGGCAAAAAAATATTAGTACGTTTTCCTGTACAGTTTGTCATGGTCTGGGTGTTTATAAAATATAATAAGTATTATATCGTTGTTTCTGGTACACATAGCACAAGTTTATAGCTTAGTTTGTGACCAGAGCAATATACTTAAATTGCCCTATATATATTATTATTTATATTTGTATTAAAATTTATTTATTTTGACTATTTTTTATTTATATATTTTTTATTTACGATTTATTCGTACTGCACTAGCATTATAGTTATATAATAAAATAAATAAAACACAATTTTATTTGGTTACGATATATTTCGCCTTACATGGCGTCTTCAGTCGTATGACATTAAAATTAAGAAAATAAATTTGCTTATAATATTTTTTTTTTTTTTTTTTTTTTTTTTTAGATTAAGATATGAATATGTGTGTCTTTGTAGTGTAGGTGTGTGTCCGTGTTGTGTATGAAAATTGTTAGTAAGTCAAGAGTCAAGTCTGTGTCACAATTGTATGTTTATGTATGAAAATTGTTAGTAAGTCAAGAGTCAAGTCTGTGTCACAATTGTGAACATACATTGTGACTTGACTCTTGACTTACTAACAATTTTCATACACAACACGGACACACACCTACACTACAAAGACACACATATTCATATCTTAACCTAAAAAAAAAAAAAAAAAAAAATATTATAAGCAAATTTATTATATTTTCTTAATTTATTTTGACTAAAAATTTAACAGAAAAACTCTCGATACCGTAATTAAGTATGGTTACGATACATCATCCATGCATAGGCACTCAAAGCTATCTATTAATAATGGCTAAAAATGGCAACCGCCATTTGCAATTTGCCTCGTCAGCCGGATTTCAATAGGAACGTTCGCCGGTCGGATTCCGGCGCAAATAAATGGAGTCAAATTCCGATATGTCACGCGAGTCGGACGCGCGGATACCAGCGTTCGGCTTTCGGCATTCGGCGAATTTGGGCGCCAACTGCATTCCGACCTAACGTATTTTATCTAATGAGATTCCCATTGGATGATAGGTATTGTTTGTCGATGACGTAGTAGATCCGTTTAATTGGATTTGTACAAATGTTAAGTTCGGATTTTTGAATTTGGAATAATTTGGTGTGGCTTTATCTATTGTTAGTTACTGGAATTCTTTTTTCAAAACGCGAAGAACAATAGGACTTTACATTCGAATTTTAAGTAACTTTCATATTTTTCTATACACATTTTCGAATGCATTTTAAACCCCTAACAAAGATGTTCATAGTGGACGACAAACGAATATACCTATAATAATTTTTATTAGCTTTTAGCACCCTATGCATAATCTACTCTTTCAAAGGTTAGCTGGTAGAAAATGCCTAAGGGATATGTACAATTACATTTTGTAATATTGTGTAATAAAGTATTTTAAATAAATAAATAAAATCAACTTTAATGGAAACAAAATACTCGGGTAACTAAATAAAACATAAGGTCTCTATAACTTCGCTAAGCCGACCGGTCTCGTTACCACCGCACCGCCCATAAAGATGCAAAAACCGTCAAGTGACCTAGTCATATTTCGGTTTTAATCTGTGGGTTTACCGGATTTTAGGAGATTACTACATCGATTTCTTGTCGAGGTGGTAGTCTCCTTTCAGGGTGCGGTTACAAAATGGGTGGTTGAATTAATGATAAGGCAGCGAGTATATTAAAATATACTCGTAATGCAATTCGTCTTTGTCGCCGCCCAATTCGTAATCGCATCTTTAGCCGGCATAGTGGGAGCGATCAATGTTGTTTAGGAACAATTATTGATTAACCGCATTCATGGACTTTGTAAGTCTGCTTACCACCAGATAGATACAAAGTCACATGCCGTGCTCCAAAAAAAAATTTTTTTAATCTAATAATATACGTAAGTACCTACTTATAAATAAGTTAGTTGTAACTTACTTCAAACCCCGGTAGGTGGGTAAGTCTTAGCGCTTGCTAAGTAATAGGACACTGCATTCGTAATCGCGAACTTCGCGTTCTCCATAGAAAATGAGCTTTCGCACTTACAATAATACTCAATTACTGTTTGTCGCAGAATTAAAATAATATTTTTTATCGGTCATTGTATTTATTCACCTTTCTTTGTTGGGGGTTTTTTTTTTTGTAAATTGGAAAAAAAACTTTTTTAATATTTTAATATAAAAATGTTTATTTTTTACCCACAGAAGAAATATTTTTGTGTACAATTACGAACATAAACAAAAAAAATGAACTTTGACCAACAGCCAAGTTGTAATATTGGAAGTACCTTTGTATGGGCGTCAAGTTGACTCCAGGCCCTAGTGTATCAATCGGTTTATAAGTCTATATAAACACCGTGATGGGCTTACCACTTGTTCGGTGTAGACACAGAATACCAAGGGTAACGAATAACAAGGTGTGAATAAAACCTCTCCGCTGTGTACCCTGAGCCCTATAGGCAGTCTCGGGTGCCCCGTAAGGCACTGGTCATATACGGTAAAAAAATGTGTGCTTTATATAAAAGTTACTATGAGATTAGACAGCCGCCGTGGGTTAGTTGATTAAGTTGTTGGCGTTGGATAAGGAAGTCGTGGGTTCGATTTCCTCTCATGGCAAAACAATATTAATATGTGTTTCTATTTAATTTACCGTAGTGGTCTGGGTGTTTATAAAATACAATATGTATTAGTACCTACATGTCGTTGTTTCTGGTAGGTAAACAAGCTTAGAGATTAGTTTGTGACCATGGCATTTATTTTATTTTATTGGTGTACGGCATGTGCCTTTGTATCTACCTGGTAGTAAGCAGACCTAATCATTGTTGTTTAACAATATCGATCGCTCCCACCAGCGCCTGATTTAGACTTCGGCGGCCCATAGGCAGAACATGTGGTGGAGGTCGTTCTTCAAATCGTTTGTGGTTAACTGTTGAAGGTTTCATGTTAGACCTTGGACTTAAAAAAAAACACTTAGGTCCCTGGTTCGAATCCCGGTGTGTACCAATGAGTTTTTAATAAAAAAATGTATGTAGGTACATTTGTTTGACAACACTACTATAGTACCTCGGGGAGCACGTTAAACTGTTGGTCCCGGTTTTACTATACCAACTTGTGAAACTGTTTATAGATGGGTTATTGAGTCTATTCAAAACATCGCGACGAGCTAGCACTTGTTGTACTCATTCCATCGTCTACGACGAGGTGGGATTGAAACACCTCCGCTGGGTACCCTGGGGCCGTTTAGGCGGTCTCTGCGCCGTAAGGCACCCGTGATGATATGTATGTATGTATGTACTAAGCCTTTATCGATTTAACTTTTTTTTTGTGTTGGCAGGCCATAGGCAACTGCCTATGTTGCCTATGCTTAAATCCGGCACTGGCTGCCACTATGCCGGGTAAATGATGGTTACGAAATGGGTGGCGACAGAGACGTATTTGCATTACGAGTCAATTTTAATATTCTCGCTGCTTCATCGTCAAATCAGTCGCCCGTTTCGTAACCCCACCAAGAAAGGAGGCAATAATTCGATGCAGTATTCCCCGGTAAGCCGGTAAACCCACAGACTAAAACCTTATAATTAAGCTGATAATGTCCTTTATTATTATTATTAAAAAATAATTGTGCACGAAATAATAATCAATGACATAATAAAATAATTTCAATGAAATTATCACATTACTACATTCATATGCTCTTACATCTACCTAAAAAAAAAAAGTACTTACAGGTACTTATAGCCGACGACTTAGTCGCTTACAGACGTTGAGTGTGGAGGGTCATGCTTGTCACGTGGAGGCATTATTGCCTGCACTCACATATTGTAAGGCTGTATGCCTTCACGCCAATGCTTCGCGTTGATTTGAAATATTTTCACGAAACCATTTATTCGCACCTCACAAACATTCGCGGGTATATTAGAGTTGGATTGGTGGATTTTGATAGTTTTTTTTTATCAATAATTAATTTCTAATAATATTTATTAAACACAGGAATACAACAAAAAACAATCAATGTAACACTAAATAGTTATAATGAATAGTTTTAGGACCGATAGTTTTTTAATTGGATTACAAGGATAGCTAATAATGATATAATCAAATATGTTAGATTTTTCACACATATTACCCTGGTCACAAGCTGCTAAAGTTAGCTAAGTTCTAGGGTCTAGGCTTGTATCATATGTAATGATTACAATTGAAAATTATTTAGTAATATCTTCCGCTTATAATGTTGGTGTATTAAATTATATGTTACATGTAACAACACAAAGAAATATCACCAACAAACGAACATTGTAGTCTTTGACACGTGTTTCGCCTCTTAACAAGGCATCTTTAGGACTGGATGGTATGGTTCATGGGTGCAGGTTTAAATAAATTTAGAATCGGAGAGCTGGAAATGTTAATTTGGTCAATTAATAAAGTTGGAACAGATTTTTTAATTATTTCTAACTGCTCTAATATATTTAAATGCAAACCTTTCTTTTGATTGGATAAGTATGATTTATATTTATTTTCAAAATTAAAAAATATTGCACAATCACTATTTACACATTTTGGTCTCGTTCATATTATTTGTGTTGTCTCAGAGTTTTCCCGCCACCATTTAATTAAAAATATTGAAAAATACAGTCCATGTAGTAAAAATCATTTCAGTAGTTTACGAGTTTACCCGAAACAAACAAACAATAAAGTCTATTTGATTTGATAATATTAGTATAGATCTTTATAATATTAGTAGTAGAAAATCTTTTCATCATATAATATATTAGATATAAAATTAAATTAATTTTTATTTGCAATTTTCGCCATTGTCGGCTGTATTATAATTAATCTAACATAAAGTAGGGTTACAGTAGAGACATACACATTTATTTATAGTCCTTCATTGATATACAATGGTTGGCGTCTAAGATGGTAACTTTATATTACTTTGGAAACGGCATTTTTTAAGTATTACAATATAACTAACATTAAACCATTTTTTTTTAAATTATATTCCGGCCAGGTCCTTTGTATGGGGCAGGCAAATCAACGGGTGCTTCTACATACTCATTAAAATTTAAAAAAAATAACGAAACAACCAAGATTATTTAGCCGCAGTATAACGTGAGATTTTCGCGGATCCACGGTATGTCAGTCTCGCAGGGAGGTGAGAGGGTAATCGCTTTGTAGTGCCGCGTTTTGTATGCCTCTATACGTTCCAACGGCAGCCAATACTCGTGGCGCATACTCATACCGTGGATGCCTTTCTAATAGGGTAACACCATATTCCTTTTGTGATTGTTTTTTTTTTTGCTGAAATAGGTACGTGACAAGAAATTATGATATACATATTTTAGATTACTTTTCAGTTTTATTTCTTACTTGGTAAAATATATAAATTGAAGCTATAAAATTTTATTGCCAAATATTTCGCCTCTCTATGGAGCGGCGTCATCAGTGACAGTGACTGAAGGTCTTTGTCATAAATTTTGAAGAAGTAATTTTATGTCTTTTAGCAATGGTAAAGGCAATGCACTATACAGTTTTGTATTTATTTTTTAGAAAAATATCATCACCACCTAGCCCATCATGGAAAACATCATCAGCATGTTATGTCCATTGTTGGTTCGATATTAATAAATTTACAAAACAAGTTAGACAAAACCTAATGCATTACATTCAGACCAGGGCTATAGTATGCACCAAGCTGCCATATAAAAGAGCTTTCCCATGTTTTTAAATCAATAGACCGAATAGTTTTAGGAAAACTCTTTAATACTCTTACTGTGAAACAATTGTTAAAGGTAGTGTTATGTATACGCGCATGGGTGGGCACAGGTAAAATATTATTAATTTGAGAATCTACTGAATGTCTGTGTCCATTCATGCGAGTACAAAGGGGTGTCGTAGTTTCTCCCACATAAAAACTGTTACAAAATCTGCACTCCAGCATATATACGCAATGAGAAGTAGTACATTGTGCGAAATTTTGAATTTTGATGACAACAGGGTTATGATGAGTTTGTATATTGATATCGGAATTTATTATGGGACATGTTTTGCAACGAGATTGATTGCACTTGTGTGTACCTAACAATGTGTTATTGCTCCGTGTATTTTTATTTTTTGCCAAAATAGCTTTTAAATTTTGATTTTGTTTATACGTTACACTAGGGCACGTTTCCAAAAGATTTCGTGTAATATTATTATTTTTAAGGATAGAGAAGCTATCCTTTAATAAATTTTGAATTTTGTGTGCCCCGTGGAAGTATGGTATTATAAGCCGAAGGGAATTTTGTTGTTGTGTGTGTATAGCGTTTGGAGTGTTAGAAGGCCTGTTCATGTGTTTGTGTAAAAAGTTTGGGGGATAATCGCGCCTACATAACCCATTGAAGATTTTGCCTTGATATTTAGCCAAAGATGTTGAATTATTACAAATTCTTTTACCGCGGATAGAAAGTGAATGTGGTATAGACCGTTTTGTGTGCGACGGGTGGCAACTACTGTAATGCAGATACTGTAACTTGTTGGTTTCTTTAAAATGAACAGAATTTTCAGTTTTATTGAACTCTATAGATTTTTATTATTGTAAATGGTTGAATTACCTTACTATTAATGGTACTTAAAAACTGTCATTTAATTCGAGGTTGTTTTTGATAGTTTTCTTTCAGTATGTGATTACGAAATAGGCAGTAGTTTTGACAATAATGCAATGATGATAAAAACTTACAATAAAAAATGCCATCATTTTTATTTTCAGGAATTTCAGGTTTTATTGTTAAATATACCTTACTAAATGATTTTACCCCAAAACTATTTCATTTGATTTTATCATCAGCCATAACAATAAATAAGAATTCGAAGACAGGCAGTGAAACTGATTTAGTAAAAAAAAATCTGATTTCTAACTCAATAAATTATATTTTAAAAGAAAAAAGCAGCTGGTTGAACTGCGTGAAGTCTTGATTGCCGCGAAAATATTCGGTGACAGTCATCGTCATATTATTAGAAGGAAAAAAAAAAACGATTAAAAACCTTGTGCAAAGCGTGTTATGGTTTTTATGATAAGACAGCTGCGCACGCGCTTCACCTGCCCCACGTGTCCAAGATAAAAGAATCTCAGAAGTTTCCGAGATTTTCATTGTTGAGATGCGTATGCGCATTGATTTAAGGCATTTTGGTGAAATCTTTTGTTACGTCCTTGGTTTGAAGTATTTATTTTAATTGCCAATGACCAACGCTTTAAATTTATTGTTCACGGTATAAAGCCACTTTGTAAGAATACTGCTAATGCAGAAATCAGTACACTTTGTACCTTTAGCATCATTACGATATTAAAATGGCCTTCAGAAATTTGCATTGTTTGATAGTATGGGTATTGCAGGTCTATTTTGAAAAGGATTTCAATTGGATAATATTTTAAAATTATACATTACTATTGAAAATTTATTCAGTTCGTTAGAAGTACAGACTCAGTTTTATGTTTTTTAAAACTATTGACACCGGAATTTTTGGTGAGAGCTCGGGACGGAGATGGTAGGAAGGAAGGTTGTATCTATGTTATTTCTGTGTTTTGGATGGAAGATTGTTGTTATTTCAAACTTATTGCTCTAACTTTCGAAAGCGTTGTTCATTTCACTCCAGACAAAAATTAAAATTAGCTTTTTCGTTCTGAGTCCAAACTCCGCTTTATGCTGAAATAATGGCCGCCATACTATTGTAGAAAATGTTTACTTAGACAGTGACGAAAGGATCATATACTTTAATAAGGATCGTGTTGCCATTTATTTATATACCTACTCGTCTAACCGTACAATACTCAAAACTACACAGCACTGGCAATAATATTGTTTAATTAACAATGATTGCCATTAAAAAAAAATAAAGAAACCTAATTTATTCTTTTGTTTACGCTGACATTAATGTTATGGTCATCCGGATTAAGCCTCGTAAAAATCTCTAGGCAATGGTTGTTTCATAGTCTCATGGTTGTTTCTTAGGTAGATTAAATTTTAGCATTTAAAGTATATACCTATACAAAATTTAACTCTTAAATATTATTTAACAGAAAATATTGAAAGTCATTTAAGGTAATTTATTAAAATAAAACATCTGATCACATGCACTTTTGGCATCTTCGACCGCTATTGAATATTCCTTAGTATCCCTATTATATTTGGATTATGCTTAAAACAAAATTGAGCATATAACTTAGGTTGACTAGATATCAGATTTCCGGATCCGGGTAAGCCTATCCTAGATTTTGATTCCCTGGATGGCCTTTGTGTCACAGTCACAACATAGAATCGACTAGGGTTCATTACCACATAATCTATATGTAGGATCATCTCTTATTCATATAGCAAGGAGTCGTTTGTTAGTTGTGTTTATTCTGAGAAGGCTCCTCAGTAGCCTTATTTGATTTCTATTCAATTTCCAGTGATACCTAATGACTAGGCCTGTAGGTGCCTCACCAATGAATTTCTTGAAATATTGCTGGGTTGACCACCATGTTGTATCGCCTTCATCAAACTTCAATACATTTGCGTAGGCGACACTTTTTTTAAACTTTTTATTTATAATTCTTATTGAGATGCTAGCGATTAATATTATAATGTTTTATTTATTCTGTTTTTTATGTCATTTTAATTGTTTGTTATTTTGACAGGATTAAAGAAAAATACAGTATTCAACAGATACAGTATATCAAAGATCTTGTTTTTAATAAATAAACCATTATTAGTAACCTATCTTCTGATATCAATATTTATAATAATTCTATTATTACTAAAGACCACGTCTAAACCAGGACAAAGATTGACAAAAGCAAATTCAAGTAAATAGAAATGATTCATGAAGTACAAAGAAGTATAACTCTAGCCGAAAGAAACGACAAAAAATGTTTTTTTATATTCAAATCTTTGCGAAAAGTTGGGTCTTTATAATTTTGCTGATTGTCAACCATCAACCTAGTCAAGTTTTGGTTTTAGTCTGTGGTTTTTTTTTAAAGACGACTGCATGGATTTTTTGACGAGTCTCCTTTCAGCGTGCGGTTGCGTAACGGGTAGTTGATTTGACGATCAAGCAGCAAGGATATTAAAGTAGGGCTCGTAATCCAAATTCGTATTTGTCGTCGTCCATTTCGTACCTGCATTATCTAGCATACTGTGAGCGATAAATGCTATTAAATTAAAATGATCGACCCCATTCATAAACTTTGTTAATCTGCTTACAATATAAAGATATAAATTCACATACGGCCGTATCCATAAAAAAAAAAAAAGATTGCTCTTAAGGTTAAAAAAAATGTTTATCAAAATTTAAATTTCGTATTTTATTTTACAATTAGGAGGAATATTAACTACGGTATGCAGATAATATTAAGAAAAGAAAAGAACTATAAATAACATTGCTTCTGTAAATAATCTAAAATTGAATTGCGTTTAAAACACATACATTTTGTCTACCGAGGCACCCCGACCGTCTACCTGAGTACTGGAGAAGTACACCCACTGCAATAGTCGCTCGCGCATCAATTCACTACGCAGAACCGAACAATAGCACCAAAGTTTTTTGCAGCGGCTCGCAGCGGCTTTAGCATAGGTTTCGCCGCGAATTCCTTGCACACACCTGGTCGGAAACGGGCCCCAGGGGTCCCTGATTGATAGAGGTCTCGTGACAGCCCCCCGGTAAACGCGATTTTCGTCACACAATACACCAAAACTTCGCTCGATTTGAAATGGCTTTGAAGCCGACGACACGGAGTCTATAGCCGGCTTAAAACAATCAATGATCGAGTTTCGTGAATGGAAGGTGAAACAAAAATTTTACTCTTTGTGGGTGGCTCGACGGGAAGTCAATTTCGGATGACAATGGTTCTGTCCGAATTGTTGTTACATGGTATATTGTGAATGTTTTAAAAGAACGTGCATACTAGGTTCTTATTTCATTCATCAGCACAATTTAAGCGCCTAAAATTTGCGTAATAAACAATACAATAGAACAACAATGCCGCACGTAAATGAGCAGGATTACCCGGAGACATAGGTCTCGCGAGGATCTCGTGCGATTTCTTGGCGTGAAATAATTTAATTTAATTGAATAACATTACGTATTCCACACGTGCTAACATCTGCAAGAAAACAATTTGATTGATCTCCTGATGAATATTCAAACAGACAGAGCTAAGTATGATAAGTCCCCCGCAAATACTGCGGGTTTCCCTGAGGAGTGATTCGGGGATGCCTACGGGCTGCGACTGCGAACCAGTTACCAGATTTTAATCTTAGATAACGTTCGTTACCAATGAACAGTTTACATAAATTGTAGAGTTAGCACCTTGTTAACAAAGTGCACTGTTTTATTTATAATCATAACACTTAATGATGGGGATATTATTGGGGATATATATCTTTGATTTTTATCAACAAATAAGTTTTGACCTTTTTGATTCGTAATGCGTTTTTGGGGAAGGGTTAACTTATTTGATTTTACACTATTTATTTACATTAGGGGTTTGTTCATAACTTTTAGGATAAAGTACTGCAATAGTAGGTAATTGTAGTGTCCGTACTGTGAAGGGTTTAGAAATTCCTGGTAGCTGTACCAGAAAATATGTTTTGGTTGTGATTTTTTTCATCGTTTTGTACAGGTTTTAATTAAAATTAACTTAGTTTTTATTATTATTTTTTGTTCTTCACGGGTTAAAAATGATGCTAATTCTGAATCTAGATCAATCAAGTGACGTGGGGTCGCAGTGTTTTTGCATTTAAACTTAGTATTAAGAAATAAATACTTAAATGGATTAAAATAATATAAAAAGTGACTAAAATATACATATTCTAGTCACTTTTTACTACACTAGTATCGTTGTACTTCTTAATATTTCGTTGCTTTCCATCAGACAAGATTGAGGTTAAACGTAGACTCTATTTAAAATAAAATAAAAATGCCAACATGAACTGTTTGAAAGTGCTATATTTCCGCTTTTAATGTCTGATTTTTAAATTCTTTATGATTTCCATTCAGGAAAGTATGTACCTACTCAATTACATTAATTGTGAAAAAAAAAGTAATTATTGAAGAAATTGTTCAAATTAAGCAAGCACACCTTTTTATTAAGGAAGCAAAAAAAGTTTTTTTTGCAAAAATCTTTCAGCGACATCTACGACTAATTGTGATCCTTATCTGCAGCAAAAACATAATAACTGAAAACGCAAACAACTCAACGTTCTCTCGAAAAAAGGAAAAAAAGCTAGAAGAAATAATTAAATATCTTCATCCAACCCTTCTAATTAATAGCCATCAGTGTCTGCGCCACTCGCTCGCCAAGGGCTGACAACGCTTTCAAGTTTTTTAATATGCTTCCTCACCTCTATAAAACCGAAAGGATAATTGCTTTTTTCCTCTCCCGAGTTCCTCGTTTCAGTGAGAATAAATCTCGCTACAATTAGGAAAGTTGGCGCTATTTGTAGGTGACGAGGCTTGGGATATTCTCGCGATAATTCTGAGCCTTAATAAAGATGGAGTCGCACTTCTGAGCGTTCAACGTGAGATTTCGTACCTAGTTTTTTAAACGGATAAAATTGCTAAAGTTTTCTTTAGTGTCTGCTACCAAGTTTGCCAGTTTAGGAGAGTTTGAGAAGTTAAAGATTTAAGTTGTAAATTGAAACACATAAAGTTTTAGTCAATTACTCCGAGGGGTTTTTATTAAAATTGGGTATTTATTTAAGATTGTTTTCTTTTACTTATCTTCGTTTTATTTTTGTGTAGACTCTTAATGAAAATTTGTCTTTGTCGTCGCCCATTACGTAACCGCATCATTTCCCTGCAAATGCAGTTAAACATCAATGTCGACCCCATTCAAAGATTTTGTAGATCTGATTACCCACATAATCTATAAATGCCGTGCTACAATAAAAAAAAAATAAGAAAGAAACAACCAAACAAAATATAAATATAGCGTGTCTGTAACATGCTAATTATGAAAAGCTTACGTAAAACTTTAAAGCTTGATTCATAGTTGTCACTCATTGGCATACAATTAAAATTCAGCCTCAACTTTTTTATTTAATTACAGCTTGAAATGAGACTGTGTACATACTCGTATGTGTAGAAATATGATAACCATATAGTAAGTAAGCGGTATACAGTGTCAGAATTATACTTGTCAAAGCAGTTCAAAACCCACTAGGCCTACGTCTAATAGTCTGATGCTACTACTAATACAAACTATTACTATTTATGATAGTCTCCGTCAAGTAGTGATCTTGCGTCTTTGGCGTTGTATCCGGAGGTCGTGGGTTCGATTCCCACCCAAGGCAACAAAATATTAGTACGCTTTTTTTCTACAGTGTGTCATGGTCTGGGTGTTTATAAAATATAATATGTATTATGTCGTTGCTTCTGGTATACATAGCACAAGTCTAGAGTTTAGTTTGTGATCAAAGCAATATGTGTAAATTGTCCTGCATATTTATATTATTATCAACCATAGTCCTGAAGAGACTCTGCTGAATTGAACAGAAATATACACTTTATATTATTTGCCATCAGAGTAAATCGAACCCACGCCTCTAACTACGCTATAACGCCAAAGGTGCAACCACTATGCTACGGAGGCTGTAAAATACTTGTGTGTGTGAATTTAGAATGTTTTTGTTTCACGAAGAGGAATTCACAATTCTGTAGAATTCAAATCTCAATCTCGTATAAAAAAAAGACCTGTAGATATAAAAGATCGAGATTTATAATTTACGATACCCGTAATAATATTTTTTCGCTCGTTAAAACTGTACATGAATAATAAAATAGGTACTTTAAAATTATGTTTAATTTTTTTTATTATTTCTGCTAGGTAGAGGTAATGAAAACTAAATATTTTTATGTTTAAAAAAGAGCATAAAAATATTTAAAAAACTAATTAATATTACTTACTCAAGTATAGGGATATAAATATTATTAAGGCAACGCAATAACCGCTTGTAAGGGCGGAGAGATAAAAAACCTAAGACGCGAGCAATCCTTTTGCTGAAAATTGAATAGTTGGATTACACGTCCTGCTGGGACGGTAGGAGCTAGGGTCGCCTCTAATAGTTATTTATTTATTGTTTATATTAATAAATCTAAATTATAAATTAATTCCATCTCTCACCGGCCAATATATTTAGGGGGTATAGATCAATAATTTTCTTTATTGTCTTTTAAATATTTATCATTTATCAACTTGTTTTTGAATTATTTTAATTTATATTTCGTTTTGTTTACGCAGGTAATCTGGTTTAAATTAAGGATTTTATTAGATTTGTTTATAAATTTCTTATCAGGACATTTTTGTGTTGAAATATAGAGTTGCACCCACCAGAATTTTAAAATGAAAACTAAATAATTTATGCAAAAATAAATAACACAGTGCCATCTAGTATAAAATTTATCTAACTTTATATTATATAAATACTCTAATAGAAAGTAAAACAAATGACACACTGCTCTGCCATCTAGTGTACAAAATTAGGATTTCTAGGCGTTGGTTCTGTTTCATGAAAATATAAACAGCTTATTATTACTCCTAAATAACCTATAAATTAAAATTTTTAGGGCTGATTTTACAATCGCTAGATAAAGTTATTCTACAGTTAACTTGTATGAAGAACTGTCAAATTTATTTATTCTCCATACAAATAATCTGTCGAATAACTTTATCTGACGATTAAAAAATCAGCCCTTAATTATTCATTATTTAGTTAGATGTTTGTTACCTAATAACTTCGAAACGACTTTACTATTGTCATTTACACTCATATAGGGTAATACAAGTCTCATATGAATAATAAGATACATTTTATTTCACCAATTTAGAAATTTCAGGAACATTTTATTTTTTTTATTTTTTATTGGAGCACGACATGTGACTTTGTATCTACCTGGTGGTGAGCAGACCTACAAAGTCCATGAATGGGGTCAATCAATAATTGTTCTTAAACAATATTGATCGCTCCCACTATGCCGGCTAAATGATGCGATTACGAAATGGGGGGCG
Source organism: Monopis laevigella (assembly GCA_947458855.1). Classification (NCBI taxonomy): domain Eukaryota; kingdom Metazoa; phylum Arthropoda; class Insecta; order Lepidoptera; family Tineidae; genus Monopis; species Monopis laevigella. The sequence continues at coordinate 23,690,613 of OX381583.1, read as the reverse complement.
ACAATGACGAATTGCATTACGAGTATATACTCGATGCCTTATCGTCAATTCAACCACCCATTTCGTAACCGCACCCTGAAAGGAGACTACCACCTCGACAAGATATCGATGCAGTAGTCTCCAGAAAACCGGTGAACCCACAGACTATAACCGAAACATGACTAGGTCACTTGACGGTTTTTGCATCTGTATGGGTGGTGGTAACGAGACCGGTCGGTCGGCCTAACGAAGTTATAGAGACCTTCCTTCCACCTAAACATCGTTATAATAAGTAATTGTAGACGGCAATTACTTTGGATCGAATTCAAAATTGGAGGCAGGCAAAGTTGTGGGCAGAAACTTGTATAAAAATAAGAGCGGTGTGTTGACAACCCTAAATTGATAGGAAGCCTTCAGCTCATGCGGCCATTGTGGCCCAACCTCGGTCTTTCCTGATTAGAAACACCATTGTGGAAGAGCTTGTCGAGACACTGGACTCAATTATTGCAGTAGGTTTTATATGTCTACGTCTTCCAGGGGCTTATGTAGGAATTGGACTGAGGCTTTTTGTAAAAATAAAGTGAAGTTACTTGCCATGCTAGTTAGACAGACAGTTACTACGTCTTTTAACGAAAACATAAATATTTAAAAAAAAAATTTCACGCGTTATTTATGAAAATATAGCATGTTTCTAAGTTAATATCAAGATATTTATCTACGTACTGTAACAGGAGTTAATAAACGGACCAAAAACAATTAAGTTTTGATTTTATTTTGTGGGTTAACCGGTTTTCAGGTTGATTATTGTATTGATTTCCTGTCGCAATTTATGTCTTTGTATGGAAATAAAACAGCTCTACAAAATATAACGAACTAGTATAAGACTACGTGTTTATCTGCCAAGCAAAAGTTCCACTAAGGATCTACCTATAAATTTATTTTAAGGGTTTAACGAGTGCCGATGGAAAGCATAAAAAAGGACGAAAAGTATCGCTTAAAATTAAATAACTATAAAATTAAACAATACAAGTTACTTAATACCTAATGATTTTCTTAAACATTAGTCCCAACGCAACTCACATGCATCTAATTAAAAAACTACTCCGCACAGATTTATTTTGTATTTTTTTGAAGCGAATATTTTCATTTCTTTTAGGAAAAGTCTATTAAACTCTTCACACACCACAATTTACTTTTATATGAATCTCCTCCCTTATGTGTTCTATCGATAATTAATTGCATCTACTTGTTACATTTGCTTAATAGAAAACTCTTTTCTATATTAGACTTTACCTATACAAGACCCATATTATCTTTTTTTTCCCTTGCAGTTGGTAACTAGGTAGTAAGAATCATGGTAGACACAGGGACTCTTCTCAGTACCTCAGTGTTTTTATTGGAGCATCCTTTAAGGAGTTGGAAAAAGTTGCAGAGAGCGTCGCAAGAGGGCGCGCTCATCTAATGAAGGTACTTCTTTGGCACGTTACAGCGTCCTCTAGCGAGCCTTCAACCGAACTAAATTAATTAGTGTTTCGAAAATTCCTTTATCTTTAAATTATTTTATATTGTAATAAGTATAGTGGTTTATATTATTTAATTAGTTTCACAAAATAGTTTTTATTGTGAAACATTAGGAAAGTTTAGTAAATGTTATTTGTGGTAAATATTATGTAGCTTTTATAACTGGCTCCTGAAATACAGGTATAGATTAGCCAGGGAACAATCAGGGCGATTTTTCAAAAGTAATCAGATTAAAAAAAACAATGGATAAGTTGTATTAAGAACTATCAAAGTTATCTATTCTCCATACAAGTTATCTGTCAAATAACTCTGATGATTGAAAAATCGCAAATGTAATATTAGGTATCTTCAACACTCCTGTTTATATAATTTTTATACTCAATTTATTTTGTTACCTTCCTAAATTAAGTATAAATTTAGATTTTTTATTAGTATTGTTTGTTTTATAGATGAGTTAATCACAGTAATTAAGTAGATTTTATGGTTTTGAAGCTGAAAAAGAAATTTGAACTTATAAAAGGAAGGAATTACATAAAAATAAAATAGTTTTTTTATAATTTGATGTTAAGTTCGAGTGTCGGTCTTTCTTATTAACTCTCTACGTTAACTCCACCTTTTCTTTTTAATATATTTAACGGCTCTGGATACAAGTCCAGTTGTGTTCTCTGATGAAAATAATGAAACATGTATTTTTTCCTTTTAGTGTCGCCTATACAAAAACCAAATGACTTAAATATTTTTACTAAACTACTCACGTTTGAGACCATTGCTCGTGCATAAAGCATATTTTATTACATTTATACGAAAAAAAAAATGCATTTTTTGGAATTATTTGAACCATTTAGGCATTCATTGATAACTTATGTCTCGGTATTTTTTTTGAAGAAATATAAACTACCGGTTTTATATTCAAAAAATAATCTATATGGTGAAAAGCCAGAGTATATTGGCCCGAGTAAGAATCAAACATAACCCTTATACTTAATAGGTAATCTTTGACAATTATGGGTACCTTACGACGCCCAAGAACTCCTCAGGGTACCCAGCGGTGGGGGTTTACGCCCACGGCCAACTCATCATAGCCGATGGCAATATGAGTCTGCATCAAAACAGTGGCTAGCTCATCGCGATATTTAGATATAATCAATGAACCATCTAAAACAGTTTCAAAAGTTGGCATAAACAACAGCTTCCGAGGCACTATAGTGCTGTTGTCAAACAAATGTACTTATTTTTTTAATTAAAAACTCACTAGTTAACACACCAGGGTTTGAACCGGGGAACCTTTGATATTATTTGAAAGATATAAAGATATCTAGATTTTTGAGTCCCACCTATCATATAATATTTGAGTATCCGGCTTGTGAAGCGAGTAAGGAGTTAATTAGCCCCGGCACCCGCCCGCCCTAGGTTCATTATGCACCATTACGCGGTTTGCTATGAATTTAAGCATCTACTCGTAGAGAAAATATACGCACCGAAATATAATTCTTTAATAACCTGAGAAGATTATATAATTGTTATTTTTTATAATAATTTTGAATATTATACACACTATTTATTAAACCCAAAGATTTCGCAATTAATATAATAATAATATGTGGGACAGTTAACACATATTACTCTAGTCACAAACTAAGCTCTTGGCTTTTACTATGTGTACCAGAAATAACGATATAATATATATTGAATTAATGTATCCACGACCTCCGGATACAACGCCAAAAACGCAATCACTAGTCTATGGAGGCGGTTAAATATGTCCTCCAAACCATTGTGCATTTATAAGAAGAGTTATAACAGTGGACGAGGTAAACGGAGTATGTAGAGATACAGTGAAGTGTTTTTAGGTCCTCGGTTCAAACCCCGGTGCATACCTACCAAAAGATTTATAATAAAAAAAAAGTACAGTTGTTTGACAACACCACTATAGTGCTTCGGTGAGAACCTTACGCTGGCGGCCCCAACTATCTATACCAACTTGCTAACCTGTTTATAGATGGGTGGGTTATTTAGTCTATTCAAATATATCGTGATGAGCTAGCCACTTGTTCGGTGTAGGTAGACTCATGCCATCGGCACTACGACAAGGTGGGATTAACACCGCTCCACTGGGTAGTATTATTTACGTGGCGCCCGGTTGTCTCTGCCTACCCGGAAGGGACCTGGCGAGAAGATAAAATATAATCTATAAAAATATACCCAAAACATATTTAAAACTGAGCTACACATAATGCTAATATAATCTTCAATATATGTGGTGGCCGATTTGGTTACCTTAGACTTAAAGACAAACAAGGTCCCTGGTTTCAACCCCGGTGCATTTTGTTCACCAATAAGTTTTTAATCTAAAAAAATGGATTAAAAACCCCTCCCCTAGAAACCCTGAGGCCGTCTAGGAGTTCTGGGAGCCGTAGAGCACCCGTGATGATATATATATATATATATATATCATCACGGGTGCTCTACGGCTCCCGAGACCGAGATGATATATATATATATATATATCATCATTATTAAATAAAAACCGGATGACATGACCGTTCAGGCGACTGCTCGATAATGTTAAGGCACCCTTAAAATGAATAAACAAAGACATAGTGACTTAAGTGTGATGAAATGTTGATAAAAAATGATGGAAGTGTTGATATCATACATAAATAATGTCAATAAGCTTTCTGAAGCAAACTTTATTTTTGATTAACAAAACGGCCTGTGGTTTAAGTTAGAATTTAATAATCAACTTTAAGTTTATGATTGCGTTAAACATAAACTAACAAAACATACGAACTCTTTCAGTTTTATAATCTTCATAAAACGCGTGCCGAGAGTTTTCCCCGTTTTGTTAAACAAAAACACGTCGAAAAAAATGCAAAAAACAGGCCTATTTACACGGGCGGACCTAACCAGCATATTTGTAGGCAGGGGATGTTCTCCGAGGCAAACATTGCTTATCTACAGCACATTGGGTTAATGAATGAGGGTAGATGCTGAAGAATCGGAAGAAAGCATTATTTTAATTAGAGAAAATTGTTGCCGGCAGCGAACGTCCGCTCGCAAGTGAGAGAGACGAGGGTTTTGTGCCTAAATATACGAGAATTTAGTTTTTCCCGCAAAATATTTTGTACTTTTTATTGCTTATATTATTTTTTAGGTTTAAATGTTTACTGTTTTGAAATTTGTGATTTTCCTGTAATACTTTTATCGCGTTATTCAAGAACGATTGTGGTTTCAAAAGTAATAATAATTGAGTAGACCTCCAAAGCCGTCAGAAACATATTTTTATTTATAATATAAAGCAGCCTCAAATATTACGAAAATATTATTTTAGATTTTCGAGATAAGATTGTCCGAAACAAATAAATCTTAATCCCCGAAGAAAATGTTCAACTTTATACAGTGTTTTATTGTCTTCTGCCAGACAATAAAAAAACAACACTCACTAGAAACAAACAATCTGCCAGACAAAAAAAGCAAGACTCACATACCAATTATATATCATACAAATATATTCAAAATTAAGTAATAGTTTAGGATTTAACTGTAAACTGCTTTTGGCCGTGTGTGTCACTAATAACTATTTTATATGTCGGTATAGTGAAACTGGGGACGACAGCTTAACGTGCTCCTAGGCAATATAGTGGTGATGTTAAACAAATGTACATATTTTATTGTTAAATACTAGGTTTTGAGCCCGTTGTGTGTTTTTAAGTGTTTTTAAGACTACGGTCTAATAGAAACAACTGGTTGCAAAAGTGTTTTTAAGACTACGGTCTAATAGAAACCACCAGGTAATTTAATGTTGTAAGAAATGTATTATTACCAGTTGGTCTATAATGCTTTGAGGTTATGTTTGCAGAATATATTCATTGGATAACGTCGGCAAAAATGATTTTAAAACGTCATCATACTAATGTAATCCTACTAACCATTAGTAAATAAATAAACACAACAAAACAGCAGAATTTAGCTGCGTTAACATCCCCACCTAGCGGCGAACAATGTACGAAGACACCGCGCAAATCGCACCATCATTCTAAATCATTCACTCAATATTGACAACAATAAGCGATCGCCCGACGCTGTGGACTTTAAAAAATGCCAGTTATTAATATTTGCTTTCTTTGTCCCGCACCACGTGTCTCGCACCTGAACTCTGCGGATGACATCGACAAAAAATTGCAAAAAATATCCGTCGCAGGCGAAAAGAGCAGGCGAAAACAGACAACAGGCAGGTTGAATGATTGCTTCCCTGGAAGAGCGGCGAGTCCATTTTTCACAAGTGCCATTCACCGCTTTCATGTTGTGTACTGTGTATTTTATATATTTTTTATTTATCAACTCTCCTCCCCCTTCCCCGCTATGAGGCTGAAGTAAATTGATATTTGCCGAATTCAAATTTACGGCCTTCGATTCCTCACTGTTTAATTCATTTGTGAATTCGCGTGAGTAAACATGCAGGTAGTTGTGTTTAATTTCGGAATAAATGTTTATTGCCGAGCTTCCGTTTCGTTTAAAATGGTTATATTTTGGTGTCTGATGACGGTACCTACGTATGAATTTAATGTTTTCACATATATTTGGAAATGTCGGATTGATTATCTGCTTCCCCTGTTTCGGTTTTAATTATAACTATTTGTTTTACTCGTGATTTTCACATACGATGAATGTACGAGTATTTTGCGTACATTTATTTGAATTGGTTATTAACTGGGCTATGTTCTACGGAAGGTGTTAAATACAATACAGATGTATCGAACTCTTTATGCGTCTGTCAAAATTTGCAACTTTACCCTTAATATACAGGTGAATTTGGAAGGTTGTACTTTGGGCTAAAGGCTCTACTGATCAAACTGAACTTTTTCCATTGAACCATGTGTCGGAAATGAAGGAAATTGTTGGCTTGGTCTGGCTACCAATTGGGCATTTTAACATTACTAGTTAGTATAGAGAAGGTTTTTTTTTCATAAAAGTTCGATTTGATCAGTAGAACCTCATATTATAGTCAAAAGTACAACTTTCCAAATTTACCATGTATATGCAGTTTCAAATCAAATCAAAATCATTTATTGAATGTAAATCTTTACAGATATTTATGAATAGTAAAAAAAAGTTTGACCATGAAGTCTTAGAGTCCGTTTGGTTAGGCAGCTATTCATTAACAAAAGAACAACAAATATTTATTATTTCCTTGAGATAATAATAATAATAATAATAATAATAATAATAATAATAATAATAATAATAATAATAATAATAATAATAATAATAATAATAATAATAATAATAATAATAATAATAATAATAATAATATGTAGGACAATTTACACATATTGCTTTGGTCACAAACTAAGCTCTAGGCTTGTACTATGTGTTCCAGAAGCAACGATATAATACATATTATATTTTATAAACACCCAGATTTATAGATATATACAGATAGATTTAAAACTTAAACGCAAATCTTAATAAGAAAAATACTACCGTAACGAACGCACACTACATAACCAACTAGTGTAAGACTATATAGGTGGTTAGCAATGAGTACTTAATCGATGACATTGTGGCGGAACGCTAGTTAATAAGATGGTAATACCGTCGCACATGCGCGGGGTGATATCACGTCGGGGTCACCACTTTGGAGAAGTTGGCCGGTACACACCAATCTCCATGGAGAAGCATAAAGGAAACTCCTCGGTATCTAATTATCATGTAATGTACAAATCTCACCGTCTTGTTGTGTTTTTCATCTCCATGGCAACGGAGCCAACACCAACAGGCCAACTTCTCCAAAACATTATAATATCGGATTAACTCCTCTCTAATCCTGGACCATGGCTAATGACTTAACAATGAAGTCGATTTAGAAACAAACCCTGGACTTGTTGTGTGTTGATTTGTTTATAAATTCTTATCGTGTTACACATTCTTTCTAGTAGCATATTTTTGTGTGCTTTTTGGTGGGTGTTTAGGTTTAATTATATTTCTTATATTATTATTATATATATTATATTATAATAAAATAATAATAAATAAATACCATCACGGGTGCCAATATGGCTCCCGAGAACCGTTTAAACGGCCTCAGGGTCCCAGCGGAGGGATTAACCCATCCTCATTTCGCCGAAGGTATTCGGAGGCAACACCTAACAAGTAGCGAGCTTGTTGCTGTGTTTATGATGAAATAGCCTCGTTGTATAAAGCGGTCACCCATCCCAGGCCGGTCTTGTTGCCATCTGCTTAACCTTGTTATCAGTTGCGCAGTGACTTAACCACTAGGCTGGGGCCGCTTTTTATTATATCATAAGAATATAATATTAAGCAGGATATGATATTCTTATAAACTGCGACGACTTTGACTTCTTAATTCATCGGCGAGTGTCCACGTACTAGAACAATGAAGTAATATCAGAAGCAGAAACAGAACTAGATGACCAACTGAAATATTAGCGGAAGCGGAAATAGAAACGAATGCGGAAATATTATATTCTAATAAAAAGTTTTTGTCATTTTTATTACATACATATCATCACGGGTACCTTACGGCGTCCGAGACCGCCTAGACGGCCTCAGGATACCAGGATACGCGGAGGGGTTTCAATCTCACCTCATCGTAGCCGATGGTATGAGTCTACACCAAGTGTAGAGCTCTTCGCGATGTTTTGAATAGACTCAATAACCCATCTATAAACAAATCTATAAAAAGCATTTTTTATTAATTGATATTATAAAATTTCGGGGTCACCTTTGCTGCGCTTGCCCCACCGCGAAGGCCAAGAAAACCGCGCGTGACTGCCTACTTCCTAGCTAACAATAGCTATACTCACATGTATCTTTTTTATTTTAGGTTTTCCAATATTAACGATTTTTTTACAAACTTAAACTCTTTGCATAAGAAGTATTAGTAATTCTATTACGCTCATCGGGTCTTCTCGTGTAAATTTTCAGTTAAAAATCCCTTATAAAAGTTGCGGAAGAAAAAGCAGAAACAGATGTAAAAAGCTTTCGGAACTTCCGCAGTCCGCGGAAGCACAAACAGAGTTATGTTGCATCACTAGTGAGTACAAACAGCCATGAGTCCGTCTGGGCGGTCTCCGGCGCCGTAAGTCTCCCTGAATAATAATATTAATTTTATTATTATTACTAAAAAACAATGCTAAGGATAATAAGGTATGAGTATATTGTAATAATAACAGTTTAATTCTCTCTTTTATAATCTTCAAAAGCCTCTCAAAAAACCTCCCAAGCATTTCGGTCGTTAACTTATACTTATAATATAGGTAAAGGGATGATCCACTAAGAAACCGTGATGTCATCGTTCACTAATTTGAATGTGGCCGCTTAGCCGGCGGTGACGTGGTGGCCGATGACGTAGTGGCCGTTACGACGGGGTGACGGATGGAAGGAAGGGTGAAGATCGCCAGATTACCCCTTGTCACCACGCTTGTATATCATTTTGTATGTCACCGATAGGGGTTTTGATGGACGGCTTTGGGTTAGTTGCAGGTGGATTATTTATTTAATATTCTAATTTTAAATTTAATGTTTTATAATATGTAGATTATTGTAGAATTTGCAAAGGAATATAAAATTACTATTTATATTAGTTTAATGTGTTGATTCTTTTGAATTTTAGATCATTTATATTAAAAGAGGTCTATAAAATACCATACCCATATTTTTTAGGGTAAAATTATTTCATTACTTATATATAAAACTTATTGACTGAAAAACAAAATGTTTTGCTATTATATAACAGTTTCAGAAAACATAACATTGCAAAATTTAAGAACTTTAAATATGTTTTTTTTTGCCGAAAATGTACAGAGATAAATCTATTTTTTTTTTTTATATTTTTTATATGTAGGAGAAATTACACGTATTTCTCTAGTCATAAGCTAAGTTCTAGGCTTGTACTATGTGTACCAGAAGCAACGATATATTACATATTATATTAAAAAAAAACACCCAGACCATGATAAACTTTACAGAAAAAACGTTCTAATATTGTTTTGCCATGGTGGGAAAAACGAAACCACGACCTCCGGATACAACGCCAAAGGCGCAACCACTAGTCCACAGAGGCTGTCATTATCAATATCATTAATATACAATACAGACTATAATTATAAATATCATAAAAAATACATTTGGGCTTTATAGGGATCTTACTAAAATTTATTAACCAACTGTAGCGCACCATACTTTGCCATTATTTACACAATGTTTAATAAAAAAAATAATAACAACAAAAAATAAAATGGCACAAAACATCAACCATTACAAAATCGGTCGAGATTCATGAGTAAATCTCGCAGTGTAGTGATGGTATGCGCGCCGCCTATGCAAATACGTACTTCCGGACACATGGTGGGCGGGCGGTACAGACGGAAGTGAGTCTGGAGGATTCAATATTTCTATGTTACTCGTCTCTTGTCTTTGGTAAACGATCAAATTGGTAAAGTATTGATTGTAGGAAATTGTCTCTGGTTTACTAGTTACGGATTCGTTATAATAAATTTCATCCATTTCCATTTCCCTTGTCTATAAGAATGACCAAATTGGTAAAGTTATTAATTAAAAATAAGCACCGTATGCAACTTTGTTTCTACCTGATAAGTATATCTACGAAGTCCATGAATGGGGACGAAAAATAAAATGTTGTTCAACAAAAATATATGATCACTACAAAAATAAATCGTCACCGAAATAATATTTCTTCCATTGTTAGCTACAGAGTTTAAGTGAAGCAAAATTGGTCCAGAATATTATTATAATATTCGTAGAATATGATGCGCGTTGTTGAATCGACAATATTGTGCAAGGTACTTGGGCATGTCGATAATATCGACAATCGGTCGATCGACTTACGATGCGAGGCCTATTCACATTCATGAGCTATTGCTTTGAGGACCTATTGCTAGCTGTACCACACTATTCAGTTAGTTTCTCTTCGGTATAGTATTATTAAAATATAGTTTTAATTTTAAGTTTTAGTTTAAATAAAGTTAAAAGTGTATACGTGATGTTCCAGTTGATAAGACCGTAGATATATTTCAAGTTACGTCAATCACTTACCGGTTCAAACCCCGAAGTGTACAGTTTTTTAAAAATATGTATTTTTGTTTGACAACACCACTTAGTGCCTCTAGTACCAGTTTCATTATACCAACTTGTGAAATTGTTAAGTGTAAACAAACTCCACGACAAGCTAGCCTCTTTGTCGATTTAGATTTTGAATTGTCGGTTAGAACGGGGTGGGAATAAAACCCCTCTAATAATAATAAAATAATAATAATATGTAGCACAATTTACACATATTGCTCTGGTCACAAACTAAGCTCTAGGCTTGTACTATGTGTACCAGAAATAACGATATAATTCATATTATATTTTATAAACACCCAGACCATGACAAATTGTACAGAAAAAACGTACAATTTCTTGTTTGCCATGAGTGGGAATAGAACCCACGACCTCCGGATACAACGCCAAAGGCGCAACCACTAGTTCGGAGGCGGTCAAATGAATGAGGCCGACTAAGCGGTCTCGGACTCCGTAAGGCGTTAAAGTATTTGTACTTGTAGAATGACGTGTTTAAAAAACGTTTCTAGATAAATGTTCCGTTAATAAATGCATCTAAGTAATATATTTTTCCTTTTGGGGGTTCATAATTAACGGTTAGAGAAAAACGAATTACTTACCTTCTTTTTGAAAATTAACTTTTTTAATAACGATAATAAATAATAATTTCTCTATTAACGCCTTCTAAACCAACAAAATTTATTTTAATAACAATATTTTTAATAATAAAACAAGTCGTGGCATATAAGAAGCGAGGCCACATTAATTATTCGACCGAGACAAGAAAGGGGCCGCCCCATTTCCAATATTTATGTGTTGCCGATGACTCCGCAAAAATATTGGCGTCGACTGCTTTTTACGTGAAGAAAGGCCTGAGAAAGGCCGTCTAGAGAAAGGGCCAAGGAAAGTCGTGCACAAACAGCACTCGGCAACCTGGTCGGTAAGGCGGGCGGCGCCCTCACCTACCTTGATTTATTGGGCGGTATTGTTCAGGGCTCGTTACAAGCTTGTTGTTGCGTTTTTAATTTATTTTCCGGGCGAATTTTCACGTTTAATATTTAGTTAGATAATGTTCGGGCTTAATGGGAGGAAATCGCTTCGGTGTCGGTGTCTGGAAGTTGCGGCTTTTCTCTTTTCTTTTGCTCTTTTTTTCGTAATGTGATAGCTGTTTAGCTTGAAGAAGGTAATTTTGTACTTATTTTTTACAGAATATGTAAAGAAACTTTTTGAGGTTTTTAAATTTAATTAAAAACACAGTCGGCATCATTTCCATATATATGTAGTCCGCGTTATTCAACTACAACCAAAAAAAATGACCAATGCACCTCCAAAAAATATATTAAAAAAAAAAAAACTGTTGGCATGTAGGTATACCAATATGTATATTTATAATACGACTTCAATGCTATTCAGTAGTATTTATTTATTTATTTATTTTACTATTCCCAAAGAATTTAAATTCCGATTCGACCAATTTGGATAAATTTTATTCTATGAACATCAATTTCAAAACCCTCAGACTAAACATTTGTATGGCTTATATATCCAATAATAAGATTATACGAGTTTGATCGAATCTGCCCTAAGAAGTTTAAAATGAAAGACGGACTACGTTGTCTGGGAAGATGATATACCACGTGATCTTTCAATAGCAGTAAGACGTTTCTATTCCTTAGATGATAAATTAAAACCAATATATTTGAAGCACAGTTTAGCTAGACTAGAAGCAGAAAAACAACAGAGTAGCGCTATGACTGTTTGTAATGTAAAACTAAATACAGTAGTAATATTATTGTGTTATTCAAATAAGCAACTCGATAAATCAATGTCCCTAAACCAATTTGTATAATGTGTACTTTTAATAATTACAATTCAATTTGGCCGAGCTTCTAATGGATTACAAACAACAAAGTAGCTGTAATACAAAGCAAATATATTAATTTTGTATACTTAAGTAGCAGAAGACTGTAGAATTGTATATTATACCAAAAAAATACTAAAATGGTGGCCGAGTTGGTTAGACCTTGGACTTAAAAACACTTAGGTCCCTGGTTCGACCCGGTATGTACCAAAAAGTTTTTAATTTAAAAATGTATGTACATTTGTTTGACAACACCACTATAGTGCCTCGGAGAGCAAGTTCAGCTATCGGTCCCGGTTTCACTATACCAACTTGTGAAACTGTTTATAGATGGGTTATTGAGTCTATTCAAAACATCGCGACGAGCTAGCCACTTGTTCGGTGTATACTCATACCATCGGCTACTACGAGGTGGGATTAAAACCCCTCCGCTGGGTACTCTGAGGCCTACTCAGTAAAATACTAAAATATTTCTTCGATAACAATGCAGTATTCAATTTTATTAAATTAAATTATCGCCACTTGTTAGGTGTTGTCTACGAATACCATTGGCGAAATGAGGACGGGTTATCCCTCCGCTCTGGGCCCGTGAGGCCGTTTAAACGGTTTTCGGGAGCCAAAAATTCACCCGTGACGGAATTTGTTTATTATTTTATTTATTGAAACACTGTATTGAACTTTCTACTAGCACGTATCTACCTGGTAAGTAGATATAAGATTCATAAACAAGATCGCTCAATACGCCGTTGCTTAACAGCGTCGGTCGCTCCCACTGTGCCGGCTAAACAATACAAAATGGGCGGCAACAAAGATCAATTTAGATTACGATTCTACTTTTACAATACACGCTGCTTTAGCGTTAACTGCTCGTTTCATAACCGCACCTTGTAAGGAGACTACCACCTTGACAAGAAACCGATGCAGTAACGTCCTTGAAAACAGAAAAAACTTTAAAACTCAATTAACAAAATTGAAGCTGACATACATTCCTATATGAAGTGAATACATCAAAAAGTGCTCGCAAATGTTTAAGTATCTAAAAGTTGATGTTTGTTTTCCACAAAAATGTGTTTAATTAAAGTTGTAAAATTTGTCGCTTCCTCTCATTACTTTACCGTATTTATTACTGCTTTAAACTAAAGCAATTTGTGTAATTACAATACAATTTTCTGAGTGGTTGGCAGTCCCATACAGATGTAAAAACCGTCAAGTGACTTAGTCATGTTTCGGTTTTAGTCTGTGGGTTCACCGGTTTTCAGGAAATTATTGTTTAGATTTCTTGTCAAGGTGGTAGTCTCTTTTCAGGGTGCTGATACCAAATAGCCTAAATTGATGATAAGGCAGCGATTATATTAAAATATACCTACTTGTAATCCAATTCGTCTTTGTAGCCGCCCATTTAACCGGCATAGTGGGAGCGAACAATGTTGTTTAAGAATAATTATTGAATGACCCTATTCATAGACTTTGTAGGTCCGCTTACCAACAGGTAGATACAAAGTCACATACCGTGCTCCAATAAAAAAATTAAATAAAAAAAAAGATGACAAAACATGTTTCTATAATACAAAACACATTTTGTACTTAGTTTCGCTAATAATTTATTTGGCTCTAGTGGCTCTATTATATATGTTTACTGCTAGTTAATTATAAACCAAAATCATGATTTATTTATTTTACAAATTAGTTACAACAAAAACAAATGGAGTCCATCAGCTAAATTAAAAATCGATTGAACAACTTTTAACAAAAACGCTAAGAAATACCAGATACAGGCTTAGTAGTTGTTACATTCTGTTACAATAATACAAAAATCTTATAATTAGAACAATAAAAAATACCTGAAAACAAAGCAGATAAAATTTAATTACATAAATCTAATTACTTCCAAATAAAGCTCACATAAAAGTTGTATCTGAATTTAATGCGTAAAGTTTCCCATCAAAAAGGCCGACAAAAATTCCTTGTTTCCCCACAAAAATGAGTTTATCTCTCATACACGCAATTTACGTTGTAATTTTCGTCGCTTCCTCTCATTACCTCGCCGTGATATATTTGCGTGTTTATTACTGCAATTACTTAGAGTAAATCTCACGTCCTTCCTCCCTTCCCCATTCTCCCGAGGAGGGTAGCCCTCCGCCTTTCCCCTCCTTCCGGCCGTTCTGCCCTTAAGTCCTATGTACCTCGTAAGTTTCTTCGTGGACTTCGAGACTGGATTCAAATTGGGGCGAATTTAGTAGCAATTAATTATAGAGCAGAGGAAGTATTTGCTCCGACCTCAATTTTGTAATTATAATTGCGTAATTTTATGATTTACGAGCTTGCTGCTAGCTAGATTGTTTAGGCTAGGAGATGGGTATTGGGTATGGAATTTCGGTAATTATTAACAAGTGGGTAACTTATTCAATACTATTTGGATCATGCTAAGTAAATCTAAACGTAGGAACATATTGTTACGTCATTGATGTTGTATTAATGACTTGATTTTCACACAGAACAACAAACAAAATTATATATAAATTATTTTTGGGTGCATTTTTCTTAGGTCTATTTCATAATCTGTAATTTGCAATACATTGCTTGGTTTAGTTTGTTCAAAATTAACAATTCAAACTAAACTATGTAATATATTATAAACATTATTATTGTTATTGTAAATTATAAAATAGTTGTCACGATTGTAGACATATTAGGCCCCTGCTGCCGTATTTTGTTTCTTATAACGGGAACGAAGTTTGTCAAAAAAACGAAATCCTATAAATATGACATTTAACAGTGAGCAACAACTTCCCTTGTATTATAGTTACATTTGTCATAAAAGTTTTTTGAATTTCGTGTCGTGACCATTGTACATAAAAGATTTCGTTATTTATTTTGACAATCTAACGTTACCTTTAATGTCCTTCAATCAGAGTAATTTTTTAACCTTCGCTGATTGTGGCCGCTGGGGCCATATTCTGAGGCTCTACCATGGGTTTGCGCATTGTAGAAACGTAACATATTCTTTTACGTATACGTGAGCAACAACCAATAGGATCGCTTTATTCAATCCTGTTACCAAAAATAAAGCGAATTTCTACAATGCGTAAACCTATGGTAGAGCCTCAGAATATGGCCCCAGCGGCACAATTAGCGAAGATTAAAAAACTACTCTGATTGAAGGAGAGCGCGCTAATAGCGGAAATCGTTATTTTGACAATCTAACGATCACGTTATAAGAAACAAAATATGGCCGCTGTAGTAGAAAAGAAATATATTTAGAAATTACATTTATTATATTTATTCTAAGTATTCAATTACTTGAAATTGTTAATTCTCAGACAAATTATTAATATTAAAACAATGAAGTAACTGTATTTCTCAAGTTGTTTACTAAACCTTTTGGTAGGGATTTTGTTCTGTTGTATTGATAGAACTGTTTTGTTGTTTTCATTTTATAAGCACTTGTTTTTAAAGGTAAAGAGCAATTTATTGGCCGAACAAAGAATAAAACCGTTCAAATAACCAATTAGTTAGGTACTGAAGATTTATTGAAAATATCTATTGTATTTATAATTGCTTTATTTTTGTAAATGAAGCTTTAAAGCTTTTGTTTTTAATATTTTTAAATTTTTACTTTGTTATTATAATAATTTCACATATATTGATGGGACTCAATTTTTCTTAACTTTAGGTACTTACTTTAATAGAATCGTACTTAGTTTTTTTTATGGAGCTCGACTTGTGACTTTTTATCTACCTGATGGTAAGAAGAACTACAAAGTCCATGAATGGGGACGATCAATACATTGTTTTTTAACAATATTTATCGCTAGTACTATGCCTGCTTAATGATACGGCTACGAAATGGACGGCGACATGGACGTATTTGCATTATTATCCTCGCTGCTTTATTGTTAAATCAATCGCCCGTTTCGTAACCGCACCATGAAACTACTTCTTCGGAAAACCGGTGAACTCACAGACTAAAACCGTAACATGATTAAGTCACTTGACGGTTTTTGCATCTGTATGGTAATATAATAAGCTCGCCTTTTTTTGCTAGTTTTATATGGGCGATTGGTTAGCAGAATACTAAATGTGTCAAATTAAGCTATTGTGATTATATTACTATGCGATTAGACGTGATTATAGAGATGTAGAGTCGATTCTTTTAAATTAACTTTAGAATAACTAAAGTTAATTTAAAAGAATCGACTCTTTGCGAGGTGATTACGCTCACAACGTAAGAGAGCTAAACTTTAATCGATATGATGCAATTCAAACGTATAATACAAACCTGGTTGATATCTAACATTCAACATTGAAAATACAACTACGTCATTTTGGTTAAAGTTTAGCTTAACTTTGTGCTGCATAATAGGCCTGGTCACAAACTATACTTATAATAATACATATTATATTTTATGTTCTTTAATAGATTACGACGCCTACTAACTTTCTGTACTATTTATTTATATTCAAACCAGATCACTTGCGGGATAGGCCAGACCAGCGAATGCCATTGCATCTCTGCTCATATTCTTTTGTCTCATGCACAGTCATAACTCTTCTTATGCATGCTATTAATTTCCAAATGTTTAATTTGAGTCATCTGTTAAAATCTACTATATTAAAAAGTATATGTCATTACGGGGGTCTTATGGCGTCTAAAAATGCCTAAGGCAGCTTCAGTAGCGTAGGGGTTTTGTTCCTGCTACCTTATACTCGATAGTATTCCGATTCTACACCGAACAATTGGCGTGCTTGCCGCAGTGTTTATTTAAACAGAGTAACAGTAAAACACAATTATACAAAAAGCTTTTTTTTAAAACAGCTGTTCCATGAGTTGTTTAATTTAAAAGAAATCGGATCGAAAATAAAATACAGCACATGCCGATGATAATAGATATTATATAACAGATATCGATTATATTGATGAACATTATTTTTTAATCGGTGCAGTAGTTTTTGATATTATGCGGGACAAACAAACAATCTTTATAATATTAAGTTATTCCTACTTTGACAAATAAATTTCCTAAGATAAATTTAATTTCATTTAGTTTCCAGTTAAAACTTAACCAGTCAAGACTTCAATTCTCAAAAAGTTTTTCTCGATTTAAGCACCAAGATGCAATATTAATGCCGCGTCGTATATAACACTAAGTACTACCACCGTCTCAGAGCAGTCGACTTGCCTGTAATTAATTAACGAGCTTAGTTTAAAAGCGGGGCCGTAAGACCCAGCATGGGCGGGCCCCGCGACTTGGGGGGCCTCATCTTTCTTCCCGCCAAGAAACCGGGGTGGGGTTCCGTCATGAAGAAATTTGGGGGAAAGTTTATCATATTTAGGCGCAAAATGGCGAATCCAGCGCTCGGATGCCGCTGCGAGGGCGATTAATATCTAGCTTTAACTCGCTGCGATGAATTTTGTTGTTAATAATGCTGATGTAACTTTGCACTTTAATGTCGGAGTTATGTTTTGTTAGCGTATTCTTATAGCAATATCGAACGGGAGCGGGTGCACAAATTTATAATTCTATAATTGGTTTTTAATTTTAAGATATGTTACGACTTGTTGTTATACGTATACGAGATTGTTATATGTATACTAGTAAGTGGTGATAGAGTTGGGTAGACTATATAGAGTTCTTTAAAACGCTTAATGGATTCAAACCTCTTTGCTACATTAAGCTTTAAATAACAATTTAAAAAAAAAGCACGACATTTGACTTGGTATCTATCTGATAAGTAGATCTAAAAAGTCTATGAACGGGATCAATACATTGCTTTTAACAATGTATTGATCGAAAAAATCTGTGGGTTCACGAAATTTCAGGAGACTTCTTCGTCGATTTGTTGTCGAAGTCGTAGTCTTCTTTCAGAACAATTTGAACAATGTATTGGTCGACTCAATTCACAGAATTTGTAGGTCTGATTACCTACCATCAGGTAGATACAAAATCACATGAACCAATAAATATAAAAATGAATTCTGCAATTGACAGCCTCCGTAGACTAGTGGTTGCGCCTTTGGTGTTTTATCCGAAGGTCGTGGGTTCGATTCCCACCCAAGTCAAAATATATTAGTACGCTTTTTCTGTACAGTTTGTCATGGTCTGGGTGTTTAAAAAATATAATATGTATTAATTATATCGTTGCTTCTGGTATACATAGTACAAGCCTAGAGCTTAGTTTGTGACCAGGAGCAATAATATACCAACTTATTTTGAAACAATATAATTTTGAACAAGGTTAAGCAGATGACAACAAAGCCGGCCTGGGATGGGTGACCGCTTTATACAACGAGGCTATTTCATCATAAACACCGCAACAAGCTCGCCACTTGTTAGGTGTTGCCTCCGAATACCATCGGCGAAATGAGGATGGGTTAATCCCTCCGCTGGGACCCTGAGGCCGTTTAAACGGTTCTCGGGAGCCAAATAGGCACCCGTGATGGTATTTTTTTTTTTTATTTTTTTTTTTTGAAAAAAAAAAAAGTTAATATTTTTTATGTTTGCCATCCTGTTTTATATAAATTTTATATGTTAACCCATAAAAAGGTACTAACGTAAGTAATGTACGTCATACGATCGTTAAACAACATTGTAGACAAATTAATGTGACATGTCTACATGGAGGTACACATGTTTCAGTTTAAAGCCTTGCCGGAGGCCGGTCTGAAAATTTCACATGAAATTTCTGCTCATGAAAATCCCATTAGCGAAGAACAAAATGTATAATTATTATTTTTTATAAATTTCATTATTTAGCTAAGAAGCTTAAGGGTACTTTAGTCAACTTGACGCCCATACAAACGTACTTCCATATTGCACCTTGGCTATTAGTCAAATTTCAATTA
Source organism: Monopis laevigella (assembly GCA_947458855.1). Classification (NCBI taxonomy): domain Eukaryota; kingdom Metazoa; phylum Arthropoda; class Insecta; order Lepidoptera; family Tineidae; genus Monopis; species Monopis laevigella. Next base: position 23,671,324 of record OX381583.1, on the reverse strand, counting down.
TTATTTTTATGTTGGTAATTGTACGCAAAAATCTTTCTGTTGTGGGTTATACATATTTTTGTATTATAATATTTAAAAAAAAGTTTTTTTTTCTGATTTCCAAAACAAATACAATAATAATCCAACACAGAAAGATTGATAAATACAATGACCGACAAAAATATTATTTTAATTTTGCGACAAACAGTAATCGAGTATAACTGGAAGTGCGAAAGCTCTTTTTGTATGGAGAACGCAGACTTCGCGACGAATGCAGTGTCCTTAAGGTAACTCCTATGAAAAATATCTTCATATTTCGTGGTCAATCTATAGGACTTTGCTTTATACTAAGTAGTGATATTAATACATAATATTGGTAGTTCAAATTCAAAGACTTTGCAGGTCAATTTATCTACAATTTTATATACAGACTCACATGCTGAACTTCTATAAAAAGCTTGCAACAGTTTGATAACAAACTATAAACCTTTTGTTATAACTCCGTACAGCCTCCGTAGACTAGTGGTTGTGCCTTTGGCGTTAAATCCGGAGGTCGTGGGTTCGATTCCCACCCATGGCAAATAAATATTAGTACGTTTTTCTATACAGTTTGTCATGGTCTGGGTGTTTATAAAATATAATATGTATTATATCATTGTTTCTGGTACACATAGTACAAGCCTAGAGCTTAGTTTGTGAACATAGCAATTTGTGTAAATTGTCCTACATAAAAAAAAACTATGCTGCAGTATAAAGTTATTATTATAACAGATTTACACTACCATTTGCTACGCTGTACATGCTACGCCACTCGTAGACACACCCGCGGGCTACGCGCGACGCTACGAAAAAAATATTAAAATATCCAACGGAATTACTGCCGTAGGGTAAACAATGTACTTACAACTCACGTTATTCATTTTGTGAGCTTTTCGTCGTTAAAACGCGTGAAATTGTACACATACAAGTATTTGTATAATTCTAGGGCTTTTTTTAATTTAAGTTTTATTTTGTAAAGAAAATTATGTATTTTGTTTTTATTTTACATTGAAATCTATATTGTGTCGTAATTATAAATCTCAGTTATATTTTATATTTAAAAAAAAAACGTAAATTTGTTTCACTATGCAAGTTTTGAAGAGCACGTTAAGCTATCGGTCTCAGTTTCACTATACAAACTTGTGTAACTGTCTATATATGTAAACACCACGTAGAGATTGCCTTGAGCTGATCTTGTTGGTTAAAGACTAACACCGGTATTTATAAAAACTTATTGAGTCCTTGAAGAGCACTTTAGTTATAGAAGGTTTTGTCTCTTTTTATTAGCAACAAAATTGAATATGCGTAAAAGAGCCACACCTTCACTAACTAAAGTGTTTTTGAAGGACTCAATAAGTTTTTATAAATATTTAAGATTTTTTGCAAATAAATGTCTTAACCTTTGTTTGTATTTTTAGAATACCATCGTCTACGACAATGTAGAAAATGAACTCCTCCGCTGGGTATACCCTGAAGTCATCTAGGCAATGTAAGGCATCCGTGATGATACTATTATGTCACGAAAACAAATATAATGATCTAAAAAAGGTAGTTGTTGTTTTTATTCGATGAAAATAAAATAACTTTTAAAACTAACATAAAAAAAAAAATTCAAACTATATTTACAAACAAAACCTATGCTTAAAATCTGGCGGTTATTTTAAGCAAAAGATCAGTATAGCCATACAAAGAGGCAATGCCGCTAGCATCTTGGGCACGATGCCACAGGATAGACTAGATGAATATTTTATGTTGTAACTACCAAAAGGCAACATAAAATAATCCTCTAGGGACTACTTTAATTATAATTATTTTTCATATTACTATTTTTTAATTTTTTATAATTATTATTTTATTTATTTATTATTAATATAGGTTTTGTTTGTAGATATAGTTTTAATTTTAATTTTTGTAATGTCTTGAATCACCTGTGAGATCAACCAGCATGGGAGCTAACTTTTTATAAAAAAAATTGGCAAAAAGGTAGTTGATATACTTATGGCCTTATTCATAACATAAGATTAGATTAAATAAATATGTTCTAACAACAAATAACACCTACCTAAGTAAGTTCATTACGCATTTCACTACCCTTTCCTCCAAAATCTATAATAACCAGGAGATTCGACACAAAATCCATCTTAATTTCCTGAGCCAGCAACTTTCAGACCTTCGGCGTTTCATTAAAACTTGTGCGACGTATCATTAAGTCCCCCCATTATAATTATTAATATTCAAATCATAATTTTGGAGTTAGACGAGTGGAAAAGCAAAGGCGTGTTGTTTCAAACAATTTTCGCGTCAACTTGTACCAACTTCAGAGGTAAATTTCTAAAGTGAATTGTAAAAATATCATGATTTATATAAATATTACTGAGTTCTAGTACTATTTAATTTATTTAAAATTTAATATTTATTAATTATAAATACTAATACCGGTATTCATAAAAAAATATTGAGTCCTTGAAAAACACTTTAGTTATAGCAGGTTTTATCTCTTTTTTTATTAACAAAAATGAATATTCGTAAAAGAGACAAAACTTATTTTAATTAAAAATTATTAAGTGTTCTTCAAGGACTCAATAAGTTTTTATGAGGCCGTTAGTGTTTTTTATTTATTATTATTATTAGAGCACGGCATATCACTTTGTATCTACCTGATGGTGAGCAGTCTAACAAGTCCACATAAGGGATCGATCAATACCTTGTTGTTTAACAGCATTTATAGCTTTCACTATGCTAGCTAAATGCGGTTACGAAATGGGTGGCGTCGAAATTAAATTTACATTACGATTCTACTACTATGAGTCGTCAAATCAACAACCCGTTCAGAAATTGCAACCTAAAATAAGACCAATAACTCGACAATGATCTAATCAATACGTAGTATGTTTATAGAGGAAGGTTCTACGATTGAAACTGAAAAAATACTAAGAGTGATAGAATAATTAGACAAGCAAACTCCAACTGTCAGTACATTTACATATATAATAAATATTTATTTAACGTTGAACATTTTATACATTATATAATAAAAAATAAAATACATTAACTAATAAAATTGTTATATTATTACACAATCAATGAAATTATTATAACTTCATTTTGTTTGTTTTCACACACACTCACACACATACACACACATACACACACCCATACACACACACATCGAACACACACACAATTAACAACATATTTACTACAATATTAATAATATTATTTTATATATATTATTGTTATCATCTACTAATACGAAATGAAATGTATGTACGAGGGAAGGATTCCGGTTCCTGAGATACAAGTTTCAAACTTAGTTCAAGAGCTGGTTTCTAATTGTAAGATTGTTTAATCTAGATGTAATTGTAGTTGTAATTTAACTGCTTGTAATGTTTCTAGATTAAGTTTATGAAAATAAATAAATCATTCAATAAAAAAATAAATAAATCATTAACCTCACTCTAAGATCTATAGGATTAATCTAAAATGTAAAACAACCTGGTAAACTGTAATTCTGTAATTGCTATAGCAATTACAGAAATCGATATGAGAGCACAATAAATGACTCATATGAAGTATTTCAGCCAAAACCGACCTCGTGACTAGGACTCGTTACCATCGTCCATACAGATGCGAAACCGTCAAGTCATATTTCGGTTTTAGTATGTGGGTTTACCGATTTTCGGGAGACTACTGCATCGATTTCTTGTCGAGGGAGTAGGGTTCTTTCATGGTACGTTTACGAAACGGGCGATTAATTTGACGATGAAGCAGCGAGGATATTAAAATAGACCCGTAAAGCAAATACGTCCATATCGCCGCCCATTTCAATCTAATTCAAATAAACAACAATGTATTGATCGACCCTATTCATGGACTTTGTATGCCTGCTTAACATCAGGTAGATAAAAATTCACATGCCGGCTCAATTGAAAAAAAAACCTTTTCATACATACATACATATCATCACGGGTGCTTTACGGCGCCCGAGACCACCTAGACGGCCCCAGGGTACCCAGGGAGGGGTTTTAATCCAACCTCGTCGTAGCCGATGGTATGAGTCTACACCGAACAAGTGGCTAGCTCGTCGCGATGTTTTCAATAGACTCAATAACCCATCTATAAACAGTTTCACAAGTTGGTTTAGTGAAACCGGAACCGACAGCTTAACGTGCTCTCTGAGGCACTATAGTGGTGTTGTTAAACAAATGTACATACATTTTTAAATTAAAAACTCATTGGTACACACCGGGATTCGAACCAGGGACCTAAGCGTTTTTAAGTCCAAGGTCTAACTAACTCGGCCACAACGTATATTTTTCATCTTATTTAAATTGTTTCTAAGGTTTCGTTAAATCCTTAAGAAACTTGGCAACTTATTAGGTGTGATCCTAGAACGTCACCAGGGTACTGGCTGGTCGTTTCCGTTGCGTGCCGGACGCGAACCGCACACGGCCGGACACGAGGCGCAGGAAACCTATTACGTACAAATGAATCCCCTCCCTATCCGGTCGCGACAAATCCAACAGCCTCCCTGTTCGTAAGTCCCTTTCTTTGAACGTAGGGTTGGTCCAAGAAATAATTAATGTAAAGTAGGAATACTCGCTAAACCACTTAAATAAATATATTATATTTTATATTATAATTTAAAAAACTGATAACAAGGTTATGTAGATACACAAGGCCGGACCTAAGATGGGTGATCGCTGTATACAACGAGGCTATACCATCATAAACACCATGACAAGCTCGCCACTTGTTAGATGTTGCCTCCGAATACCATCGGCGAAATGAGGATGGGTTAATCCCTCCGCTGGGTACCTTGAGGCCGTTTAAACGGTTCTCGAGAGTCAAAAAGGCACCCGTGATGGGTATTTATTTATTTATTATTATAATTTAACATTAAACAAAAAAAAAAAACTACCTTGGTCTGTGTGTTTGAAGAAATGAGATCGAAATTAAAACACCTTGTTACTCGCTAATAATTTCACTTTCTATAGGTATTTAGTTTTTAAAACAGATATATACAAATCAATCAAATCAAATCATTTATTTCATGTAATCTATACAGATATTTATGAATAGTCAAAAAAAAAAAAATATTAACAATGAGGTCCTAGAGTGCGTTTGGTCCTAGGCAGCTATTCATTATTAAAAGAACGACAAATATTTATTATACCTCGATATCAGATTTAGAACTTAAATTTAGAAATCTTAATATGAAAATTACTACCAAACCGAGCACACACTACATAACCAACTAGTGTAAGACTAGGTGGTTAGCTGATTCACAAAAACATATATCTTTTCCTTTTATAATATTAATTAAGTATACATAATATACATCTTATGTATACTTAATATTATGAAAAGAAAAGATTTATGTTTCAATTATTCTACTAAATTAACTATACATCAAAGACAAAACTTTACATATTTTTTATGTCAAAATCCAAATTATATATGATATATTGTTGATATACACTATAGCAGTATAAGGTTCCAGCTGCCATATTCTGTTTCTTATAACGGAAATGAAATATATTAGGTACAATTGTCACCACACGGTATGCTAAAAACTGTCAAAATAAAAGCACCTGTAAAACAAGGGAATAAATTGCAAGACTTTTTAAGTTGTTTTTGTAATTTTTAAAGGAAATCGTTTTATTATGACATGGTTCCTATTAAGGCACTTAAATGTGTATAAATATGAAGATTATTTACAAGAATCAGGCGCATAGGCAATATGTATTAAATGGCCTACATATTATCTTAAAATTTTTTTTTACTGTTGGTAAAAGTCGGCTAAACTAAACAGAATTTTATTATTGTTTAGAAAAATATTTTCAGACGTTTATATAAGAAATATTTTTCTTTGTACCTATGATATAACAATGCTAACAATGGTAAAAGTCGTATCGTAGTAAGTCGTTCGTATTGTTAGCATTGTTATATCATAGGTACAAAGAAAAATATTTCTTATATAAACGTCTGAAAATATTTTTCTAAACAATAATAAAATTCTGTTTAGTTTAGCCGACTTTTACCAACAGTAAAAAAAAATTTTGCGTAAAAAAACATATTTGAGGGTGATTTAATTTAAAAATAAGATAAATAGCAGCCCTTACGTGTTCGGACCTGACGATGCGGAATTTTAATGAAATTTCTAGAAATCATTTTCTCATCTTTTGTTGTGACACACTCGGAACGTCACATTCCAGCGTCTCTCCCAAATGTTTCTACGCTTAGATGAATATTAAAAATATAAATACTAAATTTTTTTTGGTTATGCCTATTAAAGTTAATAAGATTTTGAAATTTAGAGGAGTAAGTGTATGAATATTACAATTGCATAAAAAAATATTAAATTACTAAAATAAACAATGAAAGTGGTTGGTCTTCCGAAAGATCATTAACTTGTATTTCGTAATGCAAGTTCGTTTTTGCCGTCGCCCATTTCATAATCCCATCATCTATGCCGGCTAGATGATGCGGTTACGAAATGGGCGGCAACAAAGACGTATTTCCAATATGAGTCTACTTTAATATTCTCGGTGCTTTATCGTAAAATCAATCGCCTATTTGGCAACCGCATCATGAAAGGAGACTCGACAAGAAATCGATGCATTAGTCTTTGAAAAACCGGTGAACTCACAGACTACAACCGAAACATAACTAGGTCACTTGACGGTTTTTACATCTGTATGGGCGGCAACTAGTCCGGTCGCTCTGCGTTATAGAGGTTAAATTAAATTATACTACGTTTTTCTTTACAGCTTGCTATAACCTGGATGTTTATAAAATGTAAGAATAATAATAATATGTAGGACAATTTACATATTTTACTCTGATCACAAACTAATCTCTAGGCTTGTACTATGTGTACCAGAAGCAACGATATAATACATATTCTATTTTATAAACACCCAGAGCATGACAAACCATACAGAAAATCGTACTAATATTTTTTCGCTCTGGGTGGGAATCGAACCCACGACCTCCGGATACAACGCCAAAGGCGCAACCACTAGACTACGGAGGCTGTAATAGTATCGTTGTTTATCATCAGTACACATACATTGTAAAATCCTGGAGTATATATTTTTAGCAGAGCAATATGTGTAAAATGTCCTACATATTATTATTATCAAATGATCACATACATATACTTTGTATCTACATACAACAAAAAAAAGTAAATTGGTTCCTCAACAAACTCTATAAACATGTTAAAGACAAGTGCATATTACATGAATAGGGTATTCAAATATACGTGAACCATAGTGCACCAAGCGAGAGTGTCGTGCATTGTGACGTCACGCTATTGTCGAGCGAGTCACAAATCAAAAGCGTTTCGCTTTCAAAATGAATACCCAATTCATAAACTCTCTCGCTGGTTAACTCGACTCCTGAATGCGAGTGTAGATAGCGTTAATCTGTCTTTAATTACTTTTTTATTTCCATTCAATGGTTTTAAGTTGAACATTATACAATTTCTATATGCGTAAGAAGCAACTGATTTTTAATCTGACCACCTCAGGAGACATGAGAATGGTTGCGCCTTTGGCGTTGTATGCGGAGGTCGTGGGTTCCCACCTATGGCAATAAATATAAAGCTAGATACATGTCATTCCATATACTATAGAAATTGTCATAGAAATTTTAATTCACAATAATAAATGAAAAGTTTATCGGAAGATAATTAACTTATAGTTTCTTATCATTTTTTATAAACAATATCCTAATGCAAAAATATATAGGCATAATATTTGTTTTTGCCTCTGCTCTATCAACATCCGCATGTAGCTTATACAGGGTGACTTTGAAAGGATGTACTTTGGGCTAGTATGAGGTTCTACTGATCAATACGAACAACTTTTCCCATAGAACTAGGTATGTGCCGCAAATGAAAAAAAAATTGCCTTCTCCATACAATCTAGTAATGATAAAAGGATAAATTTTTATGGGAAAGCCAACATTTTTTTCATTTGCGACACATGGTTCCATATGTTTAATTTATCCTACATATTATTTATTATTATCTATTATACAGGGTGAATTTGAAAGGATGTACTTTGGGCTAATATGAGGTTCTGCTGATCAAATCGAACAACTTTTCCCATGAAACCATGTGCCGCAAATGAAAAAAAATATTGCCTTCTCCATACAAACTAATAATGTTAAAATTACCAATTTGTATGCGAAATCCAATATTTTTTTTCATTTGCGACACATGTTTTCATGGGAAAAGTTGTTCGATTTGATCAGCAGAACCTCATATTAGCCCAAAGTACATCCTTCTAAATTCACCCTGTATTTTATACATTTATATATTTTGGTTTTTTATTGCGAGTGTTATCTTTATCGAATCCTTATATAATATATTTCAACATTGCAATGTTTTGTAATACTATGTGATTTATTGTGATGATTAAAGAGATGATTTTATGCTCATAAATAATGGAAATTATCGTATATTATCTATTCCACTATCTTTTACCAAGGTAAGTGTTTTTTTTTAAATATACTAGAGCCCATTTCGTAACGGCATCATTTAGCTGGCTTAGTGGGAGCGATCAATTTTGTTAAAAAAGAATGTCATAATCAACCCCATTCATGGACTCTGTAGATCTGCTTACCCCCAGATAGATACAAAGTCACATGCCATGCTCTAATAAAAAAAAATATTTTAAAGTGACAAAATCAGCATTCCAAAAAAACACTATAAATTAGAATTCCAAATTCAAGTTTTATAAAAAGAACCCCTGATGGAACGGCGGCCGCGCTGCTTCTGAACGCATCAATTTTATGAAAATGATTTATTGACATTCAGTATCGTTAAAATATGGGTGGGCCCTCATTAAGTACGCCACCGACATTTTTTAAAAAGCAGGTAAAATGTCACCTGATGAAGAATAGCTCGTGTCATTTATTACTGTCGATTTTCGACAATACTCTTTATTCAGGCCGTGACAGAGTTCTACGAGTCAATTATTGAAAAGAGTTGTGATTTTATCAATGAATTATTTAGTTTCTAATAGAGATGTACTATCTTATTTAGTGGTATTTTATTTAATCTTGTCATACTTATTGAGAACTGGAGGTTTTAAAACATTGACTTATTGATCCGGAGGTCGTGAGTTCGATTACCACCCATGGCAAAAAAATATTAGTACATTTTCTGTACAGTTTGTCATAGTCTGGGTGTTTATAAAATATAATATGTAATGTATCGTTGTTTCTGGTTCACATAGCCATAGTTTGTGACCGGGGCAATATGTGTAAATTGTCGTTCATATTATTATTAATATTGATCGCTCCCACTATGCTAGCTAAACGATGCGGTAGTCTCCTGAAATGATATTGTATTGGTTAAATCATACAGACGAGTTGACCACTTGTTCGCTGTATACTCAGTATACTATCGTCTACGACCCCCACCGTTGAAATTCCTAAAGCCACTATGGATTTTGTAGGCCTGCTTACCAATAAAGACACATGCAGCGGTTTGATTACGCGCACAATATTAAGCTAAATTTTAGTGGATATGATGCAATTTTTACGTAATGGTTGGTCACTTCTACCTTTTATTAATAGTTATTTCTTTTTTAATCTGTTAAAAAAAATGAATATTTTCATTTCATTCCACAATTATTTTCATTTCATAAATATTTTTTATTTCATAAATATTTTCATTTCATAAATATTTTCATTTCATAAATACTTTCATTTCAAAAATATTTTCATTTCATTTTATAAATATTTCATTTTATTTCATAAATATTTTCATTTAATTTCATAAATATTTTCATTTAATTTCATAAATATTTTCATTTAATTTCAATGAAAACCTGACATTGAAAATTGCCAGACAACTAAGTCATTTTGGTTAAAGTTTAGCTTAACGTTGTACGGCGTAATAGGCGTACGGTGCTTTCTTTGAAAACAGTCTGGATGAGCGGCTTACCATGATCAAATTTCACTAAACCATGTCAAATTTTCCTAATTACATTTAGATACGTTAATAATTATATTTCATAAGAATATAATATTACCTACTTCATAATTTCCTGAAAGCTTCAGTCGTACCTACCTATGTAAATCAATTGGCGATAGACAGAGATAGGCCGGTTGCCCGGGCAATGCGAAGCAGACGCCCTCCCTCCACAGTGTGTACAAAGCCTTATTTGTGATGCCTCTAGTGTTGTACCTATCATGAATTGTTTTACCGAAAATTGACTAAAAAGTTGTTACTTTTATATCATCACGGGTGCCATACAGCGCCCGAGACCGCCTACACGGCTCCAGGGTACCCAGCGGAGGGGTTTTAATCCCACCTCGTCGTAGCTGATGGTATGAGTCTACACCGAACAAGTGGCTAGCTCGTCGAGATATTTTGAATAGATTCAATAACTCATCTATAAATAGTTTCACAAGTTGGTATAGTGAAACCGGGACCGACAGTTAACGTGCTCTTAGAGGCACTATAGTGGTGTTGTCAAACAAATGTACATAAATTTTTGAATTAAAAACTCATTGGTACACACCGGGATTCGAACCAGGGACCTAAGTGTTTTTAAGTCCAAGGCCTAACCAACTCGGCCACCACGTATATATATTAATTTAGTAATCGGTATTTCCGATTATTTAGGCAATTGCCTAGCACATTGTAACAACACTATTACCTACCTACAATATCACTTGTCTACCTGATAGATACGGTAACGTGTACATCAAACGCTATGGAAATCAATTTGCAACGACTAATGAGTTTATTGATGTACGTATATTCTGTGGTTTAACTCTGGGAATCAAAATTAATGCGTGAAATAGTACAGTTACCGTTTACTTATTGATATAGATATTAACAAAAACGGTAAAATTAATATACATACGTATTATATTGTATCAATTTTGTAACATTTACCTAGCTGTAACATTTGTAAGATCTTTGTAATGTAAAGTAAATGGAAAGAAATATATTTTATTATTTTTAAGTATGATATTTTTATTATTATTTTTATTTTTTCTTTAGTGTTCATTTTTAATTTAAAAAATAATAAAAAAAAACATACTTTACAACCATCGACTTTATCTTACATCAACTAATCAAATTGTTTAAAATAATCTCTAAACTTTAGCCCTTCAAAACCCATCCTCATTGAAAACAACATTATATTTGTTATTACTTACCAGAATTTAAACCCTATAAGCGACAGTATCACATTGTGCAATAATACAGGTGAGTTTTTTTTTTCCAAAATCAATCGGTTCGATTCTCGACTAGGAGAATTTTTTTTTCAAAAATCTAATGATGCTGTTTTAGTTTTATAAGCGACACTATCAGCTGGTGCAATAATACAGCATGACGTTTTTTATTCAACATCAATCGGTTCGATTCCCGGCTAGGGGAATTATTTTTTCAAAAACCTAATGATGCAGCTTTAGTTTATATCAAAATCGGCCCCGTGACTCCTTTGAGAATTTTTCGATATTCCTTGTAGTTTAGGATTTGGCCTTGAAGGCACACTTAAAAAATTCACCCTGTATACTTTATTTATATTATTATTATACTTTATATTATTATTATACTTTATATTATTATTATACTTTATATTATTATTATACTTTATATTACAATAATTATATTAAAATCTCGTTGACTCTCCAACACTCCATGTATATACATATACATATATACAGCAATTATATAGAGTTTTTTTTTAATTAATGATTATATTTTTGTTATTAGGTTTTTGAGCGCTATGATATATTTATACTTGGTGGCAGACATAAAAACAGACGGGTTTTTAGGTCATCGGTTCAAAGCCCGTTCTGTACCATTGACTTTTTAGGTTAAAAAATATTTAAACCTGTAATGTACGGTGTCTCATAAATATAAGGTATATGTTACCAACATAAAATAAGAACATTATTTTGTACAATTTATTTTCCTTAAATAGCAACACAGGCTCGAGCTAACTTAAATATTTGGGAAATTTTCCCTACTTTTCAATCCACTGTCGTGCGACGAGTATGTGTTTAAATATAACCTTTAAAAATAAAATCCGTGTTCATCTCATATTGCATTTTAATTAAATACAACAATCAAACCCTAACATGGTGCCGAAAATCAAGCTCAACAAGAAAAAAGAACTATTTCAGTAATTGCGCGGATTTTAACAAAAAAGAAAAAAATAATAACACGAGGACCGCGCACAAAAAAAAACAGCAGTGAGTCAATTTATTTTACATTACCCATCACGTACTGTGATAGCGAGTCATTTATTGTTACTAAAAGAAAATCGCCAATTAAAAAATGTCTTCGGAAGAAGATTTTGCAATTACTGACGACGACGATACTCCTAACCCGAAGCGAATTGCCTTGGTTGAAAGAAAAAAGAAAAAGCTCAGGATACTTAGAGGTCAGGCAAAAGGCGCAATAACCAGAATAGAAAATTTCATAAAAAATTTGGACGGCAGCCTCGACACAGACGAGGCGCACGTGCGAAAAATCGCCCTCGACGACCACTATAGAAAATTCCAAAAACATGAATCGAGTCTCTTACTACTCGGCGATGCAGAAGACGAGGATGACATCGAGGAGCGGTATCTTCAGCTCTGCATGAGGTTCCAGAAGCTGAAGAACCTTCAGCCATCTCAACCTACGGACACACAGGGTGCAAACGTCACAAAGCTGCCTCCGATAGACGTCCCAACCTTTGATGGCAGGGACATTGCGGACTACCGACCCTTCATCGAGCTGTTCCAGGCCGTGATCCATGGAGACCCCAAGCTGAGTGATGTGCAGAGACTATATTATCTGAAAAAATATGTCAAGGGTGAGCCACTGCAACTAATCAATAATTTGCCACTAATTAATCGTTCTTATATAGATGCTCTTAAAATACTGGATGAGAGATATAACAATTCTCCATTATTAATTAACAACCATTGTAATGTTTTGTTAGATTTGCCTAACATGCACCGTGGAACAGCACAGCAGCTCAGGGAACTGGTTGCTCGCGTTAAGCAACAGCTGACCGCACTAAAAAATCTAAATCAACCAGTTGAAGGCTGGGATGCCTTAGTTGTTTGCTTAATAACCCGCAAGCTGGATCCTCTGACTGTAAGGTTGTTCCACGCAGACAGGGACACAAAAGTAGTACCCACAACTAATAATCTTTTATTTTTTTTAGAAAAAAGGGCATGTTCTATGGAAGCAAGTCCTTCAAACTTTGAAAAATTCAATAAATCTAAAACAGTTTTATTTATTAAAAATGATCCAAACAATATAAATATTAAAAAAAGCAAATTATGTAACGATAATCATAGATTATTTAAATGCCCTAAATTTTTATTAATTTCCACTACAAAAAGACTTGAGTTGGTAAATAAACAAAAAATGTGTAAAGTATGTCTAGGCCAACATCCCCAACATAAATGTCGTTACAGATTTAAATGCTCAGCTTGTGAAAGTCCAGATCACAATACCTTGTTGCATCCAGATGTAGTTCAACCAGTTCAGACCGCCCATCATAATATTGAAAAAACAACCAACAATGAACAGGTAAGTTTGTGTGGTACTGGAGCTGTCCAATCTAATATATTATTGCCAACTGTAAAGATTTTAGTGTCGGATAACCAAAATAATAAATATATAGTTCGAGCCTTACTTGACTGTGGTAGTCAGACTTCCTTTTGCACATTTAGTTTGTGTAATAAATTGGGCATTGAACCTTATAACCTACAAAAAAATATAATGACATTAGGTCAAAATTTTAATAAAACATCTAAAGGCATTGACTTAACTATCCATTCAATGACAGAAAACTTTAAATGTAATGTTACTTGTTCTTTAGTTAATCAAATAACTAATCTTTTGCCACAAACTAAAATTAGCTTAAATAACTTTAAATTTCCTAATAATATTATGTTGGCCGATAATGAATTCAATATTCCAGGAGAAATATCAATCCTGCTTGCAGCCGACATATTCTTTAGAGTCATAAAGGATGGAAAGATACATGGAGGTCCAGCGGATCCCATTATGATCAACACTCACTTTGGATACATTGTCTCAGGTGACTCCTTTCCTATTTGTAACCTCTCCTCAATAACTATGCATACAGTAGCATGCCCCGATCTAGATTCTTATGTTAAAAGATTTTGGGAAACTGAGCAGGTCCCTGAAGTGTATCTCGAGACCCTGCCAGAACACGAGCATAGTGAAAAGGTTTTCAAGGAATCAGTTATACTAGAGCAAAATAAATTCTTTGTAAAAATGCCTACTAAAATGAGTGCAAATGAAATCAATACTTCTGACTCCTTTATGATCGCCTTGCAGCGTTTTTATAATTTGGAAAAGCGTTTTGCTAAGGAACCAATCTATCATACATTATACATTTCATTTATGAGAGACTACATGGCCTTAGGTCATGCTAAGGTCATTGACATTGACCAATGTTCACTCCTAGAGCAACCTACATTTTTTATTCCGCATCATGCAGTTATACGCCCGGATAAAATGACCAATAAGCTCAGGGTGGTATTTGATGGCAGTGCCAAGCCAAAAAATGGTTATAGTCTCAATGATATTCTATGCAATGGACCCGTTGTCCAAAAACAATTATTTGATGTGTTGCTTTTGTTCCGCACTTATCGTTATACAATAATGTGTGATATACGTCACATGTATAGACAAATATTTATACAGGAGGATCAAAGAACATTACAAAATATATTATGGCGGGAGCAGTCATATATGCCCCTACAGTGCTTACAATTGCAAACCGTAACCTATGGGTTAACGAGTTCGGCATACTTGGCTACTCGCTGCCTGATAGAGCTTGCTGTTAGATATGAGAAAACCTTTCCACTAGCTAGCAAAGCATTGTTAAACAACTCTTATGTCGATGACATTTTGACTGGCTCTGATACACTTCAGGGGGCTGGTCAGCTAAAAGATCAACTAATATCTTTATTAAAACTTGGCAGCTTTCAACTGCACAAGTGGTGCTCTAACAACATCAGTTTACTTTCTAACATACCTGAAGACCAACTTGGATTTCATTCCAAAGAGCTAGATCGGGACATGATATTGATTAAAACCCTAGGGCTTTGTTTTGAACCTGAGACTGATGTATTCAAGATGAGTGGAAGTACTGTTCTATCATCTCAAATTCCTACCAAAAGAAGCATACTTAGCGCTGTAAGCAAATTCTTCGATCCAATGGGATTCGCTGCTCCTATTATTGTCAAGGCCAAACTCATTTTACAACAAATATGGCGCTGCAATTTAGATTGGGACAGTCCTTTACCTGCAGACTTACTTGCAATATGGAATGCATTTTATTCCAATATAATTAACATGCCTGATATATGCATTCCACGTTACATTCAATTTTCTGACAGTGGGGTGTTTGAATTGGTTGGATATTGTGATGCATCCAAGGAGGCGTATGGTTGTTCCATATATTTAAAATGTACCTTTGATAACTCATCTAAAACTTTTTTTACTGTGCGCGAAATCGCGCATAGCACCTATAAATTCTAAATTAACAATACCTAAACTTGAGCTAAATGGAGCTCTTTTATTATCTAAACTAATTACTAAGGTTTATTTATTACTTAAGGTTTCTAAAATTACATTATTCTGTGACTCCAAAATAGTTTTAGGTTGGCTAAAGTCATCCCTACTTAAGCTTCCAGCCTATGTAGCTAACAGAATTAAAGAAATAAATAAATTAACAAATAATATGTGTTGGTTATACACACCCAGTTTACTTAACCCAGCTGATATCATATCCAGGGGTGCCAACCCTAGTGACATTATGAATAATCAGTTATGGTGGCATGGGCCTGATTATTTGATAGAAACTAATAATTATCATTTTAATTTAACCGAAATTGAATTACCTATTCTTTGTTATAATAATACAAATGAAAACAAGGAATTACAATTATTACCATTTTTTACCAAGTTTTCTAAATTATTTAAAATGCAATGTGTAATGTCTTTTATTCTAAGATTCATAAACAAATGCAAAAAAAAAATTATTGTATATGGACCTTTAACTGCCAGAGAACTTGATGATTCTTTAAATATAATTATAAGGTGCATTCAGCAGCATTACTTTAATGAAGAAATTTCTTGCATTAAAAACAAAAATAATATAAAATCCAATTTAAAATCATTAAATATATTTGTAGATAATAATAATATACTTAGGGCAGGTAGTAGGTTACAAAATGCAACCATGTCTTACCAAGCTAGACATCCTATGATATTGCCCAAAAAATGTCATTTTACCAAACTGATTATTACTAATGCACATTTAATCCTCATGCATGGAGGGTTAAAAATAACTTCAAGTTACTTATTGCAAAAATATTTTATTGTAAATTCTACAAGAGAAATAAAAAGTGTTATTCATAAATGTGTTGTATGTTGTAGATACAAGGCAAGCTGTGCTCAGCAAATAATGGGGAACCTACCCAGTGAACGTGTAACTCCAACCAGGCCATTTGATAGTGTGGGTATAGATTACTTTGGACCGTGTCAAGTCAAACAGTCAACTCTAAGGAGAAGTGTCATTGCCAAAGGGTATGTAGCCGTATTTGTTTGCTTCACCACCAAGGCTGTACACCTGGAGGTAGTTTCAGACATGACCACTGAAACATTTCTGGCTGCTCTAAAGCGTTTCATATCACGCAGGGGGGTTCCTACCAACATTTTCTCAGATAATGCACCTACATTCAAAAAAGGTGACAAATTAATTAAAGAATATTACAATTCACAAAATACCTTGAATATTCAATCAGAAATTAATAACTTTGCCTTAATAAAAGGCATACAATTTCATTTTATCCCTAAATATAGCCCAAATCATGGAGGACTATGGGAATCTGCAGTAAGGTCAGCAAAATTTCATTTAAGGCGGGTTTTGAGTTCAAAAATTCTTACATATGAACAACTAAGTACTTTGATAATAGAAATAGAAGGTATTTTAAACTCAAGACCACTTACACCCATGACACACGACCCTACCGATTTTAACTACCTAACACCAGGTCATTTTTTAATTGGTGATGCCCCCACTGCCATTCCGCAGCCAGATATGACTGAAATACCTACAAACAGACTAAGGCTTTGGAGGTGCTGTGAACAGCTACGGCAGCATTTTTGGAGGGCATGGTCAAAGGACTATTTGACAACATTGCATAAGCGCAACAAATGGCAAAAAGAAATGCCTAATATAAAAGAAGACAACTTGGTTCTTCTCAAAAACCCAAATACTCCACCCTATCAATGGCCTTTGGGAAGAGTTCACAGGATCTTTTATGGATCAGACAACAAAGTAAGAGTAATTGAGATTAAAACAGCCAATGGTAAGCTGCATTCCCGTGCTGTACAAAAGGTTGTTGTCTTACCCATAGAATAAATATATTTTTACTTTTCACTATACTATAACATTTATAAACCATTAATTAACATGTTTATTAACTTAGCAGTAAGTGTCATTGTACTAGGAACAACTATAACC
Source organism: Monopis laevigella (assembly GCA_947458855.1). Classification (NCBI taxonomy): domain Eukaryota; kingdom Metazoa; phylum Arthropoda; class Insecta; order Lepidoptera; family Tineidae; genus Monopis; species Monopis laevigella. The sequence goes on along the minus strand of OX381583.1, from coordinate 23,653,763 downwards.
AGTTTTCCTTATATTATTACCATTGGTGAATATTTTGATTAACTTCCTTAATTTTGTATTAATTACATAATAATGTGTTAAAATAAGATAGTCATTAGGTACTTAATTCTTTATTACTATTTTCATGTACATATAAACTTTAACTTGAAAACTGTATAATCCCATATATATAGGTAAATATTACATTACCTTACCTGTAATAAAATTTTTTAATTATAATTTAATTTTATATAGGTAAGGATTACATTATATACCTAAAACTTAAAATTATTTCAACCTGTGTTGCATTATTGTTATATTAGGGTTCCTTCAGCTATTATATTATTATTGTTACATTAGGTTTGTTTACATTGTTAAATTCTTAAGGTGTGTTTATAACATTATTATCATATTTTGATAACATTCTTAGGATGTGTTTACATGATAACACTATTAGGGTGTGTTTGCATGGTGACATTCTTAAGGTGTGTTTACATGATAACACTATTAGGGTGTGTTTGCATGGTGACATTCTTGAGGTGTGTTTACATGATGACATTCTTAGGACGTGGTTACATGGTGACATTCTTAAGGTGTGTTTACATGATGACATTCTTAGGACGTGTTTACATGGTGACATGCTTAGGGCGTGCTTATATGTGGTATTCTTAGGTTCTATTCAGATTAGGATTTTTTTAGCGTTTGCTTGTATTGTATAACTGATTGTTTGGTCTTTTACTAAAGTGTACTGACATTCATAGTCGCCGCAATTTATGTTACCAACATAAAATAAGAACATTATTTTGTACAATTTATTTTCCTTAAATAGCAACACAGGCTCGAGCTAACTTAAATAATTGGGAAATTTTCCCTACTTTTCAATCCACTGTCGTGCGACGAGTATGTGTTTAAATATAACCTTTAAAAATAAAATCCGTGTTCATCTCATATTGCATTTTAATTAAATACAACAATCAAACCCTAACAGTATATCATTATTGTAAATGCCAGTCATAATAATATAGTCATAGTTGTTATAGGTTTTAGGATAGTTATTGCATATAAGATAGCTCACCTCGTCTGCTTGTCTAAAATAGACAGCAATATCTTAAAAACCGGTTGAGTTGAATATTTAAATCTTATTAGTAGTGCACGAACTATTAAAAAAAATGCTTTCAGAAGTTAAAAAGTTTAATAGAAAAAAAATAAAAATGTTGAATCCTAACTCATATGTGTCTTACATTTAATATACATTTTTTTGTTTAGCATATAACTTTACTGAAAAAAAATGTTCACATATTACAAATTTTATTTTTCTGCCTCAAATGCTTAATGAGATATTAATATATTTAATTCTGAAATCAGGCTTATTTAGTTTTTTTATATTGTGTATCTAATCTAAGTGTGCGAACAACATTCGCACTTCACCGTTATTTTAATATTATAAAACGTTAATATAAAAATAACGGTCAAGTACTTAATTATACTTCAAAAGATTCTAAAGTTCGACCAAGAAATCTTGCACTAAAATGTCTGCTTAAACGTCATATCGTGATATTAAGACCTTAATAAATAAATTATTTATTTAGTGAAATTCATGTATTTAAATATAGTTAAAAAACCATTACAATTACATAAAATAGTTTAATGAATCAGCGAAGTTTTTCAGTGCATTGATTTGTAAGTTGAGCTTTACTTTCAGTTTTTTTTTACTATGCCGGAAGTCAGATTTAATTCTAAAACTATACATTGCATTTAAAGTATTAAAATGTATTTTCTATTGCGTAAGAATCTTGTATATCTACGCTAAGAACGAAAGAACATTTTCCACATTTATGAGTTAATAGGAAAACTTTCAATAAAGCTCATGAAGGAAACCTGAAAGCATTTCCATAAACCAGTCGTCAGATGACGAGTTAAAATAAATAATAAATAAACAGGCATCTAACTCGACAGTTTGTAATTTGTTCTCTATCGACAAGTAGAAATATCACAGATTTTATGGATTATCCTACGTAGAAATAGAGTCCTCAAGAAATAAATAAGATGGCGGCGTAATTCTATAGAGACCCTTATAATGGCGTACGATACGGAAAGATATGCAACCAAAACAGTGGTATCAACTTATCGATGATTTGTGTGAATCTCGGTAATTATATTAATGGTTTAAATAATCTTAAAAAAAGTATGTTTTTTTTAAAGAGAGATATATACTTATAAAATATAAGTATATATGATATATACTTATAAAATATAAGTATATATCTCTCTGTCAAATCTGAAGAATGTATCAGTAAGTTGGTTCCAAAATTTATTTGTGAGATATTTTAAGGTGGGTGGGTCTCTTAAATTTATTAGGCTGATCGACCGGTCTCGTTATCACCGCCCATACAGATGCAAAAACCGTCAAATGACCTAGTTATGTTTCGGTTTTAGCATCGATTTCTTGTCGAAGTGGTAGTCTTCTTTCAGGGCGCGGTTACGAAATGGGTAGTGTATATTAAAATATACTCGTAATGCAATTCGCCATTGTCGCCCCCTATTTCGTGATCGCATCATTTAGCCGAAATAGTGGGAGCAATCAATATTGTTTAAGAACAATTATTGATTGACCCCATTAATCGACTTTGTAGATCTGTTCACCACCGGGTAGATACAAAGTCACATATCGAGTGCCAATAAAAATAATCATGATCTTTCGGAGCTGTTAAGTGAAACTCCTCAAAATATAAAAGGTTTTTATTTTAAAATATTGGCCCCATATAAATATATAAATTTGGTAAAGATCTAAACAAGGATTTTGAAGCCGGATTCAATTGTGACTTCCTTAGAATCTAAACTGATTTGAAGATTTTTGCTTGCTTGAAGATAACTAAAACATTTGGATGGTTCGTTTCAAAAAATGCACCTTTGTGCCATTTTCAATAGAGTACAGCACGTTTAGGACTTAATTAGTCATTATGTAGTTAATGTTCTTAGTAGTAATGATAATTTCTCACTTTTTGGTAGTTGTGTTAAAAATGTTTTTATCTATAAATAAATATAACCGATGAAGTAAGCGATTCTTGGAGCGGAAATCTAGTCTAAGACGCATCTGCACAAGTATACTAAGCCGAAAAAAAAGAGTGTTATATCATATTTTTCATATCCATCAGTAAATTGTATGATAATAAAAAAAAACAAATTTCAGCTTGAAGCGGACTCTGAAAATAATTTTCTTTTCTCCTCGGTAAGAAATATCAAATGAGTGGATTTGGCATCCGTACGGGCAGAGCGATTGGATCGGACCTTTTCATGCGACCAAATTGGTTTTTCTTTTTGTCGTGACGTCGCCTCGTGCTTGTCGAGGTGGCAATATTTTTTAGGGTTCCGTAGGAAGGTTCTCATGGAGCTTTTTATTAAGTATTTATATGTTTTGTCCTTGATCATAAGCTTGGGATTAAAATAATGTGCAAGAGATTAATCAATGGTTTGATTCGATTTTTTTATATGAAAAACATTAATACACTTTGTGTTTGGTCTCAAATATAAACCATCGATAGATTTTAGTATTTAATGTTAATCGCCAATATGGACTAATGTGGTTGTGCTTTTGGCGTGGTATTCGGAGGTTGTGGGTTCGATATTGCATGCGTACTAAAAACAACGATAATATTAAAATAATAATAAAATATTTATTTAATATAAAAACTAATTACAAAATAATTTGAACCCGACTTCCGTACTAGCCTCGGCTGTATTACAAAAAATAGTATATTTTATACAGTTTTCTGTAGAGTTTGTCAGTTTCTATGGGTGTTTATAAAATAAGATATGTATTAGTATAGAATCGTTATTTCTAGTACCTACACATATTACAAGCCTAGAGCTTAGTTTGTGACCTAGTCAATACGGGTGTAATAATTTTCGTTACATCATATAGCAATTTCTTTTAGGGGGATTTTCAAGTAATTCTGTAACTAATACAATATAATAATACACAAAAAATATATAAATAATAAATTTCTTCCAACCCAGCAGTGTTATCAACAGTACCGAATATGCTCGCTGCGTTACCCCTTTGTAATCTCCCCCAGCTAATCTTCTGTAGAAAAAATGACTTAGCTCGACGGTCACCAGATTTTTGGTAAAGTAGTTTGCCAATTGACTTGGCAAACTTCTTGGTCTACGAAGACCACGATCCTAAGGTTTCAACAGTAAAAGGAATATTACTACTATTATCAACAAGAATAAAAAACAAAACATTTATTGAGACACAAAAACTATGTTATATTGTTATTTTATATCAAACCTTTTCATTTTGTATATTTACCCTCTAGTCGTCCAGAGATACTTTTTAGGAGCCTTGGTCATAAACAGTGGTTCTATTAACAAATCATTGATGAGGTGCCGCGAATCTTCAATATCACTTAAAATTGATCACTGTTAAAATATAGGGGCTTCTTATACTTTGTTATTATTTTTCCACGTAGGTATACCATTCGCTTTGTTACAGTCCGAAACAACGGCAATAAATGTACCTTTAATACATATCTATGCTGACCACCACTCAAAATGAATAACCAAATGGTTTGGAAAAAAAAATGTGAACATTTTATTGAATTGAAAATTTTATCAAGTGTACAGAACCGTTGATTCTTGAAAGAAGCCACTCTTGCTAAGTTGGCCTGTTTTGTTTCCATTTCACGTCGCCCTCTACTTTTATGGGTCATGCAACTATGTGCCACCATTTTTAATGGGCAACTACAACTGGGTGCCAGAGATTTTTATTTGGTAATAAACTGTTTCGATATCCATTTATGTTTATTTTGTTAGTTATGTTATTAGTTTATCATTGATAAATAATCTAAATACAATATTGTCTCTTTAAAAAAGTATAATATTTTTTTCAAAATTTATGACATCGACTCAGTCACTCACTGATGACTCCAAAGAGAGACGAAACATTTGGAAATAAATTTTATAGCTTTACTTTATTATTTTACCTACTTTTCTTTATACAGTTTGTCATGGTCTGGGTGTTTATAAAATATAATATGTATTATATTGTTGTTTCTGGTAAACATAGTACAAGCCTAGAGCTTAGTTTGTGACCAGAGCAATATGTGTTAATTGTCGTACATATTATTATTTTTATGACAAAAACATCTAACACACTCTATTTATTTCAAATAATAGGTATCTTATATAAAAAATAAAAAAAAATGTACAGTTTCAGTCCATGGGTACCTAATACATTGATTTCTTGTCGAGGTGATAGTCTCCTTTTAGGCGAAGTTGAAGTAGACTAATGAAGTAATGCAAATTATGTAGCCACCCATTTTGTAACTGCATTATTTAGCCCGCATAGTGGGAATGACAAACGTGTATGGATCGATGCCATTCATGTACTTTGTAGATCAGGTTGCTATCAGGTAGATACAAAGTCACATGCCGTCATACTTCAAAGTCATACTTCAATAAAAAATAGTTATATCAGACTTTACCTTTTTTTTAAAATAAAATGTTTCCAAACTGAATTCCAACAAAATGTTTGCAAAGGATCTTATGTCAGTATTTATAGATTCTACTCAAACGTTAAGTTAAACTTTAATCGATATTCTACAATTCTGACGTAATGCAACTTGGTGACTTTGAAAATTGAGAGACAACAACGTCATTTTTGTTAAAGTTTTGCTTAATATTTGTGCAGTGTAATAGACCTATATTATAAAACACATAATAGTCATTTCAAGTTTTCTTATTATCTTTGCACTTCATAAAAAACGGAATGTGTGTGTTGTGTATGTGCGTGAATGAGTATGTTGCAAATATGTATCTATAGCTATGTTAGGGCGGCCGACCGGTGTCGTTACCACCGGTCATACAGATGTAAACACCATCAAGTGACCTAGTCATGTTTCACTTTCAGTCTGTGTGTTCACCGCTTTTCTGGAGATTACTGCATCGATTTTGAGGTGGAAGTCTCCTTTCAGGTTGCGATTACGAGACGGTCATTGAATTGATGATAAGGATATAAAATAGACCCGTAATACAAAGTCGTTTCTGTTACCGCACATCTCGTAATCGCATCATTTAGCTGGAATAGTGGTAGCGATCAATCTTCTTAAACAATAATTATTATTGATCGACCCCATTCATGGACTCACATCGTCACATGCCGTGCTCCAATAAAAAAAAGTATAAAATAGATGAACCCAATAAAACCCGAAATCGATCTTGAGCTAAACTTTTAACTGAAATCATCTTACAGAATAATACTTTAGATTTTTCCTTCCTCTAGACTATTTTAACTGAATTTAAAGCTCTGAAATTCAGAGTACATATAGATAGAGAGTGTGCGAATGCTTTCCTTTCAATTTATTAGTTTTGCAGCTGTAGGTACCGTATGGAGTGATTGGATGAGCTACCGACTGCCTAGCGAGACGTGCTCGCGTTACAGAATGGTTCACTATTCGCCTCTTTCACTAGATTAGTGTTTGCTATTTTTTGAGCTTTTTTCGGAAATAAAAACGTTATTTTTAGGTTTCTCTTTTGAGGTGTACCTACCTCTACATCCTTATCAATAGTTTTTTAAATATTATAAGAAGATTGTTGTCTTGTAGGTATTTTTTTTAATTTTATAGGAGAATAGCATTAAGTACCCTTTGGTAAACAGATCTACAAAGTATTTTTTTTATATGTATATATTTTATATGTATTTTTTATATGTGAATTTAAACATATTGCTCTGGTTAAACCGAGCTCTAGGCTTGTACTATGAGTACCTGAAACACCGATATAATACATATATTTTATAAACACCAAGACTATGAAAAACTGTACAGAAAATGTACTAATATTTTTTTGCTATGCGTGGGAATCGAACACACGATCTCCAGTTATAACACCAAAGTGCAGCTAGTCTACGGAGGCGGTTAAAACATTATTTTTTTACCGTCAATGTTGCTTATTTTCAAATGAAATTACCGTTTCGAAACCGCACCCTGAAAAGAGACTACCACCTCGAGAACAAATCAATGCGGCAAACTGACTAAAATTAAAACATGACATGGTCACTTGATGGTGTTTGCATTTATGTATGTGCCATCACGGGTGCCTAAATTTTAGTGTTGGATAGCCCATTTATCGAGCAAGGATGTAGGCTATATTATATCACGCTATAACCAATAGAAGCGGAGCATCAATGTTTTTTTTTTACTTTTGAGAGGTTCCGTTGCCTAAACGGTTAAAGTAAACAAGACAAAATTGCGCGGGTTATCTATTTTTTAATATAAACAAAGTGATATATAGGCATAACATATGAATAAGGCTAGCTTACTGTAGAACAATGTCAAGCCTTAACATTAAAGTCAACTACAAGCCAAGGCGAATAAATAATAAATTTCTTCATCGTCGCGTCGCGTCGAGTCGTTCCAACTAACTTATACATCCATCTCTGCGAGAACTTAGCCTATAGTCGCTTCGGGTTGACTATAAATTAATACCTGACATAAATTTGCCATAACGCGGCAACTTCTCTCAAACTTCTTGGTAGGCTTAAGGCCATAGTGCTAAACAGTAGATAGATAGATGATAGTTGCATGGTATGTACGTAGTCGGCACTGAAAATATCGGGAATGGAATATTTCCACTGTTCCTGTCATATTAAAATCTTTTTAATTGAAAACTCCTTGGTTTTAAAAATCGAATACCATTTATTTATTTAAAAAAAGATTCTTGGTCTTGTCACAAGGACTTGTCAAACTTGTTTAGTCGTTGAGAAAATGGAATTGACTCGAGAAAGTTCAAGAGCGATGATTTATTATGACTTTCGAAGTGGTTTAACACAAAAACAGTGTATTGATCGGATGCTTTCTGCATTTGGTGATGAAGCCCCATCCAAAACTACAATTTATCGCTGGTTTGCTGAATTTCAACGTGGACGTGTCAAGCTCAGTGATGATCCCCGTCAAGGTCGTCCAAAAACTGCAGTCACCCAAGAAAACGTTGATGCTGTGCGTAAGCTGATTGTGGAAGATCGACATGTGACATACTGCGAAATTCAGGCAACTTTAGACATTGGCATGAGTCAAATACAAATAATCTTGCATGAACAATTAGGTGTAAAAAAGTTGTTTTCCCGATGGATACCGCATTCGCTCTGTGAAGAGCAAAAAGCGGCTCGCGTTACTTGGTGCGTCAGAACTCTCGAAAGATTCCACGCAGGATCCTCAAATGCTGTATACAACATCGTATCAGGTGACGAATCCTGGATATACGCGTACGAACCCGAAACAAAAAATCAGTCACGAGTTTAAGTAGGAGTAGAGGGTGCTTTCTTTTCCTAGACTTAAAAAAGAAAAAAATGCATTATTTTATTGTTAACCATAGTGTTACACTTTCTTTAACATTTTTTTTTTTTTACTAAGCACCATATGTGACTATGTATCTACGTGATGGATAAGCAGTCCTGCAAAATCCATAAATGGGGTTGTTAAATACATTGTTTAGTGACAATGATTGCTCACACTATGTCGGTTAAATGTTGCAAAAATTACGAAATGGCAGATATCGTCAAATTGACTGCCTGTTTCGTAAGCGGCACTGTGAAAGTAGACTGCCGTCTCAACAAGAAATCGATGCAATAGTCTACTGAAAACTGGTAAACCCACTAAAACGGAAACATGACTAGGATCGACAAAACTTATAAAATCACATTAACAAACAAACTGCAATAGTTGCATTGATATTGTTTCAAATCATTAAAACACATTTTCCTTTATTTATCTTTACACCAGTCCCTTACAGGGTTGACAGAGACAACTTAGGGCCTCTTATCTCTATATAACTCCTCTCATACAAGCACGCCGAATTCAGAAAATTTTAATTGCACCGTCTATTAAAATATACATACGTGATGGCCGAGTGGGTTAGACCTTGGACTTAAAAACACTTAGGTCCCTGGATCAAATCCCGGTGTGTACCAATGAGTTTTTAATTAAAAAAATTATGTATATTTGTTTGACAACACCACTATAGTGCCTTGGAGAGCACGTTAAGTTGTCGGTCCCGGTTTCACTATACCAACTTGTGAAACTGTTTATAGATGGGTTATTGAGTCTATTCAAAACATCGCGACGAGCTAGCCACTTGTTCGGTGTAGACTCATACCATCGGCTGCGACTAGGTGGGATTAGAACCCCTCCGCTGGATACCCTGGGGCCGAATAACTTGATAAAATTTTGAATCCCTGACTAATCCATAGTAGAATAATCACGCCACCTTGTCTACTTGGACCTTCTAACCAGCTCTATTGTCTATGTCTAAGACAGTTCAAACAGGCTCTGCGACAAACGACCTACAAATTTTGAGGAGACCCGGAAGTAAGTTAGAATAACGGCGAAATAAAGCGCTGAGCTCAGGGTAATGAGGTACTTCCGCTTGGGGAGAGGTTGGACGACGTACTGATGTTATCTAGTTGATAGGGCCGAGGGACACTTGTTGGGATGTATACATGGATCTTTAAGCGCTTTTTTTATTGTTTGTATAATAATTATTACAGCTGCTTTTTTATTGATTAATCATCATCATTACCAATCTGTTAAAGTCGATGACTTTTCTTCTGTTTTTTGTTACCTACAGCAAAACCGTACGGTGTGAGTTTAGCTTAGCCAAGGCAATATGTAGTAAAAAATATCTAACAATAATAGTAATGACCACTAAAACTTAAGCCCCAAGAACTATTCGTTACTCAAAATTATACATTATATGTGTTTCTGTGAAGATCTATTAAAAATAATCTCGAAGATCAGGCAGGAAATTTGACTTAGCATGCTTCCTGCCTTAAATTATATAGATTTTTTTTTATTGGACCACAGCATGTGACTTTGCATCTACCTGATGGTAACCATTCCTACAAAGTCCACAAATAAGGTCTATCAATACATTGTTGTTAAACAATATTGATCGCTCCCAATATGCCGGCTATTTGATGCGGTTACGAAATGGACAACAATACGTATTTTTGCATAACGAGTTTATTTTAATATACTTGCTGCTTTATTGTCAAATCAATCGCTCGTTTTGTAACTGCACCATGAAAAGAGATTACTACCTTGACAAGAAATTGATGCAATAGTCTCCGGAAAATTTATACAAGAATGTATCTTTAATAAAAATCTTTAAAGTGTACCGTAGTCACTAATATCTTTAAGTTATTATTTTTATAAGTCCCATCATTTCATGACATAACAAATGATTTGTGTACAAAATAAAATAGCAAAGTATTATTCTTATTTACGACTTTTTACTGAGAAATGGACCCAAAGCCCTAAGGCATAGCCGTCTGGGTGCCACCTACGTGCGAGCGCTCCAACGCGTAACGCAGGGGTAAATCGGGTCCGTATTAGCTAAATAAATTTACGCACTCAATATGCTCAGTAACTCGATTTAATGGCGATGGAATTGATTCATTCAATTATGAGGATTTTTAGTACCCCTCCGTTTGGGATAACTTTGTTTTAAATGGGGAGACGGGATTGGGGTTAGTTTTTCTTACTGATTTGCTGTTTTATTTAGGAATATTCTATTACATTTATTACTTCATGTCAGCAAAGAAATAAACGTGATATTTTTTTTATTATATTTTTAAAAGCTTTTTATACTAACTACCTTATACGACATACAAGAAATTCAGAGTGAGCATTACCTTTAGTTTTTATTACTTTAAGCATTATTGATTTGTCCAATGGACCAAGGTCTCAATACACATTACGATCCTGTTGCAATGCTGGCAACCTAATATACCTTCATTATATATAACTACAACTGTCAGTGTAAAAGTAGAAAATTAAATAGATTGTCTTTGGTTTTTTGTCTCCGCTGAATACTGAGGCTTTGTTGAGATGTATTTTACTTTAAAATATAAAAATGTCTAAATATGTTTATTAATTTCGTTTAAATAATTCTAATAACATCAGGTCCAAATGTCAGCATTTCTTATTTAAAAAATATTTTTTGTATAATTTTATCCCTACTTAATTATTAACATTTCATCTGGACCATCTTGGTTCAAGGTTAGTCAGCTTCTGCTGTATCTACCTACCTATGTCCGTACGTCCCAAATTTGACGCGAATTTATGTGTAAACGTCACCGTCCGGCGCCATTAGTGGTACTAATGCTCCCATTACCGGGGCACATTCCGGGATTTCTCTCCCCGATCCCCGCGCCATCTGCCGCTTGTTTTACGTAATTTATGGCCTCGCTCGACAAGGCCCCGGGCCCCTGAAGCCTACCTGTTTTGTGCATGATTCACACTTCCGAAGATTGCGTGTTGCTCGCTGTGAAATATGGCCCGGTAGCTGCAGAGGTGCGAAGCATTGTCTCGTAGGTTGAACGATAAATTTTAGCATGTATGCTGCCACCTATTAGCGGGATTCCTACATGCAGAAACACCGCTGTTTATAAATTAAGTTTTGGGGTTGTGGGAAGATTTAGAACGTTTAAGATTGTATTGCGGTTAGAGTTCTACTGTGAGGTGCTTAAATACAATACAGTTATAAGGATCGCCTCTGTCTTGTGGTTATACAGTTGTATCTGAAGGTTTTAGGTTCGATTCCAACTCAAGGCAAAATAATATTAGAACATTTTCCTAAACATTTTATTTTGGCCTGGATGAATGAAGGAATGAAAATTTCTTTATTGCACAAAAGTTTAATACCATTGTACATAGGCGAGCTTAATTCCTTAGGCATTATTTACCAGCTAACCTTTGGAAGATTGACCAATAACAGGCATAGTGCTAATTAATGCAAACATATAATATATAATAAGATATTTATAAAACATATATATATATATATATATCTTCACGGGTGCCTTACGGCGCCCGAGACCGCCTAGACGGCCCCAGGGTACCCAGCGGAGGGGTTTTAATCCCACCTCGTCGTAGCCGATGGTATGAGTCTACACCGAACAAGTGGCTAGCTCGTCGCGATGTTTTGAATAGACTCAATAACCCATCTATAAACAGTTTCACCAGTTGGTATAGTGAAACCGGGACCGACAGCTTAACGTGCTCTCCGAGGCACTATAGTGGTGTTGTCAAACAAATGTACATAAAATTTTTAAATTAAAAACTCATTGGTACACACCGGGATTCGAACCAGGGACCTTAGTGATTTTAAGTCCAAGGATTAACCAACTCGGCCACCACGTATATTATAAAACATAATATGTATTAGTATCGTTTTCATATAGTACAAGCTTATAGCTTAATTTGTAACCGAGGAAAATAGACTTAATTTTAATGTTATTAAGGTTATATTTAGGTTTCTTTAAAAAAGTATAAATAAAAGATATACATTAAATAAATGCTGCAACTAGACCTAAAATAAACAACAATACCACAATAGTAATAAGGAAGCAAATAACTTCAAATCGCAACTCCTACTTCTACTACTTAACATAAACGTCACTCGGTTCATTAGGAAATCATATTTAACATCACGTATTGCACATGAGAAGTCCAGAGCCACTTATTCTCGTTTTATTTTTCAATTACTATTGTTAACGGCATAATCAGGGGATTCGCCGTACAATCGCCGTGGGCACGCCTAATCCAGATTTATTCGTACGCAGGGCGGATTAAGGTGGCGTGAATTACACATTTATAGCCTATAAAGCGTGATCCGGTGGCGTGCGCAGGTTAGCTGCCGTGGACAGGATATAGTTATGGCAGGCAAGACTGGGCTGGAATTTGCATGCCTCTCCAACGGGTAGGGCTGACACTTAACGCCAATTGCGTGCAAACTGAATTGCAACTTAAAGTTGACAATGAGTGCATCTAATATAGATATAGTGTTGATGATGTGATATTTACTTGGAGTTTTAAGTATCATAACAATGATAAAATTTATAGATTTTTTTTGCACGTTGAGCACGCTGATAGTAAGCAGATCTAAAATGGGGTCGATCAATAAATTATTGTTTACTAGCAATGGTCGCTCCATCTATTCCGGCTAAATTAGGTATGCAGTTATGAAATGGGCGACGACAAAGATGGATTTCGTCGGGTCTACTGTAATATAGTTGCTTCTTTATCGTCAAATCAAATGCGTCTTAAAACGAGATTAGTACCTCGACAATAACTCGATACAGTAGGATTATGAATACCTACCGGTGAATCTACAGATTAAACCCGAAGCATGACTAGGGCACTTAACGGTTTTTGCGTTATGGGTGATAACGAAACCGGGAAAGTAAATAATTTTCAAGAGATAAGTTCCCATTATGCTGGATGCATGGTATTTGGATTGCTAGACTAATGAGTCCTTTAAACGCAGCGTGAATAGACATCTTAAACCGGCTAATAGATGAAAACAGCTCTTACAACATAATTCTAAGTGCTGGTTGTATTTATTCTTGGACCTGCATACTGCTTTCCATCATCAAATCATCATCAGAAAAAAAATTCGCCGAAAAAAAGAAGGACAGGTGGGTACCCGCCGAGCTGGGTCGTCGGTCACCCACCTGTAGCTCTACCTTGAGATTTTATTAAACAATGCAATATCCACCAATAGTACCCCTTTATTATTTCGACAGTACAAATACATACTTTCTATTCATGGGTCTCTATTGTTTAACCTGGTACTCTACTATCAGTTGACTACAAAAAAATATACTGTAAAAATGTATCGACTACACGCTTATAGCATATTTTTATTTTCTCTACCAAGTTATTTCAACAGTCTTAAAGTTTTCAGGTTAGGTCTTTTACGATAGTAGAGATGATCAAATTATATATCTGCATTTTTCTTTTGCCTCTCCCAATATTTTTTCAGTGAGTCTTCATGGCCTCCAACTACAAAAAAGGATTTTGTTAAAAACTAAACATAACTAAACATTGCATAATGTATTGTAAGACTTTTGGCTGCCATCTTCTATTCTCATATTTGGAACACAGATATAGTATTGCGAGGACAGCAAGCAAGATCCTAGGTGTGGTTTAGATAGACGAACTAGGCATTAAGGCACTTCTATATTTATTCTTACTTTCTAACAAAACTTTTTATTATTTCTATGTTGGAACATAAAATATTAATTTACCATCAGTTGACAACCAGTGGAGCAAATTTGTGGCCGGGCAGTTAGGGAAGATCGACGTGGCATTGTGGCTAGCGTGCGTAGAGGCTCGTTTCGTACAAGTTATGGTCAGTCGCCCACACTGGCCGCTGGCTGGGCGCCGAGGATTCTCGTTTTACTAATATTGCTTAGGGTTTTTTTGTTGGTTGATTTTCATAAGGATTTAAATGACGGAAGGAATTGGCATGCAACATGTTTTTTCGGTCACCAGTCTTTTTCCACTTAAAATATTAAATAAAAATAAATTTAGATTAATTTTTATGTTCTTATTAAAGAGCTAAGTGGTCATTTAACTGCCTCCGTGGTTTAATAGTTAAGCATTTGGTGAGGTATCCGGAAGTCGTGGGTTTAATTCTCACTCATGGCAAAACAATATTATTTTCCATGGTCTGTCCAGGAAATATAATATATTTTAGTATTAATGTTTCTAGTACTCATAGTTTAACTTAGTTTGTAACCAAAGCAATATATGTAAAAATATCATTTTGAGGGAGGAGAAAGGTCTCTATACTTTGTTAGGCCGACCGATCGCTCTTTTTACCACTGCTCATACATGACTCATCGTCAAGTGATCTAGTCATGTTTCAGTTTTAGTCTGTGGGTTCATCAGTTTTCAGGAAACTACTGCGTCATTTTCTTGTCGAAGTGGTAGTCTCCATTCAGGATGCGATTACGAAATGGGCAGTTGAATTGACGAAAAGTCAGAGAGGATATAAAAATAGACTCTTTATGCAAATTCGTCTCTGTCACCACCTATTTTGTAATCACATCATTTAGCCACACATTTTTCTCTGGTCACAAACTAAGCTCTAGGCCTTGTACTATGTGTATCAGAAACAACGATACAATATATATTATATTTTATAAACACCCAAAATATGTTGTTAAATAATAATTATTGATCGACCTCATTCATGGACTTTGTAGGTCTGCTCACCACCAAGTAATACAAAGTCATAAGCGTGCTCCAATAAAAAAACAATCCTACATATTCACTATTATTATTATCCCAAACCTATTAATATATTGCTGTTATATAGAAATATAAAATCATGTGAAAACGTTTTTACATATATTTACATAGATATTTTTATTAAACAGATAAATATAATGAATGTCGCGATCTCTGTTCGAGGCTCGTGCGCACGCGCAGGCAGTAGCCAGACATCTTTATGCGACTATAAACATGTGCCGAGGTAACTGCGGAGGCGAACAAATTATTTATTTCGCCATCCCTTTACTATCTAATTTGTAATCTCTTTATTTTATTTGTATTTTTAATCATGCCTATTCGAATAAAAGATAAATGTAGTATTAATTTTATATAATTTATTAGATTATTAATTATCTTAAAATTATAATCTATACTAACTAATATTATAAAGAGAAAATTTATCTTATTGTTTGTTTGTTCCGAATAAACTCAAAAGGTACTGAACTGATTAAAAAAAAAACTTTTAAAAAAAGCTCTATAACAAGCAAGTAAAATGGGCTGGCTGTATTTTATTTTCGAACCTATTACTTTTAAATTAAAACTACGGAGCATGGCTAGCAATAAAATTAACAACACCATCGCGTTAACCTTTGCGCCGTCTCAGGGTATCCAGCGTAGGGGTTTGGTAGCCAACTGTATCTATTCATAGTAAAAAGAAACAATACATTTGTATTAATTGTAATAAATTGATAACAATAATCTCAAGCTACAGAGTATAAAACAGTACCTACCTATACAACTGTTGACAACATCTGTCGCTGCCGTTTGTCTCCCTACAATTATTGCCACTACAACCAACGAGTCTCGCAACTACAAAACCACTAAATCACAAAACAAGCACGTTTAAAATTTTAATAACGCTTTATCCCCCTTACTATAAATAACGTTTCCTCCGAGAGGCAATCTGGTTTGCAAATATACCACGCTTTAAGTGAGGGTTAAAAATAAGGATGTAGTAATGTGAATCTGTAGAATTACTTTATGTAGATAAATAAAGAAAAAAAAAGATAAGCTCTATTATGACTTTTTAAATCTTAGCTTTTAAATTCTTTTAAGGTTCTGCACTCGTGTACTATATATATATATATATATCTCTTCACGGGTGCCCTACGGCGCCCGAGACCGTCTAGACGGCCCCAGGGTACCCAGCGGAGGGGTTTTAATCCCACCTCGTCGTAGCCGATGGTATGAGTCTACACCGAACAAGTGGCTAGCTCGTCGCGATGTTTTGAATAGACTCAATAACCCATCTATAAACAGTTTCACAAGTTGGTATAGTGAAACCGGGACCGACTGCTTAACGTGCTCTCCGAGGCACTATAGTGGTGTTGTCAAACAAATGTACATAAATTTTTAAATTAAAAACTCATTGGTACACACCGGGATTCGAACCAGGGACCTTAGTGTTTTTAAGTCCAAGGTCTAACCAACTCATGTACTATTTTTATATAATGCGTGCCCGACACACTCCATGCCATGAGTCATTTTTTTTCTAATTGTTCTGACTTAGACCTATATATTGTACACCCCTTGGACTTTTGCGTGGAAAACCTGGCCAGATAAAAAAGAAAAAAATATGTAAACTACATAATTTATTTATTTAATAGATGCTTATCAACAGCATATTACAAAATCAGTTATATATACAAATATTATTACATAAGTGTAAATACGTTATTTAAAGAAAGGCACAAATTACAAAATCATAATTCACATTAAATACATACTTTTTTTATAAGATATATACTATAAAATTTCCAGAAACTGTATTATTATTAATTATTAATTATCACTTTGATTAAATTCATTTTTATATTTCAAAAATAATTCAGTTTATTAACATTATATACAATTTTATTATTATTAACATTATATTATTATTTATTATTGAAATTTGATGTAAAATTCTATTTCAGATTTAAGAAAATAGCATTATATGCTATACGCTCTCACATATCTAAATAATATATACATACATATCATCACGGGTGCCTTACGGCGCCCGAGACCGCCTAGTCAGCCCCAGGGTACCCAGCGGAGGGGTTTTTAATCCCACCTCGTCGTAGCCGATGGTATTAGTCTACACCGAACAAGTGGCTAGCTCGTCGCGATGTTTTGTTGTGATATGTTATAACTACATATCATGAATATTAATATAATTCCCAGACTGTGCTTTTTTATTCTGGGTAAATTTGCATTTTTATTAAATCTTCTAGTGACATATTTGAGAATATTTTATGTACCACTAAGAGTGTCTTACGGCACCCGAAATCATCTATACGGCCTCAGTGTACCCAGCGGCAGGGTTACATTCTCACCTCTTCGTACCAGATAGTATTCTGAGTCTACACCGAATCAGTCAGCTCGTCGCGGTGTTGAACATTTTATGTGGTTGCATTTTAGATTTAGTGCTATTTTATTTAGTTGTATGTTAGAACATTTAATATTTATCTGGCTGTAGTCACGTCCTTTGACGTTATCTGCTTTGAGGTTACTAATAACCTCATTATTTAATATTATATTGGTCATCCATTCGACGAATATAAGTCTGCTTACCCCCAGAAACGTGGTCGCTTACTATGGGCCTCATGAAAAAGCTCACAGTCAAACAAAGGGCGATGGAGCGTGCTATGCTCAGCGTTTCCTTGGGGGATCGTATTCGAAACGATGAGATGCGCAAAAGGACCAAAGTAACCGACATAGCCTCCAGAATCGCCAAACTTAAGTGGCAGTGGGCAGGCCACATAGCTCGCAGAACGGACGGAGCTCGCATTAAGGTTCTCGAGTGGCGACCGCGTGCGCAGCGCAGGTAGGCCCCCCACAAGATGGACCGACGACCTGAAAAAGGTCGCGGGAAGCCGATGGCTACAGGCAGCGCAAAACCGGTCGTTGTGGCGATCCTTGGGTGAGGCCTATGTCCAGCAGTGGACGCGTGAAATGCTGCTAAGATGATGATTATGATGACCCCCAGAAAGACAGATACTGAGTCATATACTCTCACATTTATTACTCGTAATGTACACAGATCTAGGTGGTAAGTATACGGCTTTAACTATTAAATAAAGTTCAAAATAAAAAACGAAAGTAATGTAAAATAACATAAAATAAATGATTTCAATTTAAAAAGAAATAAAACATAATACGTACGAAAGCAACGAAATAGAAACAACAAAAACTCAAAACTCCTCGTAATAAGGAAAAATAAAGAAGTAAAAATGACAAGACGTTATTTGCATCTCGCTAATGGCCGCCGCCGCTCCGTAATGCGAGGGTAGATGAACAAATATTACTTTATCCACTCGCGCAATTTATTCTAACTCGCTTTTTATTCGCCGTTCGTTGGCAGAACAGCAAAAAGTGAGCTTCTTTCCTTAGCCTATAGCGAGGTAGCTCGGAAATTATTACGGCCTATGTATTTAAATATAGGTACATTTTTTTTTATCATAGTTGTATTTGTTATTTTGCCTTTTACATAAAACTAAATACATAAAGAGCGATTTGCTATTAGAGTCAAGACCACAACTTAAGTCCTGCGACTAAAACTGAAACTATAAAACATTTCTTATAGTTTGACATTTGATTTGATTTGAATGTTGATTCCGACTTCACTCATGAAATTAATAATAAATAGGGAAAGGCCTTTCGAACGAAATGTCAAACATGTTCATTGCTTGATTAGTGGAATTCAGCGCAACAGGAATTGCAGAAAAGCCCTTGAAACTGCGTCTTTTGAAGCTTCTTGGCCTTTTAAGAGCAGTCATCGTAACTTTTATGGAATACGTTTCCAAGACAGCGATGACAGGATCTTATAGTATTGTTTATTATTAACTTATTTTTTATGCAGCTAAGACTTTGTATCTACTCCCACAACATTGGTGAACATTGTCTCACTCTTCCTCCAAATTAAAGTTACCATATTATAAAGCCTGCATCCCAAAACCTGTTATATTATTTTAAGTAAGTTTTTCAACATCTACATGGTTTAATACGGAGTTAACGGAGAGACCTTCAACTTAGGTAGAGGAATTGGATCTAAAGGTAATTCGCTGTTTTGACCGCCTCCGTAGACTAGTGGTTGCGCCTTTGACGTTGTATCCGGAGGTCGTGGGTTCGATTCCCACCCATGGAATATAAAATAAAATATAAAAATAGTACCTATGTTTCTCTGTACAGTTTGTCATGGTCTGGGTGTTTATAAAATAATATATATAAAATCGCTGTTTCTGGTACACATAGTACAAGCCTAGAGCTTAGTTTGTGACCAGAAACAAAATGTGTAATGTCCTACATATTAACTCGCTTTTTTATAGCTGTTCTGCCCCAGAAAATTAGCTAGAGGTAATAAAACAATTATTACCCTGGATGATCAAACAAATGCTAGCAACGCGTTTTCAAGATCGTAATCTTACTCCAACGCATTTTATGCGTCTTTGCATCAAGAAATATAAGCTTAATAACAAATCATTGGATTATTAATACAATCCTTTACAGATGTACTTTAAACTATAAAACAGTATTATACACAAAACTCTCCAATATATGTATATGAACGTCGGAACTTTTATGGAACGTGATTCCAAGATGGCGCTAACAGGATCATATAGTATTTGATTGAGTAGAGAGGGTAGTGAACACAGTGCTGGTAAGAGTTCAAAAGGCCTTTAAACCCACTTCGCGGTCTCAAGTCCGGGAACGCTGCAGTTCATTCCCTGCCTTCCAACCACGCAATAGACCCGGCACCCGCACGGTGGAGCCATAGTTAGCTAAGAACATTGTCTCTCTCGTGAGTGCCATACACAGACTAGCTAGAATTCACTGACTATTTAGTTTTCAAAGTTATGGGTAGGTTTTTATGGATCATACATTCTTTGGATATAAAACCCGACCGTTGTTACGTTAGGCAGACGCAAGGCACCTGTGATATTAGTCTCTAATCTCTACATTTGATATTATTCACTTTCAACTAAAAATAATACGTCACATGTATCGTAACAACGTCGTAGAGTTTGCTTCTCCATTCTAATTATAAATTATAAAATATATTATAATCTTTAAATTACAACTTTTTTTTTGCCGAATGGCTTTTTGCTTTATACGCAATTCTGCCTATGTAAGTTTTTGAAAGTGCACGAAGGAGTTTTATAAACAGTTTTACATGTGTACCTAGTTACAAATATATTATTAGTTAGTAATTATTCAGTAAAAAAACATCATTACATATTAAGACGAATAACTATATGTTATATACAGAGGGAATTTTTAAAGTGGGGCTTAAGCCTAAATCTTAAACAATTAGTTCTAAGTAATCCCAGAGTATGTTTGAAAACCTTTTTACTTTATGTATCATCACGGGTGCCTTACGGCGCCGAGACCGCCTAGACGGCCTCAGGGTATACCCAGCAAAGGGGTGTTCAATCCCACCTCGTCGTAGCCGATGGTATGAGTCTACACCGAACAAGTGGCTAGCTCGTCGCGATGTTTTGAATAGACTCAATAACCCATCTATAAACAGTTTTACAAGTTGGTATAGTGAAACCCGGACCGACAGCTTAACGTGCTCTCCGAGGCACTACAGTGGTGTTGTTAAACAAATACATACATTATACATACATTTTTTAATTTAAATCTCATTGGTACATACCGAGATTCGAACCAGGGACCTAAGTGTTTTTAAGTCCAAGGTCTAACCAACTCGGCCACCACGTATACACTTTTTACTTTATAGTTTAAAAATATTATAAAAGTCCAGTTTAGCAACACGGAGTCAAGCTGCAACTATGGGCCGGCACTTAAATGTCCCTTATCGTCTAAGGAGGGTCCTACCCTTATCTAAATAGCATGACCGCGCGATACCCACCTCACCGTCTGACTTTATGTCTTTCCTGAAAAAACCTACCCTTACCCTCAAATGTCTTGAATATTAATACTTTTATATATAGGACCTTTTAAATTTAAAGTCGTATTTTTTTTTTAGACATTGCAAACTATGAGATTAGGAACAACAAATCATATTGTTTTATACTAGACAAAGTCGTTTTTTTATCTGATAGTAACTAGACCTACAAAGTCCATGAATGGGGTCGATCATTACTTTGTGTGACAGCATTGGTTTCTCCCACTATGCCGGCTAAATTACGATGTCAAAGACGATTTTGCATTATGAGTCTACTTTACTATTTTTGCTGCGTTTCGTGAACTCAACGTCCGTTTCGTAAAATCTATGCTATAGTCTCCTGAAAACTGGCGGACAGGAGACATATTAAAACTGGAACATGAATTAAAATCGAAAATTTGACGGTTCTTGAATCGGTATGAGCGGTGTTAACGCAACGGATCGGTCGGGCTAGCGAGAGACCCTTTTCCTACCAAAGTTGCCTAACAGTTGGAAATCGAACCCACGAAAGCGGTTAACTGAAAGGATGAGAAATGCAAAATGTATTTCTAAATGCTAGATTAATTAAACCCAACCCTAACATTAAAACAAGTGGAACAAATTAAAAATTAAAATCCTACTTTATTTATATTTCTAAAGTTTCAAAGGAACCTATTATGAAAGTAGTTACATTAAATCCAAATTGGAATAACTGTTAAATCTCAACTCGGTCGTGTCGCAGCGTAATCCGCGAAGTGACAACAGCATTCTGCGAGGCGCCGCGCCGTGGCGGGCTGCGAATTATTAAAACGAACGCCAAGTTTTTCACTAAGCTCGACGCAAAGCCGTTTCAATTGCGCCACGCTGAAGATAATTCCGAGTGACGTCATCTTTTTTCAATTCACAGCTTCGTCGCTTCTGTACAGCAATTATGACATTTCCGACGACTAGGAAAACAGGAACGCGTAGATACCTACGAGTATACAAGTAGAGTACGCGACATCTCGTTCGTAATTTAAATTTAGATGGAAATTTAATGATGCATTCACAAAGGACGCTCGTAAACTTGGTCGCGAGATATTTTTTACGAGGATCTCGCGAACTATTGCGCGCTTAACGACTCTCAAACGCAAGATCGCCCTCTGAGCTTTAATGAGCGCCCGATAAACGTGTTAACAGCCGCCACATTATTTTTATACTGGCGTTAAATTTTCTACAAGCACTTTTAACATGCTAGTCAAGTTATGCTAAATCTGTTTTAATGAATGTAATTATGTGGGTGCTATTTATTGAAATATATTTGTTAACACTGACGATACATACATACATATCATCACGGGTGCCTTACGGCGCCCGAAACCGCCTAGACGGCCTTAGGGTACCAAGTGTAGGGGTTTTAATCCCACCTCGTCGTAGCCTATAGCCCGTCATAGACGGTATGAGTCTACACCGAACAAGTGGCTAGCTCGTCGCGATGTTTTTAAAATAGACTCAATAACCCATCTCTATAAACAGTTTCACAAGTTGGTATATTGAAACCGGGACCGACAGTTTAACGTACTCGTAACGTAACTCTCCGAAGCACTGACGATAATTTTATTAATTTGCAATTTGTCAAAAAAAATGAATTCACAGTTTTTACAAGGAGTATAAAAACAGTCTTATTAAATATATATACTTCAATGTTATTTATTTAACAATCTAAATTTATTATTTAAAATTATTGTTTACATCTAATTGTACATATATCTATTTTCTAACTAACACTTAGCTATCTTGCGTCGTTTCAGAAATACATATTTAATGATAGCTTAATGGCTCGTTTATATATTTTTCGCTATTTTATTAATATTTTTACATAAAAAAAACTATATTATTAACAACCTAGTAAGTTTCATGTCCTGAAAATATCCTTATAGTCATTAAACATATCACTATATAATTAAGATTAGCATACAGCCTACATATGAGTATATATATTACTATATGAGCAAATATAATAGAGGCCATCCCGTCACCGAGCTAAGCCAAGCTGAGCCTGGGGTCCAATGTTTAATATATGAAGCAAGCGACGCAGGGCGGGCAAACATTGGCCCAACCTTACCTATAGCTCGCTGCTGTTTGCGTTAGCCTACCTTCGTAGTCTCACGCGAAAATATGTTTACTTTACCTGCTCTATGCCCGGGAGGGAATCTGCGAGCCAACCCGTTTCTTGGCATATTTTCCATTCATGAAATAACAATATTTTTTGCAACGTCAGCGACCTAGAGGAAGGTAATTGTTTGTGAATATTTAAAGTAGGTTATATGGACGCTTGGTATGTTGTTTTTGTTCTGGGCATTTTGCATTATTATTAGTTGATTATTTATCAAGGGGATGAACCGTTTCTGCGTGCAGCTATGGTTCCAATTTGCCCAAGATAAAGACTAGGTACACGTTATAAAGAAAATTTAACATTTTACACTTTGTGACAGGAATAGGATGCAAAACTAATAAAAATAAAGCTTATTTAATATGTTATATACGTAGTGGCCGAGTTGTTTAGACCTTGGACTTAAAAACACTTAGATCCCTGGTTTGAATCCCGGTGTGTAACAATGAGTTTTTAATTAAAAAAAAAATGTACATTTGTTTGACAACACCACTATAGTGCCTCGGAGAGCACGTTAAGCTGTCGGTCCCGGCTTCACTATACCAGCTTGTGAAACGTTTATAGATGGGTTATTGAGTCTATTCAAAACATGGCGACGAGCTAGCCACTTGTTAAGTGTAGACTCATACCATCGGCTACGACGAGGTGGGATTAAAAACCCCTCCGCTGGGTATCCTGGGGCCGTGCAGGCGGTCTCGGGCGCCGTAAGGCACCCGTGATGATATGTATGTATGTATTTAATATGTCTAATTATATATCTTGAAAGACCAAAAAGAAGTCGTTATAGCATGAAGTTTTAATTATTATTTTATAGTAAAATTAATATAAGAAGAAGAAGAAAACGTGCGTCTCATTTACTACAGGAAGCCTTTTAATAATACAAGAACATGCGCTCGCCGTTTCCGTATAAAATCGGCAATAATCGATCACAGTGAATGTTGGTAAAAGTGCTGAGCTCTTCCCGCAACATAATCCTCTCCTCATACCGCTCCACTCAAACAAACGTATAAATAATACTCCACCGACACACATTAACAATTATTCATAAATTTCGATCAAAATCAAACATAGATAGTTGAAGCATAGAGCTTTTTATAAATAACTTGTATAGCCGATAGTGAGAGTTGTATGCAGACCGAGGGTTGAACATATCGAGGGTAGACGCACTTTAAGGGGTAGTTTGACGGCGTAACGAATCGAAAAACCAAATCATCGAGTGGCACCCCTACTGTTGCGCGCAATGTGATAGTTCGTTATAAAAGTTATAGAGTAGCTATTCACCTATTTAAGTACTTTCATTACAATTTAGCGAATAAATACATCCCTTACTATAATGCAATTATTAGTTTAATTTTGTTTTTTTGTTTTTAATATAATAAATTGTTTATTTATTACGTGTAGGTATAATATTAAAACTTATTTTTAAAGAAGCTATGTCCCAAAGTAACGGCCAATCGGCAGGCCGCGGCGACATAGTATCCCAAAGCCAATATTTTCCGATTGCATTGCCTGGCTTATTCGCTGACGGAAATAGCTGCCAGAGGGAAACCTCCACTAAACGCAACTCCCTGATAAAACTTATGACTCAACATATTTTAATTAATTAAATTTACCGCAAATTATCAATTGTTATTATGTACGTTTTATTGTTTTAGGTAAGACCGTGTGGTGTTTTCTAAGGGTATAACATGCGACTGTATCTTTTGGTAAGTATATTAGCCAATTAATTATATTTTTAATAAGGTACGACTAAGAATAAATTTTATTTATTATTATTTAGGTGAGAGGAATGTCTCTATAACTTCGTTAGACCGATCGACCGGTCTCGTTACCACCGACCATGCTGATGCAAAAACCGTCAAGTGACCTAGTCATGTTTTGGTTTTAGTCTGGGTTCACCGGTTTCTTGTCGAGGTGGTAGTCTCCTTTCAGGGTGCTGTTACGAAATGGGTGGTTGAATTGACGATAAAGTAGCGCGTATATTAAAATATACTCGTAATGCAATTCGTCATTGTTGCCCCCCATTTCGTAATCATTTAGCCGGTATAGTAGGAGCGATCAATATTGTTTAAGAACAATTATTGATTGATCCATTCATGGACTTTGTAGGTCTGCTCATCACCAGGTAGATACAAAGTCACATGTCGAGCTCTAATAAAAAAAAATACCGCTCTGTGATATATTTGATTACGCCGTGCGTTGTATTTGAAGGTCGTAGGTTCTATGTCTACTGCGAAAAAAAACACTACGTTATTCTGTACAGTCCATCTCAACTAAGTGTTTATAATAAAAACATGTGTATTCGTATCTATGCTCCTCTTACACCTAGTACATGGCAGGCCATAGCCTAGTTTTTAAACTAAATTGTGCCGTCAATGCTACTCTAAAGCTTTTGCTGTTATGAAATCTTTAGGGCTGCCCCTTAGCGGTCTGTAGAGAGTGCTCAACGTAGTTTTTTATATATTTTAATTTTAATTTCATATCGGCGCTAATGGCGGGGCCCGTACGCAGCCCCGCGTGCCGAATCGCACCGAAGCAAATGTATTCATAGAGTAATAAAACTCAATGTAGCGCGTGAACTAATATTGTCTTATTCAATATTTAATTTTCAAATAAATTTTGTGTAATTTTCAGAATGATATTGCGTTTGCTTTGTAAATTAGCTGGCTGGGCGGGTTTGCCTTTATGATTTCACATTTAAAATTTCAGCTCCTATTCCGGTGTAATTAGTGCTTTTAGCGTTTGTGTTGTTTTGTTGCCAGAGTTTGTATTCAAATTTAGTTTGGTAGAGTAAATTGTTTCGTATAGTAACACAAAATATTTATCATTTTAAAAATGTTGCAATTCCTCTTTATTTATTTTTTTACCTTGCACTTTTAAAGGAAGGCATAATGGAAATAAATCTTTCACCAATTATGTATATATTTTTTGTACAATTTTATTTTGTTATTTTGCGCAAATAGACATTTTTGATAAAATATTTAGATTTTTTAGAAATTTATAATAAATAATATATGATTAAGAGTAACCTTAATAATAAAATAACTCTTAATAAAAAACCTATTACAGAGAATATAAAGGTTGATTGCCGAAAGTGTAAATAAAAAATAATATATCTTTTCACCTAATTATGCGTGATCATAAAAATTATAATAGGTATACTTATTAGTTATATAAAAATAAAACAATCTGTATACCGCTAAATGTATTTGGTCGATTTCTTATTATGATATTAAGCATCTGTTTCTATTTTAGTTATACATGCTCGTATAACCAGTCTAGTGACAGACAAACACGTTCGAATTAATAAGATTTAATAACACACGCTAATAAAGAGATGAGATTAAATTGATTCACCCTCCACTATCACCACTATTATTTGACGTTCCAAAGTTAAAGCAGACCAAAGTTAATCCGTTTATGTGAGCCAACTCACTTCATTAAGTATAAAACTTATTTTAAAAAATCAGCGCCAAGTCCGCGTCGCCCCGGGCTCAGGACCGCTCCCAAATACATTATTCAGTGTTTTAGAATAATTTTCAAATTCGATTACATAGGAGCGACCCTCGGTAAGTGGGTGGGCCGGGGGTATTTAGCCAACACGGGGGTCTGCGCCGCGTGCGGCTGCGATTTGAATATGCGACGCACGTGCTGATAGACCCGGGCCGCCCTCGGGACCGCGGCGATCATATTTCAAACGTCACCAGCGATGTCTCACTCAGATACTATCGGCGATGGATGACGAGATATCGCGGAAGGGTGCATAGTTCGCGGGACTCGCGGTATTTCGATATGCGTGTAGGCGGTATTTGCTGACGTTTTGTCTGGTATGTCTGCTCGAACCTTAGCAAATACCGCCAACGTAATGAGTAGATTAACGTTAGATTCACTAAACCAATAACAAATATTAGCGACGCAACGCAATAAATCTGTTTGGAAACAAAATAAATTAAAAGGTATTTATTTAGATATGTAATCATTTTAGGCAGAGATAACCGCCACTTGGTTCTCTCTAGATAATCCTTTTGCCTCGTCTCGTAATCATAATTATTATCGGAAATTCATGTGCATTTCGTAACTAACACTATTGTATTTTATTACTTGTAATTTTGTTAAATATTTTTGGATCAATAGACATATAAATTATTATTATTTACGCCTATACTTTATTTTTTCTCGAGTAAAAATGCCTTTTTGAGTATTTTTTATATGAAAATATTAAAAAAAAAATCAAAAAGGCATTTTTTCTCGGGAAAACTAAAGTATAGGTATTGCACCCGAATTTTCGATCATTCATACTGAGATAAATAAGCGCCTTGTCGTTAACGCATATGCTCTTAATAAAGCAAAAACAAAAAATATATGAATACAAATTAATAATAAAAAATAAATAATTAAACCTACATTAAAAATAAACTAAATATTACTAAACCAATTTTCAGGGATTTTAAATTGTAACTGTTTTGCAATACAAGCGAAAATATATAGACAACCAAAACTAACAAGGCGGTTTGGTTTCTTGTCGCGTTAGAATTAAACAGTGAAATACCACTTGGTATTTTTCGCTACCCACATTGGAAATAGGCAGTCCCATTTATCCCGCGATTATCGCCTGCAGTTGACACCTGAATATTACTCCTCCCCAGAACCCCTTCACGAGCCTATGAAAACCTGAATCGGAGGCGAAGTGCGTTCATCCACTTTCATTAGGTTTTCACTTGGGGTAGTGGAACCAATTTTTATTATATTCAAAACGCCTTTTTGCCTATTCAATGGATTTCCATCGGTATTATTATTTTGATTTATTTTTGTATATTAATAAAATTAAAAAACAACTTTCTTTTTATTAACTTATCGTTAAAGAAAGTACGTATTTAAGGTATATAAGATAACTGACCAGACGTTGGAACTTGGACTTTATAAGCTGTACTTATTTATTTATTTAGTATGGGTTGTAGTTAGTAGGTTGTAAACGCAAATCTATTCGAGATGACGCAGCTAGCGGTTGTTCCTTTTGTCTGTCATACTTAGAGATATGATGATTGTGTACTTAACATTGCTTTACAATGTATGCAATGATGAAAGTATAGATAGCGGCAAATATAGCGAAAGAAATTTAATAACAAAATATAATTTGTTAGAAAAGTAATTTGGGATTTACACTACATTTTAAAAGTAGAGTTAAAACGATGAAAGCATCTGTAGATGGTAATTTTTTTTTTTTTTTTTAAACTATTAAAAAATTTTAGAGATAATAAAAGTATATTTTCACATTTAATTAATTTTGGCAATATAAATGGTATTAAACATTTTGATTACTTTAGTATACTGTTTGCTACTTGGGACATTGAGGTATTGAGGTATCAAACATCACACCTTCAAGCTAAGTGGTGCTACTTAACATCATTAAGACCTAAAAAGTAAAAAGTATGGCTTTAATAAAGGCAATTACTTATTTCGTAAAAGCTATCAAAAAAAAAAACATGACAAATTCGAAAGGTAGGTAATATATAGATTTTTTTTCCTAAAAGCTCCTTAGGAAATTGTCCACAGCGAAAAATTTAATTATAAAAATTAACTTCAACTTCAGGTGTCAAATTGGCAATGATTATTGAAACCAAAGTCGCTGTTCAATGTTCACATGATGGTTTCACATAATCGGTGGGTGGACTGCCACACGCTTTGCCACGTTCCGGGAGCCCTCGCCACGCTCCGGGAGCGCTCGCCGCGTGGCTGACGTTCGCCACCGGCACTCCATTACCACGACTAGGGATTTAAATTTAAAAGCCAGATTGAATATGTGGTAGAAATGTTAGGATTGACGAGATTAAAAAATCTATTAGGATTGTAGTACGAGTAGGTACCTACAGTTGTTGCCTTTTAATGCCTCATAGTTATTTTAAAATGCTGATGCTTTTAGTAACTTTTTGTTGCAGTTGTTGTTTTTTTAATGACGCTTTGCTACAAATGCTTTTCTTTGAAATACCTATAGTTCTAGTTTTTTTAGTGCCTCACACCTTCTTTTAAATGCTTTGCGAATCCTTTTCCTGTGCACTTAATATCTTCATGTTTTTTTTTACTTTATTTTTCTTCCATAAAAATTTAATAAATTTAATATTTTCTTATATCTGCTATCACAGGTGGCTTTCGGCGTCAGAGACCGCCTTGTCGGCCTCAAGGTACCCAGCAGTGGGGTTTTCTTCCCGGCTCGTCATAATAACCAATGGTATTCTGATTCACCGAGCAAATAACCAGCTCGTCTCGTAGTGTTTGGATAGACTCAATAACTCTACTATAAACAGTTTCACTATTAGTTGATAGGTATAATCAAACTGGAACCGAAAGCTTCAGGTGCTCTCCGGGGCACTAACATTTTCTTACAAATATATATATATATAAATATTGCGTGAGCTTCCTTGCAACAATTCAGATTCCATCTGTCGCCCTCATTTCCAATTACAAGGCCGTGTGCCTGAAATTAATTTCCTACTATCTAGATCTTGGCGATATGCAGAGGATTATGCTCCGATTTGCTCCATCCGCACAAGGCACAATCGTTTCAATAATGCCATTCTACGTGGCACAGATTATATTAATTATAATGTATAATTATTTTTTTATATAAAATATATAATAAACATAAAACATAAAAATATTTATTCATCAAAACAGTTTACATTTTGTTAGTACATTTATTTTGGACTCTCCATTTAAGTTTAGGAAACCTGTGTTAGGAGGGTCCGCTCCTTCGAAGACAGTATACTTAGTACATATATAGTAAAATGAAATTAAAATGATACAATATAATAGACTAGCTGATACGCGCAATTTCGTCTGTGTAACTTTAACCGTTTACGCAGCGTACGCTCTGAATAGTTATAAATTTATGCAACATTTTTAATTGTTACTTCGCTCCTATTGGCCGTACCGTGGTGTTAGCCTATAGCATTCCTCGATAAATTGGCTATCCAACACTAAAATAATTTTTCAATTCGTAATATTAAAATTGTAATATTAGTATAGATTATATAATAATAATAATAATAATAATAATAATAATAATAATAATAATAATAATAAAATTAATTTTATAGAATTCATGAAAAGAGCAGTGAGATATAAAAAACTATAAGAGTATTAATCTATACTACACCTGTTAGAGAAAATATACATTTTCACTTCTTTGAAAACAATAATTGTATTATATAATACAGGCGGAAAATGTGTATGAAAATTCATTCGTAAAATGATAAAGTGTATGGAAATATATAAAATATTTTGATAATCAAGGCTTTACAAGATATATGTATCACTCTGAAGAAAGTGCGATACGTAATCGGTCCCTTTCTCTCCTTGGTAAACAATTCTTGGTTAGCATTGCGGCATTAAAAATTAACAATAAAGCATTAAGAAGCCAGGAAAAGGATTCGCGATCTAAAATGTCTAAAAACGTATAAATGTTACTTGCTCTATTACTAATAAGAATGTATTTTTATAAAAGAATCTATTAACTTTTAAAAAGACTGATTCATCCATTAAAATATTATCTACTTTAGTTGTCATTTCAAAACTTAACAGATTTTTTATAAAGTAATTATGTAATTAGGACCAAGTAAATAAATACTATACCTTCATTTTTTTTTATTTCCCAAAAATAAACTTTATTATCATTGAAAACAACATTATGATGCTATTTCACGCTAGAGTTCGCGAATCCTTTTCCTGTGCACTTACACAACTAACCGGCAGAGTAGAAACTATAATACACAATTTTAACCGTTCATATATCGTTGTTTCTGATACATATAGTATAAGCCTAGAGCTTAGTTTATGACCTGAGGGGTAACCACCGACTCCGTTACCGTGTTTTCTCGTTCGAGTTGAGATAAAAAATTACGTTATTTCCAAAATTCATAATATTATATATATTTTTTTGTAATTAATTAGGTACTCAAACTAGTTATGCAGTGGTCGATTCAAACAACGATGTTTCACTTTTCGTAGTACCAAAAATATCGTTCTTGATCTCAACTCGAACGAGATCTTACGGTTTCTAAGTCGTTTACCCTGCAGGGCTATTTGTATATAAAGTCCTACATATTATATTATTTTTCTTATATATTATTATATTTAGCGTAACGTAATGAATTTGATTATATATACAAGGGCAAATCAAATTCATTTCTTAATCTTGCCATACACTATAATAAAAGTATATACACTTTTATTTAACGCACCATCCTTTAAAACCTTTTCGCGACAGAGGAAGAATAAAGGTCACTGACCCCACATTACCTATCTCTATCGTTGGTATGTAAATTTACTGTTGACTCGCTCGCATGCCAATTACGTGCGACCGAGTCAATGGATTAACATTAAGCGAGTGATAGGGACAAAAACGTCAGCTGTCATCGCACGAAATTCTACCTTTTTCGTATTAAATATAGATGGATCATTGTACTTTGTACTAACATTTTATTAAGGGCTGATTTGTCAATCGTCAGAGATTATTTGACAATTCACTTTTATTCATGCAAGATATATGTTGATAAACTTTATTCGATTACTAGCTAATCCGCGCAACTTCGTCTTCATATTTATTCCCCGTTTTTGCTATGTTTTTAATTGTTACTCCGCTCCTATTGGTCGTAGCCTATAACCTTCCTCGATAAATGGGCTATCCAACACTTTTTAAAAATCGAACCAGTTCCTGAGATAAGCGCGTTCAACCCAACAAACAAACACACTCTTCAGCTTTATAATATTAGTATAGATAAAAAAATCGGTTCCTACCAAATAAAATATTTACAAAACATAATCGATATCTTCAAACATGAAGTAAATGTTAACATACATACGAGTATGACAAAACGATTGTAGTAATAAAAGTGGAACGAATTCAAGCTCAAATACAGTGTCATGCATGAATGTGGACCGGCCCTCATAGGAAGTACGATTCGACAATCGCCCTTTGATTTGAGACTACAAGTTATGTGTTACATAAATATGACTCATATTGACATAATAATATGAGTCGAATTTATGTAACTTAATGTTGCCCCATCAATGTCTAAATTCAAAAACACAAGCACGCTAATATTCTGAGGCTATCTAGGTGGCTTTACAAAGTACCCACGTGAAGATTCAAAATAATATATAATATCGCCTTTACAATAAGCCTAATATCGCCTTTCCAAACATAAGAATAGGAAATGACCATGTACCATACATAATCGGATGTTGAAAAAGTGAGAACAGAAAATGGCGACAATGCAAACTTTTTTATATTAATGGAATTTATATAATTTTGTCAGTGTCACAATCAAAAGTTTATAAAGAGTATGGATCACGTAAGAGCTCTGGACATGGATTTTAAGGATCAGAAAGGTAAAATAAAGTACGATTAAATATTACATCATACAGTATGAACATACCTAGGCTAAGAATACGGAACATACACAAGTGATGAACACTGTGCACCGTTTCACATGTATTCTTATTTCCATGAGTGACATGCATAACGTAGACCAGCCCTCATAGGAAGTACGACTCGATAATCGCCCTTTGATTTGCGACTACGTGTGTACACAGTATGAATCGCATTTAACTATGATGTTCTCTCATCTATATATCTAAATAAAATCAGTTTTGGGAATTACTTATAAAAACTTTTTTTTTTCAAAATACAGTTTATTCGAATTGGCGCAGAGATTTGAGACTTGATAAAAGCCATGAAAGTGCCCTACACACAGTGATAGGTCTTTATCTCGACATGGATATTGTTATAAGAGATCATAATTATTTCTACAAGAGATATTCTAAGGTTCCTCTGATAGATATCGATCTCATTTGGTAAGATAATATGTCTTTTCATATTATCCTGAAATATGTTTGTTGTTCTACTCTACCATACACTCTAGCCTATAAGTATCTGTATCTAATTGTATCTTGCTAGATTTTTTTACAAGAGATCTCTCTTGCTTAATAGATTATTTGAAATTAGCTGCTTTATAATAAACCCTAGCCTAGTCGCCTAGACGGCCCCAGGGTACCCAGCGGAGGGGTTTTAATCCCACCTCGTCGTAGCCGATGGTATGAGTCTACACCGAACAAGTGGCTAGCTCATCGCGAAACAAGTGGCTAGCTCGTCGCGAAACAAGTGGCTAGCTCGAAACTTGTCCAATACATTTTATTTAATGATAATGGTTCCAAGTACCTATATAGACACTTCAAGCCTCAAAAGCCTACAAAAAACTAAAGTTTTTAACGAAAAATAAAGTTTTTTAAACGCTAAATGGATCATCGTCAATTAAATATAAAATACGCAAAACATAATTAATTCATTTATTAAAAAAAAAATACCCCAACCAAAGAACAATTGTGAATCAATCGGAGGCAGAGGGTACTCCGATCCCTCGGTATCTTCCATATGTTGCAAGGAATATATGATTTAATTATGTTTTTATTTACTATCCGACCAGAGTGTTTAAGTCGCGTTTATTATTACATTCTCTTGCGGTTATATCCCGAGGGGAGGCTGCATTTTCTTTGTGATTGTTATTGCTATAGTTGCAATAATTATGGGACTCAGTTTTTCTATTTTTATAGTAAGTTTGTTTTATTATCTTTTAACTTACAATAACAAGGCAAGATTTATTTTTAAGTATGTATAGATGAACCTTTTTCGTAAATTGTTACAATGTAATAAAAACTCGTACCTATCAATTAAAAAGCTTATAATAATAAACGTTTATACTACACCTGCTCGGAAAGTAGGTTCTTACTTGCGTAAGAATAGGTCAGAAAGTACGTCTTTGTAGTCGTACAAATATGCGGGAGGAAAAAGTGTATGAAAATCCATTGTTAACGTGCTTAAGCGGGAGGAAAAAGTATATGAAAATTCATTGTTAACGTGCTAGTTTTTTTAAAATTTTTTTTCTTCAATTCTTCCAAATTAGGAAAGGCAAGGGTTCAAAGCCATACAGCCTAGTTTTTTTTTACAAGTTCGAAATTTTAATCAAAATAAAATAAAATAAAAATATTGGTTTATTGGCTGTTTACTTTCTTTGCATTTTTGATTTATTAAGTTTTAACAACTGTAATAATTTTAATATAAACTTTAATTAATAGAGATTTTATTTTTTATTTTCCTCGTAGGTGTAGTATAAAGCACTATGTATCACTCGGCGAGAAAGTGCGATTCCTAACTCGAGCGAATTAAGGTCAAACTTCGCCCTCGTTAGTAATCGGTGACTTTCTCCCCTCGGTGAACAATGTACTATTGTTGTCTCAATAAAGCTGGTAGGTAGCTTTGTAAGATTGTTTTTATTATTACATATTGAATATTTATTTATTTAAAAAAAAAAATACTGTAATTAAGGTAAGCACCCGACTTCTAACACTATCTTAAAGGTTAGCTGGTAGATAATGCCTAAGGCATTAAGTTCGCCTTAGTACTTAACTTTTCTTTACTGTGCAATAAAGTGTTAAAATAAATAAATAATAAGAATTATTAGTTTTAAAACAAAGAAAATTTGTAAATGGGAAGAAAATTTAACTTACTCTAACATTAAAAAATAATAAACACCAAATAAAAAAAAAATGTTTAAAAATCCAATAACAACAGATTTTTGAAATAAGAAGAAATAGATTAAACAGTGTTCGGAGTGCGATTTCAATGATCCGTGCAGGTTTCGATATTACTTTCACAAGGCCCACAAAAAGAGACCAGATTTTATTGACTTTAGAATCTCTTATAGACTGGGCAAGTGGTCAGACAAAATATAAAATTTTCATCTCGTAGTAAATTTTTTTTTTTAAGAATGGTTAAAGCAAATCAGCAACCTAGATCTCTGATTATCTAAATATATAAAAACTAAAATAATAAAACTAGATATTTGGAAAGGAATAGCTTAATTAAAAACGTAATAGCATACAGTTTCCTTAATGGAAACTTAATTTATTTGTCATAATTTCCTATTACCTAAGATAGACCTCAAGATGGATCTCATTATAAAGCAATTTTATTAAAACCTATACTAATAATATAATATATAAAATTTATTATTATTAATTATAATATATCTTATCTATTGTATTAATAATGCCGAAGAGTTTGTTTGTTTGGTTGAACGCGCTAATCTCAGGAGCTACTCGTTCCAATTTAAAAAATCTTGCATAGCTACATAACATCACTCTATACCAATAGGAGTGGAGCATTAATGAAAAATTATGGGAATACCTGGAAAACTGGTTTGAGAGCTTCGTTTGCGTGCGCTGTGTAAACGGTTAAAGTTGCGCAGATGAAGTTATGCGTGTTAACTAGTTAGTTATGTATTAGTATAACATCTATATAGTTTTATATAATAACGTACCTATCAAGTTCTTTTTATAATAAATATAATATGGGCGATAAAAACAACACATGACAATGATTATCATTATACTTTAGAAGAAAGCGAATGTATTAACCGGGGCGGTATCTAACAGCATTTTTAGTCCTTATGCTCGCCCCATCAAATCACAACGCGACCCCCGTCGTCACAAGCACTCTGCTGAAAAATTAAAACTGAAATTAAAATAGCTGATGGCACAATATTGTATTAAGAACGTTTTACGGAATTGAATACAAAATTGTATTTCCGAAATGAAAACCATTCTGAAGTTTTTGAAACAAAAATTTAATAAACATTAAATTAAACTATGAAAAATAAAAACGTTACGACTGCGAAAATTTATTTACTTAATTATATGTCCTATGTAAGTAAATACATTTTTGAAATCTACGTTTTCAGGGACCCTAGAGAAAATTCAGGCGTGCCTCACGCTTACTGTCACTGTCATCCATACGTTTTTAACTGAGGCGATACGACATGCCGCCTCGCCTGAATTTTCTCTAAGGTCCATGGCAAGTCTGGTCAAAAATTGTAGGTTTTTTTATTCTTGGAATATGGATTCAGGAAATTCCATATTCTATCAGTAGAGAACCTAATGCTGATCAGTCTACCAACTAGGTATTCCAATACCATCAAGGTATAAGTTCCTACTAATATAAATACTACTAAAATAATCTTTCGATATTATATATCATATGAATACTTCTAAAGTATCGATACTTACTCATATTATATCCATACATTTTTATTTATATTATTGTGAAAATATTTATATAAGTTCTCAAAATCTTAATGACCAAAAATATTTTTACAGATCTGAATTAAAATCTTAATGAAAAAAAAAGTATGCGTCTAATTGAGAACCTCTTCTTTTTTGGGGGTTAAATAGCTGCTGATACCAAATACTACTTTCGATTGGAAACCAAGTAAGTATCGCAAGATTAATTCGATGCTAAAAGTACTTTATATCGAAACGAAAGTTTTGAATACTTACTAGTATTTACTTGTATCGGAACATACCTGCTACTGCTGCTGCTACAACTATCTACTGCTGCTGCTACAACATCTACTGCTGCTATACACACGCATCTATCAAAAGAAATCAACGCTTCTTGTGGATCTGCCAATGGCTATATTCCACTGTCCGTCACTCTGATCCTCACATCTCCAAGATCTCCAATCTATAGATTCTATCCACTCAAGCTTTATTGATATTCTTTTCTTTATCGTGGTGGAGACAATGTTAACATAATGAAAAACTAAGATATTCGAAAAACTACATAAGTTGAGGAAGTAACTTATTAAATAAGGAAATAAAATAGACCAAAGTTGTGTCAAAGTGGTATCCTAGAAAAGAAAAAAAGAAGACGACTTTAATAACAGAAAAGGACGTACAAATATATCAAATGACTGCATCAAAAATAAATTAAGCATGTGTTTGGTTAAGCCGCTATTTTTCTTAACGACGCAATCTAATATTGTAAATCAATTGTTTTTCATTAGGTTGATATTAAAAAAAAAAAAAATTAAATAGCCAATCAATACATAAGCAACTAATTCCTTGGTTTATCCTGAATGACCTGGTCGTTGACTGGTAGACAATGCATAGAAGCATTAAGTCCGCCCGTACATATACATAATATTATAAACTAGCTGACCCGCGCAACTTTGTCTGCGCGTTTAAATTAAACCGTTTACGCAGCGTACGCTCTTAAAAGGAATAATTTTTCCCCGTTTTTGCAACATTTTTCTTTGTTACTCCGCTCCTATTAGTCGTAGCGTGATGTTATATAGCCTATAGCCTTTATCGATAAATGGATTATCCAACACGAAAATATTTTTTCAATTCGAATCAGTAGTTCCTGAGATTAGCGCGTTCACACAAACAAACAAACAAACAAACTCTTCAGCTTTATAATATTATATAGATACGAAAGTAAACCTGTTGGTTTGTTTGTTTGTTACGTTTTTACGCCTAAAACGCTGAACCCATTTAGATGAAATTTGGTATGAAGATAGTTTGAGACCCTGGGAAGGACATATTTTTTAGACTTAGCTATAGGGAGTACAGATATACAGAATATTTTTATTTTATAAGTCTCTTAGGAAAAATTTTTAAATACACCAGATAGGGAAAATTGTTTTATGAAGAAAAGTTGGGTATATTAAAATGACATAAAACTGCATTAAAATATTTTTGAATTTTTATTTACTATTTGAGGTTTTTTTTTTTGTTTATTTGTCATTTATTGTCATCTATTTGGCTACTTAAATAATTTGATAGATAAGAAACTGACTAAAACTAAAATGACTTAAGTACCTAAATATTATTTTTATTTTCTTAAAAATAGCGGTTTGTGTAAATTCTGTTTGCGCACCTAAGGTTCCGTATAAAAGAAGAGAATAGGAGGTATATGGGAAATGCATATGTATACCGTGGCGGATACCAACTCGTACTAAACGTTTGGCGATTCATACATCTGCCGTACTATTAAAATGTGGAATGCTCTACCAGCTTGCGTGTTTCCTTCCTCTTATAACCTAGAGTCCTTTAAACGAAGCGTGAATAGGCATATTAAGCCGGCATAATGATGCAACCAGCGGTGCACCTGTATGCATCCGCTTGTTGCTATCATTCCTGGATATTGCATACTGCTTAACATTAGGTGGATGTAAGGTCACATGTTGAGTTTTTCTCTTTTAAAAAATAATAATAAAAAAAAGTCTTATTACGTAAATAATTTTGTTAATAAGTTTAATAAAGTGTGTTGCCACAAGCTAGTAATAAATAAACAATGAAACATTAAAAGGTTCCAAGTACCTAAGTATTACAATAGCTAATCCCATATCATCCACAAGAAGTTTCAAAAGTGTTGTTCAAATAATAATGTTGTCTCTGTACAGGTAGGTTTTCCCAAATACTTGTGCAAATAGAATTAGTATCATTCTCGTCACTACGAGGGCAGTCTCCCGGCTGATTGACGGAGTCTCGCGGTGTATTTGAACAGCGCAGCAGGGCTTCCGGCCCTCAACGGGTTATTGAAAAAACTACCGCCACTGAGCTGCCTTGTTTTACAAGAATACTAGGGGTCTTTACATGTTACGATAAGGTAACGATTGTTTTTGCTTAAAACCTGCATATTTTTGTAAGAACATAAATAGAATTTTATATGTTTCTGTAATCATAATAGAATCGTGTCATAGCACGATTTTGTATCTACCTGATGGTAAACACACCTACAAAATGCATTAATGGCGTAGATCAATACATTGTTGATTAAGAGCAGTTACTCCCTGCCGGCTAGATGATGTGGTTACGAAATGGGTACATTACTAGTATCTACAAATTCCTTGACTTTATTATACAATCAACTGCCTATTTCTTGTTTTGTTCGTCAATAAATTAATGCAAAAGGACTTTAAAAATCATAGACTAGATAGGTCACTTTTAATATATTTTATGAAAATGTAATTATTAACTCAGATACACCATGGCAAAACTTATTACATACTCTACCAAATAAAAAAAAACTCCTTTATACTACCTTTATACTTGCGACTCGTTCCGGCTTCGCACGGATTACTACTAACTATATATATCATAGTACTGTGTATTATACATATAAACATACCGAAAGAAATTACTAAAATAATGGTGAAAACACACAGACGCGGGAAGCGACTCTGTTTTATACTAGGCATAGATTACTCTCTAGTAAATATTATTATCGTACCTATTGAAAATATCGTAGGATGTAAAACCCCCTCAAGCCCGGGTGGCAGTGTGTCTGAGGTGGCTGAGGAGGGTTGCAGATGGAAATGATAGATAATAGAATATGTCGCGAGGTGGGGTCCGTTAATAGATGAAGCCTTATTTGAATATTGTTGGCGATTGACGGGGGGTAGTGTAAATTAAGTCGCTGGGACCATTTTAATATTGTTCTGCCCCATATATTTATATATAAGGATATTTACTAAGGTATTTATAAATTATATCTTACCTACTGCAGAATTCTTTTGAACTTTTCGCGAAATAAATAAGGGTTGATTAATTAATTACCTTTTTTTTAGCGACTTCAACCGTATATTTATATTATTTATGTATGACCACGCATTTCTTAACCGATGATGGTTTTTTCTGAATGAAAGAATATATTTCAAATTTGGTCCAAGGACTAACTTGAATCATAAAAACTTATTTGCACGCATACACATCCATTGGAGTGACAAAATTCGTAGGTTTTTATTAGGTAATATTTAAAAAAATAATAGCACATAATATAAAACAATTAAATAAAATTCACGATTAATGTTTTAATAATACCAATATACTTTTTTATAAACAATTTAAAAAAGCATAGTTGTCGCTGAAGATATTGAGTATTAAGAAATCATAGTTTTTGATATTATTATTCAGAAACCCAACTTTATTATATTTATTTATTCGACTTTTTTTATTCATTATATAACGTGTTTTTGCGCATTTAATTTAATGCTAAGGCATTAAATATAATGAAGAGAAATGACTTGATTTCACGTTGGTCCTGGCCTTAAAATTTGGTCAGGATCTGACGATGGAATTGGATGCTGCAGCGGAGAAAAAGCAAGAAGCACGCGTTTATGATTATGGTTATAACTCTGGGAAAAAAATAATTTATTTTAATGGCTTTTTATTTATTTTAAAGGGTGTATCAGGTTGCTTCCCAATACATTTTGTGACGATCTTTTAAGTACTTTCGGGGCCGCAGAGTGAAACTCTTCAAAAGTTATGAGCACAGATGTATTTTTTCAATATTCCTTCTCTTCTCCATTAATTTTAATATAAATCTTATATTTGATTATGATTTCAATAACTTATTAACTGCTTTGATTGTTCCGAAGGTTTGACTGGTAGAGAAAGGTCAGCCTCTCTGCATGGAGCAGTTCTACCGTCTGCTGGGATCCGTGTATTTGAGTTGTATACTTAAAAAAATATCGTTATTTTATAATTTTCGTAGTCGGTCAGTTTAATTTATTTTTTGTTTAAATTGAACGAGTGTCAAAAGTTTAAAAATAATCTGAAAAACAACAACGGAACCAGAAACTAAAAACATTTTTGTCTAAAACTATCGGAATAAATATTTTGAGGGTAGTTTTGAAAAATGCTCGCAACACGCAGCGCTATCATATCGGGGACCGCGCGCTCGCCGGTAGTTCGACTAATGAAGCAGAACAGTGATAACGGTTGATGCACCGCACTCAATTACTTCTGTCACTAAACTCACCAACCCTATATTATATTCGTGTTAAAGATTTTTCTTTACAAAATTTCCTGTTATGGCTGTTAAAATTTAGGCCGTGTATGGTAAAAAAACATGCCTTGGCGGTGTCTTAATGTGGTCTCTACATACGTACTAGTAAATCTCGTCCATATTCTTGGATTTGGCATGTTTAACCATATAATCACATAGTACTTTATTTAAAAAAAAAATGTAGGATTTAATTTATCCTCAAAATATGTTAGTATAGAGAAGTAGCGAAGAAGCCCTAAAGTCTAACCAAACTTATGAACATGTTTGGCATTCCGTTCGATGTTTCGGTGTTTTTGGGCCACCTCCGTATTTATTCATACTTTCACGGATTTATCCCTTTCTAGTAAAGTAAAAAAATATATTACCTATTTGAATTGGAAGATTTGATTTATTTACAGGTATTAAGGATTCTTTCAAGGTTTTGTAAAAAAACATTGACTTAGCTAAATACCGACAACAATTTTATGACTTTGATAGGCAGACATATTATGCATTTAGGGTGTTAATTCATTTAAAAATCATTGTGCAAGATAGCTCATGCTAAGAATTTATTTATAGTGAATCTCAGGCACTTTGGAAATGGCTTTATAAGAAGTCAGACGATTTTTTTACTTATTAAGGAGACAATATTTATATAAAATGTGGTAAAACCGTACTACACACAAATCTAAAAGAGTTCAGTCATTAATATAAACAAACATACCTATACAAACAAACTTTTGAATTAATTTATAATATCGATAAACATGAAACCGAAAATGAAACCAAACACCCCTAGCCAAATAGCAAACTTCCAGTGGAATTGGCAAAAATAGACATTAATAAAGTGGAAATAATTTAGCCGAAGATTAGGGAAAATGATGTCAAAAAATTCCCGCGCATGTGCCAATAAGCCAAATTGAAATACCTCGATGTTATACGAGTCTTTCAGCGTAATTGGTTGATGGTGCCTTATTAGTGATGGGCTATGTACCTAATAGATATAATTGGTTTGCTTATCGATATTTTTTTTTAATTATTGATGATTTAAAAAATACTATAAGTTTTAACTAGTTAGCACAAGCTAGTAATAAATAAACAAGAACTAGCCAAAAACTTGTCCTGGGAGAATAATACAAATATTGCTAAAGCTCGTCCTAAGAGAATAATATAATACTAAAAATAATAATAATAATAATATAATAAGACAATCCTATAAAGATTTATAAACATAGACAATATTTTGTTATTCAAAATAGTTAGATTATTTAGAATAATATAATCATAAGAATCTTAAAAATATGAATACAGAGACAATACTACTTATATTATTTTTAACATATTTATAAATGACATTTTGTCCATATTTGACCACTCCAATGTTCTCCTTTATGCCGATGACATGAAAATATTTAGAAGTATCAGATTAATCAATGACTGTAAATTATTACAAAAAGATCTTGATAGACTTTCAAGATATTGTGATCGAAATCATTTATGTCTCAATATAAAGAAGTGTAACGTAATAAGTTTTACAAGAAAGTCAAAGCCTATTATTAGTACATATTTCTTGAATGATGAACCTATCTGTCGTGTGTCCATGGTGAGAGATCTGGGAGTACTTCTGGACACTGGCCTAACCTTCATTCCTCACGTAAATAGTATCGTAGCCAAGGCCTATCGCATGCTAGGCTTTGTACTAAGAACATGCAGGGATTTTAAAAAAGGCTCTACGTTCACATTGCTTTTTAACTCCCTGGTGAGGTCTATCCTTGATTATGCGTCTACTGTTTGGAGCCCACAGTATAGGATACACGTAGATAATATTGAAAGGATACAAAAGAAGTTTTTTAAATATTTGCATTATACTTGTAGGATAAACGGAGGCGAAAATCCCGAAAAACCTACCTCTCTTCAGGTTCGTCGTATAGAAAGGGATCAGGTATTTTTGTTTAAATTAATAAAAAATCACGTAGACTCTCCGTTCCTTTTAAGCACACTGTCATTTCGATGTCCTCGTGTAGGTTCACGCAACCAATGCTTATTCAGTTTCCCAGAAGCAGCAAGAAGTAATTATGTAGCTAATTCTTTTATATATAGGTCATGTAAGATACATAACGAAAGGCTTACAAATGTTGATATTTTCAATATTTCGTTAGCTCAATTTAAAAAACTAATACATGAAATACAATTTATTGATTAATTGCTGTTTACCCTGACCGGGCCTTGTTTATCTAACACTTATTTAATATTTTTTGATTATTTGTTATTATTATATTGATTGACTTATTTTATTCATTTTATATTTCTATAAATTTTGTATTTGTTTTGTGTAAGATGTTTTTGTGTCATAATTTGTGGATGCTATTTTGGTTTTTGTTATTCTAAGATGATTGTTAATCTGATTATATTCTGTATGTATCCCTAATAACAATTAAATAAATAAATAAAATATAATTAATTCTCTTTTAAACAACACATTTTTTTTTTACAAATTAGCTAAAACAAAAGCCAATATAGCTTTTATATTTAGGAGATTTCATATATATTGCTCTGGTCACAAACTAAGCTCTTGACTTCTACTTGTACTGTGTGTACCAGTAATAATTTTATAAATACCCAGAACATAGCAAATTTTTTGTCATAACTGGGAAACGAACCCTTTACGAAACGGACGGTTGGTGTAGTTGATTCACTGCGTATCAACAACACAAACCGTCCGTTTCGATGTAAAAGTAGAGTTATAATGCAAATTCGTCTTCATCGTATCATTTATCTGGTATAGCAGGAGCGAACAAAGATTTTAAACATCAATGTATTGATCGACCACATTCATGGACTATGTAGGTCTGCTTACCACCAAGTAGATATACAGTCACATGACGTGCCCTAAAAAGAAAAGAACACGCGTAATCATTCTCATAATAGGTATGAGAATAATTACGCGTGTTCTTCATATAGATTCTTTATCTTATTTACTTATTTGCCCCAAAAAAAAATATCATATCAGATTCTGACTAGGTATTTATTAGAATAATTTGTTTTTAGGTAAATCGATATAATTTTATCAATATGGATAAACATTTATCGATACAATTATTCAACCTAGTAACATCACTAGGATGAGCATTTGGGACTTCCTCTTCCACTCGTTGATTTGAATAGAAATACCTAACATTAAAAATGTAGGGGACGAGCAATCAATAGAATCAGGACAGCAAGTCCAGTTTATTCAAAGCGAACTTCGATAAAGCTAAACGAATTTCTATGAGCTCAGTGTCGTAGCAACTGCTTGCAAATCGTTTTGAGTGCTGGATCTAGCTATAGCAAACGCTTTTCTAGAACTCACTCGCTACTTTTACATAGTATGGTTTTTGGTTTGTGTAATTTTCATTTTAGGTTTTTTTTTATTAGAGAACGGCTTCCAAATTTGTACTTACCTGATGTTAATTATACCTAGAATATCCAGAAATAATATATTTGACAAACTAACTTTGATAACAATACTATATTTAATTTTTCGCTGTACATATTTAGGTGCAATGTTCAATTCAATTATTTATTAAATTCATATGATACATAGTAACACTTGAAATAAATATATAATAATATTAAAATATACTAGTCGCCCCCCATTTCGTAATCGCATCA
Source organism: Monopis laevigella (assembly GCA_947458855.1). Classification (NCBI taxonomy): domain Eukaryota; kingdom Metazoa; phylum Arthropoda; class Insecta; order Lepidoptera; family Tineidae; genus Monopis; species Monopis laevigella. The sequence continues at coordinate 23,609,325 of OX381583.1, read as the reverse complement.
TTTAGCCGGCATAGTAGGAGCCGGCATATTGTTTAAGAACAATTATTGATTGACCCCATTCATAAACTTTGTAGGACTGCTCACCACCAGGTACATACAAAGTCACATGTCGTGGTACAATAAAAAAAATATATATACCTGGCCATGACGAACTGTACCGAAAAACAAACCAATATATTTTTGCCACAACTTTGGTACGCCAAAGGCGCAACTACATTAAATATTAAATATCTTTCTTATACAATTTTTTTTAGTAATATGATTAATATATTTAATTAAAGCAGAAGTTATTTTGCGCAAGTCCATTTTTATACTGATAACAATTAGAAATTATTTTTTTGCAATATCTTTCGCTTATAATGTGATTAATTAAAAACACTTTTCCTACATTCCATCCGTCACAATGCTCAATGGTTCGAGTTCCAAGTGAGTTTCCACGCGCAACTGAGTTTATATTTATTAATTTTTCCTCACTCTCTCACACGGGGGACTTTGTCGGGGATTTACGTACCTAATCCAGATTGGACGAGTATGAAAAATCAATGAACTGAATGCGCACGTGTACACGTGTCACTGGAGTATTAGTTGCTAGAGAATTAAATTGACTCTATATTACTGCATTAAAGTTACTCTGCTGGATTGTATAATTAAATAACTAATGTAAAAGTTTTGTTGAGGTAATTAGCTTTTGTAGTGAGTGGTATGCCTAACACTTGGTGGTCTTATGCTATCCTGCAAAAGAAGTAATCATTCCTAAATAAATTTAACCTAAATTGTACCGCTAGAAGGACCAGTGGTTTGTGGGTTCTATTCGCACTTATAGCCAAAATATTAGTGAAAACGTTTAGGTATATGTACAGTTTATCATGGTCTGGGTGTTTATTATATTGTATGTATTAGTATCGTTGTTTCTGGTGCACATAGTATAAGCCTAGAGCTTAGTTTGTGACCAGGAGGAAAAAAACATTGCCATTATTTTGTAGTAGCAGAAAAAAAAGAAGAATTTAATATATTGAAAGAGTGTTGCAAGTATTTAAATTATACTTGAATTTAGTTTAATATTCGTATTTCTCTTATATATATATATATATATATATTTTATGCATGTAAAAAAATAATGTTTTTTTAGCTATTTGATTTAGTATTAGGTTTTTTTTTAACATATTTTTATAGAAAAAGCATTTTTATTTTATTATGTAATGCATAAAATAATTTCTGGATGTATAGTCTTAGGGCTTAAGACTGCTGATTAAGATGTTTATTGATAATTGTTTAAATATTTATGGCCTTATTCATAAAAACTTATTGAAGCCTTAAAGAACACTTTAGTTATGGAATGTTTTGTCTCTTTTACACATAGGTATTTGTTTTTCTTGCTAAAGAAAAGATATAAAACCTTCTGTAACTAAAGTGTTCTTGAAGGACTCAATAAGTTTTCATGAATAAGGCCATTAATGTTTAGTTTAAAAATCATTGTACAATCAATAAATAAATAATAATATGTAAAATTATTCTAAATAAATTTAGGTGGGGAGGTCTTTATAACTTCGCTAGGCCGACCGATCCAGATGCAAAAACCCTCAAGTGACCTAGTCATGCTTCGGATTTAAACTAGTAACCTTAGGTTTACCGGTTTTTAGGAGACTGTTCCATCGATTTCTTGTCGAGGTTGTACTATCAGGGTGCGGTTGGGGTTGCGTGCCAAAAGGGGTAGTTGATTTGACAATAAAGTATAATAGGTGCTTTTTGTTTATATAGAACTTAGAAATTGTAATGCAAATTACAAGTCTCTTTGTCGTCGCTCATTTCATAACTGCGTTATTTAGCCGGCATAGTGGGAACGATCAATCCATTAAAACAATATATTGATCGACCCATTAATGGACTTTGAAGATGTGCTTACCATAACATAGATACAAAGTCATATACCGTGCTCCAAAAAAAAACAAAAAATATAATATAGAAAGTGTTAAAAAGAGCGTTCGTACGTTAGCAATATAGAACTCTAAGGTGGTCCTTAAAGCGTTTTCTCATTACGGACTCCGTAAGATTATTTCTGCAAAGCCCTCACCGCATTACTAATCACAGCCACAAACAGTCACTAGTGGCTCCCCCTATGCGGTCGCCAAGAGCACTAGCCATGAGGAGTTGTTATGTTGGTGCTGACAACTGTTGATGGCGTTTTTTTTGGATATAAATACTTTTAATAATAATTCCGGTCGATTTTATTATAAAAATAAAATTGAGAAGGAAAAAAAATAGGAAGGAATCATCAAGTATCTACAAATCGTAACTAAAATCATAATTTTAATAATTAAATAAAACCCGGATTTACGACTATGTATGTAATTCAGAATCTATGCAATACTAGAATTACAAATAAAGACATATAAGAAGCTTTGTGTGCGCCTTAAAATATCAAAGAAAAATGTTCTTCTTTTACTATTTTCCCTTAATATATTTGCAAAAAAAAAAAATTATATAGTTACATCATGTCGGACGTGTTTTTGTTTAAATAAACTACATTATCGCCGTTTGTCTTTTTACAAATTAAACAATATTTAGTCACAATAGTAAATGCCAACGGCCAAAGTACTCGTGGTCCTAAATATACCTAATACCTGATGAGTATAGCTAGCATTGAAATAAAAATAATATTGGGATAGCTATTTTACTTGTTCATTCAACCTATAAACATATAATTTTACTATCAATACTTTACAAAAATGTAGTAATAATATGCTGGCAGATTTCACATTACAATTAATTTATAAACAAAGCCAAAACACACAATACTTAACTAATGTAGGTACCTTCAAAATAAAATTGTCATCCTTAGTTGCCTCTACATACACATTACCCCCGATCCCAGCGAATTGAAATCGTATAGCGCTCCCATACTGCGAGCTTCCAATCAAAGGCGGGCTGTCGTAAACAAGCGAAGATTTATTTAAATTTGGAACGCTAATAGGGTGCACCTCCCCGTAGTTGGGAAAAGCTCACTCTGAAGCTTACTAGAAAGCTTCGGGTAATGGACTTTGGCGATTGAATTCAGGTGATTGGTGTTGAAAGCTCCTTTAATCGGAGTGTGATACAGTTAGTGCTGTATAAAGGCATCAGCGAGGTCTTTATGGAGAAGGATCAAGCACGTAAACAGTTTTTAGTTTGTGGGTTTACTGGTTTTTTAGTAGACTATTGCATCGTTTTCTTATCAAGGTGGTAGTCTCCTTATAGGGGTGGTTATAAAACGGGAAGTTTGCTCTATAAATGTAGCAGAAGAAATCTTTATGTAGATGATTACACCCCCGATATAAAAACTACTGCAACGAGTTCTTGTCATGATCTTGTAGTAGCCTCCTCTCAGGATGCGGCAGCGACGATAATATAAAGTAGATTTTTAATGCAAATAAAATTCATGTTTGATACCGCTCATTTTGTAACCGCATCATTTAGACGGGATAGTAGGAGCGATTAGTGCTGTTGAACAACTGAACAACAATCTATTGGTCGACCCTATTAATGGATTTTGTAGGTATGCTTGCCATCAGGTTGATACAAAGTCACATGCCGTGCTCCAATAAAAAGAATAACAGTAAGGTACCTAAACAATATTTGTTAAAGTACAGTAAATGTTTGACTCAGATTAACATATTCCAGCTAAATAATGCATTTATGAAACGATATAAAGTATATATGATAAAAGTTTAGAATAATTAACAATAATAATAACAAATAAATATTTGCATTTTTTTTAATTAAAAAAATAAATAAAGAACATTTACTTGGTAAATTACAAATAACAATTAAACTAATAATAATATAAACTCTAATATTTAAAAATAAAATAAGTATGTACAAAATTAAAAATAAACTGGTTTAACAATAAACAAAATTATATATAAACAGTTTGCCATGGTCTGAGTGTTTATCAAAATAATATGTATTATATAGTTGTTTCTGGTACACATAGTACAAGCCTAGAGCTTAGTTTGTGACCAGAACAATATGTGTAAATTGTCCTACATAATAAAAAATATATAAAAAAATAGCTGACTTGCGCAACTTCGTAACTTTGACCGTTTAAACGGCGCATGCAACGGAAGTTCTCAACAGGAATAAATTTTCCCCGTTTCTGCAACATTTTTTATTGACATTTACTATTTGTCGTGGCGTGATGTTATACAGGGTGTATATGAAAGGATGTACTTTGGGCTAATATGAGGTTCTGCTGATCAAATCGAACAACTTTTCCCATGGAACCATGTGTCGCAAATGAAAAACAAAATTGGTTTCCCCATACAAATTGGTCTTTTTAACATTACTAGTTTGTATGGAGAAGGCAATATTTTTTTTCATTTGCGGCACATGGTTCCATGGGAAAAGTTTTTCGTATTGATCAGTGGAACCTCATATTAGCCCAAAGTACATCCTTTCAAAGTCACCATGTATAGCCTATAACCACAGAGCACGGAATCGCCGCGCGCTGCCCACTCCGGCGCGTAGCGGCGCGCGTGGATTCGGTGCTCTGTGCCTATAACCTTCCTCGATAAATAAACTATCCAAAACTAAAATAATTATTCTATTGGAATTAGTAGTTCCTGAGATTAGTGCGTTCAACAAAACGAACTCTTCAACTTTATGATATTAAGTATAGATAACTGAAATCGTAAAATATTTGCTTTATTCCTCGATACCTACTGTGTAAAGAACTGATTTGCATTCTTTTGATTTTTTATTGGAATTAGCTGAATTTATAATTTTCCCAGACACTTACTCATTTTATTTAACAGTTAAAAAAAAAACACCATCTCGGGTGCGTCCGAGCCCGTCTAGCTAGACGGTGTGGCTTTATTCCCGCCGCGACCTAGACGGCAGTATTCTGAGTCTACCCTAAACAAGTGTATAGCTCGCGTGTAGTGATCGCGGTATTAGGTTAGACTCAAAAACCTATCTATAAAAAGTTTCGCAAGTTGGTAGTAAAGCTGGGACCTGGCTCTCCGAGGCATAGTGTCTGTCAAACAAATGTACATAGGTACATGTTTTAATTAAAAACTCATTGGTGTGTTACCGTTATGAAGAATAATATAAATAATTTTAAGAACAATATTGCCAGCATTTAGTATCAGGCTTTATCATGCCTGAAGACGCCATATTAAAGCGAAATATAACTAATAATTTAATTGAATGTGTATTTTATTTATGTATTTTTATAAAAATTGCAATAGATTTATATGATAAAATCTTTAAAATTTCGCGTGTTGTCATTATTATTCATTAAACATTATTATTTAAATAATAGCGTGTTTATAGTAAAAAAAACTATTTAATTTCCCGATTAAATGTTTTCAATGTAGGTACGCTTATATTTAAATAATAATTTCAATCAAATTGACAGCCTCCGTAGACTAGTAGCACCTTTGGCGTTGTATCCGGAGGCTTCGATTCCCACCCATGGCAAAAAACTATTAGTACGTTTTTTCTGTACAGTTTGTCAGTCATGCCTGGGTGTTTATAATATAATATGTATTATATCGTTGCTTCTGGTACACTCAGTACAAGTCTAGAGCTTAGTTTGTGACCAGAGCAATATGTGTAATTTGTCCTACATATTATTATTATTATTTACACACATACATACATATCATCACGGGTGCCTTACGGCGCTCGAGACCGCCTAGACGGCCCCAGGGTACCCAGCAGAGGGGTTTTAATCCCACCTCGTTGTAGCTGATGGTATGAGTCTGTGAACAAGTGGCTAGCTCGTCGCGATGTCTTGAATAGACTCAATAACCAATCTATAAACAGTTTAACAAGTTGGTATAGTGAAACCGGGACCGACAGCTTAACGTGCTCTCCGAGGCACTATAGTGGTGTTGTCAAAAATGTACATTTAAAATAAAATAAAAACTCATTGGTACACACCGGGATTCGAACCTAAGTGTTTTTTAAGTCCAAGGTCTAACCAACTCTGCCACCACGTATATTATTATTATTTATATTATAATGTTAAAATCAGTTAGCGCGATAATCTGTAAACGGGTTACCCTGAGAAACCTCACAGCATGTTCAGAAAAACACCCAAGGCGAGCCGCATTATGCGTTTTATGCAACATAATACGCAAACAATGGCGCGACGGCAAGCCGGCTTTTCTAGGAAACACCGCACTGCCTCGTTACTCGTCTCGCTGATTTTGGTAATGCTTCGCTTAACTACGGCTTTCTGTACTTTAAAAATATTTTTTAAAAAACCTTGAAAGTTACTTTGTCCCTATGTCCAGTACAGCAAGTATAACTTCCGAGTATATCTACTAATATAAAAAGCTGAGAAGTTTGTATGTTTGTTTGAACTAATCTTTGGAGCTAGTATTGGATTGTAACGATTCCTTTTGCATTTACGTGCACAGGAAAAGGTTTCGCGAAGTCGAAATGTTATTTTCTGTGATAATAAAGTTTTTTTTTGGATATAGAGGTGTAGATTTTATTTACTCGATCCTAATTACATAAATTCTTTATAAAAAAGTCTATTTAGTTTTGAAATTTACAATTAAAGTAATATTTTTAGATTCTAAATCAAACTTTGGGTGACTTTTCAAATGTAGAAGATTATTGAAAAAGACTTTAATATGACTGAAAACAACATTTACACGTTTTTATAAGGTCGAGATCGCGAATCCTTTTCCTGGTGCCCGCAACTTCGTAAGCATGTTTAGTTAGTTGTAGAGATTTTATTAAATAAGAGAATAAAAGCAGAAAATACACACATACATATCATCACGGGTGCCTTACGGCGCCCGAGACCGCCTAGACGGCCTCAGGGTACCCAGCGGAGGGGTTTTTAATCCCACTTCGTCGTAGCCGATAGTATGAGTCTACACCGAAAAAGTGGATAGCTCGTCGCGATGGTTTGAATAGACTCAATAACCAATCTATAAACAGTTTCACAAGTTGGTATAGTGAAACCGGGACCGACAGCTTAACGTGCTCTCCGAGGCACTATATTAGTGTTGTCAAACAAATGTACATACATTTTAAAATTAAAAACTCATTGGTACACACCGAGATTCGAACCAGGGACCTAAGTGTTTTTAAGTGTGTGTTTGTGTGTGTATAAAAAAGTGGTTAATCCATTTCGAGTTTCCCTAAAAAAAATACTAGGACTAGAACCTTAATTATACTAAAATTAATTAGATAGACCTATTTATAAACAATTTCAAATTAGTTAAAAAAAAACGCCACGTAACTGAATCTTCTGCAATTCCAAAGTCCGGTAAGAGAGTAGGTACCTACGCGCCCAATAAAAATGAACGGGCGCTCGAAAACATTTTCTTTCGACGGTTTCCTTTCAGGAGTCGAGGGAACGACTGGACGCGCCGTACGAGGATCGCATTTAAAAAACGAACATAAAGCATCCACCTTTATTATCCCAGGATGACCTAAGTGGCCGGGCCGCTTGCAAAAACCTCTCGACGACTTGCGTGCATCGACGTTGAAAAATATAGAATGCGTATATCAAAACAGACATTGCAAAGTAGAAGTTAACAGTATTACTTTAAAAAAACCTTTTAAAGTAATAATCGTGGTGGCCGAGTTGGTTAGACCTTGGACTTAAAAACACTTAGGTCCCTGGTTAGAATCCCGGTGTGTACCAATGAGTTGTTAATTTAAAAAAATTATGTACATTTGTTTGACAATACCACTATAGTGCCTCGGAAAGCACGTTAAGCTGTCGGTCCCGGTTTCAATATACCAACTTGTGAAACTATTTATAGATGGGTTATTGAGTCTATTCAAAGCATTGCGACGAGCTAGCCACTTGTTCGCTGTAAATCGGCTACGACGAGGTGGGATTAAAACCCCTCCACTGGGTACCCTGGGGCCGTCTAAGCGGTTTCGGGCGCCGTAAGGCACCCGTGATGATATGTATGTATGTATGTATGTAAAGAAATATTTTAAACAGAGCTTAACAAATAGCTTTTTAAAAGCATATTGTGATAGAAGAAATATATTTATGTTATGGAAATTAACATTGTAGGGTTGCACTATTAACAATAATAATAGCTATAATATTAATAATCTATGTATTTGAATGTTATTTTTAGCAAAACATGTAGAACGTTGTTTTATTTTCTACATGTTATTTTGTGCCGTGTTTTTAGCAAATATGTGTAAATACATTGCATGTCTGAAGATATTAAAAAGAAATACGGTGTCATTAAATTATTATTGAATACACAAACACACGAAAACTATGATTAAGTTCGCTAGTATTTTTTGTTTACTTTTTCTGCCCCAACATTGGTTGAAAACCAGGAGTACTAGAAAAACTGTAAGCTATTATTTCGGTAAAAAATAAACTACGACCTATAAAACTGACATGTTTGGCATAAGCGAGAATCCATCAAATTAATTTTCTAGAGCTTTTTTTTGCTAAAATAGTTTGCTATAATTTTTAAAGCGCTTTATCATTCTAAACTTTCTAGTTCTATGCTTACCTGTATTTTTCCACGTATTTATCCAACGTTTTTTAGCTCCCCACTGTTCGCTGAACATGGACGCTTTGTCCGGTATAAGATCTTGTTTTTTAACGAGTACTTAGGGTCTAATTAAAAGGAAAGCGGACAGTCCGGCCGTGGATACTCTACAGTTATTACTTTTGTCTGTTCGGATGAAAATTGGAGAGGGTGCTGTTTATTTTTTATATTTTTGAATTCTCCTTCTCTTACTTTTGTGTGGGTTTATTTTTAATTTTTTGGATGTAGGTAAAATATGTATTATTAGTATTTGTATTTTGAAATTAATTTAGCTGGAAGGACTTAACCGTTATTATATATGGCAGCTTTATGGTCCATCTAACCATTTGTCTGTAGATTTTATTATTTTATTATAAACTAGCTGTGCTCGCGACTTCGTCCGCGTGGAATAGTTATTTTTTTATCATATAAACTTTCATCCCCTATTTTATCCCCTTGGGGGTAGAATTTATCAAAATCCTTTCTTAGCGGATGCCTACGTCATAACATCTACCTGCATGCCAAATTTCAGCCCGATCCGTCTAGTGGTTTGGGCTGTGCGTTGATAGATCACTATGTCAGTCAGTCACCTTTGAGTTATATATATTTAGATTATTCTTTAATACATATTTTTTGTGTATCTTGAACCGTTTCACGGCGCACGCAACGGAAGGCTTCAAAGATGAAATAATTTCTCCCGTTTTTTACACATTTACCACTATATCTTTGCTCCTATTGGTCGTAGCGTGATGTTATATAGCCTATAGCCTTCCTCGATAACTGGACTATCCAACACAAAAAGAATTATTCAATTCGAACCAGTAGTTTCGGAGATTAGCGCGTTCAAACAAACAAACAAACTCTTCAGCTTTATAATATTAGTATATATAAACGACTTTATTCAAAGAATATTTATACCAACTTGTGAAACTGTTCATAGATGGGTTATTGAGTCTATTCAAAACATAGCGACGAGCCAGCCACTTGTTCGGTGTAGACTCATACCATCGGCTACGACGAGGTGGGATTAAAACCCCCCTGCTGGGTACCCTGGGGCCGTCTAGGCGGTCACGAGCGCCGTAAGGCACTCGTGAAGATATGTATGTATGTGTACAGACCATGACAAACTGTACAGAAAAAACGTACTATATTTTTTTTTGCCATGGGTGGGAATCGAATCCACGACCTCCGGATTCAACGCCAAAGGCGCAACCTCTAGTCTAAGGCGCAACCGTATTTTAATTAGTTTAAAAGCAACTATGCTTAAATTAAGTCCTTTAAAATATTATAATATTATGTCTACGTGAAATGCTCCATGTTTGTCTACTCACACTAATTTTGCTCACGGTGCAATATTAACTTTATAAATGGATAAATTTTCTCTACTAAATTTATTAAATTTTATTTTAAAAAAAACTTTATTATATACCTTTCAATACCCTGTATATAAGGCATAAATAACTGCTTTCAGTCGGCTGTCGGAACTACATAAAATTGTCTGTAAAATATAATATATACTCGTATAAACTCATTTGATAATTATTAAAGAAAAATATTTAAATAAAATTACTACCTGATAATAAAATTATTCATTATATACCTGTCAGGTTCAAGTATCAACTTATTATATATATAAGGCATAAATAACTGCTTTCAGTCGGCTGTCGGAACTACATAAAATTGGCTGTAAAATATAATATTTATAAACTCATTTGATAATTATTAAAGAAAAATATTTAAATAAAATTACTACCTGATTAATTTCATTGATTATAACTTTTAATGTATTGTAATAAAGTTCAGAATTATGTTCTATAAAATAATTTATTATTTTAATATTCCATTGGGATATTTTACAGTAAAATAAACAGTAAAAGTCCGGGAATGATTGAAGGATCGCGTCGGACTCCTATTTCTGAGTCCCATTATGACTGATAGCGCAATAAATTTATTTATTTTAAAGGGTTAAGGGGAAAACGACGTTTAACCCTAACCCTGATATGTTGTAGCAGTTTTATTTTAAAAATATTAGACTAAGTTTTTTTTTTATATAACATATATAGGTTCTGTTTAAAGATCATCTTGCTTTAAAATGTGAGTAATATGTAGAAGTTTTTATTTAAGAAAAGAAAGTTGAAGTAATTGTAACAACATTCCATCCCCACCTATAGCAAAAAAAAAATGTTTATCATGGTCTGGGTGTTTATAAAATATAATATTATTGTTTCTAGTTTCTGGTATCTGGAGTAAAAACATAATAATAATAATACTGAATGAATCACAGAGTTATAACTCTGTGGAATAAATGTATAAATATTATTGGACAAATCATAATTCGAAACTACGTTTTAAAAAACCGTTATACTTGCAACGTTTAAATATAAACGAAATAATTGTAAATCAATCCTTATCATTTAAATGTAATGTTTAAACTATCATTGTAATCTTAGTAAAATTATTTCTGTATTAGCTCAAAATAAATTATACTCGTATCTATCTTATGGAGTATGAGTTAATAATTATTCTTAAACGTAAACTATAAATTTTATGCGCTCAAAATAAAAGTTGACATTACAATAAATACAATTACGTAAGTAACTGTATTTATTGTAATGTAAACTTTTCCCATTTCGTCTTTTTGATTATTTCTTTGTTCGTTGCGGGTCATCGGTCAAGGTTACCGACAACTATTATCGCCTTAACCAGGAATAATGAGCAAAGAGCACGTGTCATTACAGCCGCGGAGCCCGGGATGATTTATCTCTATACTTATTTAGTTAGTCGCAAACAGTAAATCATATTATTTGTATGGAACTCGATAACTATTAGCTATTATTACTATTGGCGAACTACCCGAGCCTTTTGTGCGAAAAAATATTGGACAATATTTTTTGGCCTCACTTTTTAGTTTATTACTTTTAGGTTTAATATCTTTGTTATTTTCAAGTTTTATTTCTTGAGTTATTTTATTCTACTGAATTTAATTTAAAGGTATTTAAATTAAAGTAAAAGTGTTATTTTTTTGTGTCGCAAAGTGTACCTATTTATTTAATAGCTTTTCTTCGGTTTAAACCCCAGTGTGTTTTTTATTTTTTTTATTTTTACAACACCACCATATAATAGTGCCTCGGCGAGCACGTTAAGCTGTCGCTCCCAGTTTCACTATACTAACTTGTGAAATTGTTTATAATAAATGTAAATATATATAACTCAAAGGTGATTGACTGACTGACTGACATAGTGATCTATCAACGCACAGCCCAAACCACTGGACGGATCGGGCTGAAATTTGGCATGCAGGTAGATGTTATGACGTAGGCATCCGCTAAGAAAGGATTTTGATAAATTCTACTCCCAAGGGGATAAAATAGGGGATGAAAGTTTGTATGATAAAAAAATAACTATTCCACGCAGACGAAGTCGCGAGCACAGCTAGAGGTTAATAAGTCTACCCAAAAGCTACGATTCGCCGATGGTATTCGGAGGCAACACCTTACAAGTGGCAAGCTTGTTGCGGTGCTTATGATGAAATAGCCTCGTTATATAAAGCGGTCACCCATCCCAGGTCCGGCCTAATATTAAAAAAAAGGAATCTATAAAAAAGTAGTCTATAAAAAAGGTGTATTTTTTAGGTGAACAACAAAGAATTTGCTAAATCTAAAATGATAAATACCGTTCCATTAATTTGAAATGTTTTTTTTCAAGTTTTTTTTAAAGGTTGCTTACACAGTTGGTTAGGTAGACGAAATAAGGTGCCATGCAGTCTGCCGAGGCTGTGTGTGGCAAACTATTTAAATTTATACAGGTAACGTAAAATTAATAACTTCTGTAAACCCAAAAATATAACAATTTCAATATAATTTGTAGTAGGTATATAATAAATTTATGTTGAATATTTTTATTTTTATTAAGTCACTGCGCAACTGATAACAAGGTTAAGCAGATGTCAACAAGGCCGGCCTGGGATGGGTGACCGCTTTATACAACGAGGCTATTTCATCATAAACACCGCAACAAGCTCACCACTTGTTAGGTGCTGCCTCCGAATACCATCGGAGAAATGAGGACGAGTTAATCCCTCCGCTGGGTGCCCTGAGGCCGTTTAAACGGTTCTCGGGAGCCAAATAGGCACCCGTGGTGGTATTTATTAATTATTAATATCTAAAAATAGGTATTAATGTCTTTATTATCTTAAATATTAAGAAAACCCAAAGATTGCTTCAAACAAAATATAGCTACATAAAGAAACCTATTTTTTTCATTTGACTAAAAAAGCTTCCATTTGAACCAATTTCTGAAAATAAAAATAAAATAATCAAAGTATATTTATTTATTTAATACGTCGTCATTGAGCCTAAAAACCTTAAGTATAATAATAAACAAATAATCCATTTATTAGGAATAATTATTTATTCGGTAGGGATAATCATTAAACAAACATTAACAAATTATGGGCTAAAAGTCATTCAAAACCATAATTTTATACAAAAACCCACCCACTGATTCCCCAGCTCATTCAAATCATAAATAAAATAGATCGAATTTCAAATAGTTCTAATAATATTTTATTACCAATATAATTTAGTACAAAACGCCGTCAAATTGCAAGGAGGTTAAAATATATAGAGGCGAAATCACATGTATTTTTCTAATCAAAAAAGTTTGTCACGTTTTCATTAAATCATTCTTGCTTATTTTAGTTTACAACTTGGTATTAGTATAATTTTACTAATAACATTGACAAGGTCACGTATTTTAGGGAATAATAAACTCTGAAATAACAGGTATTAAAATATACCAGATTATTTAATTATATTAACGTTTATCGTACGTTTTATTGTGGGGACAATAAAACAAATAAAAAATCTCTATTTTTACATTAAGATGAACACAAAGTGATTGGTAACTGCGGAGTTACCACTCTATGTATTTGCCTCAATGTAAAAATGTGTAAGAAAGAAATTAAAAACAAACCATTAAACGATTTTATACAAGAATCTCTAACAAGGAGCCTCCCTTTAACCGGATCAGGAGCACACCTGGGTACTCCAAACTTGCCCCAAAAGGTCTCAAACGACAATCAACACCAAAACCTAAACGAATTAACAATTAAAACTATCACACAAATATAAACTCTACGTATAAACAAATAAAACTCAAAGCTCCTAAATACAAATACGTATATACAACATTGTAAATTTACTGCTTTGCGGATGTGAGTGATTCGGAGATGGTAGATTTTAAAAATGGAACGTTTGATTTGCATTTGAATGGATGCCCCCGTGTCGACCCAGGTGCGTCGTCCAAGTTGGTGTCCCAAATTTTGGACAATAGTATTTGCAAAGTCGTTTTTAAAAATTGTTATCCAACTTATTAATTTTGCTAAGAATATAACATAATTTAATTTTATTTATTTATTAATATAGGCTAATCTACATCATATTTACATATTAACTTATTTATATATATTTTTTTAATTGTTTATATTAATATGGCATTTACAGAGAAGCACAAACATTATAAAAGTTATTAAATATAATTCTATATATAATTAATTATATAATTCATTTCTATACCTATTATTCATTTATTTTACATATTATTTATAATCTATTTTATACAAATATTATTATGATTATATTTGCTTATAAGTTTGAATAGCTAAGATTTTACACAATGGTGATTCATTATTTTTTTATACACAAATTATTTGGTAATTTAATAATTATATTAACATTGCCTACCACATAAAATACTATTTACTTAAACATTACACAACAAAACACTATCATTTCACAACTATAATATTAATTAAATTTATACATATAAATCCCATTAATATTTATTAATTAAAATTTCCCTACCTACTGATATATATAAACAAACATAACATATAAACAAAGATTCTGACACTAAACAAAAATAAAATAACTTATTCAAATATTGCTATTGTAATAAATTTTGACTCGTTTTTAATTACTTGTTTCATGTTCCTGTTGTAAAGCTAATATTCAAATGTTTAATTTTATAAATAGAGCCTATCGGGAATATAATAAAACTTTTCAGGCCCTTGATATCTTTAAAACTAGATTTAAAAAAAAAACATCTAGGGTGCATTTTCGCAAAAGTTCTAAATTATTATCATCATCATCATCATGCCAGCCTTTCGCGCGTCCACTGCTGGACATAGGCCTTTCCCAAGGATCGCCACAACTACCGGTTCCATCGTCTTCCCGCGACCTTTTTCAGGTCGTCGGTCCATCTTGTGGGGAGCCTGCCTCTGCTGCGTCCTCCAGCACGCGGTCGCCACTCGAGAACTTTAATGCCCCAACACCCGTTCCGTCCTGCGAGCTATGTGGCCTGCCCACTGCTACTTAAGTATGGCGATTCTGGAGGCTATGTCGGTTACTTTGGTCCTTTTGCGGATCTCATCGTTTCGAATACGATCCCGCAAGGAAACGCCGAGCATAGCGCGCTCCATCGCCCTTTGTGTGACTGTGAGCTTTTTCATGAGGCCCATAGTAAGCGACCACGTCTCTGATCCGTAAGTCATCACTGGCAACACACACTGCTCGAACACCTTGGTTTTTAAACACTGCGGTATTTGGGACGAGAAGATATTACGTAGCCTCCCGAATGCTGCCCAGCCGAGTTGGATTCGACGAGAGATCTCTTTCTCGAAGATGGATTTACCTGTTTGGATTGCCTGTCCTAGGTATATATAGTTGTCAACAACTTCGAGTGCGGAGCTTCCTATTTTTACAGGAGTGGGTATAACGTTCGGCGTTCGACATGACTTTGGTCTTATCCATGTTCAGGTTTAGGCCCACTATTTTAGAAGCCCCACTGAGATCATTGAGCATTATGCCGAGGTCCTCCAGGTTTCAGCCATGACTACGATATCGTCGGCAAATCGAAGGTTAGTGATGTACTCGCCATTAATGTTCTAAATAATAAGCATTATTATTATTATTAAATAATTTTTAAATTAATATACTTATGTATTTTATAATCTGGGTTTTTCGTGTTTAGCTAATAATTAAAAAATCATAAGATTTTCAATTTATCAAACAAATTTTAAGCGATATTTCTAGACTCTTGAAATATTTTTTCGCCATTGCACTTTGGCATATATAAATATATGTAGATACTCTTCTTTGACATTAAAATTTATAGATTTTTTTTTTAACAAAGGTTAGTATTATGGCGACTTACACAATGACCATTGGTACTCTAAATACGTTTTTCGACTGTAAATAACACGGGTGTCTTACGGGCGATGCCCAAAACCGTCTAGGCGGCCTCAAGTTACCCAGCGAAAGGGGTTTTAACCTCGTCGTAGCCGATGGTATAAGTCTACACCGAACAAGTAGCTAGACGATTTTTGGATAGACTTAATAACCCATCTATAAACAGATTCACAAGTTGGTATAGTGAAACTGGGACCGACAGCTTAACGTGCTCTCAGAGGCACTACAGGTTGTTGTTAAATAAATGTACATACATTTTTAGATAAAAAAATCATTGTTACACACCGACCGAGATTTGAACCAGGGACCTAAGTGTTTTAAGTCTAAGGTCCAACTCGTCCACCACTTCACTTTATACAGAGTACCTACTTAATCATTTTATTATACAAATAACTTAATATTTTTATATTTCCAAGACATCTTTATTAAATTTTAAAAATATTAATTTACGATCCAGAAGAGATGAGTGCTTGTAATTTGACCGAGCAATGTTCATGGGCCCATATTTTTTGCCCTTCAAGGCTATATAAAGCCTCGCTCAGTTCCTTTGTTTGGATTTGAAAATGGAACAAAGAACGCGTAAACGGTAGCAGACATGTTATCGGTTCTTATGATCAAACTTATCAAATTCTGTTTATATTGAACAATATTTTTTTTTCGTGTTGAAAACGAAGTTTTTATCATGCCTAAAAGTTATGGTAGGTAATGCCTTTTTAGTAAATGAGACCTGTAGGCGAACGTAAACTACGCACAACGTTAAGCTAGACTTTAACCGGAATTTTACGTTAGAATCGCATCATATCAATTAAAGTTTAGCTTAGCGTCGTGCACGTAATCACCCTGCTGTAGTTATACCGTATGTAAATATGTAGTATGCAAGCGTATATTGAACAGCAAGTAACAATTAACATTGAACTTTGCATATACACTATACTGTTTTTTTTTACAATGATATAGTTTTATGCCTTTAGTCACTTAAGGATATGAAAAAATATATATAAATTAATATTTAAAAAATAATATTAATTATTTTTTAAATAAAAAAGGTATTTTTTTCTTCAAAAAAAAAATTATGAACGCCTAATGCTTGAAATTACTCCAACAAATACATCTTGTCTTCGTTATAAAGCAAATAAAATATCCTTAGACAAATGGCGGGGTCTCAATCGTGAGTTTAGTATAAGAGTTGAAATGTACCATTTTTGTACTTTAAGTCATTTTATGTTAATGTTTTTGTATATAGGGAATATATGGAAAACATACTTGTTTCATTGTTTTCATCATAGAACGTAATATAAAAAAAAATACCACAGTGACAGTGATTGAAATAACAACCGCATTTTCCATCACACTAGAGATGTTTGGCCCTTGTAAAGGCAATAGTGGTCAAGTGACAAATTTCCTTTAGTATATTAAACTGTAAAGAAAAGTACAAATAATAACATTTTGATATACTTTATATTATCTACTCGTACTAAAAGTTTTTTTTGTAATTATAAAAAAAATAATTTAATAAGAGAACTGAGGCCAAATTCTGTTTTTTATAACTTATAAAATGACTTTGAACAATCAGCAAGAACAATAACTAAAAAAGGCACTTTATTGCCTTGTGTTACAGGTGCTTTTGCCTTGACAGTTTTTAGCATTTCGTGTGGTGACAAATATACCTAAAGGATTCCATTATTTTGACAATTTAACGTTACCTTTAAAAAAAACAGAATGTGGCCACAGGTCGACTGACGAATTGCTGTTGGTACACAGGGCTATAAGGAAAATTAAAAGTAAAAAAAAAATATTTTTTAAGGTCTCATTTTAAATTTGATTCCCATCGTACTGAAGATGTTATGCGATTGTAGTGATAATATGAGAAGTGGTCGAGAGTAAAGACTTCCTGTAAAGATGCAAAAAGATTGCGTTACCTTGAACATAAGCAGGTTGTACAACCGTGGGAAAATTTTGGACATTTTTATGGAGGCATGATGTATGACTCTGTATCTTCAAGACTGTAAACAAAATTAAAAGTACTTCAATAGAAACGATGCCATGTTAAGTTTCGAAACGGGTGGTGCAAAGATGTTACTTTACCGCTAGTTTTTTAGTTGAGAAGAAGGCCTCTATAAATTTTAACACAGCTTTTCTAGAGTCTACTGCATCGATTTAATGTCAAGGTGGTTTTCTCCTTTTTTGGTGCGGTTACGAAACAAGCGATTGATTTGATGATGAAGCAGCGAGGATATTAAAATAGATTCGTAATGCAAGTACGTCTTTGTCGCCGCTTATTTTGTAACGAGCGATCAATATTGATGATATAAACAACAATGAATTGATCGACCCCATTTATGGACTTTATAGGTCTGCTTACCACCATGTACATACAAAATTACATATAGTGCTCTAATAAAAAAAATCATAGCATAAAATAAGAAAATTTTCAAATTAAATTTTATTTATTTTAGTAAACTTATTACATCTTTTTTTTTTATATGTAGGACCATTTACACATATTGCTTCGGTCACAAACTAAGCTCTAGGCTTGTACTATGTGTACCAGAAGCAACGATATAATACATATTATATTTTATAAACACCCAGACCACGATAAACTGTACAGAAAAATCACAATTTTTTTTTTTGCCATGGGTGGAAATCGAACTCACGACCTCCGAATACAACGCCAAAGGCGCAACCACTAAGTCTACGAAGGCTGCAAATCTATTCTAATAACATGTTACATAAATAAATTTCCCTTATTTCTAATAACTATTAAATATTATATAATATGTCTAACTCTACTAATAACATCAGCCTAGAAAATAATAAAATACTTAATATAAAGTAGATGCTAGTCTTCACATAAATAGTAATAAAAACAACAGAATTAGAACAACAACAAACATAAACAAACCGTTTCAAGGGCAACCTTATTACAAATATAACAATAACAAGTAAAAAACTAAAATAGAAAAACTCAAAACGCAATTGTGAAAAAAGACAAGACCTAATTTCCACATGAATGTATGTAACCAAACCATCTGAAGGTATCTCAAAATGTCTTGTTACTCCAAGTCTGCGAAGCGTATGCTCTCAACCATTGACCTCGTTAGTGGCGACAAAAAGCCTGAATCTCATGTAAAACAACCGTGCCACTTGAGTTCGCCTTTTCCTCTCGAAAATAACTCATCTGGCTAGGCCTTTCAGGAGGTGTCATTAATTCAGACCTGGCTTTGTCGCCCCCGCGCGTCTTGCTTGTGACTCCTTAATGAATGTTGTACCATGGTTCTTATTGTGCTAGAAAGAGCAGTTTTTTTTACAATTAAACCTCGAATTTGGCCTTGTATACCTTTGGTACGATATTCGATTATCACTATTTACTTTATTTTGTAAACCAATGAGTGTTTAATGGTGCCAGAGACCTGGGCGAGGTGGACCGGCCAGAGCAGTGAATCTTACAATCTATAAAACAAACTCAGTTGTTCGGTTTATAGATTCACTCCTCTGCGAGTCCGTTTAGGAGCTCGTTAAATAAAATAATAATGCTTATGTTTTTTTTTGGAATTTTACCTATGTTTCCAGAACTAACCACCTAGTCTTTCACTGGTTGTTTATGTGGTGTGTGTTCGGTTTGGTTTCTAATTATTTTATGTATGCAAGAGCCTAACCAAGCGCACACTTAGACCTTATACTAAATATAGTGTTTTTTGACTATGCATAAATACCAGTAAAGGTTTACATGAAATAAATATTTTTGACTTTTGACTTTTTGGAAAGAAAATATGGCAAAATTAAGTCATCATTATAATTAGGTAGTAAACGCATCCGTGCTAAGCAATTTTTTTAAATATAATATATAATTATGTAATATAATTTGTATTCCACTGTAACGTGGGTGCATATATTTATATCAAGATTTCTTGTTATAGAGGCAAAAAAAGTTTTTTTTTTTAATTTCACACATCATTGTCTGAAACCAACCTATAGGCTTGTACCAAAAACAATCATATTAATACAAATATATTTTATTAACCCTCAGACCATGTAAACTATAAATCCGTACAATATTTTGCCATCAGTGCGAATCAAATCCACGACCTCCAGTTACAACGCTAATGGCGTAACCACTAAACCACGGTGGCGACAATATCGTTCAAAGTTTAAATTTATCAATATAAATTTTAAAGTACAAGTAATAAAATGCATGATAGTTTTTTTATCGGCTTGAAATAATTTTAGTTTTCTATCTATATTTTTTTATCTCTACTCTCAACCTGCGACGAGCCTTTCTACCTCATTAACAGATCTGTTTTTCTATTATGAGAATAGTGCGTTATAATAAGTACTAAAAAATTGAGACGATCGCACTAATTAACGTAATTATATTAGGCTTTTGTTTGCGAGTATAATTATAATTGTCTATTTTGTTTGATTGTTGGTTTTGTAGTGTGTGTTCGGTAGTATTTTTCATATTAAGATTTCCATTCCATCGCGTTTAAGTTCTAAATCTGATATCGAGGTATAATAAATATCGTTCGTTCGTCGTTCTTTTGTTAATGAATAGCTGCCTAACCAAACGCACTCTAAGGCCTCATTGTTAAACTTTTTTTATTTTGACTATTAATAAATATCTGATTAACATGAAATAAAATTAATGATTTTGACTTTTATTTTTCCACTTTTTTATTTTTATTATGTTCTATGATAAAATCTTGTCACACAAACAACAGGATAATATACATTTCAAGATATTACATTAAGCGTTTTTTGTAAGGGCGGAATTTTATATAATAAAGGTCTTCAAATCAGTACAACTTTTATATGTTTTTTTAAGGGGGCGCAAATCATAAATATATTTGCTTTAATACCTCAAACCCAACAAATATATAAATAAACATAGTAATAATACAAAGATATTTAGAAGTGAATGTCTCTTTGAAATACGTAATAGCATAAAGTTGCCTCGAGAGAAAAAAAGCGCAAAGTTACCATCTTATTTATCGATATTTCATTTTTGCTTTATAAAGAGCAGTTATAAAGCCATGTTTTTTATATGTATAAGATTTAGTACATGGCCTAGTGTTTTAGTAAAATTCAGAATATTTTAAAAGTTATAGCAAAAAAACTACCTTTTCGTAGAATTCAGATTTTTTTTTGTTTTTCCAATACAAACTGGTCATTTTAACATTACTAGTTTGTATGTAGAATCATTTGCGACACATAGTTCCATGGGAAAAGTTCGATTTGAACAGTAACCCCAAAGTACAAACTTATAAATTCACCATGTATAGTATTTATATTAGAAAAGGTAAAATATACTTAATTTAATAGTATAATATAATAATAGAAGGAATTTTGTTCGTAGAAAAGTTTTTATTTTCGTGTGTAAACATTCTTCTATTTTTAAACATTAAATAATAAAATATAATTAAGCTTAAACCTAATAGGACTTTTGTATTTTTTTTTCTTTATAAAATCTCCACCCGGTTGTCCGCCCGCCTTCGGGGCCGTCCTTTTAATTACTCGGTCTGGGCGGACGTCTACTAGAAAATATTTAGCGGCATGTCGGCTGCAGGCAACCGTTTTAATTACTAATGAGCTTATGTATGTAGCTATTACTACATAACCAGCGCCTTTACTGACTATGAAATTGGGGCTGAAAATGTTTTTGATATTTAGGTCATTTCATAATGAAGGGAAGGAAAACAAGTTTTTTTCTTAATTGATAAAGAACGATTTCTTGCTTATTAATAAAATGTATATCAGCAGACAGCCTCCGTAGACCAGTGGTCTTGTGTCTTTGGTGTTGTATCCGGAGGTCGTGGGTTCGATTCCCACCCATGGCAACAAATTATTAGTACGCTTTTTCTGTACAGTTATTCATGGTCTGGGTGTTTATAAAAATATAATATGTATTATATCGTTGCTTCTGGTACACATAGTACAAGCCTAGAGCTTAGTTTGTGACCAAAGTAATATGTGTAAATTGTCCTACATAAAAAAAAAAAAATGTAAAATATATAATACTAGCTGACTCGATAAACTTCGTATCAAAGTGCAAAGAACAACGTACCTACAAAGATAACGGTTTTATGGTCGAAAAATCTGTCTAATTGCCTTTCCACACTAGTGGTAGAATAGAAAAAAAAAGTGACACATGACAGATCAACGTAAACAATTACAAAGTGTACAAAATTATGTCTTATTTAGGATTTTACCTACTATTTTTCATTTTTAACCACCCCTGTATTAAAGCGAACTAAATTTAAAAAAAAAACTCAAATCGGATTATATAGTTACCAATTAACTATTTTAGAAATTGATAACTTTATATAAATAAATAATTACTGGCATTATTTTCTAAGCAATAATTGTATTAATATTATTGATTTGTATTAAATAATACTTAGAACAATAAATTTTAGTAAACAGAAAATAGTTATATATTTCTAACGAATAACAACTCTGAATTATATAAATAAAGATGCATAGAATTCCTTATACGAAGAACTCAACAAACCAGCTTTTAAAGTTTCTCGAAACCTATCACTGAAAATTACTTAAGCGAAGGAAGTTTTCAAGTGTCAAATTAGGGTGTAGTAAAAAAAATGGAATCAAAAATAAAACATATGAGGGTTCGAAAACATCTAATGGAAAGGGAGCTAAATAAGGGAAATAAGTGAAAATATCTCGAAAAGAAAATTAAACCCCTGCGCCTTCGTAAATATGAGTGGACTGGCCGCTGGGACGCCCTGTCGTAGCTTCCCAGATAAGAGAGACCCATATTGTAGTATTATTTTTCATTTTCCTCGACCAAATAGCGAATATTTTGCGTTCCTTTTTCGGTCATAAGGTTGGCGTCGCAAAATATGCGGGCAATATTTCTGCGTAGTACTTTTTTTTTTTTTCTATTCGTGTGTTGTATCATTATTGTAGCTCAATGAGTGCAGACGTTTGTTTTTGGAGCGATTAACCTATTGTTTTAATTTTCTTTTGGATTTGGTAAATTTCGGCGCTGGAGACCGCCTAGACGGTCTCAGGGTACCCATCTCATTTTATTCCCAGCTTATCATTAACCGTTCTACACTGAACAAGTGGCTAGCTCGTCGTGTTGTTATGATAGACTCAATAACCTATCTATAAACTGTTTCACAAGTTTGGAATAGTGAAACTCAGAGCGTGGCGCGACCACAAACAGAAAGACACTGTTATATTCGTATTTATTATATTACTTAGTATGGATTAATAACACGACGAGTGTAAGATAATTAAAAATATTAACTGTCAAAGAAAAACTAGGGGATCTGTGTAAAAAAGGTGGCCTAATAAATTAATTTGTTTTGCTGATTTATTAAAAACAAATAATTATTTACCTACTAGCAAACTACCTACTATACTAACCTACTATTAAACTAGAGAAATTTAGTTAATCAAACTATATAAATATTTATCCATAAGTTAATTTCGCCTATATACAATAACTGATACGTTATACGTATATACGTGGTGGCCGAGTTGGTTAGACCTTGGACTTAGAAACACTTAGGTCCCTGATTCGAATCCCGGTGTGACAACACCACTATAGTGCCTCGGAGCGCACGTTAAGCTGTCGGTCCCGGCCCAAACTTGTGAAACTGTTTATAGATGGGTTATGGAGTCTATTCAAAACATCGCGACGAGCTAGCCACTTGTTCAGTGTAGACTCATACCATCGGCTACGACGAGGTGCGATTAAAACCCCTCCGCTGGTACCCTGGGGCCGTCTAGGCGGTCTCGGGCGCCGTAAGGCACCCATGATGATATGTATGTTACAACTGAATAATATATATATTTATAACTAATTTAAAATGATATAGGCTGTTTATCTGGCGGTGTTCCGATCTCTGCACTAGGCATGCCTGTATCGCAGTAATCGGCGAATTGCTGCGGTTAATATGTTGATGAATTTTTAAAACAGTATTGAAATAATTATCAGTATAAATATACATACCTACACATATACACATACAATAAGTAACTAGAAGCAAACAATAAAAAGACACTATCAATAGAGAATGTAAGCATAAAGTGTAATGTGTACCTACTAATCCAAGCTAGTTAAAATACACTTATAGAAAACAATCGATTTCGAAAATAAAAATTACACAAAACCGACTAAGGTAATCCGACTAATCGATAAGCTTTCCCATTAATTACACGGCAATTATTAAATTCGAACGATTTCCCAATTAATTGGTGCAAAAAGCTTGCACTAAATCATTCGTTCACAATGCTGCAGGTGGCTCCCATAATAACCCTCGTTTAATTACGTGGAATAATTAGTACCACCGGAAAATATTCTCCAACTATCTCCTTCTAGGCGGGGGCGATTATGGATTAACGCCTTATTGACTTTAATTTAATAGGTGGGATATAATAAATTAGACGCGCAATGATGTGTGCTTCGATTAATTTCAGGTTTATTGGAGTATGTATTATTATAGTACACTTAGAATTAGTTAATTTTAACACTATTTCCATATGACAATAATTAGTATAAGAGAAAAATATTCTCAATCTCACGTTTTAGGCGGGGGCAATTAGGTATTTTCCCCTTATTGACTATAATTTAATAAGTAGGGTTATTCTTCTATTAATTTAATGTTTATTGATGTATGTATTATTATAGATAGACGTAGAATTAGTTAAATTTAAAACTCATTCCATAATAATTAGTACCACCGGAAAATATTTTCCAACTGTCTCTTTTTAGGCGGGGGCGATTATGGATTAACGCCTTATATTGGGTATAAATAGTATAATTTAATAGGTGGGTAATAGTAAATTAGATACGTAATGATGTGTGCATTTATTTATTTCATGTTTATTGGTGTATTATTATAAGTAAATGTAGAATTTGTTAATTTTAAAACTCTTACCATATATTTCCTTCAACTATTACTTAGTATTTATTACTTAATAGACCACAGAATAGATAAATTATAACATCTGGGACATAATAATCGTTTCAAACGCATTGATGCGTTTTGTACTTTAATTAATTTGCTGATTATTACTTTAGTTATAATATTATTAAATATTCGTAAGTTCTCCTACAAGGCGGGGGCAATAAGAGATTAATGCTTTATTGAATATGACTTAACATAACATAATAATTGTTTTAATAATTAATTCTAGGAAGCATTTACCTGAAACCAATTAAAAATAATTATGTAATTTTGGAGTATTTTTACCATCATTATTTTGAGCCGTACCGCTCAAGACCATCATCGTACTCAGCGGTGGGGTTTTATTACCACCTCGTCGTAGCCGTTGGTATTCTGAGTATTATCACAGAAGAAATATTAGTACAAGTAGTATTATACTACTTATACTACCTAACAAATAGACCGTCCCGGTAATGTATGAAATCTACTTAATAAAAATGGATTTTACATTAATTTAATAATTACTCAAAAGGATTCACTATACCAGCTTGTGAAACTGTTAATAGATGGGTTATTGAGTCTATTCAAAACATCGCGACAAGCTAGCCACTTGTTCGGTGTAGACTCATACCATCGGCTACGACGAGGTGGGATTAAAACCCCTCCGCTGGGTACCCTGGGGCCGTCTAGGCGGTCTCGGGCGCCTTAAGGCACCCGTGATGACTCAACAGGTAGAATGTAGAGTATTCTACTCTCTATCACCTATGTACAATCTACGTATATATTTTTTTTGTATTGGAGCACGACATGTGATGTTTGTATCTACCTGGTGGTGAGCAGACCTACAAAGTCCATAAATAGGGTCAATAAATAATTGTTCTTAAACAATATTGATTGCTCCCACTATGCCGGCTAAATGATGCGATTACGAAATGGGGGGCGACAATGTCGAATTGCATTACGAGTATATTTTTGAGTAATTATACTCGTGCATATAATAGCTACTTCCAACATAAAAAATATAACACCCCGCTTACTGAGTTAATAAAAAACGCCTCAGTTGCGAACCAAACCGAATGTTTAGATCGATAGATGATTGTTTTAAAAAACACCCAGCGGGAGATGACTTGCTTCCATATTGCCAGCGTCACGGCACGTGCTGCCGACGTAATTTGCGCTTTATGGCACGTGAATAATTCGGGATAATCCTCCCCAATCCTCCTCCACCCCCGAGTTTCCCGGACAACGTTTGATTCTGGTTGTGCAGGTGAAAATATTGAATAAACCTGCCGGGGAAAATGGAAGGGAACTTTTGAAATTATAAAGTGTAATACCAAATATTATTTGTGTCGTTTTTTAGGTATATCTTAACGACTTTAGTTTTCCTTTTTTATTAATAGTGTATTGTTATGAGAATTCTGAACTTTTAAAATGAAATTACAGATAAAATCTATATCCTGGACATATATATTTTTCAATCCTGGACAAGGCTGGAAAATATTCATGGATAAATTCAAAATACATTACAAGATTCCAGACGAACTAGCAGTTTCAGCCTATAGACCAGACATACTGGTGTACTCTCGGTACTTGAAGAAAGTAATACTTATAGAACTCACCGTTCCGTGGGAAACAAACATACCTAAGGGCCATAACATTAATTCGAACAAATATTTTGATCTCACAAACGAAATTAATAGAAACGGATTTAAAACTAAATTTTATGCAATGGAAGTTGGTGCAAGAGGAATTCCAGCAAAGTCTTTGCACCGTCTATTGAAGGATCTTGGCCTTCCGAGAACAGCCGTCGGAACTTTTATGGAGCGTGTTTCCAGGATGGCGCTAACAGGATCATATAGTATTTGGTTGAGTAGAGAGGGTAGTGAACACAGTGCATGTGAGAGTTCAAAATGCCTTTAAACCTACTTCGCGGTCTCAAGTCCGGGAACGCTGCTGTTCATTTCCCTGTCTTTTAACCACGCGATGGACCCGGCTCCTGCATAGTGAAGCAATGGATAGCTAAGAACATTGTCTCTCATTTTGTCTCTAGACATGATGTCTAGAACAGGACGTTTTTATTCAGATTTTCGAGTGATTTTAACAAAAAGCTAGTTATATTCTAATAATTTATTGTAACACATAAAATACACATAAATACACTACAAAGTTTATAATAATTATTTTGTTAGAAACATTCTGGACTTTGTCATCCTGATTTATATCAGTCACATATACTAAATACACAAATGACTAAATTACAGGAAAAATCTTAGTAATTCAATATTATGGATGTATTATACAATTCAAGAATCCAGAACTATTTACTCATTTAAATCTTTATTGTATTAAATACAAAGGCGGACTAAATGCAGCTAGGCATTCTGTACTAGTCAAACCTCCCGTAGGTACAATCAACACTATTTCTAATTAAGATTTTTTTTTCCATATTTTGAACTTTTTGTGTTTTTTATCAAACATCAAAAATAAAATGCCGCTCCAAAAGCGATTGCACTTAAAAATATCAGACATTATCAGTAATTGGTACCGCCATGATCGCACAACAAAAGTTTAAGACTATTTAGTTGATGATGTTGACTGTTCAGCGACAGATGGCGCAGAGGGCAAATTAAAAAATCACTGAAC
Source organism: Monopis laevigella (assembly GCA_947458855.1). Lineage (NCBI taxonomy): Eukaryota > Metazoa > Arthropoda > Insecta > Lepidoptera > Tineidae > Monopis > Monopis laevigella. The sequence continues at coordinate 23,582,004 of OX381583.1, read as the reverse complement.
ATTGTTCGATGTACAAGTAATTGCAGAGAGGGGTTTGCTCTCACTCATTTTCTATTACTGAGTAGTCGAGGGGTAGTGTGGCCAAAGTTTGGCAAAATTTATTCGGAATCAAACGACGTAAAAATTAATAAAAATAGGTTATTCTTAACTTCTGTTTACATGTATATTTTGTATGTATATATTTATTATTAGATTGTAGGACAATTTACACACATTGCTCTGGCCACAAAATAAGCTCTAGGCTATCGTTGGCATTATATAGTTGTTTCTGGTACAAATAGTACACTATGTGTACTTGAAACGATATAATACATATTATACTTTATAAACACCCAGACCATGGCAAACTGTACACAAAAACATACTAAGTATTTATATATTTTTTGCCATGGGTGGATACAACGCCAAAGGCCACTAGTTTACGGAGGAGGACAATTAAAAATAGTTTCTTTATTATTTTGGTTTACAGAATTGTATTAAAATTATATAAGGAAATATTTGTGAAATATTCTATTGATAATAATAATAACTTATTACGTACCTAATTTGTTTTAATTGATTCACTAAACCAGAGGAAAAAGCTATAAAAAAAAGTTGTTTTTATATTGTGTTTTGTTAAAATTACGGTTCGATTTAAGCTTTAGACGTAAAGTATAAAGGTAAATAAAATATAATATATATAAGATATTTATAGTAATTGTCTTGTTTTTTTTTTAAACAATATGGCTACCCGATTGAGGGTGATTGTATACAACTTTAATTGGTGTTGTATGTAAAGATAAACGCGTAAATATTTATTAGGTTTTGTCTTGTATAGGTACAATATACTAAACAAATATTGTAAATTCGTCTGAAAATTTAGGTTCTCTCTTTACTGTGGTTATGACAAAATTTTTGTTCTGAATTTATTGTAAAGTTTTTTTTACATTCCGCTGTCCTCTTTTTGGCATAGGTTAACATTTTCCTTACACGGTAGAGATCAGTCTATCTTAATAACTGTAGCAAATCATATATTATTACCACGATCACTCCAACTAATAATTATGTCAATTTTATTGTTAGAATTTTATTAAAAGTTTGTTTTTCTTGTTCCAGATTCTTGGATTTATTGGAATGCTTTTTTTCTTGTAAGTATCAGTAGTTGTTATAATATTATTATATTTAAGCTGGACGTGAGTCTAATTTCACCTGATGCTAAGCTGCCTTCAAAATCCATGAACGGGACAACTAGTGTTTTTACCAATATTTAGCGTATTATTATTATTTAAAGTGTCGACTTGGAAGAGAAAGAATAAAGTTCACTGACCATACAACTATTCCCTGTGCACACTAAATAACGTGCGACTAAATATGCGATTAACAGAGACAAGTCAACTGTCATAGCACTAAATTCTTCCTCTTCCGTGCCTGCACTTTAGTATTACAATACGACTTACAGTCTATATAAAAATTAAAAAAGGAATTCTTATTTTGCATAGTTATAGTTAGTTTCTTTTCTAATTTAATTTCAGGTGATTACGCAGACTAAGTTCGCTTGCACGCAAATTGTTTTGACGTATTTAAGGCTTATTTACCCTGGCCAGATTTAATAAAATAATCTCAAAGTACTTTACAGCGATCGGCGTGCGAGTTAAATTTGGTACGCGTAATCACTCTTATCTCCGAAGGACGCAATTGAATTTTTTGGATTAAAATTAACCCTTTGCAGGCGAGTTTTTTTTTTAACCTATTTAATTACCTAAAATATGTAAGTACAGTTAGCTGTAATAAACCAAACAACAAAATACAGTAAAATCGGTCCGCGACATCACTACCACGACAATGGCCGACCTCAATTGATTCAATATGTCCCACTTCCGTTGCATCAGATTCATTTCCTTTTTACTCATCGATGCTCATTTGTCAATCTACTTTCCCGAAAGATAAGATTAAATGCCTTGTGTTAGTGTAATAAGGTTTAATTTTAAATGACATGTAGCGGTTTTGTAGTTGGGTTAATTTGGATATCAGTGATTTTGATTCTTTGATGTGTACTCGTATGGTTTTAATTTTAATCAGGATTTTTTTTTGCTTCGCAATTTTTATAATAAATTGTCTTTATTTAAATAATATAATATTTTTAGGTTACACTTTATTTAGACTTGCACAAAAATAAACTCATTTACAGAAAGTTTATTTAAGTGTCCGTTAAAGTAATTGTAACGATTAAATTTAAAAAAAGGCGTCGAATGTACCAGTATTATTTTGAAAATCGAATGACAGCTGGACATTTGACCGACTTTAATTGTTACAATTACTTTAACGGACACTTTGGTGTAACTCCGCCTTAAGGGCTCTGAAGTCGTCTCGCTCATACAAAACTACTTACAATTAAAACTTGGCAGTTAGTTGAAGTACAATATTTATTTTTATGTTGATAATTTTTATACAAAAATCTTTCTGTTTTGGGTAATAAATATGTTTGTATATAATATTAACATAAACAAAAAACCTCTAAAAATATTATTTGAATTCTGCGACAAATAGTAATCGAGTAAGTGAACGAGAAAGCCCATTTTGTATGGAGAACGCGTCTTCGCCATTACAAATGCAGTGTCCTTAAGCTTTCGGCTCCAGTTTTACTATACCAAATTGTAAAACTGTAAATATATGGGTTAGTGAGTCTATACAAACCCGCGACAAGACAAGTAGGCTGATGTTCGATGTAGACTCATAAACTCAGAATGCTCTACCCCTAAAAACCCGTGATGGACCATTTTTTTCAATACAAAAACTTTTTGATTTCATTTCAAGTTTATGACTAACATGGACACTCATTTATTTACAAAATTTATAGAATTATTATATAAGATAATCTCCTTTATATGCGTTTTCCAGTCCTAAGGAGTCTTCCCAAGTTAAAGTTGAGGGCAGCCGTCAAGAAAATATACTCTTTTGGTTAGACCCCAAGAACTACTCTCTGCCTTTGCATTAAGGATCAATTCACGCTGATAGTTGGTCCAACCAAACCTTGCTGCCCACCCTGTCATAAACCTTGGTTATTGCTTACTCAAGAAGATATCTCCAACATATTAAAGCAACTAATTCTGTCTTAGAATACCTAAATATATTTTTTTTGTACCATCACGACTGCCTTACTGAGTCCGAGGCGGCCTCAAGGTACCCAGTGATGGGGTTTCATTCCACTTCGTTGTACAAACAAAATTAAATTATTACATTTAATGTGTTCCATATTCGGTAAAATTGAAGCTATTAAATTTATTGCCAAATATTTCGCCTCTCTTTGAAGCCTCGATTTCGTCATCCGTGACACAATTTAATGTGTAATATATACACAAAAAAGCCAAAATGTTTTGTTGGTTATTCACAAAGACTTATCTAGCTCCTAAAATATTTTTTCTGTGAATAACTTAAAAATACTTGACCTCAAGATCATAAAAAAATAGTACTTGTTACTCTTCCTCTTTATCCTTCATCCATTTCGGGTATAATTTATTCTTTCTCTAAGTTTTATTTTATTTTATTGGAGCACGGCATGTTACTTTGTATAGATACAAAGTAACATGCCTGGTGGTGAGCAGACCTGAAAAGTCCATGAGTGGAGTCAATCAATAATCATTCTTCAACAACATTGATTTCTCCCACTATACCGGCTAAATGATGCGATTACGAAATGGGCGGCGACAAAGACGAATGGCATTACGAGTATATTTTAATATACTCGCTGCCTTATCGTCTATTCAACCACCCATTTCGTAACGCACCCTGAAAGGAGACTACCACCTCGACAAGAAATCGATGCAGTAATCTCCAGACTAATTCTTTATAAGATTAATTCTTTATTTATATTTATATTATTATATTTTTATTGGATATTAAAATTGGTAAGTAACATATATTTTCGTTAATTATATCACCGGATTCAACTAAATATAAACTATTAGCATTTAAAAGTCCCTAGACACACTCCATTTGCGATTTCTACTTTACACCGTTGTCGTTGTATCACTTCCATATTATTCATACTCTCAGGCTTTTAGCTAGTTCCTTGTCAACCATTATAATGTCCCAGATAGAATATTATTAAATTGTGCATAAAGATATCACCTTATCAACCCAAGACATAAAGCCCCATTCACACAGTACTTCCGACAAAAATTTCCACTCGACTTCCGCGTGTGGCCAGCCGAAATGGTTTTTTTTACCCAAAAAGTTTATCACTTCCGTGTGTCCAGCATAGCGGGTGGGGGAGCGGGTAGGGTAGCGGGTAGAATGCAGTTCGCCCGTGGATCACTTTTATGGCCGGATGCCGTAAAATAAATGTCGTGGTCCATCGCCGAGCAGCGTTTCTGGAGGCTAATGATATCCTACATGTGAGGGTAGGTCTGAAATTGTTATACGGAAAAATCTGTGTAAACCAAGAGTTTATGGGTTTATTGTTTGAGCTGTCTTTTCGTAATAAAAAAATCATTTTATAATTGGACTTTGTTTATTTTCGGCAAGCTAACTATTTGTTTGGTTTGGACTTAGAATACTATGTGCTACGACGAGCCACGAGTTACGGTTTTATGGTATGAGCTTTCGTTTTCGTATTTTAGGTATACATTTTCTAAAACTTACCTTCTTTAACGTTTTTTTTAGACATCTATCACATCTGGCCTGCCTGCAGTTTTGTAAGTTAGCCCAATACTTACAGCGATGGTTGAAGGTGTTGTCCCATAGCCAACTTTTTAACTGATTAAAAGAAAACGGTACATAAATAAGGTTTGGGTCCTACCGGTGTTGTAGCCGAATCTCTTTTCGCCAGTTCGTCAGCCGTGTGAGTTGCTGTATTACCGAGGGTGTTGCTGTGGCCCTTTATCCACTGGAGAGTGACCCTGTTACCAACTGATATAGTCTCCAGTGCGTAGTGACATTGTTGTACCAGACTCGAGTTCATCTGTTTGTTCTCCAATGCTGTAGTACGTACTAGTAGTACGGCTGCGCTTTCTGATAGTATGCGTATACCATATTCTTCTATCTTTCTTGCGCGTATTGCCGCTCTTGCTTCTATTATAGCTATACACTCTGCTTGAAAGATGGAAATGGAGCTGTTGAAATTCTAATGTTTAGTCCAGTGAGTACACTCCTGCGCCTGTTCCGTGTTGTTTTTTTGAACCGTCCGTGTAAATTCTGACCTCGTGAGATTGATCGGTCGGTTCTTCTTGCATGTTTATTGAATAGTTTCTCACGAATATTTGCACGCGAGGACATCTGTCGTTCACTGCATTGATGCGTGGTTGTATCTCAAGGTGTTCGTTTAATAACTGAGTGTGCCTCGCTCGGTTCTCAGGCATCAGGGTACGTATCAGAGGTATTCATTCCTACCTTGTCGTAGCCAATAGTATCCCGCGTCCACACCAAACACCAAAAATTTTAATTAAAAAAAAATCTGTAGGTTCATTGATCTGATTTAAAAAAAAATGCTAACAATGGGAAGTCCTCTAAATAGGCTATAGAACAATAATCTATTTTTATAATTCGTGTTATTTATTTAGGAATGAAGTTGATATTTTATGTCATGTTTTTTGGCAACTATAGAATTCATTAGGTAAGTATGGTTTTAAATATTTAAGGAAGGGACATTCGCAGGCATGGTAGCCATGGTTAAGATGTTTACTTTACCTTAGGAAAAGTAGGTTATTGAAAAACAATAGCAAATAGTTTTTAATTAAACACGCTTACGAAGTTGCAGTTACATCTGTATATATACACATATATATATGTGTATATCATCACGGGTGCCTTACAGCGGCCGTGACCGCCTAGACGGCCCCAGGCTACCCAGCGAGAGGTTTTTAATCTCACCTCGTCGTAGCCGATAGTATGAGTCTACACCGAACAAGTGGTTAGCTCGTGGCGATGTTTTAAATAGACTCAATAACCCATCTATAAACAGTTTCACAAGTTGGTATAGTGAAACCGGGATCGACAGCTTAACGTGCTCTCCGAGGCACTATAGTGGTGTTGTCAAACAAATGTACATACATAATTTTTTCAATTAAACACTAGAGCTACATTTTAAGACGCCCGAGACCGCCTAGATAGCCCCAAGCTACCCAGCGAAAGGGTTTTTAATCCCACCTCGTCGTAGCCGATAGTATGAGTCTACACCGAACAAGTGGCTAGCTCGTCGCGATGTTTTAAATAGACTCAATAACCCACCTATAAACAGTTTCACAGGTTGTTATAGTGAAACCGGGATCGACAGCTTAATGTGCTCTCCGAGGCACTATAGTGGTGTTGTCAAACAATTGTATATACATAATTTTTTCAATTAAAAACTAGAGCTAGATTTTGAATGAAAATAGCTACGAAGACAAAAACGACCAATATTATAATAATATGGCTACAAGCTACTAGAACATCCGCACGTTATTTACGCGGCACCTTCTGCAGATGGACGCAATATATTGTCGATTTCCGGCGCTGCTGGCGAGTAATGCGCTTCCGGGCCGCCCCACTCCGCCCTAAGCCTGTAAAAATATACTTAAAGGAAATATTTGTAAAATGTTCTTCTCTAATTGTTATGTTGGACACATTATTATTCATCTGAACTAAAAAATAAATCAATAAAAGTACAAAAAACTTTTAAATAAAGCTATGAAGTCAAAAAAATATTTTTTCCTTTCATTTTTAACACATTTGCGACGCAAGTATCCCAAAAATATCTTTGCTCCAGTTTTATTTAAATTTCTCTAAACTTAGTTTTTATATAAGTTTTAATTTTAAATCATAATTTATTAGGTACATAGGTTTCTTTCTTATAAATAACTCAAAGCTCGAATTTTGGAACAGATAGCGAAATCCATAATAATAATAATATTATGTAGGCACAATTTACACATATTGCTTTGGTCACAAACTAAGCTCTAAGCTTGTTCTATGTGTACCAGAAACACTGATATAATACAATTTATATTTTTATAAACACCAGACCATGACAAACGGTACATAAAAACGTACTAATATTTTTTTGCCATGGGTTGGAATCGAACCCACGACCTCCGGATACAACACCAAAGGCGCAACCACTAGTCTACGGAGGCGGTCATAATACACAAGCCAATTTAACAAAATAATTGGTTTTAGAACATAAAATAATATATATCCTATTCCCATGCCTTAAAGCCCTCCCTATATTTAGGTTTCACCTAGAGTTACAGTAGTCCATCGAAGTGCAAACAGCGGATTGATACGGTTACTGGCGCACGAAAAATTAGCAAAATTTCAAGTATAATAATGTGATTTGTGTTTAAACAAGTTGAAAAATCAATTCATGAAAAAAAAAAGAAATCGTCGAAGTAATTCATTTTATATTTCTCTTCTATCGGTGTAATGATGAAATTAGTATTAAAGGAAATGGTTGAAATTTTTGTTATTTTTTATCATGTTTGTTTTTAAACCATAGTAATAAAAGTAACTTGTTTTTAATTTTTGCAACCGCCCACTTATAACGGAAAGCCCGCTTAATATCACTGTATTTTTATTTATTTTCTTTTGCTGTAATAGGATTGATAGACCTTGAAAAACCTTTAAAACACCGAAAAGCGATAAAATTGTCTTAAACAGTCTTATGGTCGGATTAATAGTCGTTACTAAGCAATTGCTTAGTAACGACTATTATGCGATACTTCGGACTGTCAAACTGCAAATGAAAAAACGAAATTATGTCAGTTCCAAGCGATGGCTCAGACTAAACAACGACTATTAATCCGACCATAAAAGTGCGTGAATTCTTATAGTCACCGCAATAGATTACTATAAAAAATAACATATTTCCCGGAAACATTAAGTACACATCGAAGCTTACTTCCGTGGGTCGTCACAAATTACACACGGGTATATTTCAGGGCTATTGGACGGACCCCTGTTGTCATTTTTCATGAGTCGCATTAAGCTGCCACTGCTCCTAAGCAAATATGTTCTACGCTTAATCGACGATGGATATCATATGGGTATATTTATCGTGTATGGTATACCTAGGTATAAATATGAAGACGGTCGTGATTCTGGTTCGAGTTTGATTTCCGTTTATTATTTTTTTATTTGAGCAAGGCATATGACTTTGTTTCTGATTCGAAATATTGCGAGAAATTACTGGATACCGCCATAAATACATACCTATACCGCCTCCGTAGACTAGTACGTACTTAAGCGTTGTATCCACCCATGACAAAAAAAAGTATTCTGTTCAGTTTGTCATGGTCTGGGTGTTTATAAAATATAATAATGTATTGCTTCTGGTACACATAGTACAAGCCTAGAGCTTAGTTTATGACCAGAGCAATATGTGTTTTCCTACATATTATTATTATTATTAATCCTGCCTATGTACAATTAGGTACTATGGTTCAAATGAAAAATTCCAGGCGGACAAAAGTTGATAAAATATTAATATAAACTTTATTTATATAGTTTTTTTTAATACGACTTAATCAAATTATTTATTATTAACTGCTGGTCTGTATTATAAATTTTACTGTATATTTATATTTCTTCATTATGTACAAAATGCAGAGTTAGTAATTAAAAGAAAAAACAAATTTGTGGGATTTTCTTTAAAGAAAAACTTAAAGTGAATTAGTAATTATAAATCAATTTTCAATAACTGATAAAACACCTTTATTTATTTACCTACCGTCCAATCAATCAAAATTGTACATTCGTAACGGAAGCTACGATATGAAATTAATCGTCAAATCGTGTAGGTACGCGTAAGGGGTAAAATAGTCGAATCAATTTGCCGGCATTACGTTTCCCTAATGCCTATTTGTAAAGCATTAGCTCTCGACTTCATATTATACTGAAACAATTTTGTTAGACAGGACAAGTGGAACAACGCACGTGGTTTTACTGCGATATATAAATATACGTGGTGGCCGAGTTGGTTAGACCTTGGACTTAAAAACACTTAGGTCCCTGGTTCGAATCCCGGTGTGTACCAATGAGTTTTTAATAAAAAAATGTATGTACATTTGTTTGACAACACCACTATAGTGCCTCGGAGAGCACGTTAAGCTGTCCATCCCGGTTTCACTATACCTACTTGTGAAACTGTTTATAGATGGGTTATTGAGTCTATTCAAAACATCGCGACGAGCTAGCCACTTGTTCGGTGTAGACTCATAACATCGGCTACGACGAGGTGTGATTAAAACCCCTCCGCTGGGTACCCTGGGGCCGTCTTGGCAGTCTCGGGCGCCGTAAGGCACCCGTGAAGATATGTATGTATGTATGTAAATCAAGGTTTTGACAACATTTGGTCAAATTTGGCATTTACCTTATGGTTTATTTATTTATTTATATTTTAGTAAAAGATACATCAACGGCGCACATATTGTAACATTATTATTATTATATTTTGTTAAATGGCGTCTACGCGTTATGCGTAATTTTACCAGTGTCAAGTGGGTAGTTTGAAACTCATTAAATATTATTTATGAAAGAGGGATAATAGGATGGACAGGAAAAAGGAAAGGACTAGGGTAGAAAAGGGAATGGCGACATGACCGTATGTAAGCATACGGTATAGTCTTGCCAATGTCGAGTGAAGAAGGAAAAATAATCTACAGTAAAATGGGTACCGCCATTTTACTGAAGATTGTGGGATTATTTGAGATAACACAAATACCGAAATCACTGCGTAAATGCTACACTTAAAATACTATACGAATGCTTATTCTACAAAATTAGTACACTTTTGCACAATAATATTCAATAAAATAAATTTTGAAAAATATAATATAAACACGCGTCTACAGTGTTCGGGCTACCCTCAAAGAATCTATTGTAACATTAGTTTGATTAATATTAATATGTAACAAAGTCTGATATGTACGTTTGTGACAAATGTACACATCATTTCCAAATGTATTATATATAATTTGAAATTAACTATAAGACTTACGCACTTACTTTACTATACACACATGCACAATTATAAACACATATATCCGCAGGGAAGGAAATTGTACTAACCAAAAATATATTCAAGAGAAATTCACATAAGTCATGCCAAACAATATTAGTTAATTTCTCTGTGCTGGAGTTTGACTTGGTCTTGTTTATAAAATATAATTGTAAAATATCTCAGAGGTGCCTAAAAAACAGTACTCTGTACTAGTTCAGACACCAGCGATTATAAATATGTTTCTAACTTTAAAAAAAAAAAAAAAAAAGTAAATACAACAGTAATATTGATGTTTCTGGTATATATTATACAAGCCTTAGTTTGTAACGGGGGAAGTATAGATGAAATTTCTTACATATTTCTTTATTTTACATTTTTGTCTACCCTCAAGAAACTACATTTACTTTAATGCTAGCAGGTAAAACTACTTGAAGCATTAAGCACGCTTATGCCTATTTAACAAACTGTATTTGTAATAAGGTGTGTGGTCGCAATGCCTTTTTAGTACTAATTGTTAATAAACTGACCTTAGGTCAGGTTGCTGGTACCTAACCGCCGTTATAGTTCCGTTACAGTTAGTAACTTAGCGATTATGTGTTTATTCAATTATCAAAGTTTTGAGCGTTTATAAAATAAATGAATACGTGGGAAAAGTCAATTTATGGTTCATTTTGGCCATTTATTTATCTTATAAACTTCGCTAAAGTTAACGTTGACGATTTAAATGCATACACGCTTTTAGCAACTTTAAAGAAACATTCAAATAGGCGCCGTTGACAAAAAGAACACCCGAGAAATCTCTAAACAGTCTGTCTATATACATAGCTTAGGTCTGTGGATTCATATTTCGGGTTTGTTCAAGTCATTTGCGGCTGGCGCGGTATCACGGCGTGCCTTGATCGTGACTAGCGCCACCTTTCGGTCGCTCGCAATTTCCGCTGCACAATTAATCATTTTCCTTGGGCTAAAACCTCCTTTTTTATTATTTTCCGTTAAGTTTTCATTTTCATTAACGCGCTTTAGCTGTCTATTTAGAGCGTTAAAAGCATTTTACAATCAGTTTGTTCGGCTCTTTTGCGAGAAAATTATTTAATATTCACCTAAAGCTATTTTTATATATTATACATTTTTTTTTTTAAATATATTTACATACAAATAATCAATTATAATAAGGTCATTGACTCCGAGTAATTATAATAACAATGCCTTATAATTTAAAATACCACATGCGATACTAGTACTTTAAAATAAATACCCAGACCAAGGTTAAACAAGTACTTACAAATAGAGGAAAATTGCTCCAAGTGGGGAATCCTTTATAAAATATTATGTTTATTTTATCTTTTTATATAAGGAGGTGCTTGTTAGAAGTTGTTCCACAATAAGATATGAAGAATTACAAAACAATTTTATTTTAGTAATAAAGGTGCATTTTTACTATATACAGGGGCAGCCTCTGTAGACTAGTGGTTGCGCTTATGGCGTTGTATCCGGAGGTCGTGGGTTCGATTCCCACCCATGACAAAAAAAATATTAGTAAGTTTTTCTGAACAGTTTGTCATGGTCTGGGTGTTTATAAAAATATAATATAATATATATTATATCGTTGCTTCTGGTACACATAGTACAAGCCTAGAGCTTAGTTTGTGACCAGAGCAATTTTCTGTCCTACATATTATTATTATTATTGTCTTGTTTCCTTGTACGTTTATATACGAATATAATTTCATGATTTTACAGTCTAGGTTTCACTAATAAATACTTTTGGCAATAGTAAACTGTAAAAAGCAAATAAATATACCTTCCCAAAATGATAGATAATCGTGTACCTACCTTATAATAATAAAAAAGCATCTCAAACAATGGGAGTGTATACAATATGCTAATGGATTAGAATTTACTACTTATAATTTAAAAAAAATCGAAACAAAGAATACTTCAACTATGAAGGGTCGAACTACAAGAAACAAATAGCATGTAAAATTATTTACTAGTAATTATTTCCTTGTTTAAGCAAGGCGGGCGGGTAGCGGCGCTCGGGCACACGCAGCTTGGAGGGCGCTCGACTCGAGATCAGGGCGGCGTGGTCACTGTAATTGCCCTATTGATTAGCCACTACTAATAGCTTTGCCATAACTAATGTTCGATGGTAGTTGACGTCTGTGGGCATTGTTGTAGTTATCTGATTTCGGCGTGTGAACATGAGAGTCGATTAATTTCGTAAATTGCTTCAATTTGTAATTTTCTATGTTTTGCTTGTTCGCTTCCAACCAAGACTGCGTGGACCGAGCTTTATGACCCGGCGCCGAGTCTTGCTGTAAACAAACATTTTCTGTGACCTCCCTTTGCGTACCGCTTCAGTAGTTGTTTCGATTTTACCACCCTATTCTTTTTTAAGTTATCAGTTAAGAAATAACCAGTGCGTCTCTTATAGGCTGCAAGTCCTAAATCATCTTTTAAAATACGCGGCATGGTGCTCTCTTCATCTTCTATAAAATCTTTTGCTTTCGGACAGGATTTCTTCGAATTCTTTCTCTTACTGCTTTGACCACCTTTATCGTACGAACACTATGTGGACGGTTAGATCTTTTTCTGTCACAAACAGAGGAGGTCTCATTATACCTATTAATAGCCCGGTACACAAACATTTAACTAATACCAAGTATATGGAGAGTTTTAAAAATTGCATTTGGCTCCTTACCTACTTTGTGTAATGCAATCACAGCGATTCGGTTCTCTTTATCACCCCACTCCATTTTAATATCGCAAAATATTGTACAATGTATTAACGCCAAAATGAGAAAATACAATGAACAATCGTATTTTTAATTGTAACAGTATTTATGGCCAGACTATGTAAATACCCAAAATATAACTGTACCTAAGTACAATTTTATTTAAAGATATTGTTGTCCGAAGTCAAAGAATACTTACTTCATATACGTATATCTTAATACTTACTTATGTATAAGTACTTCCCAAGTGCGGAAGAATCTTTTATAAAATAATCTGGAAATAGTATTTTTTAAATTAGTATGTTTTTTGTAAGTAGATCCTTGTTCGATGTCGTTCCACAAGACATATGAAGAACTAAAAGGGAACATATTTTAGGCTTTGGAGGTTGAGTGGGGTTGAGAAAAACAAACCTTTCCTATGAGTAAGTACACTGTAAAATACGAAATAATAACTTATTTCAATAAGTAAATATGTAGTTTAATGAAATTGACATAAAATTTATAATAATTAAATAAATGTTTAAGTATATAAAAACTTATACTTACCTAAAATATGAAAAAAAGACTTAAGTAAATATAAATTAAAATTAAAATACCTAAAAAAACTACCTATAATTTTAATAATAAATCTAATATTTTAACTTATTACGGCTTATCTTTAAATTGTTACCTTACTAAAAAATGTATATATAAATCATAGTCGCGAAAGATGAAATAATAAAATTAGTATTTATTTATTAAATTAGTAGGACTAGTTTTACTCTCTTATCCATAAAAATATGTTAAAGTTAGCTGGTAGATAATGCCTAAGGCATTAAGTTCGACTTTGTACATAACTTTTGTTTACTGTGCAAGTGTTTAAATAAATAAATAAAATAAATTGAACGTTGTACCACAGAAGAAATATTAGTACAAGTAGTTGTACTTAAAATGGTGTTTTATCTCTTTTCTGGCAAAGATGATTTTCATTTGTAAAACATCATTTTCACTAAAATGCGCAATAAAGTTTTTATTAATAAGGAATCTAGTTTTTTTTCAGGGTGCTTTAGCCATCAACGTGGTTTAACGATAATATATTTGTCGTTAACCCTAATTATGTAGTCACATGCCATGTTCTAGAAAAAAAAAACCTTTAATTAGATATTTTTATGTTATCCAAAGCCTCATTGCAACCATAACACAAAAATATATCATTTCACATACCTAAGCATCCCACAATAGAAACAAATTCATCAGTTCCCCACGAGTATGTCGGCTCAGCCTCTAAACAATTGTGATGCCGACCAGCATGATTGATAGGGCAACCGATGATCCCTGGCATAAAAAGTGCATTTCCTGCTAATGATAGGCATTTAATAAAAATACACAATAAATCAGACGGCCTCTCGTCACCTCGTTTCGTAGGCATGGCGTTGATATATCTGTCGGTAAGTGTCAAAAAAGAGCTATCAAAATTAAAAAGAGTTATTAAGATAAATTAGGTATTAGAAAATATACTACAAAAAAAAATACAATAAAAAAACGCCTTTATATTTTGCCAAGTAAATATTGAAACTTTCGTTATATAATAAGTATAATTAAATTAATAAAAAAATAATCTTGAATTAGTTTATTACTATAATTATAGTTATATAATAAAATAAATAAAACACAATTTTATTTGGTTACGATATATTTCGCATTACATGGCGTCTTCAGTCGTATGACATTAAAATTAAGAAAATATAATCTACCAATACCATCTTACGCTCGAATTCATAATTCCTAATTCAATGACTGTTACACCGTTAGAATCATAAAATCATTTAATAAAATTGACAATATTCAACTACGCACCTGGGAACTATCATACATCTGGACATTAGGAGCTCATTACAGACCAGGACTGAACATACAATTGTGACACAGACTTGACTCTTGACTTACTAACAATTTTCATACACAACACGGACACACACCTACACTACAAAGACACACATATCTTAACCTAAAAAAATATATATATATATATATACAGGGTGAATTTGAATGGGTGTACTTTGGGCTAATATGATGTTCTACTGATCAATACGAACAACTTTTCCCATGGAACCATGTGTCGCAAATGAAAAAAAAAAATGGCTTCCCCATACAAATTGGTAGTTTTAACTTTACTAGTTTGTATGGAGAAGGCAATTTTTTTTTTCATTTGCGACACATGGTTCCATGGGAAAAGTTGTTCGTATTGATCAGTAGAACATCATATTAGCCCAGAGTACACCCATTCAAATTCACCATGTATATATATATATATAAATAAATTTATTATATTTTTTTAATTTTAATGTCATACGACTGAAGACGCCATGTAATGCGAAATATATCGTAACCAAATAAAATTGTGTTTTATTTATTTTATTATATAACTATAATGCTAGTACAGTACGAATAAATCGTAAATAAAAAATATATAAATAAAAAAATTATTACTATAATGAAAGTTTCAATATTTACGAGTACTTGGCGATATTAAAAGGAGTCTTTTTTTATTTGCAACGAATTTTACATGGGAAAAGTTTTTTTTTATTTCATCAGTAGAACCTCACATTAGCCCAAAGTACTACCTTTCAAAGTTAACATGCAATATTTAGCTTTCCGTTTTTAATATTATTGTAACTACCATAATACATAAACCAAATAAATAGTATCAGGTAGATACAAAGTCACATACTATGTTTCAATAAAAGTATTAAAAAAGCTATATATTATTATATTGATTACTTTACAAAGATTTGCATATACATTTTCTTATTTTTTTATAAAACAACATTTATATTGCAGAAGATATAAAATGGACTTTATATAAAAAAAGCGGTCCCAGCCTAGTGGTTAAGTCACTGCGCAACTGATAACAAGGTTAAGCAGATGACAACAAAGCCGGCCTGGGATGGGTGACCGCTTTATACAACGAGGCTATTTCATCATAAACACCGCAACAAGCTCGCCACTTGTTAGGAGTAGCCTCCGAATACCATCGGCGAAATGAGGATGGGTTAATCCCTCCGCTGGGACCCTGAGGCCGTTTAAACGGTTCTCGGGAGCCAAATAGGCACCCATGATGGTATTTATTTATTTTTTATTTATAAAATATATATATTACTAAGTTGGTATGTATATAGAAAGGCCATTCTGCTGGGTGGTTAAAGTCTTAAGGCCCACACAATAGGCAATAAGCTCGTCCTATGTTAGGTCTACTTTATGATCATTTAAACACCGTAAATACTATAATATAATAACATAATATTATTATAATAATACTGATATTATTCATAATAATAATATAGAGAAAGTAGGACAAAATAAATTTTACTATTGGGCCGGAGATAATCGAAGTAATTTTAACATGGCGCAGTTATACTGATATTATAAAACTGAAGAGTTTGTTTGTTTGGTTGAACACGCTAATTTTAGGAACTAATATAATGATCGTAGTAGGTTCAAAAAAAAATTTTAGTGTTAGATAGCCCATTTATAGAAGACAAGCTATAGGTTCAAATCATCAATCAATCAAAACGACCAATAGGAGCGGAGCATCAATGAAAAATGTTTCAAAAACGGGGAACAATTATTTATTTTATATATATGTGGTGGCCGAGTTGGTTAGACCTTTGACTAAAAAACACTAAGGTCCCTGGTTCGAATCCCGGTGTGTACCAATGAGTTTTTAATTTAAAAAAATATGTACATTTGTTTGACAACACCACTATAGTGCCTCGGAGAGCACGTTAAGCTGTCGGTCCCGGTTTCACTATACCAACTTGTGAAACTGTTTATACATGGGTTATTGAGTCTATCCAAAACATCGCGACGAGCTAGCCACTTGTTCGGTGTAGACTCATACCATCGGCTACGACGAGGTGGGATTAAAACCCCTCCGCTGGGTACCCTGGGGCCGTCTAGGCGGTCTCGGGCGTCATAAGGCACCCGTGAAGATATATATATAATTATTTCTTTTAAGAAGACGAATTTGCGCGGGTCAGGTAGTTAAAATATAATTTTCTATTACCATAAAACCTTTTTACAACATTTAATCCTATTTTTTTTGTTGATAAATTGCCAATATTATTAGCTGTGGTCACACGAAATGAATCTTCTGCGAAGCAATATTTGTTTAACAATTCGTTGCAACTTTTCTTGCGGCGATTGATCTTCTTCTCACTGATGATTTATTAAATAATTTATAGCACCTGGCAACAATTATAGTGTTTATTGTTTAATAGGCTGTAGCAGAAAGATATAGTTTCGTTGTGTGAACAGTCCATTACAGTCATACATATGACTACGACTCTGTAGATTATAAATCGTCTATTCACCTCACGTGCTTGGCTATACCAGAGGGCTCTGATTAATTATGTTAATTATCCCCTGGTTCATGATACGTGTTGCTGAGGTATGGGATTTGAGGCTTAAATATGTATTAAAGACGGTGGAATAGGTAACATTGTATAATGTACCAAAAATATCTCAATAAAATACTTAAACAAAAACTTAATTAGTTTTTTTTTCTATATTTTAGGTGATTTTTTTGTTAAAGTCGATAGCTGGGTCTAAAACTTTTAATTTTATCACTTGGAATGATAGGTTTTGCAGCAATTTGATCAACTACGCATTTAAACGTTATTAAACCACAGTTTCGATCAAATAATCGATCACCAATGCTATAAGTATCGTTGTGTACTGTAGCTTAATAATTCAATTTGTTAAGTTTCGTTTACTAAAAAAAAATCCTCAACTTCAAGTCCTTTACAAATCAACCTCTTTGCAAATTATAGATTTCATAGCCCAAATTTCACCGGCACGCCCTAACGATTTCTGACAAACAGTGATGTTCTCTATATACGGCCACTAGCAAGTGAGAAAAACTAATAAATATCTCCTAAGGCGGAAGATCTTTCGCATTTTGACCCTTTGCTAGTCACAAATTATAACACAATAAATACCACAGTCAAAAACTTCTAAATTTCGCTAACACGATCTAGGGCTTTCTGAAAAATAGTGACGTTTTCTATATAGGCATATACCAACGAGTAAGAAAAAATATATTGGTTAATATAAGTATCTCTTACGGCCTTAGGTCAAATGTATTTTGATCCTTTGCTAGACGAATTATATATTTATAGTATTATAAAATAAGAAATACAGCCAAAATCTCCCAAATTTAACCGGCGAAACCTAACGCTCTCTGTATTATCTGCTTTTATACCTATGTTGTACTGTCGAGTACAATGGATAAGACCTATACATCTCCTTTAAACATAAAACATGGGGCTTAATTCTACTAAATGAATTGAATATATATCTATACTAATATTATAAAGCTGAAGAGTTTGTTTGATTGGTTGAACGCGCAAATCTCAGGAACTACTGATTAGAATTGAAAAATTATTTTAGTGTTGCATAGCCCATTTATCGAGGAAGGCTATAGGCTACATAACATCACGCTAATCAATAGGAGCGGAGTAACAAAGAAATTTGATGAGGACAAACACACAAGATGGTGGTTAACGCAACAAGGCCTAATACATTCTAAGAAATTCATTGGTATGAAGGCAATAGGCCTGGATAAGATATGGAAATTCAACAGAAGTCAAATAAGGCTACTGGTGGGAGTGCTCTCAGGACACTATAAAACCAACAAACAACTCTATACTATAGGAGTAAGAGATGATCCCACATGCAGATTCTGTGGTAAGGAGCCCAAATCCATGCGGCACCTACTGTGCGAGTTTGACGCTAGGGCCATCCAAAGAATCAAATACCTAGGACAGGCTCATCCGGATCCAGAAAGCTACATGCTAACCGACCTTAGTGATGTCCTTAAATACGACAACAACATATTTGGGGACGATACTGAGGTTTGTGGCTAATAGGAATGGGGAACACACAAAAGATCCCAAAGGGTCGAAGTGTTTTTGACTGATGTCAACCCCAAAACCAATAAGATAAGATAACAATGAAAAATGTTTCAAAAAATATTATTTTTGAGTGAGTACGATGCGTAAATGGTTAAAGTTACGCAGACGAAGTTGCGCGGATCAGCTAGTATAATATAACTTTCCGATTTTTCAGGACTCTTCCTTCTAACTTCAATAATAAATGTTTATATACCTGACTCGAAACACACAGCCATATACATGTATAACTTTACAAATTAAATAGCTTTCCTAGCCTAAATTTCACCGGCACGACCTAACGCTTTCTGACAAAGAGTGATGTTTTCTGTGCACGGCCACTAGCGAGTGCGAGGAGGTAGGCTTTGTTCGAGTGATTAAGTGACTGGGGCCGTGTACTGAGGCCCTAACCCTTCAACTGTTAATGAGCTTAAAGCACCGTTCCTATAAATCATTCAATGACGATTTTTAATCTGTATTCGTTGAGTTTTGTTTCCTACATTTTTTATAAACTTCAAATCGATTCCTTAAAATATATTTTGTTTTGTTGCATACCTATCTAAGTATTAAGAAATTATTGCTTTAAATTTTAACCCCCGAAGAATAAAGTGGGGTGTTGTAAGTTTGACACCTATTTCTGTAGGTCTGTGTGGCATGTGTAATAATGTATCATCACGGGTGCCTTACGGCGCCCGAGACCGCCTAGACGGCCCCAGGGTACCCAGCGGAGGGGTTTTAATCCCACCTCGTCGTAGCCGATGGTATGAGTCTACACCGAACAAGTGGCTGGCTCGTCGCGATGTTTTGAATAGACTCAATAACCCATCTATAAACAGTTTCACAAGTTGGTATAGTGAAACCGGGACCGACAGCTTAACGTGCTCTCCGAGGCACTATAGTGGTGTTGTCAAACAAATGTACATAATTTTTTTAATTAAAAACTCATTGGTACACACCGGGATTCGAACCAGGGACCTAAGTGTTTTTAAGTCCAAGGTCTAACCAACTAGGCCACCACTACATTCAATCATCATTTGTGGCATCATTGCTCTAAAACGGATAGACTGATTTAAATGCAGTTTTTTAACCTTTTTCAACTGTTACTAAGCTTAAAGCATCGCTCCTATAAATAAGTTAAAGACAATTTTTTATCTTAGTAAAATTTGGAAAAAAAAAAAAAGTATATAAAGTAGGAAAAATTTTAACTAAAATAAACCTAATCGTATAAATAAAAAGGGCAAGAAGTAAAATAAGACGGGTTAAAATAGTAGGTCCCTATCATAAGCGGCATGACATGTGCCCATTACACTGGCGGCGTTTCCGCGCTGTATAGCTGTACAAAAAATTATTTTTTAATCTGTATTCGTTGTTATACATATAAGATTTAAAAAAATACAAACCGTGTTCATAAAATATATAATTTAGAATATGTTCCTTTTGTCATAAAAGTAGCAATACGAAAGGATTTATTTTATTTTTAACCCCCGATGAAAAAAGGGGGTGTTGTAAGTATACACAGACGTGTATATACTTACAGGGTAAGGGGTCGGTAATATTTTATTTCATAGCTAGTTTTCCCGAGATCGTTCTATGTTAATGAAATTCGGATTAGTATCTTATAATAAACATTATCTTAGTCGATGTAGTAGCTTTGACAACACCACTATAGTGCCTCGGAGAGCACGTTAAGCTGTCGGTCCCGGTTTCACTATACCAACTTGTGAAACTGTTTATGTTTATGGGTTATTGAGTCTATTCAAAACATCGCGACAAGCTAGCCACTTGTACGGTGTAGACTCATACCATCGGCTACGACGAGGTGGGATTAAAAAACCCTCCGCTGGGTACCCTGGGGCCGTCTAGGCGGTCTCGGGCGCCGTAAGGCACCCGTGATGATATGTATGTAGTAGCTTTTTTAATTTAAGTATTCATTTGACGCGATTACACAAAATTAGGGTACCCTGATCTGAAGAATATTTTAGTTCGAATTCTTTGAAAAATTAAGTATACCTAACCGAGGGATAGCAACCTTAAGGAACTAATAATGAGTCATCCAATAGAATGTTTATAATGCCGACTAATACGCGGACTCATGAGATAGGGTATAAAATAAATCTATTTAGGTCCGCGAATCATGTTTTTCTTGATCGTGAATTGGCACTTCATTTGTATAGGGTTCTAAACTGGCTATTAACCAAGGCTTTGAATAAGAGGCCATCAGCTTTGCGAACGTGAAGGGTCAAAATCAAATCATCATTAGTTTATGTGTCAAGTGAATAATAAATAAGAAAAATATTTATGTCTAAAGCGAAGACGTGTTTTGCGTCAGGACCTGCGGATGACTGATCCGTACTGACTAATGTTCTTTTTTTGAATTATTGTGTTTTTTATTTCTTTTAGGGGTCTGTGGTTAAAAAGGTATAAAATTTCAAATTTTTGTAGAACTGTTTTTTGTCTGTTTTCCTGTACTTAGCTTTTTTATTTATTTTTTGAGTTCTTTAATAACAAAAATAAAAAAAAACGAACTTTTAGAGACCTGATTATGTGACTGTTTTCCTCTAAGTATTTAGCCATTTTATTTGATTAATCTGTAATATTAATTATTATTTGTTAATCCTCTAATAAAAAATAAAAATAAAAACTCTGTACTAATAGTAACTTTTTTTGTGCACTTGGCTAGTTTACATTTAAAAAATGTCAACTTTAATTAAAGTATCACGAATACATTCACATACACACACTCTCACTTTAGTAAGAATTATTCATATGCTTGTTTTCAAATTTTTTTAACATAGTTATATTTAAAAGGCGTCTAAGGTTATTAACGCGAAACCCTGAGTCCAAAAATTTAACACGCACTTATTTTTTTTTACAAGGAGCACTAAGACCCAAGAGTTATGCCATGCCGCCTTGTAGTTTTTACGATACACTTAACCGTGGATTAAAAAATATTTATGCATTTTTATTTGGTTTTTACATAGCTTAACCCTGAGACGTGATGGCATGTGACATTAAAATGACAAATTGGCTAATTATTCTCAGTTCTTTGATCGTATAGGGCAGATGGATGAACGGTCACGGAGTTGTCACTCGGTTCGGAGAGTGGATCGCTCAGGTTCATTGCCATGCCGCGTGACAAATAGTTCACGTCTTAATAAGCCAAATGAATCATGAATATAAATATGTGGTAAAAGGTACGGTGTATTTTTTATGCGGGCACGGCAATTGACTTTGTATCCATCTTTCCACTATGCCGGTAAACGGATATGAAATGGGCGGTCGTAAAATAACTGTCAGTTTTGTAAAGCCCTAAAAGGATACATCTGAAAACCGGAGACTTATGAAAACCGGTGAACCCACAGACTAAAATATATGTCTATTCAAGCAATCCGTTTCTAATTTTTACATTGACCAAAACTAAATTGTATTAATACGCCATTTTTAAATTGACTAAATATATATATATAGATATTTTTTATTATATCGAAGAAAAGTTGTAAAAGAAAAACTCTGCTTAGGCTACAATAATAGTCTATTTCATGAACATTATCAATTTAGTTCCTCTTATATTTACTTTGACCACTTTTTGTACAAGGTGTAATTAGAACAATGCGCTTTAAAAAAAAATAGCAATAAAAATTTTTTACTAAGTACAGATTTGATAGAGTGACAGATTTTAAAATCACCGCTTTTTAAATTGTGTTCTTATGTTGTTTAATTTTGGACGTTTTTATATTATGTCGTTTTTATTTTAGGACGATTTGATATTAGGTTGTTTTGCTTTTAGGACGTATTGATGATAATACGTATTAAAAGCCTGTTCCTTACTGGAACAGTAATTTTCTATTTTCATAGGTATTTTGTTTGAATGAGTGCTAGCAACATTAAAATTTTAATTAAGTTAATAATTAATAGCCTGGTATCTCAATCTTCTTACTGAAAGCTTGCTTTCGGCCAATCACGTCGCTGAAAAAGTCAGTGAAAAAAACATGTCCGCCGAGTAAACGCTGTCTGTGAAAACAAAAGTTAAAAATTGTATTTAAATTGTGTCCGTGGGATGAGTGCACTCAAAAACTATTAAAAACCCAGTACCAATAACCTATGGATTTGTGCTGGTGAGGAATCACCATCAGGGACCCTGGATACCCCAATTCGCTGAAGCCTCAGGAGGGCTAAGGCAGTGGAAGGTGTGGAGACGGTGAGTACCAGGCTACCTAACATAAATTTGATCAATCGAGCCAGATTTTACTGGTTTTATTTAGTTTGTTTGCTAGCACTCGTCAATTTCTGTGTAATTTTCAACCGCCACGCGGTATCTATAGTGTAAAATGGCTGAGCCCGTGCAACCTGAATCTCTGTGTCATGATTTATTCGAAAGAGATATAATTTTAGACGAATTACGTCGTACTTTAGAATCCGTGGATCTAAATAAAGATGATTTTCTTGCTCGTTCTAAAGATATTATTGCAGTGCAACGTAAATTCAATAAAATTCAATCAAAGATAGAAAAAACTTGTATCAAAGAAAAACACTTTGATAAAGATAAACAGTTGGCCATACGCAATCAGTTTAATGAATGTTATTATTCCATTATTTCTCACGTCAATAGAATTAAAAGTATTAACGACGACTACCGTCGTATGAGTCGTAATTTACATGAAAGTTCATTGAAGGAAGCTAATCACAACACCTTTAACAAACTACCTACCTTAGCACTACCATCATTTTCGGGCGAATCTACCGATTGGCGATCCTATTACGACCTATTCAATTCTCTTGTACATAGAAATGATGCCTACACGAATGTGGAAAAACAGCGTTATTTATTAATAACTTTAAAAAATGAACCTTATAACCTAGTGAAATCAATACCAATTTCCAATGACAATTATGAAATTGCTTGGGATATTTTAATATCAAGATACGATAACAAACGATCCATTGCATCAAAACATATCGATCATATTTTAGATATTGAATTTTGTAGTGAAAAGTCAACTAAATCTGTTAGGAACTTACTTAATATTTATCAAGAAAATATAAGGGCTCTTGAAGCGATGGGGTTTCCTATTCAACAGTGGAACTTTTTGTTGTTCAGTATTTTATTACGTAAAATACCTACATCTATTCGTAAACGTTTTGAGTTATCACTCCAAAGGCCAGCTGATATCCCTGATGTAGATCTTTTTATAAACTTCCTTGAAAGAGAAGTTTTTGCGTGTGAATTTTCTGAAAGTAGACAGTCTAATAATAACATGTTGGCCTCCAATAATATAAGAGTTCAATATCGTAGCGGGGGTGGCTCCACCGCATCAGAGTCCGCGCCTGCCAGGCGGGCGCTCGCGACTAACGTCTGTTCACCGCCTGAGTCAGCCAATCTACAACCGGGCGCAGGCGCTCAAACAAATAAAACTAAATGTTGTGTGAAATGTGAAGCTCAACACCCGTTGACAAAATGTACTCAGTTTTTAAATTTGTCTCCTATTGAAAGACATAATTTTATTAAAGATAAAAACATTTGTTTTAATTGTTTGAATGCAGGTCACGGTATAAGCATTTGCAAATCTAATTTTGTGTGTCGTAAGTGTCATAAACGTCATCATACTTTAATTCATTTTGATAACTATTCTCTCCCGGTGTTAGTGAATGATACCGTCGATGATAGTGCCGTCTCGGTCCCTCCTACCAAGGAACCGAATAGCGCAACTACTTCGACAAGCGCCCGTGTAGTTATGAGTGCCGACGTGTGCGAGCGTACCATCGCGCCTTCGGTATTTTCTAAAACTGTATTGTTATCAACGGCTCTGGTGGATATAAGTATAAATAAGCAAAGTATATCTACAATCCGGTGTATTATTGATACGGGTAGCCAGGCTTCGTTTATTACGGAGTCTTGCGTTAACCGTTTAAATTTAAGGCGAAATAGGTATATAAATATTCCAGTGTTAGGTATTGGCGAAAGTATACCTATCAAATCTAAGGGTGTGGTTACATTGTGTGTTAAACCAACTGGTATGGATCAACCTTCGATTTCGGTTGAGGCATTAATTTTACCTAAACTTATTTCTCAGATGCCTAGTGTGCCGCTACCATATACAGGGTGGGCACATATTAAAAATTTAAAACTAGCCGATCCTGGATTTTATTCGCCTCAACCGGTTGAAATGTTGTTAGGAGCGGATATAATATCCCATATATTATTAGGTAACGTGATCTCGGGAGAGCCAGGGACGCCGATAGCTATGAATAGTATTTTCGGTTATTTATTGTTGGGCAAACTAGAATTTAATTCTTCTGTAGCAGCCCCGGTCCAGGTATGTCTTAGCTCATTTTCCGATGACGTTGACCTCCGTAGGTTCTGGGAGCTGGAATCTTTCAATAGTGAAGAAAAAATTCTCTCTCCTGACGAAAAATTGTGTGAATCTATATTTACAAGCTCACATACACGTGACGAGACAGGGCGATACGTGGTCGCTCTGCCAGTCAAGCCTGACGCTCCTCAGCTTGGCAAGTCACACGATATCGCGCGGTCTAGGTTTTACAAACTTGAGGCACGTCTAGAGCGTAACCCGGCCCTAAAGGCTGATTACCATTCATGCCTGCAGGAGTACCTGGACCTCAACCATATGGAGCCAGTTCCTAATCCAGCTATTTCAGGTATTACCTATTATATTCCACACCACTGCGTGGTAAAGGAGGCTAGTCAGACGACTAAGACTCGTGTGGTCTTCGACGCTGGTTGCAAGAGCTCCAATGGTATCTCCCTCAATGATATTCTCCTAACAGGCCCTAAGCTTCATCAGGATATCGTTGACGTGCTTTTAAGGTTCCGTGTTCATTCTATCGCCATTACGGCCGACATAAAACAAATGTATCGTAATATTTTAGTACGTGAAGCTGATATGGAGTATCAACGTATTCTCTGGCGCACTTCGCCAGTGAATAATATTCGCGAATTTCGCCTTCGTACAGTGACTTTCGGAGTTAGCTCGTCGCCATATCTTGCTCTTCGAGTTATAAAGCAGCTCGCTCATGACGAGGCTCATTTATATAAGCGTGCTTCTCGGGTCCTTCTGGACCAGGTCTTCGTAGATGATGTTGTCACAGGCGCGAACGAGGAATCGGAAGCTCTTACTCTTCAGCAAGAGCTTATAGGTATTTGTAAGACAGCTGGTTTTGAGCTCCGCAAGTGGCATAGTAACTCGCCAGCAATACTTGCTGCCGTTCAGCCACTAGTTACTCATGGTGAGCGGCCGCCAAAGAGTGTTCCGTTCGCTCCAATGGAAAAGGACACGAAAACCAAAGTTCTGGGTTTACAGTGGAACCCTCAGTCAGATATTTTTAATTTTAGTGTTTCAATTTCATCGAAAGACGTAACTAAGAGAGCTATTCTTTCTGAAATAGCTAGAATTTATGACCCCATGGGGTGGTTGTCTCCTGTGACCGTGTATGCAAAGCATTTGATGCAATTATTGTGGATGTCCGGCGTCGACTGGGACGCTACTCCGCCCATTGAAATCGTCAATTCGTGGACTAGCTTTATTCAAGAGATACCACTCCTATCTGAAGTGTCTATACCACGTCACGTTTTTCCCACTTTAGGTATGGTTCAAATTCACGGTTTCTCTGACGCATCGGAGAAGGCTTACGCTGCTTGTGTATATGTTCGTTACACGGATAACAAAAATATTGTCAAGGTGCAACTTTTATTAGGAAAGACACGTGTCGCGCCTATATCTCCTTGCTTATCCATACCTCGTCTTGAATTAATGGCGGCTCTTTTATTGTCTCGCCTGATTGAGAAAGTGAAACATGCCTACAATAACTTTATTGACAGCGAGCATGTGTATGCGTGGTCGGACTCTTCCGTCGTACTAGCTTGGCTACGTTCGCCACCTTACGAATGGAAGACGTTTATTTCTAATCGGACAAGCGAGATCGTGTCTATGGTGCCTGCTCGTCACTGGAGGCATGTACCATCTGCTGATAACCCAGCAGACGCTCCTTCTCGGGGTATGTTACCATCCACCTTTTTGCAAAATAGTATGTGGTTTTCCGGACCTACGTGGCTATGCTATGAAGACATACACTGGCCTACTCAAAGGGTCATTCCAAAAACAAATGTAGAAAAGCGTAACTTACCTGTAGCGTCCATCGCCGTTGCTCGCGTCGAGGATGTTATGATCTTTTCTAAATTTTCCTCCTTGGGGAAACTTGTCAGAGTGACAGCTTTAATGTTTCGATTTTATTATAAATGTAAAAAAATCAAATGTTCTAGGTCGCAGTACGTCACTGTTCCTGAGTATAATGATACTTTAAGTAGACTTGTTCACCAAGTTCAGTATTTTAGCTTTCAAAATGAAATTGAAAGCATTTTACGAGGAAAAAACCCTTCTAATCAATTCAGAAGATTAAACCCTTTTATAGATGAAAAAAAGATATTACGTGTAGGTGGTAGATTACATAAATCACTTTTACCATTTCAGTCGAAGCATCAAATGATATTACCGAAAAAACATCCATTGACATTATTGATCATTGATGACGCTCATATAACCCACTTGCATGCTGGGCCACAGTTTATACAATATCAGCTCTTACAGAAATACTGGATTATCTCCAGTCGTGACATCATACGTCAGCGCATACATCGCTGTGTTCGTTGTTTTCGTGCGCGGCCTGTACATCCTCAACCACGCATGGCCCCGTTGCCTGCGGTTAGGTTAACACCCGAACGTCCCTTTTTAAAAACAGCTGTAGATTTCGCTGGCCCATTTTATGTGAGAGCAAATAAGGTTCGGAATGCAAAAATTATTAAATGCTACGTAGCAGTGTTTGTATGTATGAGCGTAAAGGCCATACATCTTGAAATCGTTTCTGAATTGTCTTCAGAAGCGTTTCTTGCGGCGTTACGTCGTTTTACGTCACGCCGGGGTTTATGTAGCGATATTTACTCCGATTGTGGTAAGAACTTTATAGGTTGTAACAATTATCTAAAAGATTTATATATGTTTTTAAGTAGTGATTCTGTTCAAAATGAACTGAATAAAAAGGTCTTACAACAAGGCATTACATGGCATTTTCAACCTCCCTACGCTTCCCATTTTGGAGGATTATTCGAAGCGGGAGTGAAAAGCTTTAAACATCATTTCCATCGTGTTCTAGGTACTAACACTTTAACGTATGATGAAATGCATACTTTACTGTGTCAAATCGAAGCAGTCCTAAATTCTCGTCCACTTTGCGTGTTGAGTTCAGATCCCGGTGATCCGTTACCACTCACACCGTCCCATTTTTTAATAGGAGGACCTCTCACTGCTATCGCAGATGTTTCGCTGATGGACAGCAATGCCAGTAGGCTTACTAGATGGCGATGGATTCAACAGAATGTTCAACATTTCTGGAGGCGTTGGAGTTGTGAATATCTTCACGAGATTCAACAATTAAATAAATGGTATTCCGACCGCGGTACACCCATTCGTGAAGGCATCATAGTTGTATTGCGGGATGATAATCTTCCTCCCTTGCAGTGGAAACTGGCTCGTGTACACGAGTTACATCCCGGTTCTGACAATGTTACTCGTGTAGTAACATTGCAAATAGGTAATAAGTTTGTTAAACGTTCCGTGGTAAAAATCTGTCCCCTACCCTTTGAATAGGGACTATATAGTGTTTATTTATTCTAGCTTAGTGTTAATTTCCTATAAGTAGATTTAAGATTACTTTACAGTCCATTTTTTAGTATTATGTAGGTAAAATATAGCATAATTTCAGTGTTTGTTAAAAGAATAGATTCTTTTAAGGTGAGCGGCATGTTCCTTACTGGAACAGTAATTTTCTATTTTCATAGGTATTTTGTTTGAATGAGTGCTAGCAACATTAAAATTTTAATTAAGTTAATAATTAATAGCCTGGTATCTCAATCTTCTTACTGAAAGCTTGCTTTCGGCCAATCACGTCGCTGAAAAAGTCAGTGAAAAAAACATGTCCGCCGAGTAAACGCTGTCTGTGAAAACAAAAGTTAAAAATTGTATTTAAATTGTGTCCGTGGGATGAGTGCACTCAAAAACTATTAAAAACCCAGTACCAATAACCTATGGATTTGTGCTGGTGAGGAATCACCATCAGGGACCCTGGATACCCCAATTCGCTGAAGCCTCAGGAGGGCTAAGGCAGTGGAAGGTGTGGAGACGGTGAGTACCAGGCTACCTAACAAAGCCAAACGGCCGTTTTGATTTTAGGATTTTTTGAAAATATTGTGTTGAACTTGACTGTTCTACAAGTTCAATAACATAAACGTCGGTAGTTATGACAAACACGTTGCTGATTTTTATCCCTAACACTAAGGGTTTCTTATATATTTTTTTGTTGCTATACCTTAATTAAGATTAAGCCTTAATAATCATACATATTGTAAGATTTTAACAAACTCTCGAGCCTCGGAAACCAGTTCGCGGACTGAAAACACTCGACTAACTGACGTCGATGTGAACCGGTAATGACGGATCCGTATCCGAACCGGGAGTGACACACCACAACAACTAATGAGGGGAAAACGAATCAAATTTAGATATTTTTCATATAGAAGGTGTTACTAAATCCCTATACAAAACGCTTAACAGGATGTTCTTATGGCAAACACCAATGTTCACTACGAGACTGTTAGGGTGAAATCTGTGGTTTGACATGCGGTGAAAATTACCACTAATATTTTATGCAACTATTAAGTTAAGTATATATCATCATTATTTCTATATCTTTAAAATAATAACAATTATTGTAGTTTGTTAGTAACTAATAGTGACAGCGATGTGAGGGGTGTATGTATAGATTATTATATAATACTACCTACAAAAAAGTACCTACTTTGTTGCGGTTGGTAAGTTGTGGCCTATCTACTGCTCTATGTAATGAGACTAGGTTGACTGTCACCCTTCCAACCTCTAAAAACTTCTAAGATCCTTCTTCTATCACCTGTTGTACCTATATGTTGCGTTGAGTAAAAGAAGTAAGATGACAATTGTAGCAGATAACTACAGCGGGGTCTATTCAATGGTGAAAATTATAAAATCCAAATAATTTCCAACAATATTTATTCTTCTCCATAGACGTAAGTAAATCAATGTGACATAAAAATGACAAATAAAAATATTATAAAAATTAAAAAGAATATACTAGGCTTGGGCTGATTGGGTATCGGTCACAACAATACTTATAAAAGTTTGTGTAAATATGATCTGTATTTATTTGTTGTGCTTTTTCTTATATTTATTTAGATTATTTAGATATCTACCTCCTGCTGCAGTATCTGAAAGCCGCACGTCTTCTTCGAGGCATCAGCTGAATATCAGCGTTACAGCATACTCGCTGTGCAGAGCTGATTTCCTGTTTACCGCCACGCAACAAGCTCTGTTATTTATTTAGTATTTTGTTAATTAATTATATATTACGTAATTTTGTCTGTGTGTACGCACATAATGTGCGTGGCGTTCAAATAAAGTTTTTCTTTCCTTCTTTAATTATGGCAAAACAATGCAAGTACGTTTCTGTACTGGTATGTATGTGTATTTATAAAATATAATATGTCACTAAAGTATGTATAAATACGGAAGTGGACTAAAATCGCCTTACGAACAAAATATCAAACTTATTTGTGGGCGCCATATTGTGCTCACACTTTTTGAGCATTGATTGTTTATATTATATTTTTTCTTCACTTTTTGATTTGGATTGTATGGCGGACCAACTTCTGTTCTCTATGTTTGAAAACAAGATTTAGACCATAGGGCACTCCCTTCCTTATAATAATTTACTTTAATAAATTTAGTATTATACACTATAATAGTTTTAGCCTAACTAAATACTCTATTATAATATATTACTATATTTAACATATTATATAGTATTAAATTAACTTTATATACGTGGTGGCCGAGTTGGTTAGACCTTGGACTTAAAAACACTAAGGTCCCTGGTTCGAATCCCGGTGTGTACCAATGAGTTTTTAATTTAAAAATTTATGTACATTTGTTTGACAACACCACTATAGTGCCTCGGAGAGCACGTTAAGCTGTCGGTCCCGGTTTCACTATACCAACTTGTGAAACTGTTTATAGATGGGTTATTGAGTCTATTCAAAACATCGCGACGAGCTAGCCACTTGTTCGGTGTAGACTCATACCATCGGCTACGACGAGGTGGGATTAAAACCCCTCCGCTGGGTACCCTGGGGCCGTCTAGACGGTCTCGGGCGCCGTAAGGCACCCGTGAAGATATATATATATATATAAATTAACTTTAAAACTAATAGATATAGACAGATAAGCCATTAGTTTTTGCGTTAAAACCAATTTATTTCTTATCACTTTAAAATTAGTTAAGTATCAGTACTATAACCATTAAGCTAAAAAAGAGCGGCGCGCGGACGGGCACGGTTTTTACCTTCATGACTATAACAGTTAATACAAAAAAAAAAGTTGAGTACTATCCAGCTTAACTTTACCTAAAAACTTGACAAATCTAATACCAATTACAAATCACAATCCAATAAATTTCTTCAACCAATATTATTATTAAAAAAAAAACAGTAAACAAACACAAAAGAGTTCGCAAAGTGGACTCATTGTGAAGAAAACAAAATTGTCGACTTACAACTTGGTGAACTTGGATAACGGTGTGCTCTACGGAACATTTGCAATGATATACAAATCTCTTCGTCTTTCATACATTGGCTGGTTAGCCATTGTCATCGGGCATTCACCACTACTGACCAATTCACGGTATAATACCGTGCTCGAGATCAGTGTCTTGGACAAATAGGATGACCATGCTACCAAAAATATTTAATATAATGCGTTTAGGTTCTTGGTGTTTAAAAATAAAACTTTTCATTTATTTATTTAAAATTCTTTATTGCACAAAAAGGTTTGTACAAAGGCGAGCTTAATGTCTAAGGTATTATCTACCAGCAGAAGAATAAAAATTGTAATATAGGGTGAACAGATTAGTGTAAAGAGAAATCTAAATACATAAACTACATATCTAAATACAATCTAAATACACAAAAAAAAAAAAACAGACCTTTGTATGCCTTTGGCGTTGTATCCGGAGGTCGATTCCCACCCATGGCAAAAAAATAATTAGTACGTTTTCTTCTGTACAGTTTGTCATGGTCTGGGTGTTTGTAAAATATAATATGTATGCATATCGTTGCTTCTGGTACACATAGTACAAGCCTAGAGCTTAGTTTGTGACCAGGGCAATGTTTTTGTAATGTTCTATATATTATTATTATTATTAAACCTAACCTAAATTATGATAATGAGAAATGACTAATTTCATTGAGAAACTAGGAAAAAAATTAATAGAAGTTTCAGGAGATAGTCGGTCTAAAAATTCTATAGCCGTGCAAGGTAGGAATGCAGCCAGTGTTCTCTGTACTTTTAATCAAGAAAATTTCGGTGGTAGAATTAAAAAAAAATTAAAAAAAAAAAAATCTGTTATAATAATTTTGTACTAAGTATATTTATTAATAGAGTTTAAATATAATGCTTATTTTATTATTTCTAACAACGAAATTAAATAATATATCACTTAATGTGCCACGCGATGGCCGAGTTGGTTAGATCTCAGATTTAAAAACACTACAGGTTTTTAGGTCCCCGGTTCAAACCCCGGTGTGTATCAAGATTTTTACTTAAAAAATGCATGTATATTTGTTTGACAAGATTACTAGTGCCGCGAAGAGCATGTTCTGTTCGGTACCAGTTTAACTATACCAATTAACTATACCAATTTATGAAACTACATAAATTGGTATAGTTAAACTGGTTTTTAACATATTTGTAACATATTTTGGCAAATAAAGATATTTTATTTTATTTGTTGATTTTATTTACCACGAGGTAGGATTAAAACGCGTGTCCCATTTAGGTGGTCTTGGGCGTCGTAAGTCACCCGTGATGATATACTTATATATATTTTATTGGAACATGTTTTTTTGTATCTACCTGGTGGTGAGCCGACCTACAAAGTCCATGAACAGGGTCGATCAATAATTGTTCTTAAACATTGATCGCTACCACTATGCCCTCTTAATGATGGAATTACGAAATGAACGAATTGTATTACGAGTATATTTTAATATCCTCTTTGCCTTATCGTCAATTGAACCACCGTTTCGTAGCCGCACCCTATAAGAAGACTACCACTTCGATAAGAAATCGATCCAGTAGTCTCTTGAAATCCAGCGAACCTACAGACTAAAACTGAAACATGACTAGGTCACTTGACGTTTTTTGCATATGGCGGTATGGTTACGAGACGGCCTAACAAAGTTATTAAAATATCAATATAGAACAAACTTAAAACATTTCCTTAACCCTAACCCTAATAGTAATAAGTAATTAATCAATATAAGTCGGTATGATAAAAATCAAAGAAAAGTTCTAAAGCGTTATTTCAAATAAAAGTAAGAAAAATAGGTAATAAACTTTATTTATATTATTTTTGTCTCCAAGAACACATGGTTACTCTACATTTCCAAAGACCATGTTCTGTCAATTCCATGATGTCCATATAATACTTACAGATACCTTGTTTGAAGATCTTTGTGGTGGTACTCGAGCGTGCGCAGCTAATATCTGCTAATCGTGATGACAAGAAGAGACCAAAATTGTGGACATACCATTAATTTTATTCTTTTTATTGTAAATTAAAGTATAAATAACATATCCCAAACACTCAACTCAAAATGTATGAAGCAATGTATTTTTGTATCTACTCGATGGTAAGAAGACCTATATACATAGCCCATTAATACATTTATTTCGTTGAGTTAATAGAAAATGTTTCTTCAGTTATATACCGAAATATAATATGCTCTATTTACCCACCGAGCCAATATGTATTCTACAAAAAAAAATTAGGTAAATATATGCATTTAGGTTTAGGTGGGAGAAAGGTCTTTTTAACTTCGTTAGGCCGACCGACCTGTCTCGTTTCCACCTATACAGATGCAAAAACCGTCAAGTGACCTAGACATGTTTCAGTTTTAGTCTGTAGGTTCACCTGTTTTCAGGAGATTACTGCATCGATTTCTTGTTGAGATGGTAGTCTCCTTATAGGGTGCGGTTACGTAATGGGTTGAGTTGACGTTAAGGCAGCCAGTATATTAAAATGCAATTTGTCGCCCGCCACCCATTTCGTAATCGCATCATTTAGCCGACATAAGTGGGAGCGATATTTTTTTTTTTTTAAGAATAATTACTGATCGACCCCATTCATGGACTTTGTAGGTCTTCTCACCACCACCACCACCAGGTAGATACAAATTCACATGTTGTAGGTACTCCATAAAAAAAAAATCTGTCTAGTTGTCGATACGTGCATAGACTTATGCCCGATTTCACCAACGATCCCTAACTCTAAAGGAGCCCCTAAATAAGAATTTTGACATATTTGCTATGAGACAACTGTCATTAATTGTCCCTTAACTTAGTTAGGGGCTCCCTTAGAGTTGGTGAAATCGGGCATTAGACGCACATCCAAAAATGTTTTTAATGTATACATACCTACTTATTTTTTATTTTTCTTTAATTGCTATGGAGATTTTTGTTATGCAAGCATTATACTTTATAATTGATTTCTATTAGTATTTTATTATTATTTATATTAGTATTGTCTTTAATTATTTATTTATTTGCGTAATGATAAAATAAAATGTTTCCGAACTAGTAAAGTATCTATGCTTTATCTATATTTGTAAAAAATAGTGGCCCTTACAACACAGGGAGTACAACCACAAAGATCTTAAAATAATTTTGTACTATATTTATTAATAAATGAATATTATTTAATATATGTATAGGTAATCTACAAAAGTACCAGAAGAAACCGTGTAAAAATAAATGAAAGGTCGTAAAATAAGTTAAATCAAAATACAAAAAGCAGAGCATTCCTCACACTAATAGATCGAAAGAATAACAATGAACTCCATGAACTTATTCTCGTTTTATAACATCAACAAAACGTGTAGGTATCCTTTGTGAAGCGCACAAAGCCGCCGCGCTGCCTCAGCGGCTGCGTTTCATTCAGTATTTCGCTAAATTCCTTTATGTGCTTTAACATTGACCTATTGAGCCAACAGGTGAATCTCTCAAAGCGCTTGTTTGGGTGTCTCCGCTGTGTTAACGCCCTTGAAGTCCTCAAAGAATGTATGGAACAGACAGCTCGTGCCTACAGAATTCTTGTTTTGTCACTGAAATTTTGTTTAACACTGTTGTTCTTTGTTTGGCTTTTTGGTGTCTAGTGTGTGTGTATTTGAATACAATTATTTATATTAAAGTTAAGTCATGATGTTTATGTTATTTTGTTTCATGATTAGAAAGGGATAAGATTTTAATGTTAGCTTTTATTATAGCGATTGCGAGATATTCCTTATTGGCGGGCTCCTTGATGCGTGCGGGTCTCCTGCTTTACGTATTTTGTATGGCACAGTATTTGCTAAGGTTGGGGATGCCAGTGATATTATTTATTATTTAGTTTTTCTAAATTCCTTTATTGTTTACTCCTTACTAAAGAACTTCTAAAAATAGTGTAATTTGAAGTTAGCAAAGGAGGTTCTTTATAATATGATGACACAGAACTGTGATGTTTTTTTTTAAACCGCACCCTGAAAGAAAGGGACCTCCATAAGAAATCCATGCAGTTGTCTCTTGAAAACCGATGAAACGATGAACCTTAATTTGACTAGGTCACTTTTTGCATTTGTATGGTCGGTGGTAACAAAACCGATCACTTGGCCTAGCGAAGTTATAGAGACTTTCCTTCCGTTTAAAAGCATATAGATAACAAAAAAAAAAATGACAGGGTAAAATAATATGTGGCGCCTCCGTAGACTAGTGGTTGCGCATTTGGCGTTATACCCCGAGGTTGTGGGTTTTTTTTTTCATGTCTGGGTGTTTGTAAGTATAATTTATGTATTATATCGTTGTTTCTGGTATATATAGTGCAAGCCTAGAGCTTAGTTTATGGCCAGGGCAAATATGTAAAATTTACAATAATAATTATTGGAAGACTGTATATATTGATAGTCACATTTCGAATGACAATGGCAACCTAAACCAACTCGAAACCTAGCAACGTATTTTAAACTATTCTATTTGACTTTAAATTTATAAAAATACAAGTAAAGAATGTGTTCGTCACACGTAGAATTAAAAAATATATTAGCATCCCAAAGAAAATCATCATAAAGTTGTAATAACAACCCACAAAAGATAAACCCATTGAAAATAATAAAACTCCATTGAAGCTGCAAAAGTTATTAATACAAACACACGTGTAGTATTTGGAATATTTCACTACTATGGACTCTCAAACCAAACATTTACCAAGAAAACATGCTACTGGCGATTCTCACAAAGGACTCAAGACTCTATCGAACATTCTTAACATGGGCTTGACAGGTAGGTTCAATCACTATTATGTACCCTGAGGCTAGCAATTGGAGCTTATTTTTTGGTAAAATATTTTTTGTGGTATTGACTTAAGTGAAGGGAGTGGATTTGAAGTTCGATTCCCACGGTTTATGGATTTGGTTCGGTTTTTATTGAAGCGAAAAAAAATTGGATATTAAAAAATAATGTGATATGCTGAGAAAATTGCATAGTAGTATTGGTGAGACTGAGAAATTAACGCGCAATTAAAATCTGGTAAAAGTTTGTCGTTGATAAATTGGATAAGTGCCTACTTTTAATTATAAAAAAAAATGTATTGCGTTTAATACTTAGGTACATCAATTTGTTTTGTATAACAGTATAAATTTTGCATTAAAACAGTAAAGATCAAAAATACAATATCTAATATGTATGTAAGCAATTATTTTTAAATAATAATATATTAGAAAGTAAGTTAATTAATGAATTAAAATATATACATATATAACTATAGTAGGTACGAGTATATCAAAATATAGAAAAAAGCTACCTAAAATACCTAATAACTATTACATATTTTGTTGCATATCCTCGAAGGATTGCTTGCTGCGAGAATCTTAACTTCTTGGTTTATAATAGAAATTTAATTATGGAAACTAACTTTCACACAAATATTTACTAAACAAATTAAAACATTGTAAACCGAATGTTATGTCAAAAAGCAACCCCTTTGTTTCAACTTAACTTCGTTCTAATGTGCTAGCAATCTGTTTCCGGGCACAACAGGCTAAAATCTGCAAAAAGACCAACGATTTTGAAGCGAAATGAAAGCGCTTGTCGTGGCGAACTGGCGAAGCTCTCGGTGTTGTGACGTCATGGCTAGCAGCTAATCGATCCCGCGAACAATGTGACGTAGACACACCCTAACGATAGGGTTGTGATTTATTGAGCATTGTTTAAAAAAGTTCTTATAAAATTAATTTTGGAAGTTTTTTGTTCTTTAATTAAATTTATTAAAGGCGAAAAATCATTGCACAGACATCTTTGTAGAGATTTATCGCCGATAAATCGGTTACCGCATCATTTAGACGGCATAGTGGGAGCTAGTATTGATCGACCCCATTTATGAACTTTGTTGGTCTGCTTAACATCAAGTAGATGCAAAGTCACATGCCGTATTCCAATCCAATAAATAAATAAAAAGTTTTTTTATAGGAGCCAGCATGTGACCTTGTATCTACCTGATGTTAAGCAGACCTACAAAGTATATGAATGGGGTCGATTGAGTCTAAATGACGAGGTTACGAATTGATCTGCAACAAAGACTATTACGAGTATTACGAGTCTATTTTAATAATATCCTCCCTGCTTTACCGTCAAATCAACCATCCGTTTTGTAACCGCATCCTGAAAGGAGACTACTACATGAAAATGATCCAGTAGTTTCCTGAAAACCTGATTATATTATTATTATTCCTACGAAAATTGTAACAAAATTCCACCATTTTTTATATGGATATTTCGTCATTATAAGATTATCTAATCGCCCGTGAAAATAGATAATGACATATGCTTTCCAAAAAAATAAACTTATACGTGTCCTCTCCCATTAAAAATCTACACCGAAGAAGTGGCCAGCTTGTCGCCGTCTTTATATAATAGACTCAATTATTTGTCTTCCTCCACCTATTAAAATAAAAACAAATTAAAATGGAAGTTCCTGTAATACCCCATTTTTGGGCTCCCTTATTTTCCTCTATTGATTAGAAAAAACTTTAGTTTATTAGTTCTATAAGAAAAGTCTCCATACATTTTTTATTGTTCATGTTATATTATTTAAACAAAACAAAAAGCTTTAACTTTATTTTTGCCTTTCCCTACTTCTTCCTATTAAATTTTAAATAGTAAAATGTCAATATCAATTAGTTAAAAAAAATACCTAATATTATATAAAAATCACCACTATATTTTTGTAAATTTTACCGTCGTAGTATTTGCCGTTCCTCAGATGTCATTAGAAAAGCCTACAAAATAATTGCCAAGATTCGGTATTATTACATAAATATAGCAGCTGTCAATAAAAGTATCCTGTATTAATTAATTAGACATTCTACCAAAATTAGTTTTAATGAACTCTG
This sequence comes from Monopis laevigella, assembly GCA_947458855.1. Lineage (NCBI taxonomy): Eukaryota > Metazoa > Arthropoda > Insecta > Lepidoptera > Tineidae > Monopis > Monopis laevigella. The sequence continues at coordinate 23,543,811 of OX381583.1, read as the reverse complement.
CATTCTCTCCATAAATGAGATAAAAAGCAAAACTCAGCGTCTATCAATATACAAAAAACCTACCGTATGTTTCACCTCCCTTCAGCGCTCAAATAAAATTGTTTCGTGCATTATTAATAATGTATTTTGTAACATAATTGATTAATTGTCGTCGGTGGCAACCCTAGCGTTCCCACGAGAGAGGGGAGGGTGGACCAACTCGGAGTCGTCCAAATATTTGCGGGGCATATGTTTGGTTTCTTTTCCTGCGCCTCATATATTTTTACTTTGATCATGTAAAGGGGCCTGGGGCGGTCCCGATTTGTCCAAGATTAATTTGGCGCTAACCGAAGTTGTAACAATTGAGCGGAATAAATGTATTTAGCTACCTAGGAAACTTCATTATTTATTGACTGTTTACGTTTGCTGTTTGTTTAAACGTCTAGTGGAAGCCCGGATT